>CM052079.1:3490000-4690000 GCA_020010945.3 Muscidifurax raptorellus | reverse complement strand
AAATCTTGAGCTTCACTTATCTTTTGTGCAATCACTTTTTGATATTTTGTTTGCTCTTCGTTTATTGATACGATATTGCCGAGATCTTTCAGTCTATTGATTTCTTTTATTATTAGTTTCAAATATTCCGGCAGATCTATGACAAGATTATTGCCTACATTATTGTTAATGCTGTAAATCTTACTTAAAGTTGCTGTGTACAGATATGCAAGTACTTTCTTGTTCTCATTTGTTAATTCTTTATGTTCATAAAGCTTATTGGTATATTGAGCGATTCTATGTAAAAGCGATTTATAAAAAGGCGAAAGTGAAAGCTGTTTACGTAATTTATAAAACTGATCTTCTAGGCTTTGCAATTCATTAACGAATCCAAATACATTATACAAAATTTCTATAGACTTCTGATGTTCCAAATCATCCAAAAATGATTTCAGATAAGACTCAATGATACTGTTACTTAAGTTATCTCTCACAAATTTTTTGTAATCATTAGTGACAATAGATGGTAGGCGACGTAAAACTACGTTTTCTGGCTCGCGAATATTCTGATCATTTTTACCAGTAAATCCTTGCTTACCCGAATAACATTGCTTCAAATATTCTCGGGATACAACGGTATATTTATATGACGGTGTTGGATCGAAAAGTGGACTTTTTATTTGTCTGGAAAATCCGTTCAATGTTAAATATTCACCTCTTTCTTTTCCTCCTTGACCACCTTTACCTCCAGAACCATTCGTTCCAGTTTCTCCTTTACTGATTGTGCTTGCAAAATTTGGACTCTCAATTAAGTTTATAACTATAGGGTCCATTGAATTTCCGCCTTTTCCGCCCACCCCACCATTTCCACCATTTCCTCCATCAACACAATTTTGTCCCATCACCAACCACTGCGATTCCCATTTCCAATACCATTGAACATCGCCTATACCAAGATGTTCAACGTACTTTGTTAACTTGACATTAGGCTTTACATCAAAGCCTGCTCCCCACGAAGGATCAGTACCATCTTTGGGAACACTCGGTTTCGTTCCATCTTTGCCTTCTTTGCCGTCACCTCCTTCTTGGCCTGTCCCACCTTTGCCTCCTACAATCGAGAGTTTCAGATATTCACCATTTGCTACATTTCGCGCAATACTTAAGAAAGTACCAGTGGGGCCACCAGGTTCTCCAGGTTTTCCATCATCTCCTTTGGCACCTGGAGCAAGACCATTTTTTGCTTTTTCAGGTTTCAAAGGTTCTCCAGGACTTCCGTCTAAAATTATACTTGGGCTTCCAATGATTTCCAATTTCGGTGCTATAATAGAAAGTTGTACTTGATCACCTGTTGTATTTAAGTTAGCATCTATGTATATCTTATTCAATGCGAAAATTTCTATAAATTTTGAATTTTTACAACTGTCGAGGGATAAATCTTTTAGACTGATATACTGTCCTTTAATAATTAAATTATCACCATCGCATAATACATCCACATTATATTTAAGCGTTAAATTAAGCAAATCAGTCAAAACTTTTAACTTAGATTTGTTTAGTTGTATGTCTTTGATGTTGTTATACTCTCTGTCCGACCACTCTTTGCTCAACATATCTAAAAATTTCTTTAATTCTGCAAGAACTATTTCTTGACTCTTTTCGTTCATTGATATTTGATATTTTAAACTATCTACGATGTTTGAATATTGGTGATAATCTCGTTGTACATCGTATTTCGACAAAATATCATAAAAGCTAATCAGAAAATTATACCATCTCTGTGAATCGTCCAAATATCCAACTACATTTGTTAATGCTTGAGCCCACTGGTCGGGCTTCATTACAGTTAATTGTCCATCTATTGTTTTTATGAATCTGAGATATTCGCCATGGTTTGTAATATTTTGAAAATTTTCTTTTGACACACTAATATTCAAATCAATGACATTTTTAGTAATCATTTCAAGTAACTGTTGTGGTTCTACTATATTAGGAGTTGATATTTTTGTAGCTGATAGTGAATCGTAGCCTAATCTAAACTGATTGTATAAGTCTTGAATATCATGCATTGGTTCTTCTTCACTATCATAATATTTTTTTATTTCTTGACCAATGTTTACAATATTAGTAACGATATTTTCATTTATTTTAGTTATCAAATCATGCAAATGATTCTGTGATTCAGCTGATATGGTGTAGCCAAAATCATACTTGTCGTATGCATTGTATTGAATATTCTCATGTATTATTTTCTTTAAAGATGGTTTACGATCTTGCAGCAGTTTTATGTTGGTTAATATTCCAGCTTTGTTAGGTCGTCTGAATATTCCTATGTTTGCATATTTATCGTCTTTTTTGCGTAATAGAGCATTAACAAACTCTATTCTCTTTGCATTAAAAGAGTCATGTTCTTCGTCAGAAGCTTGGGACTGAAGATAATCTATTAACCGATTGAGGAAAGCTGCAATTGATTCTATGATAGTTTCATCAGAGCGTAAAGTAGGTATTAGTTCTCCATTCTCATTTTCCTCTAAGTCGTAACTATTATCAACTTTTGTTACCATTAGGGCTATGCTGTGATCAAATTTTTTTATGTTTTTTATCATTTCAACGGCGTTATTTACAAGTGCGAGGAAAGCTTGTCTATCGACACCTTCTCTCACCGAAGGGTAGTTAGTAGTAAATACCATTTTAACTCTATCAGCATGATCTATTACTTTTTTAATGAAATACGTTGCAGCTATATCGTGTGCTGGGCTTCTAGTATCACTAAATCCTGGACAATCATAAAAAGCTGTGTTTGTTTCTGTGTCTAATACTAAATCCGGAAAAATTGTTTGTGAAGTAAAAGTACTATTGCCTATTTTACCATTTTTATCTTTTATAATGTATTCACGCGTATTTTTTCCGGTTTCTTCTGATATTAATTCATTATCGTATCCAGCGATAAACTGCGTAAAAGTACTTTTGCCTGAACCTGTTGTACCCAGTAAAAGTATCACATCATCATTAGTGCTGTATTTTATTTTACTTTCACCTTCCTGCAGAAGATCTAAAATATCCCGTACTGTGCCTTTCTTTGTGTCGTCAAGCAATGGTTCAATAATCGACATTGTAAAATGTATATGTGGATATCAACGCTCTGTAATTAAATCATATTTCTTTGTATAATTTTTCGCTTATCGATTTAAAGTATCCAATCAAAATAATTTTTACTTACTGTCAGTACGTTTTATTGAGAGGAATTTGCAAAAGAATTAACTTTTTGGCATATGTCCTTTATTTTCATCGAAATTGCATTTAGATCTGTAATAAATAAATTTTAAAATTCAACAAGCTTCTAATGTTTGTCAGTAACAGTATTATCTTAAAATAAAGAATTAAACAACATAGTTTCTGCAAATATGTTTTTAATTTACTTTTTTTATCTAAAATTTCCTAATAATACAGGTAAAGTAAAGATGTAGCCTCAGTTAAATAATCGTTTTTTTGAAAGCATTATCGTACTTTAATCAAATAATTTTATGATATTTTTTCTCTTGTATTGGTGAGAGCATTTATCGAAAGTTCGATGAAATGTCGGTGAAATTAAGTTGTATTAGAAACTAGCTTGCATACACTTAGATTTTTACATTAATATACATAGAATTTGTAAACATATTGTGATAAAAATTTAACTGATAGTTTATTGGTACATTTTTTAAACAGTATAGTTTATTATGTAAAGAGGGAAGAAAGTTTCTTACTAAATTCGCCGTAAAGTTCGTACTCGTTGACGACCGAGGAGGGAAAGAAGTATTACATACTTGTAAAATCAGAATAAGCTCTTTTTAACTTATATTTTTTAATACGCGCATGAAAAACACCCTTTTCCATAATTGAAAAGCTAATGCAAAATTGGTCTATTCGAGGGTCTTTGGAGTAGCGGAATATAAAGTTCAACGTCGGGAGATAAAGTTAAGAAACGCGATTTAAAGTACTTTATTTCCAAAAAAGTAGTTTTTATGGGGTATACGTTTTTCAAGATTGGAAGAAATTTTTTAATTTAATTATTTCATTATTACCCCATTAACTACTCGAAAATATCAATTCCCCATCCACATCTTACTTATAGATAAGACCTTCATTCCTGCCCTTAGAAAAAAATACGCTGAATAGGAAGTGGGAAGTGTCTTTTGCTAGAGGGGTAATGTTTGAGCATAGCTTTTGAACCATATTCCTGGTAGAAATTTCCACACCCAATATTGCCGTTTCATCAATTATTTGTCAATTCTATTGACCAAAAGGTTTCGCCAACGAAACGGCAATGGTTTGTTAGTTCTATATGTCATGTTTATATCTTGGTTGTAGGTTATGTCTAGATGATAGTTTTTAGTACTTAGATGCGAATGTTGACCATGGATGGTTTTGTCTATAGATGTGCGCGTGGTCACCGATATCAAAGTTTAGGCAATACGCTCCGTAGTTTTCGGTACCTAGATAAATAAGTGTCATATCAGTCACAGATCATGTCTAGGTGTTTAAGAATTGCCGTTGATGCAGGCCAGGTAGTGCGCTCCGTGGTTTTTTGATATCCATTACTAATGTTTACACTTAGACATTAAAGTTACGAGGCGCGCTACCTGGATCTCATTATGGGCGACCTTACACACCTGGACATTATCCATGATCGAAATTGACATTAACTTACAAAAATCTGCAAATCCTACTATCTGGTTTTCGTCATAGGTGACCCCGCAGGCCGAAAATTTTACACGAACATTCCTGATATTTATTAATTATTTCACTACACTACAAAACACTATGCAAGCATATAACCTATTGTTGTAACAGTGGTAGAGCAATAGGTTATGTGATTGTGTAGAGTTTTGCAGTGTAGTACAATAATAGAAAAACGAGTGCGCAGGAAATGTTCGTGTAGAGTTTTCATGTGTACAGTTTGTTCGGTGTCGCCCTTCGTATACAAGATACTATTAATTGATATAACCAAACTCTTAGTACGCTATATTTATACATATAATAACAATTACGAATTGATTAAGCTTATGGTTATATTCTTACCTTAATGGTACGTATATGGTGGTAATGCTCACTTTAGGTTTCTTGAATTTATAGGTTTTCTACATTAGCTTTATGATCAACATTTAACGAAGTGATACCGGTCAACTAGTAGCGCATCTACATATATACTCAAAATAATATCTATAGCACGAAAACATACAAAAATTTACGACTCAAACTTGTAGAGTTTCCGTGTCATAAAACGTGCGCAGTTCTTTTGAAAAATGATGACATGCGCACGATTGTGAGTCTAGGGACTCTTCTCGTCCATCTTTCTGCCTGTCCAATATAATATGTTACGCCACATCCGGCAGAAAAAATGAAGTACATGAAGTAGAGCAGAGTAAAATCCACTGTTTAGAAGCTTATACATTTACAAGTATAGGCATACACACATGCGTAGAAACACACACAAACGCACACAGATACACACGAGGAAGCAATATAATCTGTTAAATGTCTTTAAAAATTAATAATTATTTAAAATATTGAAACTTTAATTAGTATTTGTCATTTAAGTAAAAAGACTCGTGCTTATTTATGACTTGTTTCAAAGATCTATGTTGGAAAATTTTTTTAACTACAATAGCGTTACCTATTAAATTATCTGTCACGTATTTTTTAAAATTATGTTAAATTGTAACAAAATAATACAGATAATGGAAATATTGACTTGCGCAAATTCCAAGAGCTATACTGCTTGCAGGAAATATTATATATATGTTCAAAAATACCCAAAAGTTACTCTTTTTTGCATTTTATATATAACCTTTAAAAAATGCAGTTTAGACAAAAAATGTATATATTAATAAGGAGTTTACTAAATACTTTGACTTATATATATTTTATTTATATCATACTCTTCTGAATGTATCCGGTAGTTTTCGAATCTTAAAATAAAGTCCTGGCGTTTTTTGTTGTTTGCTGATCTGTGTTCGAGTCCCTTCGATAATTTTCGGGAAAACGCTTTGTTTTAGCGGACCTTAGATTTCGGCAGCTTGATACTCTCGGAGCTATGAGAGAGTGAGCGTTCAGTTTGACATTGATTTTTGTTTTTTGCTACAGCCAGTCGTTTTAGCTACTTTGAAATTGATTTACTTTGATTTGGCGGCGGTTACTTCAAGTTAAATAATAAAGTGTTCTATCAAACTATTTTTATTATTATATTTATTGCATTTTTTACTTGTGTGAATTTATGATTGTACGATTCGAGCATCGGAATCGCCGATAGCAACCCTTGGTGGTGAGATCAAAGATGATTCATATCTGATGGTTTTTATTAGTCTAGTTTATTAGTATTGCCGTGATTTGAATAAGTTCCGATTTGTGTGTTCGGTTTATAAATAAATTTGTTCTTAATTACGGATATTCTAACTTCTAACGTAGGAGGACTTCAGGGTACGGGAGAGCGTAACTTGGAGAAATAACTCAAATGCCGAATACTAAATAAAAAAATGTATTGTTCGAGGAAACGTGATTCTACACAATCAAGCGGCGAGCCTAGTCCATCTGGACTTGACGTTGAAAATATCGCCGACTCATACGTGCGCGAGAAGGCTTGGTAGGTACCGATGCACCTGAGTCACAAAGCTAAGGATGCTGTCTCGACAGTTATGTCATGAAAGAATCTTAAAGGGGCTTAACCTGCACACACCCTGCGCCGAAAGGAGCCAACATTCTCTCGCCTGGGTGTCGTAGTTATAGGTGATGATCTCGACATCTTTCTTCATCGCTTACAAACTTTTTCGCTAAAATGCGATATGCGAATCTACTGTTTTTCACAGCTCGTTTTACTAAATAGGCAAGAATCTGTGTTGTTTCTGAAAATTTTGTACCGAATTTGCAGACTTGTAACTTTTTTAATATATTGTACTCCAAAGTTAGATAAAAAAAAAACATTAAGAGTTCAACGCCCTGTTGCAAACTACACATGTGAACAATAAATCTCCTAGTAGACTTTACTACGATCGCTGTTATCTATTTACTCTCTTAGCAATCCTTTTCTCACAGCGAACAATAAGTTATGAGAATCATTTTTTCACCGCATTAAATGGTTATCCCTGTATCCTCTGCACATTTAGCGAGATATATTCCTATTTTTCTTAAAATATGCTTCCATCTACGTAATTACGTTCTTTTGCTACTCACGCTTCTTATAGCTATTCATTTATTTTTGTATCGATGACAGCAAATCGGACTGCCCAAGTACAATACAAATTTTTATCGATTTTTCCTATTAGATTGCTAAAGAATTACTTTATATTTATATAATTTTTCAAAACTGAATCATTATGTCCTTTCGAGATTTAATAATTGGAGCGACGGGCTCGCCGATTCTCCGATTTATTATATTATATATATTACTTGCATTATATAAACCTTAGGAATGAACCTTAATAAGCGATTTATAAATACTTACGTTATTTTGTTGACAATGATTGTTGCTATATTGTGATCTTGTCGACCTATATCTAAGTTAAGAATGTACGGTGGATAATAGGTAAGTAGAAGAAATACAAAAAAAAGCTTTGTAATTGTGCTTTAAAATATTGAATATGTAGTGCAAGATATAAAAAAGGCAAATTATTATGATCGTGCGTTTGTTATACTTTGCAAAAAGAGAAAACAAAACAATACAGCTGAAATTTGTATTCATCAAAAAAAATTTTATTATAATGTTTTATACTACATAATCATTTTTATTGCCCTTAATCCCTTAAATGATATATTTTCTTTTTCTTAATTCAAACATTGCACATATTAGACGCATAAGCATTATAAGCAAGATTATGAGCACACTCGGAATCAAGTTTTTGATCTATCGCAAAGTCCTTGTGCTTGTATTTTATTCCATTCTTTCGACGTATTATCAAGTCTAGTAAGAGTAAGTTCCCATTATTACAGAACATTGCATCGGTTATTGAGCTATCAACAATAGACGCTTTGTCGTTTATAAACATATTAGGCACAGTTGGTAGTTCATAATTCGAAGAGTCAATATTTACCCATTTCATACATTTTGGAATATCGTCATTGAGCCTCATGAAATCGTCGCTTATAACATTATTTCCATGTTTCCTCAACCATTGATCTATTTTATTAAACGGATTTACGAATTCGTAAGCTACTAAGCCAGAACCTATCAGATTAAAAATATTATTTATAAACGAAGACTTCATAATGCTCGCAGTTCCGCTGGTTGCAAATGAATTCGTATTCATATCCCGTTCCAACTCTTGTGCACGTACACTGCGACGATTTCTCATATTATATTTAGCATTATGTTGAGACAAAGTACTAAACGACTTGATCGTTGGAATGGATAATAAACGTTGTTGTTGGGACAAATCAATATTATCAATTTCAGATATTGCATTGTCCACAACGAAATATTTATTCAAATCATCATTACACGCATCAATGCCCAAATCGATGTATTGGCCTGTTCCTTCTAACTCCAAATCTATATCTTCACCTTTAAAATTTTCCAAGAAATTATAGGTATTATATTTGCTTACACGGTACTTACTTAGTTTTATATTCCACAAAGTGTATGGGCTAAGCACAGGTTCATTCTTTTCTAATTTTTTATATACCTCATTCGAATCATTGGGATCTCCATTTTCCTTTCTCGCAAATGTATATGAAATAGTTTGATTGTCACTTGAAATCACGTAAAATCTATTTTCACATCTATAGAAGGAAGTGCCAATATGTATCATTTCTACCTTAAAATCTTCTAGTTGTGTATTTAATTCATTTTGCAATGTTTCGTTGGCTAATTTGAAATTAATACCTATAGTATTAAATTTAATTGCATTTTTTTTCAAACCTTCTGTGATATCGGCCTTTATTGTTATTTCTTTTCCCTCTAGAAGTGCTGTTATTGCGCTTTTATATTTATTATTTTTCCACACAAAGAATGGCGATGATCGTTTTTCTTTACCATTAAAGTGAACTTCTCTATGCATGAATTTATCGTACTTATTAATAGTTATTTTAGATTCTATTAACTTGGATGTCAAAACTTGTATTCTTTCAACAGAAGCGACTACTACACTGTTAGTATCATTTGATTTTAGCGAAGACGGTAAATCGAATTCTTCAGTAAAGTACTTAGCAAACGGATATATTTGTTGCCTAAATGCATTCATACCCGTTTCATATTTTTCTAACACACGGTTGGATTGTATAACCAATTTTAAATTGTCTACTTCGCGTCTTAACACAGGATTGCTTATGTTAATCTCATTCGCTCTATTGGACATGATGTTTGCTATGTAATCGGCGTATTCTGCTTTGTCGTGGTAATCTTGTATCCGATCGTACATATTAATCATAATATTCATACCTTCCTCTAACTTTTCTATACAACGAGCTAGGTCTTCTTGTACCTTAAATCCGTTCGTCATTTTTTGCATTTGAAGTTTGACATCTCTTAGAGTACTTTGTATTTGCCACTTACTTATATCCAAAGCTGCATGCGATTTACCCTGTAAATTATTTTCCATATCGTTCACTTTATTTTCTATATTTTTACATATGGGGAGAATATAATTATAAATGCTTTGTTCATATAACATTAATTGCTTTAGTTTTTCATCTGCCCTTCTGATAGCCAGAGATAATTCTTTTATTTTGGCTTGGTCCTTCTTTATTTTATTGTAGAAATCTATTGGTATCTGAACTGCACTGAAGATATCCTGTATTCTTTTCACTATCTTTAACTGTTTATCGATTTTCAAATCTTCTCCTGGTTTGTGTCCTTCCAAGATATTCTTCTTCTTTTCCAATAGGTCACCTACTTCCTTTCGCATATTATACATCTTATCTACCGATGCAGGATCGAGAGAATTTCCTTGTACCATTTCTTTTTCTAACCTGTCTTTAGTTTCCGCTATCTTCTTCTCGATATCTTTTATGTTTCCAGCTGGTAGTTTATTCAAGAAATCTTTTAATTCCTGTTGTGAATCAGCTAATTGCTCTTTAAAAAGCGCTTGCTGCTCTTTCAGTTGTTCGGTTATTTTCGACAAAGAATTTTTAACAGCAGCGGGTAGAGCGGCTACTGCTTCTGATCCAGCAATACTTGAGGGATCCAAAGCTATAGATTCTGAGATCATTAATCCACCACCAATCACAGCTCCGGCAGCTGCACCAGCTGGGCCTAAAAAGCTTAAAAACTGACTTCCTATTTTTAGAACACCAAATACAGTTTTCAACGTTAATGTATTTTCCAATCTCCGTTGTTGTTCTTTCAACTTCTGCTTCTCCTCTTCAGCTGCGTTTTGCAAGGCAACAGTCTCTTCGATCAGCAGTTCGATCTGATGATCTATTTCATAAGAAACATTCCTGATCTCTGGATTGATTTGCGATTCAACAAAATCTTGGGCTTCACTTATCTTTTGTGCTATCATTTTTTGATATTTTGTTTGCTCTTCTTTTATCGATGCGATATTGCCGAGATCTTTCAGTCTATTGATTTCTTTTATTATGAGTTTCAAATATTCCGGCAGATCCATGACAAGATCATTGCCTACATTATTGTTAATGCTATACATCTTACTTAAAGTTGCTGTGTACAGATATGCAAGTACTTTCTTGTTCTCATTTGTTAATTCTTTATGTTCATAAAGCTTATTGGTATATTGAGCGATTCTATGTAAAAGTGATTTATAGAAAGGCGAAAGTGAAAGCTTTCTACGTAGTTTATAAAACTGATCTTCTAGGCTTTGCAATTCATTAATCAATCCAAATACATTATACAAAATGTCTATAGACTTCTGATGTTCCAAATCATCCAGAAATGATCTTAGATAAGACTCCTTGATACTATTACTTAGGTTATCTCTTACAAATTTTTTGTAATCGTTAACGACAACAGATGGCAGGCGACGTAAAACTACGTTTTCTGGCTCGCGAATATTCTGCTCATTTTCACCAATAAGGCCTTGCTTACCTGAAGAACACTGTTTTAAATCCTTTCGATCCACAATAGTATATTGATACGAAGGTACGGCATTCTGCACTGTGCCTACTTTTATAGAAATTCCATCTAATATTAAAAGTTGTCCTCTTTCTTTTCCTCCTTCAGCGCCTTTACCTCCAGAACCACTAATTCCAGTTTCTCCTTTACTGTTTGTGATTGCAAATTTTGGACTTTCAATTAAGTTTATAACGATAGGGTCCATTGAATTTCCTCCTTTGCCGCCGACCCCACCATCGCCCCCGTTTCCCCCATCAATACACTCTTGTCCCCGTACCCACCATCTCGATTTCCATTGAATTATCCACACAGGTGGAGATGGAGGCACGTCTTGATAGTCATCTGTTATGTTTGTATCATTTTTCACATCAAAGCCTGCGCCCCACCAAGGATCAGCACCATCTTCGGGAACACTCGGTTTTGTTCCATTTTTACCCTCTTTGCCGTCACCTCCTTCTTGGCCTGCCCCACCGTTGCCGCCTACAATCGAGAGTTTTAGATATTCACCATTCGCAACATTTCGCGCAATACTTAAGAAAGTACCAGTGGGACCACCAGGTTCTCCAGGTTTTCCATCATCTCCTTTGGCACCTGGAGCAAGACCATTTTTTGCTTTTTCAGGTTTCAAAGGTTCTCCAGGACTTCCGTCTAAAATTATACTTGGGCTTCCAATGATTTCCAATTTCGGTGCTATAATAGAAAGTTGTACTTGATCACCTGTTGTATTTAAGTTAGCATCTATGTATATCTTATTCAATGCGAAAATTTCTATAAATTTTGAATTTTTACAACTGTTGAGGGATAAATCTTTTAGACTGATATACTGTCCTTTAATAATTAAATTATCACCATCGCATAATACATCCACATTATATTTAAGCGTTAAATTAAGCAAATCAGTCAAAACTTTTAACTTAGATTTGTTTAGTTGTATGTCTTTGATGTTGTTATACTCTCTGTCCGACCACTCTTTGCTCAACATATCTAAAAATTTCTTTAATTCTGCAAGAACTATTTCTTGACTGTTTTCGTTAATTGATATTTGATATTTTAAACTATCTACGATGCTTGAATATTGGTGATAATCTCGTTGTACATCATATTTCGACAAAATATCATAAAAGCTAATCAGAAAATTATACCATCTCTGTGAATCGTCCAAATATTCAACTACATTTGTTAATCCTTGTGCCCATTGGGCAGGCTTCATTATAGTTAATTGTCCATCTATTGTTTTTATAAATCTGAGATACTCACCATGGTTTGTAACATTTTGAAAATTTTCTTTTGACACACTAATATTCAAATCAATGACATTTTTTGTAATCATTTCAAGTAACTGTTGTGGTTCTGCTATATTGGGAGTTGATATTTTTGTAGCTGATAGTGAATCGTAGCCTAATCTAAATTGATTGTATAAGTCTTGAATATCATGCATTGGTTCTTCTTTACTATTATAATATTTTTTGATTTCTTGACCAATGTTTACAATATTAGAAATTATATTTTCATTTATTTTAGTTATCAAATCATGCAAATGATTTTGTGACTCAGTCGATATGGTGTAACCAAAATCATTCTTGTCGTATGAATTGAATTGAATATTTTCATGTATTATTTTCTTTAAAGATGGTTTACGATCTTGCAGCAGTTTTATGTTGGTTAGTACTCCAGCTTTGTTAGGTCGTCTGAATATTCCTATATTTACATATTTATCGTCCTTTTGGTGTAGCAGAGCATTAACAAACTCTATTCTCTTTGTATTAAGTGACACGAGTTCTTTGTTAGAAGCTTGGGACTGAAGATAATCTATTAACCGTTTGAGGAAAGTAGCAATTGATTCTATGATAGTTTCATCGGGGCGTAAAGTAGGTATTAGTTCTCCATTCTCATTTTCCTCTAAGTCGTAACTATTATCAACTTTTGTTGCCACAAGAGCTATGCTGTGATTAAATTTTTTTATGTTTTTTATCATCTCAACGGCGTTATCTACTAGTACGAGAAAAGCTTGTCTGTCTACGCCTTCTCGTACCGAAGAGTAGTTAGTGGTAAAGATCAATTTAACTCTTTCTGCATGATCTATTACTTTTTTAATAAAGAACGTTGCAGCTATGTCGTGTGCTGGACTTCTAGTATCACTAAATCCTGGACAATCATAAAAAGCTGCGTTTGTTTCTTTGTCTAATACTAAATCCGGAAAAATTGTTTGTGAAGTAAAAGTACTATTGCCTATTTTACCATTTTTATCTTTTATAATGTATTCACGCGTATTTTTTCCGGTTTCTTCTGATATTAACTCATTATCGTATCCAGCGATAAACTGCGTAAAAGTACTTTTGCCTGAACCTGTTGTACCCAGTAAAAGTATCACATCATCATTAGTGCCGTATTTTATTTTACTTTCACCTTCCTGCAGAAGATCTAAAATATCCTGTACTGTGCCTTTCTTTGTGTCGTCAAGCAATGGTTCAATAATCGACATTGTAAAATATATATGTGGATATCAATGCTCTGTAATTAAATCATATTTCTTTCTATAATTTTTCGCTTATCGATTTAAAGTATCCAATCAAAATCAATTTTTTACTTACTGTCAAAATTATTTAGTTAGAGGGATTTACAAAAGAATTTCCTTCAGGGCATTTGTCCTTTATTTTCATCAAAATTGCATTTAGATCTGTAATAAATAAATTTGAAAATTCAAGAAGCTTCTGATACAAATATAAATTATAAAAGTTTTGAGGTTACCGAATCACTTTAAATTATTAAAAAATGAAAAACTATTAAAAAATAAATTATTATCTAAATTTATTTCTATTGTATTTTTATTGAAGTCGAGCATTTTACTATTACGAAGCTTCCTTTAGAACGAAGAAAACGATATATGAGATATAATTAAATGTAGTTACGAAGTGTCCCTCAAAAGAAGCAATTTATAAATAGGTAAGCCTAAAAAAATGCATTGGTTAGCTTACAATAAAGAATAGACATGCTATTGAAATCACCCTTCATTTTCTTTCCTAGTATCTACGATTGTTTCTACAATTTACTATAATCAATTGAAAGTTCATTAATTCTAACGTAATCATTTGTGCTGCGCACGCGAGGTGGGTATTATTTGTTGCGTACACTGAGAAAATTTTTTAATAATAATAATTACTACGTTCTGTAGTAAAAGTGTCATATACTTTGATTTGGGACAAATTTTACTATGTAACATAGTAATTTTTGCTATAAATATAGTAAAAACTATTTATTTTCTATTTTACATAATAAAATTTGTCACACATCAAAGTATAGCACACTTCTCCTATAAGACATAGTAATATTTATTAAAAATGTTTCTCAGTGTAATGAATATGGTAAAAAATTTGATTTAATTACCTTACAAATAAGTTTTTATTATGAGTAATTATATGTATATGGATTCGATGCTGGCGGTAGACATCTGAGGAAGTCGTCAGATCCTTACTGAGAATTCCAATCTGACGGTGGGACGAAATTTATTTTTAGAAAGACGAGATTTATTTTTAGAAAGACTTGTCTGTTTTAAAAATCTCAAATTTTGAGAATGAATAGTATCGTAGTCTATATACTTTCAATATTAATGGTACTCGTATAGACCAATAGAGTGATTTTTCCATCTTTATTAATTTTAAAAAGTTAAATCAGTACTGCTAATAGTACTACTAAGAATTAGTCCGTAGTTTAGAAAATATACAAAATACAAATCACGAGCAAAGAAAAAAAATACAAAATGTTAAAAGTAAAATTGAAAAAAAGAAAATCGACACTAATTGATTTACGGATAAATTTGCGGAATAGTTTAATATCATTGTATATTTAGGACCCAACAATAATAGCTGCTTATTTATTTCCTGAAAAGCGGGACAAAAGTAAATTTGCGAGAATAAAGAACTTAATTCCCGCAAAATCTAGAAAATTTTTTTACAAACTTTAAAAATTTTTAAATATTAAAAAATGTTAAATAGTTAAAAAATTATAAAAATGTTAAAGTTATGAAAAAATTAAAAATATTGAATATTTGAGATGTTTAAATGTATATTTTCATTATAATGCTGGTGGCTGAGTAGGTCCCTTTTTTTCAAGAAATAAAGTGGCCACACATTTTATTCGTGAATAAAGCACTATATGCAAAACGGGACTAAAGTCCATCATTCCCTTGGGTGATTACTTATAAACCCATACGCGAAAATAATCTACGACTTTAGTCCCTTATTGCATAATGTACTATTTTACCACAGCTGCACGATTTTCACATTTTTTTATCTAAGATAGGGAATAAAGCCGTCGTTTTTCGACTAATGGGAAAAAAATTTGGCGAAAGCAAAAGATTTCTAACTTCCGCTTTGTGACATTGCGTTAATCTTTTTTATTTAATATTTCTTTTAAGTTTTTGTATTTTGCAATCAAACAAGTGAGTTGTGCCGAGTCTTCTACTTAAGTCCAAAAAATGCGCAAATCAGACATGTGTGATAAAAAGTATGGTATACTCCATAAGGGTGAAACCTTCCGCTTCCTTGTGTGTTTGCCGTACTTACTCTAGTCTGGCTCGCTATTCGCACTCACATTTAGCGTGTGCATGCTCGCATTCGTCTCGCACTACAAACTCCACACTCAATCTAAAAAAGCACACACTACGCCCTTGGTATACAATATATTATTTTGTAACACAAGCACTATTTTATCGTTTTGCCAACGTAAAGTAGCAATTCTTTAATAAGCGGGCAAAACAAATTCTATGATGACCTATCTATTTCGAGTCTCATTCCGAACATATACGCTGAATGGGACCACTTGCAAAAATGACTGAAAACGGTTTTTTTGGCTATAACTCAAATTCTAAGCATTCTAGAAAAAACAGTTAAATTGGAAAGTTTTTCCTCTTAGCACTTTAAAGTAATAAATCTTTCAACACGAATTAACAACACAAAATTGTTTTCTATAGCAATAAATTCGATTCTTTTTACTGTTAAAATTAAAGGAAATGCATTTTACATGAAAATACTAAGTGTAACAAGTTATAGATATTTTGAAAATAAACTTTTTATCGTGAAAAATATATTTTTTAAATACTTGAATCAAAATCATAGCCTAAAAAGCGATTTTTGATATACATCTGTATTGATGGCCATAACCAAAATCTTATAGTGCGCTATATTTATGTATTATACAAGCAGAAGTTGTGTTCTTACCTATGATAGTAATAATTGTTTTAGGTTTTCCGAATTTGTTCTGGGTTTTCTATATTTACCTACACGATCAGTACTACCTGAGGTGATACTCGCTAACTATCTAGCGCGTCTACTTATATACTCCGAAAGGTAATAATTTATAGCACGAAAATATTATAAAATTATTTACAGCGACTTGTACTTGTGGAGTTTCCGTGTCATAAAATGTACGCAGTTATTTTGAAAGTACCAATTTTTAAAAAACGTAAAGCGATTCTTTAAATTTACAATAATGTAAATATCACGCTTTTTGGTACTGAAATAATTTTTTACTTAAAAATTAGTTAAATTATCTAATTTTGTTAAAAGGTTATGTAAATTTGATAAGACTTTATCAAAATAAAATTTAATTTTTTCACTAGGTTCCCCTTTAAGAATAAGCAGGCGATGAAAGCTAGGTTTCAGTATTGTTTAGTACGTTTTGGCTTCTTCCACGACTCGGCCGGTATCGCTCAATGGCGGGACAACTTCCAATTTGCAGTTGTAAACGAGATTGATTCGCATGACTCGCTCTCGGATTAACCTGCGTCATATATCACGGTGTTATCACAGTTTACGAGCAGCTGTCAACATCGCAAGTTACCATATTTAAATATCTCTCTCGCTCTCCCTTCTTCTCTTTTTTTCTCTCATAATAAAACTTAAATTGTTACTTGCTGCAAAAAATTTTACTTTAATAACTATTAAAAATTATAATTTTTGTTATTTTTTATAATTTAAGTAAAAAATACATGCTTGAATATAACTTCTTTCAAGAATATACACCGGGAAATTTTTTGAAATGCGATGTTAAGTATTAAATTCCTTGTCACGTTTTTTAGAATTACATTTGAAGTCTTACTATACGTAAGTGAAGTAGATGTAACTAAAATAATCGTACACGATTTGCGTAGAGCGTGAATTTATTCAAGTGAAACTTGGACGCAGACAGCAGATCTGGCAAGCGAGAGTACCCCCAGCGGGGTGAAGCTTCCCTTCAAACCTCGGAGAGATGACATGGGTCCCAATCGAGAGGGTCAGTGGCGTCAATAAAAGGAGGGACCGCTTAGTTCCGAAATTTGAGAGTCCAATATACTTCTTATGCGAAAATAAAAGGCCCGCGAATTTTGGAAGCATGCACGCTACACATTAAATCGTGTATAAATAATATGCATAATGGGAATATTAACTTGTACATGGCCAAAAAGTTATTTACAATATAATATGGCTGACAAATTGATGAATTCGAACATACCCTATCTTTTACAAGTGAATTTTACAAAAGTTGGTCTTCGCACTATATGGACTATAATATATGACTCAATTGTTATAGAACTATAAAAAAATGTCGTTAATATCCATTGCTTCGTTTATGGAAGTTTCTCAGAAAGTAAGTACATTACGAGTTAGTAATCTCGTCGCATTCTCAAGGTTAACGATTTTCTGTATAAGAGAAATCTTTTCTTCTCGTGATCTTCGGCATCTGCACAAATTTGAAAAGAAACGCGCGCGAGATTTAACTTTCGCCTGCACGACTCTTAACTGGCGAACGCGCGTGCTTTGTATTTCCCCGAACACTCTACAATTCTATATACATATATATGAAGTTCACGAGAAGCTTAGATCTTGAGGTAAAAGTATCCTTCAACGTGGCTTTCATATTGAATTATGCATCTTTTTTGATGTTTGGCGAAGACTTAAAAATGTCTTCATTTAATTCGCTTCTGTTATTTGTTTATAGCAAAACATTCATAATTTATTTTATTTTTATCGCATTATTATTTGGTAATAT
This sequence comes from Muscidifurax raptorellus, assembly GCA_020010945.3. Classification (NCBI taxonomy): domain Eukaryota; kingdom Metazoa; phylum Arthropoda; class Insecta; order Hymenoptera; family Pteromalidae; genus Muscidifurax; species Muscidifurax raptorellus. The sequence continues at coordinate 4,671,954 of CM052079.1, read as the reverse complement.
ATAAGTTACGATTAGAAGAAATAGGTGCTGTTAGAAAAGTGTCAAATTTATTTTCTATATTCAACCATTTCGATTTTCTTATATCAACGCATTATACTATCTTGAAGTGATTGAAAAACGTAAAGGTTTGTCTTTATTCATTCAACGAAATATTCATAGCTTATTGTATTAAAATTTATAGTTGTTACAATACACCCTTCACAACACATTTCTATACAATCTGACAAAGTCATCAATCATTTCGAAACACTCATGTTTGAATTAAAATCAGTTATTCATTATACAAATTTTGAGTACAAATTCTATGATCTTAAAATTGTAACCATTATAAATTTTCACGAAATGCTTAATCTATATTTTGTATACAAGCGTTTTAGCCAAAAATTGACTGTGTTATAAGTAAAAAATATTAGTTTAGCTTACTATTAATCCATTTATTTAAAATAGTATTTGGGTTAAATAACTACTTCATATATGACCAAGATTTTTAAATATTCGCAATATAACTATTGCAATCTTATATGAATATTAAAAAAAGTTGGTTTCTTATTACAAATTATTTAATTTAATTTTATACTAATTTTTAATATTATTATACAAAAACAATAAATGTACGCTATGTTTGAACTAGAAATAAATTTCTTGATTTTTGAATACTAATAACACAATTACAAAACTATTCTTTTGCTTCATTTATTTGATTATATATATATATATATATATATATATATATCTCAACTATAATTTCATGTTCCATTGCAATACAACAAATTTATCCAAAATACATCATATTCTACTGGTTTGCGATTTAAACTGATAAGTAAATTATAATTTAACTTGTATATTGCATGCTCGATTAAATAGCACCAAAGAAATAAAAAAAATTAACGTTTTGTCTGACTAGCACCTTATTTCGTTTATAAACGAATTCGAGGCAAAAAGATGCCTTTATTATACAATATACTATATGTAAAAAAAAGTTAAAACTAGTCATATAGAAATCATTCATTTTTCTGAGGTCTTTCTTACGTTTTTGATTCTTCGATCTAAATAAATCAGAATAATCTATATTATTTTAACACACGATCCCGAACCATTCCAAAAACGAAATCATTACTCAATTGCGACAAATTTAAGTTCAATTGAAAATCATTTTTCTCTCCAAAGATAAAAACTTACGTCGGCGCGCATGTAACTATCGGCTAATAAATCTGAGCTATGATTACTTACATCGAAAATCGTACGAATTAGGACTACATTACGCGTATACATTATAGAAAATTATTTACAACGTTATCTTCAACAACTCATCCTCAACATCGTTTCCAATCGATTCGATTTTCAAAACTTTCCAAAACTGCTTCGTCTCGAGGATAACCCGATCACTTATTGGCGCCGATCTCGCTTCCGTGATGGCTCGAGGCCTTGGATTTCCTCTCGGGATCCATAGCGATCGATATGAATTCCTCGGAGATGCGTTTGTCGAGGCCGGTGTAGGTGCGCGCGAGGTCCTGCTGAAGCTGACTATCCTCGCCGATCGAGGCCATCGGCTTGTTATTCGATTGCTGCTGTTGGCTGGAGGAACGTCGCTGACCGCGGTGCTCGCCGCCGCTGTCCGAGTGCTCGGAGGAGTGACGACGCTTCTTCTGCTGCTGCTGCTTGCCTCGGGCCTTTGACATAGATTATCCGTTATAGCAACATTATCGGATGGTATATGTATTTGTGCGCTGATGTATAATTATTATTAAAATTAAATCATTTTCAGCGCATATACCTCGATATCGTCCGCCCTCTATAAACGCACCCATCATAAATTCTCAACCCCTACACACTTTCCCATCGCGTAATCGCGTCGACTATCTCCCGCTAATCACCCATTCTGGCACGTACATACACATCCCATCTAATAAAGAAGCTCTATCCCCCGCGAAATTTCAATAGGATAATCGATCGCGGCAACCTGCACGATGACAATGGAAAATAGGAAAACCACGATATATCCGTTGCACGAGCATATACGCGCTGGAGGAAAATAAAAATTACTCGTCGTCGGGCTTAATTAGCCGGAATGCGGCTCCTTCGTGACTTACGATTTGCGAGGGCGGCCTGCTGGGATAGGCTGCTGCTGCCATGTGGGCCGGTAGCATTGGTACGGCTCCGTAGGCTGCGGATGGCGGTGGAAGGAAGCCACCGGTGAATTTCCCATGCGGCGCTGGCATTCCGTACGGAGGCTGTGACAGAGACGCGCATGTGTGAGAGAGAATTTTTTTGTGGGGGGTTTAATGAGGTGTTAGTTTGGTATTTTGGTTTTTAGAGGGAAGTTCGTGGGAGGAAGAATATTTTCATTGTTTAAATTGTATATTAAACGTTAGATGTGTCGGAAAATGCGAGACGCTTCGGCATATTTCCTTTCCAAATTTTTCTTTGTGGATGAGAACAATTTAATATTTGCAAATATGCATCGAACAAACTTTCACGTATATTACACGCAGAGGAAGAATAATGAACAATAATGAAAAAGTATGTTTGTTCTCATTCAAAACTACTCGATAATTCGTCGAGATAAAGCTTGTAACCTGTCTACTAATAAAAACGCGTTAAACGCTCTATACACGCTCTATACGTTGGCAATCATAACCCACAGACCCACATACAATCTAATAAGCTGCCATCATCATCTTCATCGGAAAAAAATTCACGACACGCTGGGAAAGAGGAATAAGCGAGTGGCCGTCCTCGAAATTCCTCGAAATGTAGGCACCCGATCGCCCCAAGCTATACTCGCACACACGTCTTCGCATTTTCGCATCGTTAACGCCTATACGTACCTACATATACGTACGATCACTTATTAAAATCTTCTCACCGAGAATCTACACACCTGTAGCCTCGCTCGTTTTCTTCTATGTACTCGAGATCGTGAACCGAACGAAAAAAATCAATACCGATCTGAAAAATCGGCACAGAATATAATACCGATCTCAGCGAATGTGAAAGTCATTGCGCTCGCGTCTACGGTGTTTCCAGTGTGTGTTATAAGGACGCCGGTGAAGCGTGCTAATTTTTCCTTTGATTTATCGGTCCAGGTATGCTTTTCGCGATCGGCGTTATACCTATATATAGCCGATCGGGTGGTGGCCGTGTCTGCGTGTTGACGCTAATATATGTATGCAAATCGAACCCGACGGGTTGGTATAATGTATTTTAATGCTGTATTCTTTTTCAGATACACATATACTGCTATTGTTTGCAGGAATGCACGCGGCAGGTGTGATTTATCGTTCGTTTGCTGCTCTAGATGTAAAAGTTCTTCGAATTGTTATACGCGTGTATTTAACTTGAATTTTTACATTACTATATCTATAGTAATATAAATCGCGTATTTATATCAAAATATATACACAGTCGTGCTGCTTTCGTTTTTTTTATTGCTTTATCAATGCATTGAAAACTTTTCCCCGAATAACGAGCTTAAATTATAACTGAAATTATATATTTAGCGATTTGATGTAAGACATTAAACGTACACGTATGTATAATTCAGATTCGATACTAATACGAGCTCTGTACTCGCACATATGTAACATCGGCCTGTTTTACAAATAGCACAGCAATCACCAACTGATTTATAAAAGTTTAAAGAAAATATCAGCACAAGTTACACACAAGCTGTTCAGTTATATGTACAATGCAACCGCGCGCGCATTTTAAGGTTTTCCGCAAATACAGTATAAATGCACATATTATACTTAAGCCGTTTCAGTACTCCCGCAGAGTTTAATACCTATTCTTATAGTTCGCAGCGGATACGTATTTTCTATACTTTATAGCGATAACCGCTCGGCAAATAGAAAGTTAAATAAACGTCTGTCAGTATTATTTTAGCGGTTTTAATAAATAATCAAGACGAACGTACGTTTTCACTTTTTCGTTTCCCCTCGTATAATACTCTACTACTCGTAAAACAATATAGACCGCATCGATCTACTCGAAAAAAAGAACTTTGCAAGATTAATCAAAGCCCACGTCGGAAATGAAAAAAATAATTTCCCAAGAATGCGGCTTATCAATGTAGCTAAATAATACAGCTGGACAAAGCGACTGGCGCGTCAAATGCGCTACGCGATCGATCAATTTCTAAAATGCTAATCCGCGAAGAGAGAGAGAGAGAGATAAAATGGGCAAGGGGAAAAGAGGATGAGCAGACGAAGCTCGGTCACTTTGTCTCTTGAACTTTCTAGCGTGTCACTGGCTGATCCTCCGAGTCGAGGTCAATAGAGATCGTGAGATCGCCGAAAGAAAAGCGCTTGGAACGGAGAGAGTCGCGACGGAAATCGATATTGTGCGATGCATCTGTACACGTTGTTGGGATATTCTATGCTATAAGTAGCTTTGTGTGGGATTGTTAATTTTTAACGATGATTTTAACGGCCGGATTGGGTATTATAATACTTGCGAAGATGTGTGTATATAACGAGGAGGCTTTTACTGTCTGGGTTTATCTTTACGTTTATGCGAAAGAAGTGAAAATCGCGGAAGCTCACCGGTTTGTTGTGACATCTTGCGATTTTAATGCGTATGGTTTAGCATACTGTTGCGTCATTTTTAGCGGTTTTTGTAATAAGAGGTCGTTCATCCATCTCGACGTTACGTGAATATATGCTTATATAGAAGACAAGCTGTGTATAATTTCGCACGAAAAGTAGAGCACACGTGTGATGCGTATATTGATTAGCCTCGAAATGAAAGACTTTCACACAAAGAATCAGCGACGCCGTAAAGTCAACAAGACTGAAATCAATTCTAAATAACCTGCAAATTACAAAGTCCTAATAACCTGCATTACACACATCAATTACGGATTTCCAATGACTCTGCAATAGTTCCAATAAAGAACACCTGGACCCGACGCAATAATGACTCGATGATTTTCGATTCTGTATATATACCTACGTGAAAAAAATGAATCCAAATAAATCCACGTGAAAATCGACTCAAAGGTCCGTCTGCAAATGACACGCAATTACATGCCCGGTGTATACAGTCGATCCGAAAATAAATCAACTCTAGGTAGTTCTCGCCTCTAATCAACCACCGCAGATCTCAAGTGTTCTCTCGTGATTACCGTTTTTATCAACGATTACCCAGACGACTCGATAATCGCACTCGCGGGTATATATACACTCGTCGGAAAAGGAGAAAGAAACGCGATAATGGCCGACCGCAAAAGCTTCTCAGCGAATTTCTCTTTTCTCGATAGTCGCGCGTCTATGTATACAATAGGGAATTCGTCTTCATCTCTTCGTCCTTACTCTCGATCGTCTTGAAGAAATTCCGAGAGTAATAAAGTTTTGCTGTAATAAAGTCTCCATAATTGCTTTAATTACGTCAGAGATTTTTATAGCGTCTCGGTGACGCGCGCGCTGAAGTGATAATAATTGTGGGAACGGCTGTTTTGAATTTCGCGCGCTTTTATTGCGCGGGAGTTTCGTAAGACGCGTAAAAACGCAAGGCGCGACGGTATTTTCTCGGCCGTTATTCGGCGAAATGCTGTGATTACAGGGTGTACTAAGGCAGAAAGCTGTAGTGATATATATATATACACACACGTGTATACAGTACAGTAGAAAGTGTATATGCACGTGTGTACAGCTCGGGTATGAAGGTGAAAAAGTGGGATAAAAAATGGGCCTATAGTTATAGAAAGTAGACATATAATTGAGCATGTAATGCGGAATAAATTTGAATACATATCAGCTATATATAGAGAATTCGGAATAGTTTATAATGAAGTGCAGTATAATTGCGAGCAATTTGCTGCCTCGCTATTTTACCTTGCAGCCGGTGCCTATTATATATATACACATACTATATATAGGTGAAATCAGCTTACCTGCATCATGGGATGCATAGGCACGAGCGGTTGTACAACATATATCGGTTGGTTCTTGCTGCAGGGCACCGGATGATTCTGGGCTATGACCCACTGGTGGACCATATTTCGGGCCTTGAGGGTCTTGCCGTCGACGGTAGTCGTGGTGTTGACATCCTCGTCGTCGGCCCGATCGTCGGATGGTCGAAGACAACCGCAAAGTTTCGGCGCCAGGGTGACGCAGGTGTAGCCCGAGACGAAAAGCTCGGCGATACTGGCCACCAGGAGCCCGATGCTGGCAAGTAGACCTGCCCAGCCTTCCTCCACTTCGATGCTTTCGTCGTCCTGTGGGTTGATTTAATTTTGGTTAGCTGACTTTTGAAAAGGGCTTGGAAATATTTAGAACGGGTGTTGGTTGATCACGAAACGCTGAAATATTTTACGGGATAATTTGCCGAAAATTGGATTAGGCGGTTTCATAACGCAGCGGATTCGGCAGAGTTTACGATCGCAAATGATTTAGCTTCGCAACGTTTTCGTTAACGTTTCATGTGTGTCGATTATAATAAGAATAATAAATAAATCTGTGTTATTTCCTCACTTTTACATCAGACGATTTACGATATCCCCAGTGTATTTTTATACCATTAAATCAAATTTAATTACGTACTCGATCGTCATTTTTTTTTTCAATTAAAACGATTCCGAGAAATTGTTATAACGCGCGAAGCCGGAGAAATTATGCTCTTCACGCTCACGAAACGAAATCCGTAATTGAAATGAAAGCAGATCTTCTCTATATATACCTAATATGCGTTTTCATCACAAAAGCGCGAATCGCTCTGCAGAAATTCGCAATTGCCAGTGAAGTAAGACGCGAAACCATCGCTGAGCCCGATAATTAGACGAGTAGATCTCGAAGTAGTTGCGCAAAATTACGAAAATCAGAACCAACGCAGAGATAGTTTTTCCGATCTCGTTTAGCGATCAAATAATGTTTATTTATATATACTACTCTTATAAATTAATGACGTTTAAAAAAAGTCAGTCAAAATGAGAGAAATTTAAATCCGACAATAACTGACTGGCGTATCGCGCACGCAGAGATCTTAACGAGCTCAGACACCGAACTAAAGAAAAGCCAAAGCAATTATCATTCATGCTCTCGTGCGTGCGCAAATCTACCACAACCCATCTCGTATATATATGTATATGTAACTGCAGAAGAGCGAAGAAGCTAATCTCTCATATATATATATACTCGGCAGCAGCCACGCGTGAATCGCGCGTCGATCGGACCGAAGCGTTTGTTATCTCCTGCTCGCATCTCTTTCTCGAATGCGTGTATATATATATATATATGTATATATACAGTGTATAGGTACAGATGCGCGCGAAAGCGATTAACGCGTCGTTAAACCCCGATCCGCTTAGACTGAGTGGGAAAACGACGTTGGAAAAATGTCGGAGTATAAGAGATGCGGATGTGAAATTTCATCGTTTGTATGGGTTAAAATTTGACACTTTACACGTCGAAAATTTGCAGGCGGATCGTCAGCTGAATAGGAATTAATAATATATAGATAACTTAATTGAAAATTCCGATGCTCCGGAGTGTATCGAGTATAACAACATCATCCATTAAAATTTCATCTGTATAAAAGAGATCAATGAGAGCAGCAAAACGAGGTAAAATCTGACAGTTGGAAAAAAGCCATCTCGTATTGAACCGGCATGACTGGTAAAATCGCAGAGCCAATAACGATGATAAATTGAATTGATATAGCGAGAGAGTAAAGCTGATATGAAATTTCAGAATTTTTCTGTTTAATAGAAATTCAGAGTGCTTAATATAGAAGGGGGAGTGTACGTATATATATGCGCGTCATGTCGAGTTTCCCATTAAGACGCACATGTATATATGCATACGGGATAAGCGTGTATAAAGACAGTTTATTAATAAATAGATTTCGAAGAATCGGTTCACAATTTTTCAAAAGGAAAAATGTCTAATCTACTGCCCTGTCAAATTAGATACGAGAGAAACACACACTCGATAAAAATCTTCTGTATAATAACCGGTAATTACATTCGAAAAGCCATTTAAAGCAGATAAACTCTTATACTTTCTATTCAAACTCTCGGCTGCACTATTCACAAAATACACACAAACTACCTTTACTCTTCCATTCACAAGCATACACATATATATAATTACAGTCCCGCAGCCAAAATTCGTTGTCAACCCAACAGGTTTCCCTCTCCGCGCGACTCTAATAAAAATGCGGGCGGCCACTTGACTCGATCTCGCGTCTCTGCGCGTATACATATATACATATCCCTTGACCGTGTTGTGTATCTATGCAGCCTTGGCAGTGAACTTTCTCTCGGTTTCGTCGGTGGTCCGATACATCGGTTCTCTCTCCCTCACACGTGCAGCGAGAGCAGTAGCGGCAACCTTTTTGGAAAAGGGGCCATCGGCGCGTCGGCTCTGCTCCGTTAATTGCCGTCTCTTTCACGTGCATGTATATATATATATATATAGACACACGAGTGTAGGTATATATTCCGCGCGGATCGAGCTATATTCACGCGAGGAGAAAACGAAACCGATAAAAGTTATTTTAACGCGCCTTTAAGGCTGATTGATCGCGTAATGTGCGTTATTTGTATGGACTGGAAAAAAATTTTTTTTTTGGACTATCGGAAAAATTATTGCGAACGTACGCGTACGAGCGAAGCTATTCGGTCGTTGGTATAAATAAAAGCGACAATTTTGCCAATTACGCGGGAAAAGCATTTCGAAAACGCAGAGGAGGAATGCCGCGGCTATCTTCGAGTTTACTCGGAAAAAATTACCGCGGTATTTTTCAGGTAGGCTGCAGCTCGGTTTAACATTCTTTTGAGTTGTGTACTTTCACTTGAAGAAAGGTATTCGAATGTGTATTATGCTGTATAAAGCTATTTTTTACCATTTTTTTCGCGTTAAATGTTTTGAAAGGTCATTCGTTGTTGTTAATTAACGTGGCTGTATATACATAGGCTGATGGGAGTATGTTATTATGAGAATTAGGTAAAAAAATGTAAGAATGTTATTAATTAATGGAAAATGATAGCCTGTATAATTATCCGTCTTTTTTTACTTTGTTCGAATGATCAGCTGACTGAACTGCTTTTATAATTTTCTAATTAAAAGTATGATTAAAGTGCGAAATCTAACACCGAATTAAAATGCGAAACAGATACGTTATTAACTTTTTGTTAATTTTATAATAAAACATGAAACACGTGTGTGCGGAACGTTTCATTAAAACAGGTTACATTTATATATGGTTTACAGTATAGGTGACCCAAATTTGGTGACACGCGCCTGTTAAGTCAACCAGCAAAACCTGTTCTTTTTAAAAGCTGGAATTTCTTTCGGCTAAAAAGAATGACGGATATTGGAGTTATCGGTCGTTAAAAAAGATCAAAACGGAAAATCGATATTTTTTTCAAAGATCATTTAATTAACACTTTTAATCTTACAATGTATCTTTACCGCAATATTCCGACAACAAACTCGAAGATTTGCTCCTTACGAAACCGATGTACACTATATGCGATTAAGTATTATAAACAACGGTTGATTTAACACGAAAACATTCGCATCAGCTGCTTATCGGGTTAACCGCGATCATCTCGGATTAAACGCTTAATTCTGATTTTATATACGCTTGTTACATGGATTACGAAACGGCATAACTTTTTCCACGCTTATTATAATTATGAAATACACCCGTTTGTAATACAATACTCCAACGTAATTTTTTTTCGAAGAAAAAATAAAATTTCGATATCCACACGCTGCGCACGCGACCTCGATTTTCCTAAAGTATATATTTCTCCCTCTTACGTACACGCGCCGCTTTAACTGTATCATACCTATAGAAGCTATATATATATATACAGCGGCGCGTGTGAACAATCTGCGAGTTATACCGTTCGAGTAATTTCGCGAATTTTCAAAGGCTTTCCGAATGTATGGTACGTGAGGAAATTAAATAGAGCGGCGCGTAAAACGCAGCGGAGAGTAAGTACATAACGGTGAGGTTGGCGCGTGTATAATGATAAGATCATCGTATAGGCTCGATGAATGAGATGCGAGGTATATACATATATATATTAATTAGATTTATTTATTAATTGCTTGTTAGGGATACGCGGGCTTACGCTTCGTGAATATCATGCCCCATGCACTACGAAATTATAAACGACTGTAATTATTACTATATTAGTACATCAATCTAAAATTCACTTACCGGAAGCGTGAGCTGCGTGACATCCGGTGCAGCCCTCTGGGAGTCCCTGACAACGGCTGTGAGCGCAGTGATCGCAGCCATGTTGGACAGGGCCAGGGCGACGAGGCTCGAGGCCAAGTGTGCCGAGGAAAAGCCGGAAGTCGTCCTCCCACTCGAACTGGTCGCCAGGGTCGCGACGACGCCCAGAGCACCGGCTGCGAGTGCACCTGTACCCGCCCACAGACCAGCTCCCGAACCGCCCAGTGAGGCGCCGTGGACTAGGACCAGGACGCCGAAGACCACTAGGACGACACCTGTGGAAGTTTATGTTTTGAAATGCAGTCGTGCCGCTTGAAATTTACGGCTGTGTTTTTGGGTGACGCTTGGGTATTTTAACGAGAACAATTATACGCGATTTTACGCCTGCAGTGTATAATTGGAGGGTATAATGCAACGCGCGTTATTGCGGCAATAGTACTCGATGCAGAAAGCTTATTTGATGGCTTTTAATTGTCAGTTTTTTAAATTGTTCTCGTCGCTGTAATTATACTTCCTGATGTTGCTTGCCGTGCGCAGTTAGACGTTATTACAATTCCGTATTATACATTCTTAAGAGAGTATAAGTTTCGAAACGCATATAATAATGGAGACAAAATATTTCATTTTTTTCACATTGGTGCTGTAATTTTCGAAAAATATGCTTACACAGCACTTCATTACCGAAACTTTCGTATATAGTTACGAAAATTCCTACAGAGGCTAAAGATAATACGTATACATGTATCCAAGCGTATATGCGCAAGAGAAAAAAAACCACGTATTTATTAGCCTCGATTTGCATATCTAAAGCCTCTTTTAAAGCCCATTGGAATTTATTGACAGATAATCGAGCGCTGCATTCCTCGACTTTTAATAGCTCAACCGCAGCGCGATATTCGGAGAAAATACACTTTGATCATGTGTGTCAGCGACGAGCTCAAGATGAAAGGTGCGATGATTAGTAAATCAATGACACCTTCACAATGGCCTGCACATTTCATTTCAATGCTCCATTCGTATTTTTATATACCACAGCCCGACGTACCGATGCAGCTCGTTGCGGAATTCGAGTTGCGTAATTTTGACTGGATTTAAAAGTAATTGAAAAAAAGGGTTATAGTTATGTGCTTTATAGGTGATGATACGCGGCAGCGAATATATGATGAAAAGTATTGTAATAGAGGCAGTAAAGTTTTATGGCGTTTTAAGAGTGGATACTTTGCGGAGACTGATAATTTTTTTTTAATTTAGACATGTATAAGCGTCAATAATTTAATTGGGAGTCGATTGTTTATGATACTATACGATTAAGAAATGCATTTCTCGATGTGTAATGAATTGCATTATTATAAGCCTGTGTAGAAGAATTCCGACGACTGTTTTACGACCTCGACAAATGTAACCGGTGAGAAAGTTTAAATAAACGCGCCGTGTGTATACAGCTATATATTTCAAGAATATATATAAATGGCGTATCGGCAATGGTCAGACTCGCGCATTAAGACAACTTTCATTGATTTTTAATACTTTCACATATTCGCCAGTGTATATATTCGAATAAAGTCGTTTTTGCCTCTCCCCGACCATCGGAATAATAAGCAGATACGTTAACACACACTCGAACAATCGCGAAAGCGGCGAATAAGATACTCATGCTAATTATTATATACCTATATATATATATTCGTCCGAAAATCTTTGCATCAGAGATATATATACACAAGACTCTAAAAGAACGCAGTTCCTTTATTTTCGATACCATCAAGCCTCGAGTCTCGAACAACACATTCCTCGGACTCTTTCATATAAATATAGCTTTCGGAATAAGTCCACACAAAAGAAAACTAAACAAAGATATATAGATTTAAGCTCCTTTTCCAAGGCAGAGCGTCACGCTCGGGATGGATCGAGCGCGGGGTAATATCATAAAAAAAGTGCACCGAAAGAAAGAAGCGCAGCGGATGGAAAATGAACACCGCTCGGAGCTATGGCAACAAGAGCAAAGTCTCTCTCTCTCTGGCGAGGGAGAGATGACCGCAGGTCTTGAACGGAACTTTGGTGTCGGTTACCGGACAGAGGGATAGCTTTTTCAATTTGACGGGACGGACATTCCTGAGGTGTATATAGATTATTATTGTTCGTCGATTCGCTCCTTGCGGTTGTGAGCTCGCTGCGATTAGTTCGAAGCCCATTCTGGGAAACGAGATGGAAAAATTGCTTTCGTGCGTGTTGAGTTCATGGAGATTTTATGGAACAGGAGCGATCGGAAGGTGTACGCGCAGTTTATTTCTGTCTGTTTTCATCGTTTCTTTTTTTTCGAGGAGTTTTACGGAGGCTATGGTTATACTTTGAACGACTCACTTTTCAAAGCGTAACACTTCGCGATGTGGCGGATTTCGCTCGCGATATGAATATAACACGATTTACGTATATACCATCCAAACTCACCCAACAGCAGCTGTCCGCATGACGTAAACATGAGTACGTTCGAGTCGTCCTTAGGCTCCTGCTGTTGCTGTGGCTGTTGCTGTCTGGGTTTTTGATGCTGCTGTCTCCTTCCCGTCTCGATCAGGCCATCCTTCGAGTGTTTAGACTCGAGACAGCTTTCGGGCTTCGAGGACGTCCTCGTGCTGTCCGTCATTTTGGATGCTTTGCTCTCCTTCGAGTCACTGCTATTGTTGGAGTCCTGACTCCGGACCGTCAAGTCAGCGGCTGCTACTTGATGATGATGATGATCCATGTTCTTTTCTTTTCGCACAACCAATCAAGCCCTTGGCATATCAATCACACTTTGTCCTTCCGATCGCACTCACTCGATACGATTAATCGCGTCCAATTAACGCGGCCGGTTGTGTACTTGATAATATATAACGATGATGACTTTTAAGATCACTACGGGGGAGTGTAACTTCCGTTTTTTAATTTCACGCTTTTTTGCTCGCGGCGCTACGCGAGGCAGAGCCGAGTACCGTTTCCTGCGCCTCTTCCTCTTTCCTTGATCGCAATTAGGAGGAGAGCGAGCGCAGGTGGTAATTAATCGATTACGCTTGGAATGATGATGATGATGCTGCTGGTGGTTTCGTCAGGCTTGACGAGTGGAGCCCGGTCATCGGGACCGAGTGCGGCAGATCTGTAACAGAGATATAAGGATTTATTAATCGATGTGGGGTATTTTTAATAGTCCGAGATTAATTTTTTACACGTTTGTGCGCGCTCGTTCGGACATTACTTATATTATTGGGAGAAAAGTATAATGTTGTAACTTTAATTTATAGCTGATATTTAAGATAGAAGAGATGATGTTATCGCAGTTGAAATGAAACTACGCTATTATACGGTTCAATGTTCAATCTTATTGAAGTATGACATCACAATAGATCTATTATATTCAAGAACTTTCAAAAGAATGGCTCGTGTGAAATAAGAAGTGACTGATGAACGTTTACTTTGTAAAAAAAACAACATAGATGAATGTTTTTTTATTATATACATAAATAGTTCTACGTGTTTTTTTTCGCAGAATGTTTTCTGCTTGGCTTTACAAAATCTAAGGATTATAACGTCAGCAATTCATCACATTCGCCAGAATTAGAGTCGAAACTGTCTAATTTTTCAGCTATTATATAGAAACAAAAAATCTTGATAGCTTTAAATTATACTTCTATCAAAATTTATAGGATTACAAATCGATTCCGGTATTTCGCAAGGATATATCTTTTAAACCGCGGACTCAAACTATTTCAACGTATGCACACATCTAATATATTTATTATAATTAATTACATCCGATGTTAAACGCGCAGAACATTAAATTCTAATGAATATTCGAATCACCGAATAAAATTCTATACACTGACTACAAACTTTATTCCCTCGGTCGAACCGCCGATCTCAATTCATTCCTCATTATAATAATATCTACTCCGACTCGCGACCCACAAAAAAATCCCGTCGAAAGTCAAACATCGAGTCTTTATCAGCCAACCCCAGAAAAAAAGGCCGCTCGCTCCCGTAAGCACACAGTTTAATTAGGTGCCGTAAACGGAAAATGTTAACATTTTATACTGTGCAATGAACGAATCGTAAAAGACGGGACAGAAGTGGAACGCTATTAAGAGCCGAGCTGCGCGCCTGCGCGCGAATGTAGGATACTTTAAAATGTAACCAAACCACCTAGAAAGCATACGTTCTTCTTTTTTTTTCAGCGCGAATGCACTTTACGGTTATATTATTCCTCTATTTCATTGGAGTCCGAGGAGAATTAACGACGCGTCTGCGTGTGTGATTCGCGAGTTGAAAATTCGTAGAAGAAGGAGAAAAAAGCAGCGCATGTATATGTTATACGTGGGAAAGGATATAGATGCAAAAAGAGTTTATAGTTCGAGGTGAAACGATCAATTTATCGCGAGCGTTTTCGAATTCGCTTTTTACCTCGAGCGAGAGAGTTGAATTTCTCATATATATGTATACAGAGTACTGATTTCACTGTGTAATAAACGCATATATTTTGTTTTTTAAAGATTCAATTTTCAATCAAAAAGCGCGGGCTTTTTGATTTTGTGCAGAAACTTCCTTCTCTCAACAACATCGAGCCCATCGTACACCATCACAGAAACCATGATCCACAGCAGCACTTCCACATAACATCATCGTAAAAAAAGTCTCGTATACACAGCACACATCTCTCGGCGCACCGCAGATATCAGCGCCGCGAATACCCTTTGCGAGCATCGAACTCTCTCCGCGCGCTTATCGCACGTTATTTTCAAACCCTTACATTTCCCTCTCTCTCCTCTTCTCCGCGCGATAATCTTCGATAAATCGATGAATATTCCAATCGATCGCACAAAACTACAAATATATCTCTACGATAGAACGAGTCCAAAGTTAACAGCGCAAAAAACTTTGATTATTTTCACTCGCACAAACTCAGCATCGCTCCGGCGAGCTGCGCGTCTGGTCAGTGACTGGCGCGAGCTGCAGGTTGCCCTGACTCTTGCGCCTTTCTCTCTCTTGCGGCCGCAGCGACGGCGGCTCCTTTCTCGACTTTTCTTCTCGATACGCCGCCGAGTATAGAGCTGTGATGGTCGCATGGATCGAGACAAGTGTCGCCTATTGTCGTCCATTTATGGGATATTGAGAGAAGCCGGATATTTTGTAAATATGTATCGAGTGGCTGTGAGGTCGGGAGGATTGTGTATGGGAAAGTTGAACCGGGGGATTTTAAATTCCGCGCGTTTTTATCGCGCGACGCCGGTGCGCGAGTGTATATAACAGCTGATACGTGATTGGAGTTGGGGTCGTCGAGTGATGGAACTTTACTTTGATTTCTTTCATTTGAATACTTCGATCGCATAGGTGATGTATATGGTAATTATTCGCGAATGCCTGATGGTGATGCGAATCAATCTCGGTCGTATTTTTCATTAAAACAATAAACATTCTGTTTCTATCATTCATCGCAGCTGCTTAGTTAAAAACAGCTCTTCATTGTTAGCTGATTTATCGATTCTATTCCAGTGTCTATATGAGAATATATACTTCGAGTGATATTTATTGATTCGTTATATTGTGCGTATGGATATAGCGTTATTAAAATCCGTATTAAAAGTTGATATAACGATTTTGGCTGTGAGATTATTTATACTTATTTACTTCATCAATTTTAATAATGATCGATCGTTTAACAATTTTTCAATATGTAACTTACACAAATAAAGGGGTTATATAAAATTCCGCGAATACGGACATGGCATTGTTTATTTCGTCTATTTTTCTCTTCCCGGTGATTTGCACTTCCTCGTTGTAGCGGCCTATTGTCATCCATCTTTAGATCGAGGAAATAGATGGTGTTAATTAATAATCCTGAGAAACATGGGCCGAGAAAGTTCAAGCGAATCTTAAAGTTCCGGTCCATTATCTGCTGCGTTATAACATACCTAGATCTTGTGTACAAAATATTGGGTAGTAAACAAAAACATACTATGGTGTATACGTATATATATTCCCGTAATAGTCGAAAAATCCCCAACAAACACATATTAAATCCCCGCGAAATTCCGCAGATTCTTCGATAAGCGCGAAACAAGGAAAAACCCATGCAAAGCACATTCCTGACCCAAACAGCGTCATTATGCTTCCCCTCCTGTTTATTATAAAACCGACATCGTTTTTCCTCCTTCGTTATACCGGCGCTTGGAATCCGAGCACTTATATACACTTCTTTCTCGGTATCCTTAAGGAGCATTTTTCCCTTCGCCCTTCCGCATTAGCTCTCGCACTTTTTAAGTCGTTTGTTTTGCTACGGAAGTATATATATATATGGGTATATATATCTTTGCACCTTTTTGTAATGACACATTTTTGGGAGCGAAATTTAATAGAAATTAATTATAGGCTTGTCGATGAATATCTGGTATGTATGAATATTTGACATTATGAAATGTTTCTCGCATATATGTGATGTGAATGAACGCAAATGTCATAGATACCGCACGCATTCCTTGTGAGAAAGTTAGAGTATACACGGCGCATTTTAATTCGAGGACCGGTTTGTATTGCTCTGAAAATTTACACAAATAACATCCAATTTACGTTTTATATAGGTTTTTACCGTACAAGTTCCGGCTAATTAAGGTATTATAAGGCCGTAGCGTTTTCTTAATATTTTGATACGCGTTATTTATTAACATGAAGCGTTCAGCGTTTGAAAAATGTATTACATACGCATAATTGAATTATGCTTGATAAATTAATTAGACAATGTAGTTTTATACGAAACTCCAACTTTTATACTAATTTATGAAATTTTCGATAACCCTTGGCGGCTCCAACCCCCAATAGTTTTTCAACCCCCTTCTAACTTTGTTGTCTGCAGAATTTTCACGTTGGAAAGTCGCGTTTCCTACATCGCTCTTTTTATACACAGACAAGAAAAAAATGGTTCCAGACGCGTGCCCCAGCATTTTTTCCCTTCAAGATTTTTTCGCGCTGCAGTAATTCTTCTCGTGCATACACTCGCACGCGATGTTTCATGCCTCGTTATATATCGCAGCCGCACTTTTTTCGTTTCCTCCTACAGCCGTTTTTGAGCCATCGCTCACCCGAGCGCACCGAAAACTTACACACCGGAGGTCAATGCATCCTACGCGTACACGGAACCGAACTGATCTTATGTGGTATTTTCTCGTGATTACTGTTATATATGTGTATGTTATTTTTCGATTTTGTCCATGTAAATATCAAGCGCGCTTCTTGCAAAATTCATGAATACATTTTTACTTATTACGACGCAGAGCTGCGAGGCTATATTACCACTTGAGCGTAACGGACAGACTCGGTTAATTTCTCATGCGCGATCGTGCAGATACTGCGGAAAACTCCTCTGGGGTGGATGAACTTACCACGATATATACACGCGCGGATAGTTTCTACGCATAATACATGCGCGAGCACGAAGACTTTTTGGATTCCGATTAATTGTGCGATTTTTCCCGGGATAATCGTTGTCTTTCCGCTGGTGATCATGACGTATATTGTATATCCTCGTGTGTGATTAACAGGGAATCAATCCTCGGCGCACAGCCAATAATAATCGACGATCGATTTTACGTAATCAATGTTAACAGCCGGTGGCGCGTGGATATACCGGTTTTCACTTTCTCGACTTTCCAGATCGATTGTAGGATAAATTTAACTTTTTTTTCGGGCCTGCATGTGTGGATATTTTTTTTTGGTCATTCCATGCTCATACGATTAAGAAAAGAGATAATATTTTCATAGTTTGCCGGCGAAGAGAGATTCGTTTTCGATTAGTGGAACGTGTATATAGCTTTTTCAACCGATGAATCTTTCAAAGCGGCTTTTTACTACTTCGTGAAGCGAAGCCGTGCAGCAGACTCACAGATTGAAGCCCGAGAAGGTAGTTCGATATATAAATTCTGCGCGTAGATTATGACGAGGGAAATATGTCAGAGCCCATGCGCCACCTATCTGTGCAATCTAGAAGTTAGTCTCTTCTCTGCTTATGCCTTGTGCAAAATTTCTCTCGCAAAGTACCAAACTCTCTCGGTCGACGCAACAAAATCCTCCGCGAAACTCTTACATCTCAAGCATCGCAGCGTGAAAAATCATAAATCGCATCAGCGTGCGCTTGCGTGCATATATATAGGTACACACACGCATAGCTGCGTCGCGTGCTTTGGCGCGTGGAAAATATATATACGCGAGTTTCCTTCTGTATACATACACATCGAATGTTTCATTCATAAGGATACACGCCGAGTTCGTTTTCCCGTTTCCTTTCTCGGAACGGCTGTTCTTTTTATCCATGGACCGCGGAGATATGATATTTCGTGTTATATATATGCGCGGCCGCAGTTCGGAGCTAAGGTGTGAAATTCGGCGCATTGTTTTTAGTCGCGCGGGTGTTTTGCAATTGAAATCAATCGTAGAAAGTTGCTCTGCGGTGCATATGGATAATAGACTCGCTGTGTGACTGCATGTGTGCGTCATTATACTTATATATATATTCGGTGTGTTATTACGCGGTTATTGAGTAACGTCTTGGGAAGAGCGTTTATATATATATACACATGAAGTTTGAGGAGGCAAAAAAAGGCTAATGGTATAAACGCTATAAAGGCCAAGCTCGCTCTCGGTGTCATAATAAACGCGCAATTAACGAAAGCCGTATATAACGAGTCGTATCGCAGTTAAGGTAAACTACTTAGATACGTGATGGAATGCAAATTACGTTTCATTACAGCCGCGGACTCGGATTCACTTGAATTTTTTTTTTTCATACAACACACGGGTGATGCGCTCGAGCTAGCTGTGAGCGGAAGTCGTTATATGCGCGGGCATATGCGGTTGAACTCGCGCTTAGGTATGTGTATAAAATCGCGAAAAAAATCAACCGGAAAATTATGTTAATGTAATTATTCCGTACGGGTCGTCTCACGTGCGAGGTCAGAAGTTGTGAGTAATATATACTTTGTAATTATATGTCTCGCTCTAGAATCGTTGTAAAACTATAGTTTTCTCTGCGCTTTGTTGAACGAAAACTAAACAGTATAATAATACACTCCGGCGACTATCTTTCTCGACGAAAAAAAGTACCTCTTAAGAATTTTCCTAGTCACTAAACTCGAGCAAAAAAAGAAGCACATCAGCTATATTACACATACACTCCACGAGACGACGACGTCTACGGGATCCCACGTTTTTGCGCTCTTTTCCAGCTCATCGGCTCGTAGTCACGCTAATTGATAGGGACTCCCTTGCGAGCAGCTAATCATCAAAGCGATGTAATGAATGGAACGCTCGGGCTTTTCTTCATAATTCGGCTGGGATTTGCGCAATATCGCTGCTGCGTGTGTCTATGGATACAAAATATATATACGTAGACACAAGAGGCCGTGCGTTGGAATGCGGTCTCGCGGTATCCGATCCTGTATATATAGTAAAGCTATATAGACGGGCTCGTCGCAGGTGCGCGATTATGTGTGCGGAGATTCGAGACGTGGCTATAGGTATATTTGTATATAGCGATTTTCAGGTATACAAGGCGATTTGAAATTGTAATCGAATATCCATATACGAAAATGGTTTGTTTATTCGGCGTTGGGTTTGAGTTGTAAAAACAGAGATTACGAAATACACGTTACGAAATTTCGCCTATATATACAAACCTCCTTGGTATCGAGGTCCTTAGAAGGAAGTCATCGAAAGGAAAACCGGAGATATGAATTTGATCGAGTGTTTTGGAAAGTCGCCTCGAATTTCATACACTTATCTCACACCTATTAACCCAAAGTGAAAAGTCCCGCGCACTCGAAAACCACGATATCGCGATCCGAATCTCCATAAAGGATAAGCGTGTACATACCCCGCGAAAAAAAGACGCAACCGTCCCTGTCATACCTTTCATACACTCGCCGAGTCGTACACGAGTGAAAGAGCAGCGGCGATTCGGTGCAAGTGTGTGTATATAAGTACTGCACACATAAAGCAAGTGCTGCGCGCTCTCGAGAGTCTGTCCGAACTTCCAGAGGTTTCTCTCGACTACAGCAGCGCCTTTCTACCGAGGCATCCGCTAAGAGAAATACGAAGAACCAGCGAACATTATTACGACCGGAATCGCGCTGTAGATTTGTCCAATGCTTGGAGAGTTATAAATAGGTTTCTTTTTTTTTTCATTTTTTACTCTCTGCAACGTCTGATTTGGACACACGATCTCTATTGTGCGTATCTCACCTATATACGTGACCTGTCACGTGTATGACCTCGGAAGGGAATAGTAACCTTCGTGACCCGTATGTGGTGTGTGTATATATATGTTGTCTGTCTATTGTTGGACCGAATTGAAACAATGGATTGGAAGTGGTAAAAATTGGTTGTGTGTATATGGGGAAAGTTGGGAAATATAGGCATGTGAACTGAACTTGATTGCACAGATGTGACGGATAGATGCGCTATCTGCCTTGTATATACATCGCTGCGAGCTGTGGAATGATTTATAGAGATACGAACACGTTTTGCGTCTGTATGTAATTTTCAAGGTTCTCGAGTTGCGCACTGCAATGAACATTTGAAAAACAATTCTCATCCCGATCACTTTGCGCACCAGAAATACCAACGAAGTACACGCGATATATCGAGGTTAATTAAACTCCATCTTTGTCTTGTTTAATCAAGAGACACCGTCGCATAAACAATTTCACACCTCGGTGGCAAACGACACCACCAACATCATCGAAGTATCTTTCGAAATATTTCTAGCCATCATACCCGTATCATCGCTCCACACGTACCAGCTCTCGTTGCGCAACGAGGAAGAGATGCGCTGTAGACAGCCGCGCTTTTTTCCATCATCACAATCTCTGCGCTTGTTGAGCCGAGGAAGTGCCGTAAGGAAGATCTATGCTCGCAACGTGTGTGGCTTTCGATTTTTATCCTGTCCTTCTCTAGATGTACTCGCGTCAGTCTCCATATGCTTTTATCTTGGAGGTTATTCGAGTGTAAAAGTGCCTTCGCGAGAACGTGTGATTGGGTTTTTTTTTTGAGGCAACGTCGATGGACCTTTGAATAATGGTGACGGAGAGTTGGTTGTGTGAGATTTTTTTTTTTGTGATGTTATAATGTTGTTTATTAATCAAATGAAACCGTAGAACCTTGTTGATCGAGTCTTACCAAACTCGGAATGTATCTACTTGAAGAGCTTTCCATCATCTTCAGTATAATACAAGCTTTATCATAATATTGTAACTTTCGAATAGTGCTGTAACAATGTATGCAGATCTGATAAGAAAATTAATTTTGCTGAGCAATTCGGTTCTAAAACGCATCGTGATTAGTATACGAAGCTATACACACACAGCATCGAAATCACCCGTAATAGCTGAATTACCAGTAATGTTGAAATTGGCCAGCGATCGATACCTCCATAAAAGAAACACAACGAGTACACGTGTAAAACACTAAACACACACACACACAAAAATACAAAGCTTTTCATTTCACCATCAAACTCACCAACAACGCCTCGACAAAGAATTATCCTCGCATAATTTGCATCTCAGGCTCCCATGATATTATTACGCCGGCAGGTCACGCGTTTGCTGTCGATCGCGCGTGGGAAAATCAATCGAAACGACTCGCGGCATTTGGATAAGTAGCGGCAGCCCTTACGGGTGTGTTCATCGAAGACGCACGCGATAGACGCGCGAGGGAGGAGCTATTATTTCTGACAACGGCTGGTGCTTCTGTGTGTACAGGAGAGTGTACCGTAATGAGGAAATCTTGATACGGCTCTGATGCGCGTGTGGCTGGCTCGAGCTCTAGTTTCGCGTGAACTTGATGCTGTTCGTATGATTTTTTTTTATTATTCTGACAAAAATAGATCAGTTTTCAAGCTGTGAAAATTCTGGTATACAGTGAGAGGTGATGGCGAAGGTTGTCACGTCATAATTACAATCAGTGTATAGTAGAACAAAGCAGTCTGATGAAGTTTTCTTATTCGAAACGAGGTTACACGAAGGCATCGGAAGGTCACTTTGGTACACATAGTAATATTGAGAATCATCTCGTGTATATATATATGTATTTATGTCTTTGCCGACCTGGATACGATGAACCAATGACTCGGTCGAACAGATCTCGACATGTGTATAATTAACATGCTTCGTTATAACGCGTTCTCCCGAGGAAATTTCATTCATCGCAATATTATTAAATCATCGCTAGTTCACGCTTCCCATTGTAACGTTATCGTGTGAACCAAAAACTAGTTGTCTCAATGCCTGACAGTCGAAGAAGATTTTTAACGATTTTTCCGACGATGACAGCCGACTGTATTATCTCTTATTGAAACGTACAACGCCGATATACACGTCAAATTAAATCTCTCTTCTCTCGTTGTGCGGAAATTGCAAGTTGTATAAACAAACGTTGAGCCCAGCGTATATATACGCATTAGCCGGTAACATAACCGACAGTCGGATTTAAACGGACGTTACCGCTTATTAAGCGAGTAAAGCTACGCCCGAAGCTAATTCGTCAATGTAATTTGACGTCATAGAATTTCACATACGCAATAGCAGTGTATCCTGTGAAGGTATAATGAACTTGTGTATATAAATACAGGATGTATAATGGGTATACGTAAACGCGTGTAAACAAAACTTGACGATCATTTTCTCCTGCATCTCCGTCATTAATCGCATAATTCCACCTCTAAAACCAATCCAGTACACTACGCAACAAAAGCAAAAATCCACAACGCTCGCGCTTTCAGCAAAACGCGCGTGTATATCTAGCGGTATTACCGCTAGACGCGCTGAACTCGCTGCGCGGCAGATTTGACCGATTTCTCTTATCCTCGGAAGAAACAACAACAACAAACGCACGACTCGATCTCAATTATCCCACAGCCTATTCGCGCCTATTTCGCGCGGAATATATAAAACTTGTAAATGTAACATACAACGAAGCCGGAGAACTGCGAAGCAAAGAGAAAAGAAAGACCTTGGCATTCGCGTGCGCGCATCGCGGAACAGTTGTGCCATTACCGACGATCTGCGGCGATAGGTGAGGTTGTGATAATAATTATCGTGTATTCCGTTTGATACTTATATCCACGCGTTGTATCACTCGTTATTTTTTTTTGTTTGGTCGACTGTGTTATTGGCGTGTGGGAATGTAGGTGAGCAAGTTATTTCGAATACAGTTCACTGGAGTTCGGCGTATTATTATACGGCTTTCGTTTGTATCGATAACGATTTTTAGTACAATTATGATGATTGGAATTGATTATTCCAATGTGCGCAGCCAGAGAAAGTTTGCTATTTGTATTTTCTAATCACGACTTGCGACTGACGTTTACGGCTGCTTTATATAAATTAATTAATAAATCCTTTCGCAATCAATCAATCCATCAATTGTATTATACTTACAGCCGAGCGATTTCCAGCTTAATTAATGAAACTCTATGGAAGTTTTACAGTTAAAAGCATCATAAATCCCTCGATTTTGTATTTATCTTCCCCGTATACATTCGCCTCGGAATCTCGAAGATTTTCGCCTCGACATAAACACACGAGCTCTAGTCAAACCGCGAAGGCATCAGAGGAATCTCTATGAGCCGCACTTGGGAATTTTCCCGAGCGAAAAGTCTCATTAATCGTGGCCCATTAGTTCCGATGTTATGCGGAAAAGAGTCTTGCGCGCGGAAGTGAGGAAAAAGCCGCGGTTATCGACACCAGTCCATTACACGAGCGACGTTATATATACTATATACGCATTGCGATGCTTTTACTCTCGCGAAGATACACTCGCATATTTACGACGATGGAACAATGACGAACTGGATTAGGTTGTGTAACTCAAGGCGTTTAAGTGGTTATTTAAGTGCCGGAATTTTTTGTAAATTCTCAAATTGTCGGAAGACGTACGACGCTACATGTGGTAGAAGCCCGAACTGTTACGAAATTTCAAGAAAAAATAAAAACACTTTGTAGACGAAATAAAATTTCAATTACCATATCGCATCAGTATATTTCGCATTCATCACGCACCCAACCTCCCGGTCGCCGTTTTGCAATATAACGATCGAAGAATTTTAGCAATTCAAATTTCCCGCCACATAATAAACCCCCCAATACACACCGGAGATTTATAACACCTACATCGGCCGCGACGTTTACGACTCTACCCCATCGTCGAATCGACGATAAAAAATCCAATTTTCGTCGCTGGCACGCGCGTGCATTGAAAAATCCCGTAAGCACGAATTAAAAATCTCCTCGTCTCGGTTATCCTCGCGCAAAAGTGTGGAAAGTCGCGCGTGGAAATTATCGCGGCCAACGGCACGCGCACTTTTACTTTCGTCGATCGGCAGAAGGACAAAACAACCCCGATGTGTAATACGCAAGGACGTTCAACTTCGATTGAAAAGTCATGTTCCGCCGAGATGTTTCTTCGTATTGCAGCCGCAAGTACCGTTTTTAGGTCTGCTTTTGTTGGCCGTTTTTTTGAGAGATAACGCGCGGGTAATGTATACATATCTGAGAGATCGCTGGATATATCTATATATACGCGTCGAGTGAAAGGTGCAGGAGATCGGTGAAAATTTTTGTTCGATTGGTATATATATCTAATTTGGTATAATGCACTAATTGAATGCAATCGCAGTTCGAGCGTGATAATTTAATTATGGTGTCGAGTGTAAGATTTATATTGTTTCTTTATGCTGATTGCCTCTGCGATTGTAATGTCGAATGATTTACATTTATAAGGAAAAAGACTCGCCACCCTGAGATTGTGCCTGGGTATATCCGTAAAATAGTATAGGTCTTGTGTATAGCTTCTCGTTAAGGAAGATAGATGGCGCTTTTCCATTTTCCCTCATCACAATCTTCCCGCAGAATGTATACAAATGAAGGTGTAGCACATCATGCCAAATCTGTGTCCAGTCTATAGCTTCTGTACCGCTTGAAATATTTATTTTATTTTTCGACTCGATGTAATAGACTCTGATCCAACCTGAAAAAGGTGTATACACCTCAAAACCGATTTCTCGTCCAGCGCACCGCACAATTTATATAAAACGTGCGTAATAATCACATGCAAATAGCCGAGAAACTGACAAAAACACTGCGCAATGTCTATCTATCCGTAATTTTGATAGCCCGTATAGAAAGCTGCGGCTATTTGGTTCACCGGCGCGACATTATTTTCGTAGCCGTAAAAACTCTCATCCTCCATAACATCGCTGTTTACTTTCACCGTCATAACACACCGCAAACTCAATCAGTTATGCTTTTACCACGCATTACGTCGAATTACGTCAAAAAAAAAATCGAAACACCTTTCCATCCTCTTTCGACTCTTCGGATCCAATCGATACACCCAAACCCTTTTACACGCTATATGTATACACGCGTTCGTATAACGTTTACATGTTTGCATACGACTCTACCGCAGCACGATATAATAATACACTCCTTTAAAAGATGTGCACGTAACACCTAAAGTTTTACATAATACATATTTAGAATTTCCAGATCCGAGTGGCCGATTCAACAGCAGTAATAGAAGAATTTCGTTTGAAAGCGAGCGCGTGATATGCCCAATACAGGAGCATGTGCTCTCAAAGTCGTGAGCTCGGCGAATCTGATTAGAGCTTGTATAGTCTCGATGCCGATTTTGGTCATTTTTCCCTCCGCGATGGAGCTTATTAAAACGATTCCCCGAAGCGAGTTGGGTATTTTTGTTTCGCTTTTAAATCTATATATACTAGCGTATGTTGCCTGGGGCCTTTCAAAGTTACACCGCGAAATTAGAGATCTATAAGGCAAGTTGTCTGACGTAATTGCGCTTATTATATTACTCGAGATCGATTGGAGTCAAGGGTTCCTTTCGATCAATGAATATAAAAAAAATCAAAAGTGTTACTTTGACTGTATTGCAAAAAAAAAGAAAGATATAATTACCCTATAATAATAAAATAGTCGATAATAATAGTCTTGCATGAACGAGCCGCTAATTAACAACCTCGTGTACAATCACCAACGCTGAATTTCCAGTCGAAAAATGCAGCGCTACAAGTGCTACCAGAGAAATAAAAGTCTGCTGCCGATCTCGGCATATAAAAAATTAGCCAAGGGAGAGTTTGGTCGCCGTGTTTTCGACCGGCGGTCGGCTCTCGCGATTGAGAAATTTCCGAGCATTCCTGCTTGATTAATATCCAAGTGTATTTATATATATATATATATATATATATATATAGGCATATGTACCAGCGCGAAAAGCTGTTTTCTATGGGATTACGTTGATGTGCATCTCGCGAGCTTTGATTATTAATTAGGGTAATTAATTTGGACTTATTGTTTGAGGTGATTTAGAGGTATACCGATTTTTCGGCTTTATTATTAATTTATTTTTCCTCCAGAGAATCTCGCTTGTTTTATCGCGTTTCCACGAAGCAGATCTTTCAATGTCTTTTCTTATCCTTTATTCGACAAAAAACTGTTGAATAACCTGTATATCGAAAGAAAAAAACGCTTGCCTTCGACATGGCCTGTTTTGCATTGTGACTTGGGTGCTAAAAGAATCGTCAGATATATCCATGAATTTTTTAAGGAATTAGTTTAATAAAATGTATTCCAAATAATATCCATAATTTCGCAGAAGTTATAAGCCTCTAAAGCAATTGTCAGCGATAGCTCTGAGAATATATTTCGTGAATTATTATTGTTAAAAATATGTCATAATAAAATACACATTCCTGTTCATCGATAAGAGCCCGATGAAGAATTGTCGCAACAACAAGTATATATATTTATAAGCTACTCGCGCGTGATCGCAAGGAAAGTAATAAAAGCGTGAGGTAACACTGCGTGCAAGTATAGTAAATAATAAAATTAGCGAAATACCGCATACATTTTTTCACGTCTCCAATTTGTCTTGCGTTATAAATTCGGCATACTCTGCGGTAGCATGACTGCAATAAAAAAACAAGATCCATTGGGGTAATCGGTACCAGAGAAAGCACTTGAATGACTGATTTTTGCGAACACGTAAAAACTGCAACAACAAATCTTCAAATGAAGACGCAACCGTCGACATTTGAAAAATACCTCACCGATTACCAAACGCCATAATGACAATTACACCATAGTCGCACACTGGCAAATTTCCGAGACTGAAAGAATCGCGTCGTCGTTCGTTGCTTAAACGTTAAATAATTCATTTGTTTATCTTCGCTCGCGACGAGAGCTTGGCTAGAAAGTGCGCGTTGATGGGACGCGTCGAATGAAAATAATAGAGCGTACGTGCCGCGATTTCTTCACGAGTGTGTGTAGCTGATGCAGCTGCCGTGAGCTCATCGCCCCGAGGATCATTTGCCTCGCGGGTTCGCGGCCTCAATAAGGAATCGCGCGTTTAAAGACTATGC
Organism: Muscidifurax raptorellus; assembly: GCA_020010945.3. Taxonomy (NCBI): domain Eukaryota; kingdom Metazoa; phylum Arthropoda; class Insecta; order Hymenoptera; family Pteromalidae; genus Muscidifurax; species Muscidifurax raptorellus. The sequence goes on along the minus strand of CM052079.1, from coordinate 4,644,308 downwards.
TTATACGTGTATAAATTATTCACGCGTTTGCGTAAATGGTTTTTCGCGAGAGTTTGTTGTAGAATAGCTTTTTAATTTATGGTGGTGTTTTTATAGGTTTGTGGAATTTTGGGGATAATGATTCGATAATAATGAGAGTGATATTGTGTATGAGGAGGTTGGATATAAATATTGTATTTTTAATGATAAAAATTCACATTTTGTTCATTGCATCAATTAAATTATAGTATATTCATATATTTCTCGGCAAATTTCTCCTTGTAGTCTTGTTCCAGGTGGGCAGGATTTTGGTCGAGGCGGTACTTTAATCAAGGTGACATTCGATACGTAGTCTCTCCATGACTGACCTTCGATTGTTTGTATTAATGTAAATAATACAAGCATCAGAACTACTTTTGAATACATTCTGCCAAAGTAGTACGAAATTGTAAATAAATTATAAAATATAGTTATTCCAATTAAGCTACAATATAGTTTTGCTTTCTTCCTAAATGTAATATTTTGATCGGTATTGTATAAAAAGTCTTACCTCAATCTTTATTTATTTATTTATTTATATCCAGAGTTACATAGAAACTTCTAAACAATAGTTTAAGAAATTGTGAAAATATTTCACTCCGACCCTTTTTAAGAGATGTTTCTCGAAACAGTGTCGCAGTACTGCTACGTTGCTGTCATTTATATGCACTGAAGTCCAAGTACATCAGCGCATACTACAATAATAGTTAAACAAAATGTGGTAAAGATTATCAAGTTTTTCAAAAGCGACCTAAACTTCTAGCCAATAATAAAACGGATACGATAATTTTCATAGCTCCTTTACAAAACTATACAGAAGACTAACACACCTTAAAAATTATCTAAACTATAAAACCTAGCTCAAAAGTATAATCATTATTATCTCTATACTGGGAATAACAGAAAAACTCACGCAACTCACGCCACGATAAATTTTCAAGAAACGTATCGACGCATAAACGAGCTTCATCCCACCGACGTCTTTCTAATAACGAAGTCGAGCATCATCTCGTCGCGCGAATGAAAAAAGACAAATTCCAAAGACAATGACGACAACGACGTCGAGCTATAAAGGTTTCTAGTTCGTCGACCCACTATATGATGTCGCTATACCCGACGACGAGAGAAAACGACGCGAATTCCTACGCGACGACCTGTTTTGTCTTGGCTATACTCGCGAGTATATGCCTTTGCTTTATGTAAGAGCTTGCGATTGCTTTACTATATATAGGCGAGAAGTATATAATGCGTCAGTCGCAAGCTTTGATGTATTTATAGTTATACGTTTTCTTATGCTATAATATAAATCAGGGTAATATTTTCCAATGTGAATTAGAGATAAAAATTAACATACTCTCTTGTTAATACTTATAGAAGATTAGAAAATGTAAATAGAAAACGAAATTCCATCCGCACGTATATGTATATACGAGAGTAGCTTTTCTCCGCGCATATATGTATAGTTTTCTAACGTACATTAGTACCGCATCAGCGTGAAAAGTGAGCAAATAAGATGAAAACCGCAGCTTCCTTGAATTTAACGAGTAAAAGTGCACTTTGCATCATTATTATATACCTCATCAGGCGCATCGCTTGCACAATCGTCCGTGCGTAGAAAATTCACCTTCAAAAATACTTCTTCTCTCCTTCTGTATATAATAATAATATAAAACTCAACAAATTTCACAAACAAACCTCATTTTCGTTGTATATATACACATTTTTCCATCAACAACAACGAAAACAGCAAGAACAACAGCTATAAACTCTTGCAAAAACACACAGTTCTCGCAATGAGCCTCGCTCCAAAATCATTATCGCCATTAGCTCTCAAACCGTAGCTTCCTCGCAAATATATATATATATATATATATATATATATATATATATATATATATATATATGTATATATACACATATATATACGCACTTGCCCAACCACGAGCGACATCAGCGGAATGTGAGACGAGGCGTAAAGGAAATCGCTGCAGCGAAGAAAGTCGGCGATGGAAGGGTTAACGCGCCGATGACTTCATCCTCGTACCGATCTACCTTACAGCGAGACGAAAGTCGATGATCCTCTCGGCGCAATTGTTATTGCTCGCACGCCGTAGGCCAACTTTCTTTTTGCAGCTGTGAATTACACTGTTGCGACACACACGCAGATTGTGTGTCTTTTTTTGACTGCGCTGTACCTATATATATATGTGTATAATAGAAAATCATAGTAGGACCTGCGGAGTTGCGAAGCTGTAATGATATACGTATAGACTATGGTTTGCACCTGTTTCTATTCGACTGAAAATGTGGTGTGTACGAGAGTAGGCGTTAATTTGGCTTATACATTTCAAGCGCGAAAAATCGGTATATATAAGTATAAAAATGAAAAACCAAACAATCTTCCACGCTTCACTTTCTATAATCTCCCTAATCGTCACCCGCACCACTCGATCTTCCCTTCAACGATACGATTGCATATGCACACCGACCATTGTTACATATATATATATATACACAAAAAGAAAGCCGGCGCTCGCGCGATTTCTCACGCCTGCGTAATTCAATCATCGGCGAATCGCGTGTACACGTTATAATTCCAGCGGATAATCGCTGCTGCGGACGATGCCGAAAGTAAAATCCGCGAAGAAGAGCCAGAATCATTGGCTGCGATCAAGGTGAAACTCGAGAAGTGATGGTGTAATTCGAGACTCCGATGCGCGAGGCTTTGCATGATGATTCGACGAGCGCGCGTTTACGCGTCGTTGGACTATCTTCTCGAGGATGATTGTCTAGGAAGTGAAGGTATCCAATTAAGGATGAAACTTTTCGCTCGGACGTGCTTTCTGGATTTAAAACAGCAGGAACCGATCGATATCTTTCAATCTCAAGCATTAACATACCGATTTTTATTCCATCGTATAAAGTGTATATAATATCGGCATAAATGCAAACCGATTTCTCGTTAAACTCGCTTTTCCCGTGACCGCGTGGCCAGAGTACACAACTCCTGACAATAAAAAAAAACTGTATTATTCCATCACAACAGCTAAACACACACACACACAGCACAGTATGTACCGATATCCGCAAAACAGTCGTCGAAATCTCAAGCTCACGACAACAACGCAGCGAGATATGATAATTATTTCTATACATACATACATACATATATATCCTTCAGTAAACCCCGACCATATTCCCCTGCACAGCATCAGAGTTCGCCCTTTCAACGGTTCTGTCGAGTATAAGTAACTGTAAATGCAAATTGCAGTGGACGTAGTGTAAGTGCATAAGCAGAGTGACGCGGCCATCTGTGCGAGCGAAGAGAGTTGAAATCGTGCATTTTCCTCGGGTTGCAAGGAAAATACCCACTGTGTGTATGTACGGCTGAAAGTGGACGAGTAATGCTCGTATACACAGCCGAGGAGGATATAGCGGGTTTGGAATATATGATGCGGGACTGCGGGTTGTTAGTTTAAAGAAAGGTGGACTGTAAGTTTGAATTATGGGTTGATGTATTCTGTCTGAGAAAAATTGTGATTTTTTTAGTCTCAAGTATATAGAGAATAGTAACAAAGAAAGCGAGAACACACCGATCGATTGTATTTGCTAAATACGACCTAAAACACTATATAGGTTGGATAATTAGCGTCGAGCACAGGCGGAGACTTTCCTAAAACGCCGACAGTGCATAAAACACAAAACAACAATGCAAGCTTAAACACCAGCGCTAATCGCCCCTGAAACCTGTAATAAACGAAGCAGGAACTGTTTCCCAGTATATATATAATACACATGAAAAAGGCTCCGATGCTCATAAAAAAGTGAAAACCAATATCATCGCTCTGAGACCACACCCGGATGTCCAAACGCTCACTATACTATATACTGCACACACCGCATAAGTACCAACGAATTTACAGTCTCTAATTGTCACATCCGTCACTTTCGATCAATGCGTGAAAGCTGTACCCACATATATATACAACTATATTCACATTCAGTCTACGTATAACACGTCGGCCCACACACGCGTGTCTTCCGTCATCCCTCGCTCGATCCGTAATTACTTCGCAATCGCATATAACTATATACTGTTTTCATAACGTGTAAGTATATCTGCGTGAATTAAACGCGACCGCCGCGTTTACGCGACGTGTAATCATCGTCAACCTACTAATACGTACGTTTTCGCGATATTACAGATGCGTAATCATCGTTACGGCAACGTTTCTTCGCATTCTTCTTCTTTTTTTCCACGACTCTCTCTCTGGAAGCTCTGTCGTACGCAATATATCGATGTCACTTATAGCAGACGCTCGTCAGGGTAATTCCTCGATGCCTCATCACTATTCATATATTTGTACGCTCGTTACAGTTCTGCAGGCGCAGAAGCGGCCCGTTTCACTTTCCGACGCGTTGCTAATTTATCATTAGCCGCAACTATCGCCAGAGACGTTTTCTAAGAGTTTCACCTTACCGTATATTCGCGGCCCCTCTATAATAGCGGGTATATATGTATATATATATATATATATATATAATGATAATGATAATGGAATTACGGCTAATGAATGTCGCATCGGTCGGTCACGTTTCGCAGTGGAATGCGCGCGAGAGTCGTTTTGCTGGTAAGTACAGAGGGTTTGTAATGCAGCTGACCGCAGAAGAAGAAGAAGAAGCTTATGGTGTATATATATAAATGGGATGAGAGATGAAATTGAAAACGGCGAGAGGGGAAATGAATTTTAGCGATGATGCGCTGTTGGGATCGATTGTTCCTTCGGGGGTATATTAGATTCTCGATGGCTATATTGAGTGGTAATTCGATTTGGAAAGTAAAGAGATTTTTTTTCTTTTGAATATTGTGATCGTGCTGTGGATGGGGAGTTTGAAATGAGTATCGTAAATATGGATGATAAAAAAAGCCTTAAATCACGGTATACAACGCGTCAGAGTTTTCTATGATTAAAACGCTGTATTTCAGACGGTATTTTACGGATATATAACTCTAAACGTCACTGTCGCTTTTTAAATCTCACCTATTAATCTCCGAAGCCGCCGCGCAGTGCATATATATATACATTTATAAAGAACGACATTTTAATAATCGTTTAAACTATACTTCACTCCATGCAATAACACTAATAAACAACAAAAACATTATACCAATAACCAACCCTATACGCAAGGGTCTCATATCTCAAACCACCGACCACTGCATCTCGTCCATCGACTAAAAGTTGAAAAAAAAACTTCGATCCTCTCATGCAGGCGAAAGTCTCTCTCGTTCCCCACAATACCCATATGCCGTGTATACCTCTCGATTTTAATGAGTCGCGCATTCCGAAGCTTGCGCGCGTTGCGCTGCTCTATATACCCCAGGATTTATTCGCCGTGCGGCTGTACACGCGGAGAAAGTCATAAATTTCGAATTTCATACATCGATATACACATCCAACCGCGCGGATTTTCAAAGCGCGAATGCGATTTCTATATCATCGGAACCTCGGCGACGGATTCATATATACATGTGAGTTTCTTCAATTAGAATATCGTTTTTTGCTCTCTGGAATTCCGCGAAAGTCGGCTCAATTAACGTTTTATAATTAATATAATACCATATATATATATGCCAGAATATCTACAGTTCCCCGCGCGAAAACTCAATAAAAATCAGCGACGTACGTCCACGCATCGCTTGGTTGCGCCATTGTAATAAGAATTGCGAGAGATGAGATACCCATTCTCAATGATCATCGGCGACCGCACGCGGTATTGGCAAGCAGCAGCCGCGTATAATAAGGCTCGTCCGCTTTGCGAAATTTTATGCGTCTCTCGCGGCTATTCGTTTGCATTGTATTCAGCGCGGCATCTCTTTGCGACGAAGCGCCTTATGCGGAGAATTTCACGCGGGCGTTTCCTTCCGATGAGAAGGTGTGTGTGGCATATTACACGGGGGCGACTCCTGTAATCGGATGTGAGACCGTAGGTGGTTCTTATTCAACTTTGCGCTCCCGTAGTTTGGTACTGTTGTAGATGGAATTTTTTTTTTCGGTACGATTGGGATTATTGGATAGGGGGATTCTTTAGAGGGTCGGATGCTTCTTTTATACAGAGCAGCGCGGAGTAATCGGCGAATCTTATGTTTATTCAAATGCGCATCTATATAGTTCATGTGTACGATAATACGTTATCAAATGATTACCACGCGAGCATATATATATATATATAAACGGGCTGAACGAGTTGCAGGTTCTCGTCGCTGTGAAACAAGCTGCAGATTTACCATGGATTTCGCGGTGAAGTGGCACGCAAGTGCGAAAGAAAGCGGATACTGCGATTGTTTACTCCGGAGTATAGTTGGAAACGAGTGCTTCGATACAGCTTTCGTGTAAAAATGAATTTTATTACGAGAAATGTTGGGGTATTATATAAGTTATTGCTATAATATACGGAATTCTTTCGAAGAAAGCGTTGGAATCTCCCGTGTATATTATATATATAAATTAACACTGTATAAACCGATTGATCTTAATACGTGTATCCAGTATGCAGATCGTCAATCAGAATGATAAAAGAACACCGCGATCGAATGATCAAGGTGAAAATCGGCAAAAAAAATTGGCGTTACGAGGTAAGTAACTTGTCGCCGGCAGGTATATACCGTTAAGTACATGCGCCCGCGCGCTTCGTCACAGGTAGAAATCGAAAAAATACCTATAGCTATACACCTATATATGTATTGAGAGGTCAGTTTTGACTAGCCGCGCGAGAAGTGGTCAAGCCGCACGACTGACCTACATCGCTTGGTGTGTATAGATATATAGATATATTATTACAATATGTACAACACGCGTATGTAAAACACTATACGTAACGACTGTCCGACGGCGACTCATTGATATTCTCCTGCGGTTATCGGGTCGGGCTAAAACACGCCTCTCTATATGCGTGTACGCATGTATTCCACTTTAGTATTGTAGAGGAGTACCTACATGCCGTGAATATATGTAGAGCAGAATTTCGAAGATCCGCGTTCGTAAACGGATTGCCAAACTTACCCGATATTATACATCGTCTATTTATACCGATGTCCGTGAAATAATTACTCGAGTTTACAATTGCTCTCATTATCCAATCGCAAGAATACAGAAATCCCACTGCATTTCATTCAGCGTGAAAATTGCATAAGAAAAGTTCCGTTGGTCACCCAAATATCCTTAACGCCGCAACAGTATAAAAAGCTCATAGAATACGAAAAAGGCATAACAAACGATTCCACACCTAACGAGCCGTCGTCGAAGCGCAACAAAGAAATCCGCCAACGCTTCTTCTCTACTATATCGCGGATATATCGGTTCATCGACCTTCGCCTTTAGCCGCGCGAATAATTATTTTTCGCGCGCTCGGCGCTGCCTAGGAATGCGAAAGGTGTATACATATAATTTATATATATATATATATACATATACAGGTATGCAGCCTTCCATATAAGTTGAGGGAGACGTCGCGTAAACGCTACTCACATATGCGTGTGTATATTATTATATATAGCTATATATATACGGCTTTCTCGATTCACGCGTAGCCTTGAGATTCTGTGGGACGATGCAACGAACGATGCAGTGCAGTCGAGAGACGTAATCGATTGTGGACGTTGTGGTGTGGCTTTTTTATCAACAGTCACCATAAGTAGGTGCGTCTGTGAAATCGTTGGTTGACTAATTTTATAGGATGCCGATTAAAATGTGTAAATTTATCACTATTTATCGTCGATGTGTTAACAATTTTTTTATTCATACACAATAAATTATACAATACTTCAGACCGATTTTTTGCCTTTCGAAGTAAAGTTGGAGATCGATATTACATATTTGTGTAATTTCCTGGTCAGCCAACAACCTGTTTCCAAAATCTACCCCGAAGCCACTGGTAATACAATATACATCAGCGTCAAATGGATGAATGAACGTGTACATTATCTCTCATTCTGGCCGGCGGGAAGTTATGGTGCCGTGACCTCCTTTTGTGCTCGCAGTATAAGCGACGAGGAGCGATACCGTTCGATTCTCTCTCTTTTTCTCGACATCGGCAACAGCAAGTGCGCACTTGCCGATCTTTTCGCTACAACGTCCTTTCGACGGACGCGGCTCCGCGAAAAATTACGCGCTCGGAATGCGGCTACCCTTTGGCGAGAGTTCCTGCATTCACGAGATTCATCGAGTTACGATAGAAAGTTGTCCTTTTTGCTTGGGGTTTATTTTTGTAACATATATAAATTGCAAACATACGCATATTTCGTTATTCAAATTAATTAAATAACATTTTTTTAAATAATGCTTTGATGGCACATTTTATATAGGTTTATTCGATAGATGTAAAAGCAGTACGACATTACAATACAATTATAAAGGATAGTAAATATAAAGTTATTCAATAAAGCCATAACTCTTATAAAGCTTGGCCAAAGTACATAAATATATACGCGTTTACGCATACACACCAACAGTATTACACTCGAATACATCCTCTAATCGAAACACGAAAAAAAAACCACGTCACCGTTCCAGCCGATAACGATCCTCGGCCTACTATCTTTTCATTAGAGAACCGGAAAACGAATCATATACAGTCCCTATCTTCGCAGCAGCGCTCGATCGACGTTTCGCGAACCTATATAGTCTGCGGCCGATTTATCGCGGCGAACCGCTCGGTCTTCCTTTCACCGCGCGATTCCCGACCTCGCGATAATGCACCGCAGCCTCTGGCCTATGCGAGAGAGTATATCTGTAGGTAGGTATTATGGCGCTGAGGATTTTTCTTGGGTTTCTTGGCGTAAGACGATGCGAGTCGCTTGTATATTATGTGATTGTCGGTGTTTTTAGTTTGTGGCTTCTTATACGCGTGGATCGAGTAGATACGACCGAGCAAGAAGTAAAGGTTGATGAGAACTTCGATGGATAGGAAAAGCACAAATTTTAAAGTCATGAAAGCCGTAAGGTCACGGATGAAGACCGGAAAGTAGGAACAAACATTATCAGTGCAAGTGAAAATGTAACGGTTTTGAGAAATCGTTGAGAAATCGTTATTTTGCCGTTACGTTAGCGCGAAGTTTACGTTACAGTCATGGAATAATCAGATTATGCATGGGAAATTATTAGTTGTAATGAACTTCATATGCGGACGCACTGCCATGATTTGATATTTTTGCATCGATCTGTTGTAAAATAAAATGTTTTTCAGAACTGACGCATCAGTCTCTCGCTCATAAAATATTACTTCTAAATTAAAAAGAACTAGTATTGATATTTTATAAAACTAAATCTCTATAAATCTAAAATTTTAAAGTCATCAATGCATTAATTTTAAATGTTTTTTGTGTCATTATATGATACTTAAATTTTCTTGAAGAATATGTAAAAGTATAGTATATTTGTAGGGTAGGCTGAGTCCGCAATTCCAAACTATACCACCAGGGACAGGTCGGCTTCTTTTACTTCTCGCAAGTGCAGGCAAAAAAGAATCTATATACCATCGATTGGTATATAGAGCCCTATTGCGAGCGAGACAATATAACCTCATCCTTATATAAATAACATATATGACGATGTCTAAGGCAGAGTTACCATGGTAAACTTACTGAGCTCAGATGGTAATCTCGGACGAAAGGCACAACCTACCTTATCCGCAGGTTTATCCGATATATTTACGGACGTTTCCTTCTATAAAAAAGTCTTAGCCATGTTATTCTGAAGCCAAGATATGCGTAATGTGATTGGCTCATATATAGTGGTTAAAAGGCGATGAACGCAGTTCTATTTTTAGTGTCTGAAGACACTAGAATAGGATAAAAATAAATATTAAGTATATTTTACATACAAAATTGAGATAAAATAAATACATAAAATTAGGTATGGTAAAGAGAAATATTAAACAAAGTAAAATGTCAAAATATATTTATTTGTCATAAAGAATGGCTACGGGTATTTAAAACAATCTCAAAACAAAGTACTCAATTTATTTATAATTCGCATATTTTCATATACTAAAAATTCATAATACTATTATTTAATTATTTAGTGCTGTTTTTTTCGATATCAAAATTTATATTTTTGGTGTATAAGCGTGATACGCAAGACTCTGAGCAAACTCCGAATCAAGTTTCCTATCAATCACAAAGTCTTTGTGCTGGTATTTCTTTCCATTTTTTCGACGTACTATTAAGTCTAATAATAGTAAGTTACCATTGTTGCAGAACATCAGACTGTTCGGTAAGCTATCAACGGTAGATGATTCATGGTTTATAAACAAATTAGATACAGTTGGCAGCTCGGAATGCAAAGACTCAGTATTCATCCATTTCATGGTTTTCGGAATAACATCACTAAGCGCCATGAAATCTTCATTTACATCGATATTTTTATCTTGTTTCGTGAACCATTGACCAATTTTATTTAATGGATTCAGGTATTCATAAGCCATGAAGCCAGAGCCTATCAGATTGAAAATATTATTTATCAACGAAGACCTCAGATTGTTAGAAGCACCACTTGTTGCAAAAGAACTTGTATTAACTTCTTGCGCTGACTCATGTTCATCTAAACTGCGGCGATTTCTCTTAATATAGTTCGTATTATTCTTGGTTAAAGTACTGCGCGACTTAATCATGGGGATTTCCGGTAAAATTTGTCGTTTGGACAAATCAGTATTATCTATTTCAAAGATTGTATCGTCCACTGCGTAATATTTATTCAAATCATTGTTACATACACCAATACCTCGATCGACGTATTGGCCCGTTCCTTCTAACTCCAGATCTATTTTTTCATCTTTATACTTTTCCAAGGAATCAAAGGTATAATCGCTCCCGTCAGTATGCTGGCTTATTTTTACAGTCCACCAAGTATATGGGCTAAGCACTGGCTCATACATTTCTAATTTTTTATATACATCATTCGAGTCTTCTGGATCTCCATTTACGTTTCTCGCAAATGTATAAGAGATAGTTTGATTATCACTTGAAATTACGTGAAAATTATTTTCACATCTATAATAGGAAGTACCCATATGTATCATTTCGACTTTAAAACCTTCTAATTGTTTATTTAATTCATTTCGCAATGTTTCGTTGGCTAATTTAAAATTTATACCTATCGTATTAAATTTAATAGCATTATTTTGTAAACCTTCCTTAATATCGGACTTTACAGTTATTGCTTTACCCTCCAGAAGTTGTTTTATTGCGTGTTTATGTTTATTACTTTTCCACACAAAGAATGGTGGCAATGAATGTCCTTTTCGACCATTGAATCGAACTTTGCTATGTATAAATTTATCGTAATCGGTAATCGTTATTTTAGAATCTATTAGCTTGGATCTCAAAGCTGTTATTTTTTCAGTAGAAGTTGCTACTAGGCCATTAGTATCATTTGATTTCAGCGAAGAAGGTAAATCGAATTCTGGTATGAAGTACTCAGCAAAAGGATATATATGTTGCCTAAATGCATCCATACCTCTTTCGTATTTTGCCAATACAAGGTTGGATTGTATTATCAATCTTAGATTGTCTACTTCGCGTCTTAACACGGCATCGCTTATGACAATTTCATCCGCTCTGTTGGAATTGATATTTGCTATATAATCGGCCAATTCTGCTTTATCGCGGTAATCTTCTATGCGATCGTACATATTGATCATAATAGATATACCTTCCTCCAGCTTTTCTATACAACGAACTAGGTCTTCTTGTACCTTAAATTCCTTCGTCATTTTTTGTATTTGAAGCTTCATATCTCTAAGAGTACTTTGAATTTGCCATTTGCTTATATCCAGAGCGGCGTGCGATTTACCTTGTAAATTACTCTCCATTTCGTTTACTTTATTTTCTATGTTTTTACACGCAGGAAAAATAGATTTATAAATGGTTTGTTCATATAACATCAATTGCTTTAGCTTCTCATCTGCCCTTTTCATAGCCAGAGACAGTTCATTTAATTTGGCTTGGTCTTTCTTTATTTTATTGTAGAAATCTATTGGTAGCTGAACTGCATTGACAATATCTTGTATTCTTTTCACCATTTTTAACTGTTTATCAATTTTCAAATCTTCTTCTGGTTTGAGTCCTTCCAAGATACCTTTTTTCTTTTGTAATAGGTCAGCTACTTCTTCTCGCATGTTGTACATCTTATCTACTGACGCAGGATCCAGAGAGTGTCCTACTGCCATTTCTTTTTCTAGATTATTTTTGATTTCCACTAACTTTTCCTCAAGATCTTTTATATTTCCTGCCGGTTGTTTGTTTAAGAAATCTTTTAATTCCTGTTGCGAATCAGCTAATTGCTCTTTAAAAAGCGCTTGCTGCTCTTTCAGTTGTTCTGTTATTTTTGATAGAGAATTTTTCACCGCAGCAGGTAGAGCAGCGATAGATTCTGAACCTGCCGTGCTTGAAGGGTCCAATGCTAAAGATTCTGAGATCATTATTCCACCGCCAATCACTGTTCCGGCAGCTGCACCAACTGGGCCTACAAAGCTTAAAAATTGACTCCCCATTTTTACAATGCCCAAAAACTTTTTCAGTGCTAATGTATTTCCTAATAACTGTTGTTTTTCTTCTAACTTTTGCTTTTCTTCTTGAGTTGCGTTTTGCCTATCAATGGTCTCGTCAATGAGCATCTTGATTTGATGGTCTATTTCATTAAAAATATTTTTCATCTCTGAATTGATTTGCAAATCAACAAAATTTGTAGCTTCATTAATCTTACGTAGAATTACTTTTTGGTACTTTCTTTGTTCTTCGTTTATTGACACGATATTGCCGAGATCTTTCAACTTATTGATTTCTTCTCTTGTTAGTTTTAAATGTGTTGGCAGATCCATCACAAGATTATTGCCTGCATTATTGTTAATGCTGTAAATCTTACTCAAGGTTGCTGTGTACAAATAGCCTAGTATTTTCTTATTCTCATCTGTTAATTCTTTATTTTCATTAAGTTTGTTAGTGTATTGAGTAATTCTATTTAAAAGTGATTTATAGAAAGGCGAAAGTGAAAGCTTTTTTTTTAATGTATAAAACTGATGTTCTAAACCTTGCAATTCATTAACAAATCCAAATATATTATACAAAACTTCTACGGACTTGTGACGTTCTAAATCATCTAGAAATTTTCTTAGATATGATTCCATAACACTGTTACTGAAGTTATCTCTCACATAATTTTTATAATCGTTAACGACAACCGATGGAAGGCGACTTAAGACTGGTTCTTTCGGCTCTATAATCTTATTGGCATTTTCACCCGAAGCACCTGAGTCGCCTGAAAAACATTGTTTTAAATCCTCTTGGGACACAATGGTATATTTATATAAAGGCGTGTGATCGTGAAAAGGTACTAGAACTTGTTCGTCATATCCTTTTAATGTTAATAATTGCCCTCTTCGTTTTCCACCATCAGCGCCTTTACCTCCAGAACCACCAGTTCCAGTTTCTCCTTTACTGGCAATGATTGCAAATTTCGGACCCTCAATTAGGTTTACAACTACAGCGTCGATGAAATTTCCTCCTATTCCACCGACCCCACCATGGCCACCATTTCCCCCATCAATGCAATCTTGACCTCGTACCAACCATTCACCAAACCATTTCCGAACTTGTTTGCTTCCGGGATACACGTTCAAAAATTCATGAGAGGTATTTGTATACGTATTATCTGTGACAAAAAAGCCTGGACCCCACGAAGGATCAGTACCATCTTCAGGAATACTCGGTACCATTCCATCTTTACCCGCTTTGCCGTCGCCTCCTTCTTGTCCTGCTCCACCTTTGCCGCCTACAATCGAGAGTTTGAGATATTCACCATTCACTACACTTCGTGCAATGCTTAAGAAAGTACCAGTGGGACCACCAGGCTCTCCGGGTTTTCCATCATCTCCTTTGGCACCTGGAAGAACGGCATTTTTTGCCTTTTCAGGTTTCAAAAATGCTCCAGGAGTTCCATCTAAAATTATACTTGGGCTTCCAATGATATCCCATTTCGGAGCTATGATAGAAAGTTGTACTTGATCACCTGTTGTATTCAAGTTAGCATCTATAAAAACCTTATTTAATGCGAAAATTTCTATAAATTTTGGCTTTTTACAGCTTGCGGAGAAAATGTCTGCTAATCTAACATATTGTCCTTTTATTATTAAATTATCACCATCGCATGATGAATCTACATTATATTTAAGCGTTAAGTTAAGCAAATCAGTCAAGACTCTCAATTTCGATTTGTTTAGTTTCACGTCTCTGATGTTGCCATACTCTCTTTCCAGCTCCCCTTTACTCACCTTATCTAAAAATTGCTTCAATTGTGCCAAAACTGTTTCGTGGTTATTTTCATTAATTGTTATTTGGTATTTCAAACTGTCTACAATGCTCGAATATTGACGATAATCTCGTTGTATGTCATATTTCGACAATACATCATAAAAGTTGATCATAAAATTATACCATCTCAGCGAATCGTCCAGATATCCAACTATATTTGTTAAACCTTGAGCCCATTCGAAAGGCTTCATTACACTTGATTGTCCATCTATTGTTTTTATAAATTTGAGATACTCGCCATGGTTTGTAATTTTTTGAAAATTTTCTTTCGACACACTAATATTTAAATCAATGACATTTTTAGTAATCATTTCAAGTAACTGTTGTGGTTCTGCTATATTAGGAGCTGATATTTTTGTAGCTGATAATGAATCGTAGCCTAATCTAAATTTATTGTATAAGTCTTCAATGTCACGTGATGGTTCTTCTTGACTATTATAATATTTTTCAATTTCTTGACCGATACTTACAATATTAGCTGCTATATTTGCATTTATTTTAATTATCAAATCATGCAAATGATTCTGTGACTCAGCAGATATGGTATAACCAAAATCATTCTTGTCGTGTGCATTGAATTGAATATTCTCATGTATTATTTTCTTCAAAGATGGTTTACTATTTTGAAGTAGTTTTATATTAGTCAATACTCCAGCTTTGTTAGGTCGTCTGAATATTCCTATATTTGTATATTTTTCGTCCTTTTTGTGTAGCAGGGCATTAACAAATTCTACTGCCTTGGCATTAAATGAGTCAAGCCCTTTGTTAGAAGCTTGGGATTGAAGATAAGCTTTTAACTTTTTGAGAAAAGCAGCAATTGAATTTATGATCGTTTCATTAGGTCGTAAAATCGCTATTAAATCTCCATTCTCATTCTCCTCTGTCTCGTAAATATTATCAACTTTTGTCACCAATAGGGCAATGCTGTGATCAAATTTTTTTACATTATTTATCATTTCAACTGCATTTTTTACGAGTGTAAGAAATGCGTGTCTATCGACTCCTTCTCTGACTGAAGGGTAGTTAATAGTGAAGAGGAATTTAACTCTTTCAGTATGATCTATTACTTTTTTAATGAAATACGTTGCAGCTATGTCATGTGCTGCACTTCTAGTATCACTAAATCCTGGACAATCATAAAAAGCTGCGTTTGTTTCCTTGTCTAATATTAAATCCGGAAAAACTGTTTTTGAGGTAAAAGTATTGTTACTTATTTTGCCATTTTTATCTTTAATTATGTATTCGCGTGAATTTTTCTCGGTTTCTTCTGATATTAAATTATCATCGTATCCAGCGATAAACTGCGCAAACGTACTTTTGCCTGAACCCGTGGTACCTAGTAAAAGTATCACATCTTTATTAGTGCCGTATATTATTTTATTTTCACCTTCTTGGAGAAAATCCAAAATATCCTGTGCTGTGCCATTATTTGCGTCGGCCGGTGATAATTCAATAATTGGCATTGTAAAATGTTTACGTAAATAACTATACTCTGTAATAAAATTGTATTCTTTAAGGTAATTTTTCCTACATCAAATTTAATGTATACAACAAATGTCCTGTTACTTACGGTTGGAACTATTTCTCTTAGGTGGTTTTTTAAAACAAGTATCTTCTTAGCATTCTTCCTATACTTTATAGCAGAATATCATTACGCTCTGAAATGAATAAATTAAAAAGTTGAACGAGCCTTTTATTTCTTATCTAATATTTTGTCATTTGTGAAAGCTCAAGAAACCGTTTTATTTACATTATAGGTTTTCTCTAATGAATATAATTCTTAAATTAAGAATAATTTTAATTAAGGGCACCCAATAAATCGAAATACCATAGCCTCCTTCTTGGACCAAAACGTTTTTATTTTTTTTGTGGGGCTGTGTAATTTTTTTATTTATAAAATATCGGAAAAATATTGAATTAAAAACTAGCTTTTGCAGAAGTCAAATTTTGTTCATTTATGTAAATGTTATTTCTTAAGTTCGAAATGCGTTAGTATTACAAAAAAGTATCATGACTGAGTTTTACTATGTTATATATTTTTAAATATATTTTAAATATCCACATAGGCTAAATGCAGTCTACATACAAACAATCAAGTTTATCCATATTTATCAAAAAAACTGTAATGAATTTAATCAAATATATAGTTTATGATAATTAATTGATATAACTTTTAGATTACATACCCTCTATTCGTATTTTTGATGCCCGGTCGTATTTCACAAGAAAAGACTTCAAATCACTTACTATGGAGTTATATCGTGTAAAAGTGATGTACGTATATGTACTGATATTACAAAAAAATGAATAAAATTCAGCTCTTCATTTTAGCGCGCCCTGGCGTCAGATTTTATTTGACCAGATGATGACATTCCATTCAATATTTCTAACAGTTCGTCAAGTTAATTGTGTCTTTTATTAGTTTTTATTGTAAACAGTATATTCTATAGAATTCTATTGTTATGTCAACGATGGCATATACTCATAATTTGTAAATTATGTATGATTCGCGTTAAGGGCAAACAGATAGGTCTTGCTTAATAGTAAATATCCGTTTATAAAACATACTAGTATCTTTTTATGGCTCCTCCGTCACAGCTGTGTGACGCAATAATGCCATTATTACGTATCCAGCCAATAGTATATTTCCTCGAAGACTCATCGTCATTCATACAATTATATTTATTACAGGTGATTTTTATTCATCGTTGTGCTCACATAGTTCGGTTTTTACGTTGTTATTTTTTGGAATTCTGTCTCCCTGCCTATACCGGCGACAGACCAACAATATTCTGACTCGACTGTGTGTTCTGAGTTATTTTATGTTACTTAATTTTATAATCGAGCAACTTCGTCAGTTAACATCGGTATAATATTGTTGTAGAAAGAATGTTTTCATTTTTTTTGCGATTGGTATCAATCCAAGGGAATTCTATACTAGGAGTGAATTAAATGAAGAAAATATCATGGTTTCTCTTTTATTTGATTTTTAATGACTATCCGACAACGGCTCATTGGAACATGCCTCCACATGCCGCGGATACATGCAGAGCAAAGTTTCAAAGATTCCTTTTCGTATAAGCGGATTACCTAACGTACCCAATATTATATCATCTAAAGTTGTTCTCATCCATTCGCAAAAATACAGAAATAAGACTGCATTTAATTCACCGCGAAAACGATATGAGAACAGTTGTAAAAACAAATCCTTAAAAAAATCGTAAGATCGATTTTTTGCCGATCTTCTATTAAAATTCAAATGAAGTAAAAATAAGAAGATCAATAATACATATTTTTTTGAACAGCCAACAATCTGTCTCCAATCCCCACCCCGAACCCACTGTATAGCACGTAATATCGGCGTTAAATGGATGAATAACCGAACGAAGGCCACTTTATAGTCTGTATTATCTTTCTTTCTGGGAGACGGGAAGTTATGGTTCCGTGACCTCCTTTTGTGCTCACAATGTAAGCGATGACGAACGATATCGTTCGATTCTCTCTCTCTCTCTCTCTCTCTCTCTCTCTCTCTCTCTCTCTTTGTCTTGATATCGGCAGCAGCAGTAACGTCATTTTTATGACGGAGGCGGTTCTGCGCAAAGTTTTGCGCTGGAAATCGGTTACCTTTGACGAAAATTTCTGCATTGACGAGATTAATCGAGTTACGCTAACAAGTTCTATCGAACAGTATGCAGATCTTGTGCAAATAAAGGTATTTTGTTATTCAAATCAATTGGATAACGTTTTTTAAATAATGGCATATTTTACATTGATTTATTCAAATTTCAGTATGAACGCATTACACTTCACGCTCAAGAGCCCATAATATAGTACACAATAGATGTAAAAGCAGTGCGAAATCGTTAACTCATAATAAAACCATAAAAAATTATAAATATAAAGTTATTCAATAAAGCTATAACTCTATAGCCTGAGCCGAGTATATAAATATATATGCATTTACGCATACACACCAACAGTATTGTACTCGAATACATCCTCTGATGTCAATAAGAAAAAACAACTTTACCGCAACGCTCGATTCCCAACCTCGCGATGTCACTGTTTTTAGTTGTTGTTTTTATACGCGTAAATTAAGTAGATACGATCGACCCAAAAGTAAAAGTTAAAAAGAACTTTGATGGATAGGAAATGCACAAATTTTAATGTCATAAAAGTCATCACGTCACGGTTGAGGATTGCAAAGTAGAAATAAACATTATCTGTTTTCAATGTAAGTGAAACTGTAACGCTTGTAAGCAATCGTTAAAAAATTATTTTTATAGTTATCTTATCGGGAGGTTTACGTTACGGCGTTTGATAATCAAGGTATGCACGAGGAATTATTATAGATGCAGAATTACATATGACGAGGACGCCTAGTTTCTTCGAGGACAATTTTTCCTATATAACAGCTTCCTACGTGTGTTAAGGCTAGGCCAATCTCGTGGGTTGTCCTTACGTCCGTATGAAAAATGCTGCAAAAAGTAAAAAAAAAAAATATATATAACTCAAAGTTTTATTTTTGTTACAGTATATTATTCAATTTATTTTTTATTTACCTCATTTTCCATCCTAATCCATACTGTACGGTATCCCTGGGCAAGTACGATGTCACTCCAAACCCGTTTCCAAGTAATAATACTAAATTGTTTTTATCTTCGTTACCTGAGTCGGTATTACAGTTTCGATAAATTACACGGGCTTGGATTTCTCTCGCAAATTCAACATATACGAAGAATAATCTAAATAACACAAAAAGTTTAGTATATACAAAATATACTACATACTTCAGAGTAATTATGTACAAATAAGGAAGGGTACCTATGGTATGATCTAATATTTTTGGTGATAATCTTGAGACATCCGCCTCCTTCGTAAGAAAGATCGTAAGAAAATTGTGTACAATTGATGCCGTTTAATGAATTTGGCTTATCTTCAAAAGTAATACTTTTGCCGAGAACTTTGACAATTTCGTGCGAAGTCTCGTAAGTACATAGCTGAGGTTCGGGCTTTGATTTATCATCTTTTTTGATGGCCGGTAATATTTTTATGGAAATGAACTTCAAATGCGGACACGCTGCTATCATTTGATGCTTTTGCATCGACATATTGTAAAATGAACTTTTGCTCAGAACCGTCGCATTAGTTTCCGGATCGTAAAACTTTATTTGCTAAAATAAAATAAAAGAACGTCACAATCAATATTGTTCAACATTTGAATTTATTTTATCAAACTATTACCGTTCCAAACTCATAGTACTTTTCGCCAGCTCCTCGGCAAAACGTGGTAACAAAGCGTTCATTTTCATAAATAGGAACATGAATGTAAAGATATTCCATGAGTTGAGCCCAGAAAATATTTTCTACTCGAGGAAACGTTTCGGGTCCGAAGTACTCAAAAGTCCAAGCAGGAGCAAATATGGCTACCGACAATCCTTGATTTCGTATCTTTGCTAATGCCTATAGAAATAAAGATAATAAGTACTTCGATAATTTTCCAAAGGGATAATAAAAAATAACGAATCAAGAAATTTACATAAGCTGAGTTGAAGCCTCCTCCCCCAGGACAACCTCGTCCCCAAACGTCTAATCCTACGTAAATGTCCTTCACTCTGTTAGTTTTCTTAACACGCTTAGCGCTTTCTATTAAACCCGAATCGGTCCAGTTGTAATTCAAAAAAATTCCATCGCAGTTATCAAAAAAGCACCTGAAACATTTATTTTATGATTGTTTTAAAATGTTCATTAGAAAAATATAAAAATTTCGTTTGTTTCAACGTACTGATTTTTTTCATTTAGTTCATTCTGCCACATCAGTTTTCCAGTATTAATTACACTGTCATACCAAATAATTTCTGAATCTTCTATTTTTTGATGTATACCTTTGGTCAAGTATTGAATGAAAAATGTGAGTTTGGTAATATCTGCTTCATTTATATCGTTCTCAATGTTCAAAAGCCAGCCTTCGAATTTGTAGAACTGGGCCAGTTGTATGAGTGCATCAGCAAATTTAATTATGCTATCCCGAGTTTTAAGTATTTCATCCCAAATTGCCTGACTTTCTGTACCTTCAGTGATCAATGTGCCTAAAATTTTGACACCGTGCTTATGAGCTGCATTGATCCACCCTAAAGGTGGTACCGTCACAAAATAATGACTGAAGTATATAAAAGTATCTACGATGCTCCAATGATAAAAGTGGTATGAATTATTTACATTCGATCCATCTATAAACCTAAAATTAGAAAATCATTGCATTAATGTGAACTGTTTTGTTTATGTGATTGAAAATGAACAAATTATACTCACTTATCTTCTAAATATCCACCCATCAAATCATGGCACACTATCGTTTTGGGAACATAATCCCTTTGGAACCTTCTTGGTCTGTGGATTTCTGCATCTATATCAGTACCTTGATAAACGTAGTCAGTTGATTTACGTAAACTAATAGTCCCAGACCAATACTCTAGTTTATCGATCTTACTGTAGAGATCTTTTAAAGACTCAAATGGTTTAACCACTCGTTTGTTCTCTTCCATTGTTTCTGACTGCATCTGACTGCACTATGTGCATATCTTAGTTCCTAAATAGTAAATGCTTACAATGGTTTTCCGCTTCTAGTGCATCAAGTGCAATGATTGGTCAATGCATATCCTGACGCATTGATATCTCCACCGGAACTCCTGATAATACACTTTCAAGTGCAAGCGACAGATTTATGCCTGTGTGTCTGCTGACCACGGATATTGTGCGTGGCTTTTGATGCTCCGTCAATTATATCTAGAAGAATGAGAGCACGGCTTCAGTGTCTATGACAACTTTGATAATGATAAGAAACACACCATGAATGAGGTCAATGATATATGGTATGAATGACATTTTTAATAGTTTTTATAGCTTAGTTGTTGAAATGAATATTAAAAAACAAACCGTGATATATATTCTAACATTTTTCCGAATTCATATTCTGAAAAATTTTAGTAAAAAGTATAATAATTAAAAAAATTAATTAACTACATATTATCTACGAGTTAGGTTAGGTTAATTAAAATCCTGAGCTATGTAAATACACAAACACTAGAACTTCATCTCAGTTAAGTTATTCCTTTAGCCAAGTGAGTCATTAATGCTTTACACGATACTTGAACTCTATTTAAGAATATTAACGTCATTTTTAAGAGTAGAGTATTTACAGCGCGTTTGTCTGGAATGTCCGCGAATCTCTGCATCAGCTGTTGAGTATAGCAGACGACAATATTGGACTTTCAGGCGCCAAGTTCGATTTTTTTAAAAACCTAAATCCAAAAAGGCAACGACTGCCAATATAATACATATGCATACACTTTTTTTATTTAAAAACTATAACATATCTATATATACTTACATTCGAACGTGCACCGCTATACCAATCGAATCATGCATAAATAACACTCCCAAGTGTATTTATCAACAAACAAAACCAGCAGCGAACAATATTTCCCTATATACATCAAAACTCGCTTGAGGATTTATCGAAGGTCTTGTATAAGATATCGGTTCACGTATTGGCGATTCCAGTGTCGTACACAGCTATTTCTGTGCCGTTGATTAATGCTTCTATTATAGCTGATGGCTCAGGTGGAATTACGGCTACTCGGGTATAACCGCGGCCACATCTGCGTCAATATGCGAGCGATGTTTCTCGGTGCGATCAATCGCTGAAGTGGGCTGCCGATGCTTATTTCGTTGTGATTTTGGATTGTCTATGTAGGTGTGTTTATTAATTGGATGATAAATAAAAAATGGCCAATTTCGGGCAAATCAAAATGTTTATAAATATATGTATATATATAGTTATGCGAGGGAAAGAATAATAAACGTGTTATCTTTTGGTGAAGCTACATTTTTATTTGTTTCAATACAATTCTTCTCTACAGGTCTTTTGGTGACTCGTCGCGTTCATCTCAATAACGAACTTCCGTTTTTGTATTTCCCTTTGCCATATTGAATTCATCGGTGTTACTCCTTCGCGCTATGTAAACGTCAAAGAATCGAAAGTATATTATATATATCGCGGAACTGCAAATTCTTAGACAAAAAAACATTCGCTGCCCTTTTCCCTTCATTTATCACAATGGAGTCTAGTCTAGTCTGCCTACGTGTAGTAATTTATGATACAAACAATTTTCTTTTTCTCGTCGTCATATTTATCGCTTATTATTATGATGTGCGCATAGGGTGTTACAATAACAATCGATCAGTTATCATGTGGTACATTATACGTCGGTTAAATGCAATTTTTCTTTTTGTATATATAATATACGAGTTTGCCAAGATTGATAACTGTTTGCGATGACTTTTCAATTAGTTGATAAGAAAGTAAATAATCGATACGTTATTTTATACGCGTGTACGCAAAGGGAAGCTAGTTTTCTAAACTAATTAAAAATAGGTATCTGAAATCGTTTTTTTTTTACATTAGTATATAATACGAATATTATGTATATACCTATATTGAACTAATTGAAATTTTTATATGATTGTTATTATTGTATTACATACTAGATTATACATATGTATATTATATGTTAAATATGCATTTGCGCATATGTATTGTTTAGCGTTTTGGTTCCACTTATTATGTTCTTACATTATAATACGTAGTAGAAGATAATATATGGGTATTGTGCTTTCGACTATAATATATTAGGAAAACCTTTTGAATTTCGGAAAGTCGTTTGATCGATATGGAATGAGTGAAATATTATCACGTGTGTATCAGGGTAATAAAATTTTTTCGGAATTGTGTTCTCTCTATATAATATTATTTTTATTACATTTTGTATAATAATATAACTTCAACGTATAATGCATATTTTATTAATCATTTCGTATATGTATAGTTATTGTTATGGAATCGGATTTATGCAGTATGTCTTCCATGAAAATAACGTGTACTTCAAAACTTTTAAACTATCATTCATGTAAAATAATCTCAAACCTGCGAAATAAAGTGGCTTACAAAAAACTCAATAGGGAATTATAATTGTTTGCGTTCAAGGATGTTGATGTAAACATTATTCGATATTTATATGCGTATCCATGAAAAGATTAATAAGAACAACATTATATACTCTTCGAAAAAAATTATCTTACAAATGACAATATTCGAAAACTGGAGATTCGCGCGGCCAATTTTTGCAATCGCTTTCCGCATAATCCTCGCATCTCGTCTCCGTGATTATTATATCCCGTGAAGTGAACTTGTGAGTTTTTCTCGCTTAAGACGCTTAAGCTATCCCAAAATTGCATATATATGGTTACTATATATTGAAGGAAAATATATTTTTACAATGTCATCATCGAGACTCTGGGATGTAAACGGATTTATTTTTTGCGTTTTCTACTTCGTTTTTTCCTCATATTATATACGTACGAAATGCTACATGCGGTTAACGTGTACTGAACGCCAAACGTACACGACTAGAACGAGATTGTAGATATCACTTGGAAGTAGTTCTGAAATTCATGAAAACGCGCGCTTTTTTTTTAATATTACATATACCGTTTGAACTAATTTAGATATGTTAAATTGAGAAATTTTGCTTAGAAAATCTCACGAGGGTTATTGATATGTGAACGTATATCCAATTCTTGTAGATATAGAACGTCAATATAGCATATACTTAAACGTAAGTTAAACTTTTGATTTGTCAACTATATAACGATAAAAGATTCGCATTGAAAATATGAATGTTGAAAGAATAAATGGAAAAAATTATATCGAGTTACTTCACTTTTATCCTGATGCGCGTACGAGCGGTTTTGAAAAGCGAACCTGCGCTGTCTCTTAAAAAATCTAAACTATTCTAGTATATCATACGAATATGCTTTGATTATGCGAGTGTGCGTCTTTCGTTCACGATATTTATGAAACAGATTCATTTGTCGTATAACAGAAATTTAAAAAAGGGGTAAGATGTAAAAGGCACGTTCCCGAACGATGGAAAGCGCCGAATCGATAATGAAATTGTTATATATATTCATTTTTTCAATTGATGTACACGTTTATTTAATTTTATTTCATTGGTAATATAATAGAATTAAACAATCTATATTTTTGATTATATTCCGTAATTAATTTCGGTGCATCGTCGCTATGCAATTAACTTTCTAAAAAGGATTTTACATATAGTAAAGTTCAATTTATTCGAGTATAATAATTGCTTAGTATATAATATGTCCACGTCACTAAAAGGTGCTATTAACATATGCCGCTGCTCAAACACTTCCATTATATAATTGATATTAAATTGAGTGTGTAAAAAATAGTATTTTCGGTTATATTGGATATTGATTTTAATATTTATTCAGTCACTAATACACGACACACAAAAGTGATGTCCGTTTAAAAATAAATCCACAGATATTGTGTGTGTCACTAATTCGTCAGACTAAAGCTGGAACGTATGAGATTTTAATTTTTATCGAGAACTAAATTAGAATGTAAATAGGTAAAACAAATGAAAAACAAAATTACCTATATACTTACTTTTTAATTCACGATCCACTCTTTCTCTACATTAACTCCGAGATGATGATTAGCTGTATATTATGAATTATCTGGTAGTCTTTTTTTGGAGAAAATATGAATTATCATTATTTATTTTGACTATACGTAGTTAAGTACGAATATATGAATCCCTATAAATTGTACATTACTTTAGAATTTTCCGTAAAAATTATAAACCATCCATTGCCTATTATTTATTCCTCCTCAATGCCGCATAAAACTCGCTTTGTGCTCTAACCATCCTATTGGCGTACAATACAATTTTACATATTTCAATGCATATATTATATTGAGAACAAGATACTCGATTCTGAAGCCGCTTCAAAAGTAAGACTTTGCCCGTAGAAAAATGCTAATCAACAATAATATACCTATATATGTATCAGCGTGTAGCCCATGTATAACCATACATATTATACTCGAAATATGATATACTCATACAAGTGTACATAAGTATGCATCTGTATCATATTAATATATATTGGTGTTCTAGTCAAACTAATACTTAACATTAAGCAACAAAACGCTTGAGAAGACATATAAGCGATACACTGCGACAATTCCAATGGTAAAACTCCGGTTCACACTGTGTACAGCGATGCTCAGTAGTATACATCGTACCGATTCTCACTAAACGAAAAAAGAGCCAAAATTTTCCTTTATTCTTATTGTCGCACATATATCATAACCCACCGCCAGGCCGGTGATCAGCAGCAGCAAAATTAAAAGCTCTCCTCGATGCCTCTCTCGTGTTCAAAGTCGAAAAGTTCAAAATCCCCGGTACCGGCAGCCTCGGCGTTTTGGGGCCTCAGGCCCACGCAGTCGCGCGGCGAGCACTCGATCCTGCCCTCAGAGCCACAGCTACACTCCACGCAGTTGCCCGTCGAGTGTGGCAGCACCTCGCCCTCCTGGTACTTCCTTCCTGCAAGCACAGATTGGTATATATATATGTAGGCTTGAGTGTGGGCGAAGAGCAGCAGTTGCGCTGTTCGAGCTTTAATGGGATTCCCCGAGTGAGGACTTGGTACTTGATGAAGCCTATTTGACTTTTGAGGGGATGTCTCAGAGAGACTTATTGGGACTGAGAGATGGACTGACGGGATTATTTTTCGGAGAATTCTTCTGGGTTGGAAAGCTCGCGAGCTTTGATTTCATATTAGCTGTTTGTATTGGCAGTGAAAGTTATAGAACCGCCGAATCAACGGGGAAATACTTGGGCCTTTTTCTTTCTATCATAACTTTGGAATAATTGATTTCTCGATCGGCAAGTTTTTAAAAATTTGAAATCTAATCACAAAAAAAGCTCGCAAACGGTACGCGAGCTTATAACAAAATACTGCCGGTAACTCTGTCGATTCCATATTGTGCGTTGATACATTGAGGAACTTCGAGAAGCTAATAAAACTGACGTTTTTATCAGGATCGGCTTATGGAGTAAGCGAATCCTTTTATCGGAAAGTGAAAACTTGAAATCGGATAATTTGTCTAGATTTGACAGAAGCTTCCGCTTCGCTGCTTTACATTTACTTTCTCCGCATAAAAAGGATAAGAAACGTAACTCAGTGCCTCAATTCCATACTGTATATTGGTCTCTTCAAACAAAAAGATCAGCCATATAAAATTGTATTTTATATAGTGAACAAAATTTAAGCCCAACAATCTACTCACAGAGGAACTTAGCATTAGACGGTTTTTCAATCTCGCGTCACCATCAACGCTCTCACCACCCAACGGAACCCCATCAATCGAACTCGGCCTCCTCTCAGCGGGCCTCCCAAGAATCGCGCAATAATTCACGTCATAAACATCGCCGAGCCAATAATCGTTGCCTCCCAAGAATTTCAATTTTCCCTCGGACTCGGAATCTCTAAGCACAATCTCTCCCTCTCTCTGTCTCGCATA
Organism: Muscidifurax raptorellus; assembly: GCA_020010945.3. Lineage (NCBI taxonomy): Eukaryota > Metazoa > Arthropoda > Insecta > Hymenoptera > Pteromalidae > Muscidifurax > Muscidifurax raptorellus. Next base: position 4,617,462 of record CM052079.1, on the reverse strand, counting down.
CACGTTGCATACAACGGTCGAGAGGCGAATCCCGAAGCGACAGAGACCATAGCTCGCATCGGTCTGTGCCCCTGTCTCTCTCTCTCTCTCTCTCTCTCTCTCTCTCTCTCTCTCTCTCTCACTCGAAGTCCCCGCGCTTCGTCGTCATTATGCTGCAAAGCACACAGTAAAGAGCTTTCAGCTAACACGTATATATATATATATATATATATATACAATAGGGGAACAATGTAAGGCCGCGAGCGTTAAAACGAAGCCAATCCCGGACTCTCTTTGTCTGTGTGTGTGTGGGAAATCCGCCAAGACGCCAATCCTCCTGCTCTCTTTGTTTCTTATGCGCAGCGAGAATATCGCTCTCTCTCTCACCCCGTGACTTGTCGCGCCGGATGAGCTTTAGCGGTGTGCGGGTTTTGTGCTCTCATTTGAATTGCGCGCGCTGATGCTGCGGTTTATTTCACGGGAATGAGCTTTGCTTTCCGAGAAGAGAATTAAGGAACATTCTTAAGGTATTTCTTTTTAGCGTATTACGCTTATTTTTTGTTACGAAGCGACGTCAGATTAGCCGAGCTTTATCAGGAGGAAAATTTTCCCTCTTTCAAAAGCGGCGGGAAGAAAATTTGATGAACTCGCGCGAGACCTAGTTTCACCGACTCGTTCAGCTCGCTTCTCCATTACACGGTATATTTAACTTCAAACAAAGGGGAAATCGCTTTAATCAAGACGCCGTCGCGGTATAAATATTCCCGATGAAAAAACGATATATAACTTTGAAACTCGCTCGACGGAAGCCAGCTTTCCCTTAAGAGTACACAAGCGAATCAGCGTTAAAGCTCCGACAAAAGAAAGAGAAACGAAATATTCCAAATCCCGCGCGCATGCGAGACTGCCAAGATCCAGCTCTCGGCTCCCAAGAGCCCCGTAACGCCATACATCCTCGGTAAACGCGAAGAGGCGTCAGCGTAGCTCTTGGCTTCATTAGAGCCGGGCGATAATTCCCAGAGCTAAGGACACGTCCGAGTAAGCTCGACTTACCCATGACAAGGCACGTCGCTGGGGCTCGGGTCGGTCGTGCCGTCGTCATCGTCGTCGTCGTCGTCGTCGTAGTTTTGCTACTACTGCTCATCGTTGAATTTGCCAAAGTCTCCGGGGCTGATGCTTCCCCCTCCGAGACGCCGATGCTGTGATCCTAGGAGAATATTGAAGATTGTTTAGAAGGAGAGCTTTTTTTCTGAGCTGTTGGTATATCGTTAGGCGAGAGCTTGCGGAAAGTTGTATAATGAGATGCGCGTGCTGCTCTTTTTGTTAGTTTAGCGAGATTATTCTTGAAACGAAAATTCATTTAAAAAACAAGTGCTGACAGCATTGGAATTCAAACGCGAAACGTAATACTCGATGGATTACCCATTTAGCAAACCGTCACAATGAAGCTCAACATCGCTCCTAATCAAGCAGCCCATCAATTCTCCATAGTCATTAGTACCCTGGTAATTATCCTCGCCTCGTACCATACCATAATTTTCCGACCGTAATACACGTATATAAAAGAAAAAAGAACAAAAAATTCCACGCTTCCAAATCCGAGCTTTCACGGCCTCATAACTCCGGCATTATGTTCGCGATATACGACACATCCCCGAATTTAAACCAAGAGGGAAACGTACGTCTCGCTGTTCGCCGGAGGCTTCGAGTAGCGCCGACTCCCCGGAGGCCTCTGGCGACTCGCTTGGCCCCTCGACGTAGTCCGTCTCCTCCTCTTCCGTCGTCCACGAGGACGGATCGTCCTCGTCGTCTGCTGCGTCTTCTTCTCCCTCGTCCTGTTCGTCCTCCTCCGGAGGAATCGGGAGGTCGGAAGTTCGGGATTTCGGGACGCCGTACTTTTGCCACCAGCAGTACACCTCGCCTGCTACGCACAGGCAGTGCGAGCTTGAATCCGTCCATGGGATCTGGAATTTTGAGTGAAGAATTTACGGAGAAGCTCGAAAGCTCAGATCGAATTAACGGGTAGTTTTCATGCGGAAACACGATGTGTTTTTGTTATATACGCTTGAAAATAAGCAATCGATCAATATCTCTTTTTTCCCCCTTTTGCCTCGAAAAGCCTCGGAACAACTCCACGTATCGACCAAATATATATGTATATAAAAACCTTTGGGCAATATTAAAAATAGCGGGTACTCAAGTATCTACGTATATACACTAGTGATGCGCACGTAATATAACGTCGACCAGTGTTATATAGCTCTCAAGTCGTGACTTTGAACGCGAGTCGAGCGAATGGCACTTCTTCGTTGCGGCGCCGATAAGGGCATCTGGTTTCACTTTGATTCTATTTACGACGAGTATATATAAGTATAGTGTGCAGGAGCGTGCCGGTGTACAATTTCTGCATACCACCTCGAGGATCCAACAAGACTAAGATCAGCTATGTATGACGAGGACGTACTTGTGCTTTTGAGCTTTGAGAAATCAGTCGAGATACGAGCTTACGACCGCCTGACAAGTTTGACTATGCTTCGTATTTTTTTAGAGAGCTTGAATTTTTATTCGAGCGCTGGCATGATTGATATATATATATATGGGATCTTATATATCGTTTCCATATCGTTTGGCATCGATTGAAAATGACATTACGTCATTTAAATTGGTGTACACTGAGCTTATGCAGTAGTCAAGTTGGAAATAAAATTGCAACTGTATATATACAACTGCATCATTAAAATAAACGAGCACCGACCGGATGTGTAAATTCAGGAAAAATTTGCGCGCAATATCCTCGCCTAGCTATACATCAGGATTAATTCCGAGTAAGATAAGCTACATGCAAAATCTGTATACATTCTCTTACCATATGCCCGTACAGTAGCAAATCAAGCTTGAAACTTGAAAATAAATAAAAAGCGAGGGTGCAGTCGACGATGAGGAAAAACGGGAAATAACGAGGACTCGCGCTCTCTGAGAAGGGACACAATTATATACATATATGTATATTACGTTCGCGGGGCCGTAAACATATATTATATAACGCATCAGGTAGTATACGCGTGACCCGATTCGGGAGAGGCGTTCGCGCGTCTATATAATCCTCTGGAGGAATGTCAACATGCACTCGAATGTCGCTAATTGGATGCAGAAATAATAAAGCGCGCATCGCGCTACTCCTTTCCGTATACACGTATATCGAACTCGATTTCGTCTCTCGCCCCGTTTGTGTGTGCGTTAGTAATGTTGATTTATACCCGGAATGTGTCTGATAATTGGAAAAAGCATTTTTCGACGTTTTCCGTCACGGCTCGTTTATTGATTAGCGAGAAGTGCGCGTGTGCACGTGGAGCGAAGGTTTGCTTTTTCAGAAGTGAGGTGGATTTTTTTTTGTCGCCGATGGAGATGCATATAGGTGTCATCGATTTTTAGAAAATATTGTACGCGATTTGTTTGATTTTCGGCTGGTGTGTATAACGATCGGTAATTTATATTGTATTTTTCTTTTCATACAAGAATGTTTTACTCGTTACATCCTGAAACGACTAATTTCACTCTATACGAAGCAACCCGGCGTTCTTCAACGTCAATAAACGCTCCCACGAAAATTCGCCTCGCATGCATATATCACCCACGAGAAAAGTGCAGTCGCCGCAGTTTCTTGCGCTGCTCTCAGTCTAATCACATATATACAGTGCCGTGAGTATATACATAGATGCTAAAAAAGCGGCATCATGGTCAGTATAAATATTCATGGCGTTTTCGCGGAGTGAAGCGTTGAAAAAAAATCGTCTGGCCTTCGAGGGTAAACGGCTTTCATCGTTCGGTCAATATGTGGGCCGCTGTGTATGTGCACGTGCCCCCTCCTTTCCCCGGATTTCTCGCGCTATACTGTCTCCTATATATATATACGTACACGTGAAACCAAACGTGTGTTTTTTTTATTTTTCGTCTCCCAGAACGCGCGAGTCTTTTAATTCCCCCTTTACACGACGTAGGTATGCGATTTTAATTTCAAGCTCATTCATATACGTTCGGTTGGTTAACCAATTTAAAGCTACTATACATAGTCTATATATAGAGATTAAAAGAGCAGCTTATGTAAATTTTTTTTTACCATTTGACTATGCGAGTAGGCCTTGTTGTCGACGATGCACTTCTTGGCGAAAGGCTGTTCAGTACTGGTTTCGGGACTGTCGTCGTCCCCTGCCACTATCGCACCGCCTGCACCATCGCCCTGAGCATCGCTCATCGCGATGTCCACCTCGCCGATCAGGATCTCATTGGTACCTCTTCGATTCGGCGCTGAAAAACGAAAACGAACATCAAGTCGTACTATTCGAAGATACTCAAGAAATCGATTATCGAGAGTTTTCACAATACACCGCTAGATGGCGCTTCAAAACACGCAAGTGATTCGAACGTGCACGAAGTTCGTATATGCGCGCAACAATTGCTGGAGAGGGTCTATACACGATACACTGATATATATTCATGGTTCTCGGGCGTAATTTCTATTTAAAAAGCAGTTTCCTCGAACTTGTTATCTTCCCGTCAGGGGTAATTGCACGCTGAGACGACGACGTCGACGACGACGTCGCAGTGTGTATGTGTGCTTGCGGGAGCCTTTGCCGGCTTGACGAGAAACGGATTCTTATGATATACGCGTGGAAGAATCCCATTGAGCTATGCGCGCGAAGATATAGTGCGGATAGAGGGGAATAAAAAAAAAGGGTGTAAAGCTCGTGCGATCAATTCTTGAGAGAGGTGGGCATCACCTCGGTAAACGTATGCCGAGATTTTCGTGTGAAGAATGTAGTCTGCGAGATTTCCTCTTGGAGTTTGACTTTCATCCCGCGCGTTGATGTTATTTTAGAAATTTTGAAAAAAAGTATATTCGACCGGGAATATTCTGAAACATTTTAGGTAGTGGGTTATAGTATGTATAATTAACGCTGGCACACAGTACGATGATAACAAAAGATAACGATCTCTCGTTTGATGCTTGCCATTTCAATGAAAATGACGGCATCACGACCGCGGCTAATTATTAAATATGATCCTCTGCAGCTCTTGGGTATTACTTTTGCGAGAGGGAACGGGGAATTCTAAAGTTCAACGTTTACGACGGTATACTAAAAAAAGGTATATCCACATTTTTAATTAAAATTTTTCAACTACTGCAATTTACTGCAAATTGGTTAATTAGTCAATGCTTTGTAGTGGACTTCTTGAACAGTAAAGCTTATGTGCTTTGTTAACCGGGTTATCAATATCAATTCGGGAAGATAAAACAAAAGTGCTTTAAAGTTTTTAAAGCGGAAATTTCGTTCGCTCCAAATTTTATATACACAATTCCTTCGAAGTAGGCAAAGTGTATAACAAAGTAGTGTGATTCTCTGCTCGGAATTCGAAACAGTTGCACGAAACGCTCGCCTCTAAAAATGAACTGAGAGCTTTGATTTGAAAGTTTTTAACGTTATTTCGCTCTAGTAATAAAACACAGCGCGGGAGCAGCGCAAATTACAAGGCGATAACATCTTGACTAACGAAAACACTTTCGTAATGTAAAATAGAGTAAAGTATACGTATATAGCGGGAAGCAATATTCAGGAGAGTAAGTGGTATTTTTTTTCTGCTTGCCTGACGTTCTAGAGCGATTGCGAAATATATTTCTTTCTATAACGACGTTGTTAATGAAAACTTGTGCTAAATTGATAAAAAAGAATTGTTTTCTTTTTATTAATTAAGCACTCGTTTTTCATCATTTTATTTAATGAATTTCTCAGTCAAGTAGTTATACTCGAATACGGTCAGACCTTCGTCCTTCCCGCATACTACAAAGAATTTATCGCTATATTATTTATTAAACTTGATTCTCGCGCGCATCGATAAAAAATAAAGCAATCGTTTTAAGCATAATAAGCACTCGACGGCAGCTCAGCAATCACAATAAAATCTCTTTCTCTCGAGTATCGCGTCAAACCCGGCGGTCCGATTAAACCCGAGCCATTAAACGCAAATCCCGGCCGATACGAATCGTAAAACGAGAGTTATTAAAAAACGATTTGCAGCGCGATGCAGCTCAGGCCAATTAATCAATTAAGCGAGTGAAAAATAATGACAGTGTATATATGTAGCGTCGTCGGAGTCGGGAAATTGTTGAGGTGTCGCTCTCCGGCCAATTAATCCGGATGATAGGTAGCAATTATCACGCGATATATATATATATATATATATATATATATATATATATATATATATATATATATATATCTGCCGGCGAGCGTATATTATAACGTGTCCCTGTCGGTTCATATCCGTCCCCTCGGCCTCGAGATTTCCGAGCTAGGAAATTATGTTAATCGAGGGCGTTTTGAATAAAATTTAGTATAATATTTGGACGTTATTGTATTCACCTCTTATTTATACCGTAGCATAACGCGAAGTTATAAATGAAGCTTGTCTTATTTTTCGCAAAGGCATGTAAATAGTTTTGAGGTCTGGCTATGTATACTCTGGAGGCATCTCGATAATGAAAAGTAGGCCGCGAGTTTTTGTGTTTTAATTGAGAGTCGAGTGAACTCGTTACAGTCTGTCGAAAGTTTTTAGGGAAGGGAATATTGATAATGTGCCTGAGAAGATGTGAAGTTTTCTACGCGTTAATTAGTTCGGGCGAACCGAGGGGCGAACTAATGTCGAATTATATACGGCTGCGATTCAAAATTTATCTCGAAACAATCCCGTTTTGTTATATCAGTACTATTATCGGTTCTTCATTTCGATCCTCCCTATATCAGCGTGAAAATTGTTATCCTGAAGTATGAAACCCCTAAGTTAACTTAAATTATCAATGAAACAACAAAATTCACGCCCAAATATCCACGTGCCCTCCCTATTAATATCCCCTATATACATACATTTCGGGTTATCGGCTCGATCTGTACACATCTCCAGCTCACTCAATAATCTTGCCGCACAGTAAATATCCGGCGCAGCTCCAGTGTAATCCGTTACTCAAAGCTCGGATACACACACACACACACACACACATATATATATATATATATATATATATATATATATATATATATATATATATATATATATACATCTTCCTCATAGCTAATTAACTGCGACGCTCAAGCGAGATATAATTCAGCCGCAGCAGCAGGCGGTAGTATAGTACATTATATACCGCAGGAAAATTCGCAAAATTTGCACAAACCAACGAGTTTATACCAGCTGTCGGAAGTTAATCCTGCCATCGGATGATCCCTCTCGGCCTGAGCAGGTAACTCTCTATTCCTCTCTCCCTTGCATATATATATATATATATATATACAACACATGCTCTCACAGGTTGGCCCCTTGGATAAGAGTATCGCAAGCCAAGAGCTTCTCTCGAGGATCGATCCGTGCTTCGCGCTCGCATCCACTTTGCGACGATGCATAATGTAGGCGCACGTGTGTGGGAGGGAGAGTAAGCGTGTCAAAGCTCGGCTCGATCATTTGTCCTCGCGCCGTAGAGAGTTTGTTCGCCACCGCGAGTCTCGTGTCTTCGAGATGATGAAACGCGAGAGTATGTGTGCTCTTGTGCTTGCGGGAGAGTCGAGAGGTTCGGCGAGCTCGAGAATTTGCTTTGTTCGCCAGATGCTTTTATACTTGCAAAGGGGATGGATTTTTTTCATGCGTGGAGTTTGAATTTTTTATTGTAGTATATGTACTGGTGATTGATTTAAGGGTGATTTTGTTACAGGTTTGACGAATTGTTTGAATAGTTGATGAAGACGAAGATTTCATATGCACAGCTTAAAATGACTTTGGATACTTTGTTCGGTGGGTGTACACGTACTATGTGAACGCATTAGAATAATGTTTGCCGAGTTTATTGGTGCGTGAAGTTGCGATTAGCACCTTCAAGCTGAAATATCACGATCGTTGAAATTTCGGTCGTTAAAGAAACATTTTGCGAGGTTACATCTAGTCGTCGGGGCAAAGTACCCAGAAAAATACAGAACAATGTTATAAATGATATTATAACAATTTTTCATCAAGCCGAACGTTTTAATCCTTACGATTATGTATATTTAAGGTATTCACAAAATACTAAACTCCCGCCGTGATTACGTAAGGTCGGTTTTGTATGATATATGAATATCCTATCCAACATACCTAACAGCTGACCTCAAATTATCACGGTTATCGAGTCCAGAATCAGCAGATGTGAATAACAAGAAAGTTAATTGAAAATCTTTATCGACTATCGCAATCGAACTGGCAAACAGCTATGCAAATATAACCTCAACTTGCTCTGTTGAGTCAATAAAATACACAGAATTATATCTTAATTAACAAACAGAGCTTTCGATACAAGAGACGCGCAGAGCCGAGCCGTATATCCATCCAGTAACTTATTAACATTCGAACTTCTCGTTACCTCCCCCGCGACTGTTTACTCCCATTCATCGTCATTACAAACTGTATACTTCCCGCATACACAGATAGAATTGATACAATGGCCAAAGCAACGCAAACACGTCTCAAACTTCCGTGAGATATTTGCAAACCATCAAAAGTTGATCGGATAGTTCTCGCGGCGGCTAAAAGCCAAGTCGAGTTGAATACGACGCGACGAAAATATATGTATAAAATTCGTGCTCAACGAGCTAACTTTAATAATAATAATAACAATATCATGTATCGTACGATAAAATTCGCGAGTACATCGTATAGTAACTTTCAGGTGTCTTTCAACCGAAGGCTGCAATCTCTGCAATTCGCTACGTGTGGCATTTCGCGTATGCGGAAATATCCCGGCCGTAGAAAATTCGAGGAATTTTATCAGGAATATTTATCACGCGACGATGAGAGAACGAGAAGGTTTTGTATTGTTATAGACTGCGAGAAGGAGGGATATTTTTATTCTCCGGGACGTTGTAGCTAGACCTTGTCAAGTGTGCTGAGCAAGTTCTCACTGGAACTACATTCCAGGCCAGTTCGAGTTTCCAACTCTCTCGCTCTCTTAAACTTTTATATATACACATACCTCCCGCGTTTCCAGACGTAATATCAAAAGGTAAAAGTGGACTCTTACGTTTTTTTTTTTTTTTTAATAAAAGCGTCGTTGCGATTTTTAAATTCCGTTTTAATAATCACGGCGCGACGCGTAGAGGTAGGACGAACGAAAAAAAAAGATACATTCAACAATGCAATGCATAAATCAACGACACGGCCCGCATTCATATTCAAATAGCAGGGCAAACTCCATTTATAAAATAAAAAATTTCAAATTAAGCATTTATACCTCCCCCATACAAAACAAATTTATACGCGCATATTATATATACATTATATAATATAAATATATATAGTTAAAGCGCAGTATCACATAAGCAACTCTCATAAACGTTCTTCTTTCAGCCCCCTCCCCTCCCCCAAACAATTGCAGATCGATATTTAGCGCCGCATTCGAATGAGTTCGCAAACAATGCGCTTTCTCTCTCTCCACACGCACACACACATATATACACAAACGCGCGAAATATAAATAATCGCCTAGAGTAAACTCCGACACACTATACTGTACGCTGGAGTACTATAGGTTCTCTGCGCATAACGATAAGCGCGTTATTATATTCCGCGAGTGTGTGTCTATATATATATACATACAGTGCATTATTATCAGCCTCGCGTAGGCGGCATAGAGCCCGACGTTCCATTTCCAAATGAGTTATATGAAATTTTCCGGAGCAAGACGCGAAAAAGCCGCTGTGTAAACGCGCGAGCGACAAAAGCAGATACTGTGTGTGTGTGTGTGTGTGTGCGTACATACTGCAGGTGACATCCGGTTATTATATAGCCTCTTTCAAGAGCACGCAGCGTCATGTGCGGTGAACCAGACGACGGCGAATTAGCGCCTCTTGACAATGAATGCGCTATACGTGTATATGTATATATAGCAGAGTGTGTAGCGGCAATCTCACGGCTGACCGAGTCGCGATGATTCCACTATGTATGCGGCTTGCGCTAATCACGCGAACCCCCCCCCCCCCCCCCTCCTGGCATAAGTGGACAGCAGAGGGAATTTCACGCCGCCGGGAGATTGATTCGCAGAGTGGTTTGTTACGTCTATATATATACGTAGGGGGGGATGGGGCGAATGGAAAGTTGGACATAGATGGACTGCGTTATTGAACGTTATCGAGGGGAGTTTTTAGGTGAAGTGAGTAGCCCTTTTGAAACGATGGGAGTATTTATATATATATAGGTGATGATCGAAACGCTTTTATACGAATTTGTACATTATTCCGCGGATGTGAGATTTTCGACTTTAGATAACGATTCTCGATTTATATATATATATATATATATATATATATATATATATATATATTCGGACGATCGATAGACTTATTCCGTGACAGTCCTTTTCTTTTGTCGAAGACGCGCTCAGCTTTATTTTTACACCCGCAGCAAGAGCACTATATAAACAATCATCGAGATGAAGGGCCATTGACATTTATAGCGGTTAATATACCACGATAGCCTACTTCCGATACTTTTAGTCGACTTCGATCACTGCGGTTAAAATATAACAAGATACAATTTTAGAAGTAAGAATGATTGTAAAAAATTGCAAGATTGATATGCAATCCAGTGTAGCTGAACTATATTGTGATCGCTGATACTTTAAAATGTAGCCTTATATAGACGATGGAACAAACCGTATTATAATAAATGGTCTATAGCGATGCATGATTATAAGATAGACAAACATCGCCATTAATTACAGTGTCAGCGGCCCATACATGTCAACCTCGATCAACAAAGCGTTTGATGTAGAGGAGATAGATGATTAAGTGAGTAAACTGTCTCATAAAGTCTACGAAACCATAACCAGTTACAACTACCAACTGACATGACTCGTATGACGTTCGTAATATAAATAAACACAGCAACTGCCCTAATATACATACTCCGCGACGTCAACATCCCATTACATTCGTCATCGCGCGAGAGAAATCCATAATCGTACGGATGACATCGTCTCTATAATCAATCTTTCGTTTGTTGCTGATTAATTATAAAGCCCTCTCGCGCGCTATTATATTCCGCCAGCAAATTTGCTTTAACCTAATTGGCCTCGTACAAGAGAGTATCACTATTGATAAGAAGCGTATGTACATACATACAAACTGGACTCAGACTGGTGCGCAAAGCGTAATTCGCTATTGTTTCGTGTATAACAGAGAAGCTGGCGATCATTCATCGCTATGCCAACAGCAATGCATCAGAAGCTGCTTCTGCGGTAATTTTCCACCTGCGCACGCGCATATGATGTTCAGCGTTCGCCTGTGCGGTTGTTTCCTCGTTATCGCCTCTGTGTATTCTCTACCTATGTATGTATATATATATATAGAGAGAGAGATGGAGATTGAAAGAGAACGTGACGATCTGCTACTTTTTCGGTTAACAAGGTGAAATGTCGCTTCGCTGCTGCATAAGCCGATTTTCAATGCAGCTGAATTGAAGTGTCAAGGTCGATTGATATACATACTTTACACGCGGAGTTTTATTTTTTACGGAATGAATTTCCGAGGAAATTGAAATTTCACAAGCACATAATAAAGTAGAGTTGGGTCGTAATGTGTCTTTCGATTTCATTTTTAAGGTATACTGTTCTGGATTATTAAAAGTTAACGATGATAACGATTTCAAAGTATACTTCTACGACAATCATCATTAGTATTTCACCGTCGAGGGTTTCTATTCAAATTGGCTTAAGCATATATTTGACCTTCGTCACGCTCTAGAAAGGCCATTATAAACTCAAATTCGACGCCAGGTTATGATCGTGAGAATGAGTATCGACTAATCCCTTCGGTTTACTCTATATTCTTAAGAAAAAAAGTGAATGACTTATTTTAATTCTACAAAAAATAAATAATAAAATAGCACTTATTTCACGACTATGATAGATTGATAATAGACGAGCCTCCGTAAAAAAAACCACAGCTCGCTCAGAGCCTGTCGTCTCCAGGGCACATCAATTATTCATCGAGGTATACGTAAAACCCATAGTAGATCGAATCCGATTAACCGATCATTTGTTTCAGCAACGCGCTGAAATATCGTTAACCAAACGATCCCCGGTATGCCCCCTCCCCCCCCCCCCCACACATAAATCTGTCACGCGTGGGTTATACGAATCCACGGCGCCGACGTATTTAACGTCCGAATGATTTTTCTCTTGGCACACGCAGTCGCTATTCGAAATACGCGCGTATACTTGGTCATATATATAGCCGAGGCAAAAATAAATAGCCGCGAGAGCTCGATTATAATTTTAGTCGACGGCCGGTTCGCGTCGAGCGAGTCGAATCGTTGTTCGTATGCAACTGATGTTAATTGGACGCGAATTGCCAGCTAAATCGCGCGATATTTTTCGATAATTTGATGTGGCCGATGTGTGATGCTATTTATACATTTAGCGCTTGAATTCGCTCGTAACGACGCGTGAAACGATGTTTCAAAGGTGAAAAAACGAAGCTGTGCGCTTTCGCTCCGTATGTGCTTATAGGCGAGCGCTTCGTGCGTTACGCCCCACCGAAATTACCATCGCGCTACGCAATTGACCCCGAGTATATATTTAAAATTCAAATTATTCCACTGCATATCAAAATACATTATCGTCCTCCCTTTTCGCGACGGTAATCAACCGAATCCAGTGCAACCTGATCTGATCGTGAAAAAAAGCCATAAAAATCGTAGAAAACAGCCAGCCGCGCCTGTATCCGCGCTCGTCGTCAATAACAATCAGTGCGGTAACAAGCGTCAATCCCCGCGTCTAGCCAATCACGACTGCACGCTCTGCCAATCATTCGGCTGCAGCTGGCCAATTTCTATTACCGCCGACACGACACCTGCTCGTCATGGCCTCGCGCGTATAGTCCTCTATTTTTGCTTACCAAGCGGAATGGAATTTTTCGTTTTTCACTGCAAACCGAGAGAGCCTATATATTCACAATGGTTCGAGGAGGAGCTTTTTTCGACGATGCGGAGTGGTTGTTGGAGACCCGATTCACGCGAGTGTCCTTCGATCGTGCGGATACTGCGATGTATTTTTCTTCGCGTAGGAAATCCATTATCTCATGCATATAGACATCGAAAGAATGCGAGCGGCTCGGAAACTTATCTCGAGAATTATCGTTCCAAGGAAAGCAAAGTCCAACCATGAAAACCATTAGCACACATCGGATATCCGAGCTCGTCGATCGCGATAACTCTCGAGGAAATTGAACAGAGAAGCATCGCACACGTCTCTCACTGCAACGAGAAAACTTTTCTCTTTTTTCGCTCAACAGCGCCAGGCGTCGACTTGTAAACTCGCGAATTCACGAATCATCGACGCGGCAACGATGATGATACATGCGCGTACGTCGACTGCCTGACCGACTAACCTCGATTCTCATTACAAGCAACTAGACTTTTTAAGTATATATACTTATACAAATAGATGTAGATATGCTGCGAGTCAGCCGCAGGGAATAAGGATGTAACGCTTGCACGTAAGGCTGTTCGTATATGTGTAAGGATGCATATGCTGTTATACATATCTATCCGGGAACACGTACACGGCTCTCTCGATATTTTTTTCATATAGCTTGCACTATATGCTATAGATATATATTTGTTATATGAACTTTGACCTCGTGCCAGTTCAACTCTGGAATACAAATCGAGCGTTTTTATATACCGAATGTTTGTCTTGCACGCTTCATTCAGGAACCAAAAACGGTACTTCTTGCCATTTTCAAAGGATGCATATACGTACCCATACGACGGCGTCGGCATAGATCAAACGAATTAATTATATTTTCGAAATACTCCCTCGAAACACCGTATACAACCACTCTAAAAAAAGCCAACATATGACTCTACACACGGCATACAATCTGGCTGCACATGTGCTAACAACTCGGCCACAGCTTCAACGCGGCTGTAAACTCCTCGCATGCAAATAGGGACACTTGTAGACTGGTTATACAACGTCTGCATATCGCGATGCGCCTGCCTACACAAACACAATCGGATGTACGAACGCGTTCGCTCGGTCGAGCCGAGAGAACTGGGATGAATGTGAGGGCAAGGCTGTGCGGTTCCGAGTCTTTTGAAATTCGTGTTGCTATTTTTAGCGGGCTGTGATTTTTTTTTGTTCGATCATCGTGCAGGAAAGAGGTGTGGGCGAGTGTTTTTTCTGCCCACATGATTTTTATGCCGTGGTTCGAGAGAGAAAATAAATGTGAGAGTTAGTTGTTATAGGGAGTGAGACGAGTTTAAGTAGTTATCGTCGAGTATAGTCAGGCGGAACGTTTGAATATTTTGAAATTGATTTTGCTACCGGACTTGAGATAATAGAAAAGGGGTGAATTTGCAGTGTCCAATTAATTATCGGATACTAATACGTATGTCGAATCATGGTTATAATTAAAGTTATAATGTTATTATTAAGCTTGACATCCGCAGTGATACAATGTCATCCGTCATCCCACGCACATTTTCGAGAATAAAATTTAATATATCGTCTCGCACGAATTGCAACTAATTGATGCTCCGATAAATCACATTTGCAATAACGTTATCGATAAAAATATTTCAAAAACTCGAGTGATAAAAAAATATCACGTTTCTCCGTACCATCGCCTCGTCGCCCTCGGAATCTGCATTCCTGCACGAAAAAAAAATTAATTCGCGCGTTAAAAAAGGTTTATCGCAAAAAAGACAGTTTCAGAGAGAGGAGGGGCGAGAGAGAAAAGGAAGACTTTTCGTCGCATTACATAATTTATATAACGAGAAGCTGCGAGTGTTCGTTTACGGGTCACCAGGTATGCGCCTCGGGGCCGTCCGGAGGCCTAATTAAAAATGCTTCGTCCTCGTATATACAGAGGCACTCGTTCGTTCCCTCACAGAGAGAAAGACAAAAGAGACTTGTATGAATCGCTGAAAGATTCTTTCGTTACACGTGCCAGCTCCTCTTTCTCTCGCACGGCCTCTTTGCTTCGCTCTTGAATGCGCGCGCTGAAAGTGAGTGGAATAATAGAGATCGATAAACAAACGTCGCGTATAATTACGCTTTATTAAGCGCTGATTTATCGCCCGCGAGGAAATGAATTTTCTTCCATTTCTTGCGCACGTCGTTTTTAAAACGGCGCCGCTATACGCACTGAATCGCGCGATTCACGTGTGATAATTATGAAGTACATTGTATATTGCTGGTGTTCACATATAGCGTTGTTTATTTATACGAGATGCATAGACGTACGTACGTCGAGTTATCGAAACTTTTCATAGATCAACTATCGATTCCACAAGAGCTTGTCAAAGTTGTATAAAAGTTTCAGCGGTTAATAACCTAGCTCATACTATAGTCATATTATGCATTAAAACTCGTTTGAGCGTCCCGTCAACGAGCTAAATCCGGGCACAGATCGCGTGTATTTAAATTTCAGTCAAAAAAAAAAATCGCTCGCGCTCCGCCTTGTAATTATACGTCAAATCTCATCGCGATAAATCTCATTCTTTCCGGCGTATGGACAGTCGTGTAAATTTCCCAACGATGATCAGTGAAGAGATAGACGCTGCTTTATTACCCCCCAGAGCGTCTGCGCGAACTCCCAGTACGGGAGGATCAAGCCAAAAGTATATAAATCGTCTAATTTTTAACTTCCGTTAAAAATAAAAAACCCATTTAAATGTGCGCAGCGTATAGCTCTGCGCGAAATAAATAAGACCGAGAGAGGGAGAGCTCAGAGCAACGTACGGCACTGATGAATCGACGCCTCATGCAGAGGGATAACGACGAGAGAGCTGGAGAAGACGCCGCCGCCGCGAGCAGAGAGAGAGAAGACGTATAAGCCTTCTCAATTTAGCCGAGCGCCCGCTTGGTCCGGCTTAATTAAATTTCGCTTAGATTAATGGGCTGCTGCGGCTTTTGCCACCTGCGCCGTAGGGATATTGCCCTGTGTCTTCCGTCTAATTTCGATAACGAGTACCCCAACGACGAGGACGATATGAGTACACCGGGACGAGATATGTTTGCGAGACGATGCGTCGTTTTAACCGCGGGATTTTAAGACGTAGAGCTTTGTGGTGAACGATTAATTTCGATGAGAGTGCGATGAGAACGAGTTTTTTTATTTCGCCTGTGTGCGTGATTTCGAGCCTTGAGAGTAGCTCGTAAAAGGACACGTGTGATTGCGTTGAAAACGTGGTGCTTGGAACGAGTATTTTTTAATTCAAATCTGCGCGCGTCATTTCATTTCGCCCAGCTTTGAATTTATTTATATTGTCAGTCCCTTTTCGACGCATCTGAGCTTGAAATTCGCGAAGAAATAAAAAGTCCAGCCAATAACGTAGTATAGCAGTTTTAAAATGGCCGTTTACCCAGCAGCACTTTCCGGCTAGCGAATATAGATGGCGCACAGGCACTTTCGTTTTTCCCTCATCAGAATCTCCCTGCACAATCTACACACCACCTATAATATATACCGCAACTGCCTTATCGGAGCTCCTGTATTTGGGCCACAACTGGAGTCTTCCGCATGGATGTAATTGAATTCCCCAGACTTGATGTGCTCGTTATAGTAAAAAAGTCTCTTTCTTTTCGAGTTCGTCCACAAAAGACTGTCGAGCATACGGAGCAACCGGATATATGCCTCGATTCGTTAGTCAACCCGAGTCGAAGAAAGAAGCTACAGGCTCACTTCTTTATGCGCACTTGTTGATTATTACGAGGAGGGAAATGAAAATGCTCGACGCTCCGAGAGTATAAATTAGAAAACGTGTCGAGATTTGCATGGCAAATGAAGTCGAAGTATATAGGGAGTAAAATACGCTCGTGCGCGCGGAAAGGAGGTAAATAAATTTGTGCGCAATGAATAGCGCCCGCTTAATTTCCACGAAAAAAATGACAGGGGAGAGATAGAAAGCTTGAATTATTATTATATTAACAGTTCGTTTCACATTTCACACGTTGTTATAGAATATAATTCCGCCAGTTTATTCGAGCGTCAACTATTCACTCTCACAAGCCGCGTATACGTGTGTGTGTGCGTGTGTGTGTGTGCAGCCGGTAAATATATAATATTAAATTTTGAATTATAATGACTCTGAAATCGTTTGGAAAACGAGACGATTTCGCTCGTATAAATATTCAAGCCGATAATCAGCGAACAATTCGCCTTTTAAACAAACGCCCGGAGAAAACAATGAGCTTTTCGGCCACGCATTAACTCAGCTCGCCGACGGTTAAACGCGCACACAGAGAAGGAAAGCTCGCGAAGGAAATAAAAGTCAGGTGAAGAATAGCCGTGCTCGGAATATTGACTCGCTCACCTTTTCGGCTATATATATGTGTCTCCCGGATTTTCCCGAGTAAATAAATGCATTTCAGCGCACTAAAACCGCCCTCCGTAAGCTCCGAATTGAAAAGAGAAAGAGAGCGAGGCGAGTGAGATTAGAAACGACCGATTTCTCGGCTATTCAACTGCTGCGACGACTCGTAAAAAAGGGTAAAAAGAAGCGGAATTAAACGGCGCGAGGCTGAGAGAGAGAGAGAGAGAGAGAGAGAGAGAGAGAATGAAGAGGAAAAAAAGAGAAAGAGGGGAATAAGGAAAAATTCCCGCTGACGCGCATTATCCGGTCTATAATAGCCGGATTCAATCACGCCGAACGAACCGAGACCGGTTTTCGATTCTTAATTTACCTATGGATTCTTTGGAATTTTTCCCGAGAGGATCGACGAGATGGTCGGAGAGTGAAAATGGCTCTTCGTGAAATCACGGCTCGTTAAATATCTGAAAAGAAACTTTACACAGCAATGATATATCTATAAGCGTCAAGCCTTTCCATCGAGTTATCAGCGAAATACCGCCACATGTACATATATATTCCCCAAGGTAATATCGACGTGTCCGAAGCCGGCCAACTGTATATATGCATACACACACCGGAGCTTTTTTCACGCCGGTCATTTCGCATTCGGCCGTCGCTCTCGCGGGATATAAATCAATGGCGCGCTGGGCAAAGAGTCGGAAAAAAAGGAGCCTCCGAGTTAATGCATACCGCTTCTTTTTGCTACACCCTCTATATACCCGCGTACACACACACGCGCGCGGGTAGGGAAGCAGCTGCTGATTAAGCACCGATTTTTATATGCCTTTTTTTGCGCGAGCAGTTTTCCGCCGTTGTCCGGGGAAATATTAAACGCGCGTGTGTATATAGGGGACGCTCGTAAAAGATAAGTCCGCTTATAGGCTGATGCGCCTTTTTTCCGGAGGCGGGATCGAATTTTTTTTTTTTTTACGGATCGTTAAGTGGCGGTATATGGTTGAACGCAGGCGGTTTTTGTATAGTGTAGTTGGGGTATTATACACGGACAAAAATATTTCAGAAAAATTACTCTTAAATACAGGATAAAAATTACGGTGAAGTACAGTAAACATGGGACCATCCTCCGTTCTGTAAAATTTTATCATGATTTTCACCGTAAAAATTACAACACCAGGGGCTTAAAATTTATTTTGAATTAAAATCGCATAATAACTATTTTTAATACATAATTTTGTCAGCGTTATATCATTTATCTCTTTAGTAATCATAATAATTAGAATAAAACATATAAATGTAATAAAAAATTGCATAATGCAAATATATCAACAGTCTTTATAGGTTATCTTATACAAACGCGCGGCAGGCTAACAGGAAACTTCCTTACCGACATATCCGACTAGCCGACTTACCTTCAAAGTAAAAATTACGGGAATTTCACCGTAAAATTTATATGCATCCTCGATAATTTTAACATATTTTCTTAGTAAATATTACATGTTCTGAAATATTACATTGACTTCATGGTAAAATTTAATTTTCGGTAAAATAATTATTCAACACTTAATGATAATAATTATGAAATTCAATTGTAAATATGCCTATAAATCATCATTGCCCCACGTTTAACCTTAATTTAACGGTAAATTTTCTGATACTTTTCTGTCCGTGTATAAACGCGTTTAAAGCTGTCGCGGTGCGATAACGTTCGCGGTGATGATTACTGCGAAGCTATAGGTTCCCCTTTTGGGGTGTGCGTTATTTTATGTACAAAAGTACGTTGTTATTATCCGACGATGCGGGTGTATACGTTTGTTTGAATCAGATGGCAATATTTCGGTTGGTCAGCGTCGTGCGTAAATCGGAACGATGAAACATATAACAAAAGCTCATTATATTGCTCGTCTATCATCATTTTGTTCGGTAAAACAAGTTCATAATCCCCATCGTAATCCTTCCGGAAAAAAAGTAACCCTAATTCAACTCGACACAAGCACACACACCCATACACTGAAATCCCTCATATAGCGGTGATCTTCGTTTTAAGCTCCTATACTCGAAGCATGATATTCGCGCCTGGCAGAGCAGAGAAAGCGCGTAAGCCGAATTACGACCGGAAGGCCTCGATTCGATTTCGCGCGAGACGCTCACGGATAAAGGCTCCGTCGTGTATATATATATACGCCAGCGGATGATGATGCGAGGAGTAATGCCAGGATTCTCTCTCTCTCTCTCTCTCTCTCTCTCTCTCTCGTGCCAATGTGCAATTAGGCTGTAATGAAAACTTGATATTGGATTTGCATTGTAAAGTTGGCGCTGCTGCAGCTGTATGCTTGCTTTAGATTATGCATATGTCAAGTGATTTGAATTTCGTCGAAGCTTTTCAAAAGACTCGCGGTGGCAGGGAAAAGTAATCATCGGTGCGGCGGACTTTATTTCATTTCGTTCGACCTTACGATCGAAAAGCCGAAGTCTTATTAAAACCCGCGAACGTAAATGTAAAAAGCATAATATATGGGTGTGTATACAATGTGTCAAAGACAGTAATACATGCGCTCATCGGCCTGAAAAATAGAAATAAAAACGCGGTTCGCTTCGTATGTAGTACACGAAACGCGATGGGGATTGAGAATATATATATATATATATATATATATATATATATATATATATATATATATATATATATATAGGTAAATATAAAATCCGTAAAATCTATTCAGGATATATATACACGTGTAATCCCGCGCTTTCTCCGTCTTTTATAAAGAGCCGCGAGACGAGAATCGATTGGATTCCAGATTCTTAATATAACTCGCATGACTGCATGTCAAATCCATAAGTCTAATTATCTGATACGCGTATATATGTCATTCGTGCGAATATTCAATTTCATGTACGTGAATGTTCTCTCTCTATATAAGGCCGCGTAACTTTATGGATACCTCTCACACAGACATACATACGCATCTTTTTACGCTCGTCTGACCGAACGCCGAGTTATCTACTTATCGAACTTCGATACGAGTGTATATAGATTCTATTGAATAAATCTCGATGTTCATACGCGTGTCCGATTTATATTCACTGAAAATACGCGCTACGCGTATTACATACAGGAGCTTTGAACAAAAATTTCAGCGGCAAGAGCTTTCGAGCTTAAAATCGAACCGACGACCCCCCATAGCCATGGCGAAACGAGATTGTCGAAGATTAGGCCTGCGCTCGTCGCGCTATTAGCTTCTTTGAATAAGAGCCGGTGGTTGAGACATCTCATTGATGGGATTTTGAAACTCAAGCGCGGGATAGTCACGAAAGGGCGAGCCCTATATAGATATATTACGTATAAAGCTCTAAATCACAGATCATCGCGTGGACTTTGTGAATCGTCGGCAATTTTACGCGCTAGATTAGTTTCAAAATCGTTTTCGCTTTGATGCTTCTTCACTTTATGATTTCGAAGTATTTTATGGGAAAAAAGCACGATATCTAGGAAGTTTCGTAGCATAAAGTTGTACACAAAGCACAGCTTGTTATACACGCAGAGGCTTCGCGTTGAAATCAGTATGTATATATAGACTACACCGTATACTCGCTGTGCTTACACGGTATAATCCCATAAGCATCGATTACATTTCGTGAGCTTTTTTTTTATTATCTCCCACAACACGGAGTAGAGCTTAAGCATTATATCCGAACATCTGGTATCGTTCGTTCGATTACTACCCGGCCGTATCCGTCTTCCTTTCTCCGAACGAATTGTCCCTCCTCATTCACTGTCATGAAAAATATATCCAAACAAGGAATATCTCTTTCTTTCCATTATCCCTGATGAAAATCCCGGAAAGCTCGAGCCACTCTCTCTTTTTTAATTTTCCACAAATATATTTTTTGATCGACGCGCAATTAGCTGCTCACGTATTGTATACCTATATATAGATATGAAAGACACCTGCGACAAATGGGAGCTTAGCCACAGAGACTGCAGTTTTTGCATTCTTCGCACGAAGGAGAAAATTGATTTTGTATATTATCGACGATGAATTATGAATGAATTTCCGCGCGCGAAGGGCAAATCGATTTCTCGATGGGGGGATTAAGTTTTAATGGGGCGCGCGCGCGCGCGAGGGGGTGATAAGTTTTTGCCTTGTCTCCTTTCCTCCCGGAGCTTTCAGCGTGAGCTTGTTTATTTTGTTTTTTTTTTCTTTAAAACTTTTTAAAATAATTAAAACGTGCTTCGGGAAGTCGAAAGGCTATAACGAGAGAAAGAGAAAGCCATAGCACGTAGTTGTTAGTTGCGTTAATTAAAAATCGAGTTAAATACACAAAGGAGGAAAAAAGCGGTTTTTAACGATACTGAGAATCGAAGGCAGTTCGAAGAAACCTTTTTTGCTGTAGCATAGCGATTAATTGATAGAAATGAGCTTTGATGAAAAAACTGGGGATACTGAAAGGTATACAGAAAACAAATGACGAAAGCGTTATCGTACAGACGGGTTCGATCCTTTTATATTCGAAAAGCTAGAGTCGGTTTAAAATTTTTATTGAAAGGAACTGTCGGAGGGACGTTTTAGTTCGGATTTTGAATTCCATTCATGGAATTTGCCATTGTCAGCTTTCTAATAGGTATTTTCTGGAATATTCTGCAGGCGTCTCATTGTTATCGAAATAGGAATAATGTGTATGATTCAGTTTGCTAACGACGACATTTGCCGTTTTTCCTATAGACAAGTAGTTTTTCATGATAAGGGTTTTTTGTTAGAAGAGATGATTTTTTTTTCGGCTAAATAAATTTGCCATGATAACTGAATAAACTTGAGTTATATGTGGAAATTTCATTTTCAATACCTTTTTTTTAAAATAATTACTGTACAATATTGAAAATCGTATACGTCAGTGCGGCGGTGCCAAATACGAGTATATCATTTGATGAAATCTTTTTTTCAATCACAAGAATATATATTTCACTCAGCTGAATTTTTTTATGATATTTTCATGATCAGCCAGATGTATTCGAATGTGCTGTGTAAATTAAAAATAATCTAACTAAAGCCTCATTGGTACTATCTTTATACACTTGTAGCTATAATTAAACGTCGTATACATCTAAAAGCCAAACAGAGGAGGCAAGATAATTGCGCAGGAAAGGGACAATCGAAAGGAAAAAAAATAATTGAACGAAAACTTTCAGTAACAATAAATCAATCGCAACCTCTTATCCGTTTCACTGACTAACGAATTCACTCTAAAATTACATCACGCGGCAATATCGGATAACTGTCATTTTTAAACTTTGTAACCAAAGCGCATATAATCGACAAACGTTATTTGACTATACTTTCCTCCACAACGTATTACAAACCTATCAATAACATGCGCAATATAAATGCAGTTATTTCCAAAGCCGTGTATGTATATGTATATATATATATATATATATACAAAATCCTCGCTACAATAAAACCATCGTCATCATCATCCCACCACCGCGTTACAAGGGCAATTCCACACAAGCTGAATAAAAGATCCGTCCCGAGGTAATCTGCATGTCTATTTCCCTCATCCCTTGCGACACGTGTATACATCCCAGACGAAATAACAGCCTCGGAACAAAGCGAGTACAGGAGGCAGCGACGGAGGGACCGTTTTCCACGCAGTCGAATCGAAAAGAAAAATACACCTTCTTGTAGACAAAGGCTCAGGACGACGTCGAAGCTCCTAATTCCGAAAGGCTTATATATATATATATATATATATATATATATATATATATATATATGACGGTCCTGTCGTCGCCAGAACATCAGCAGCGGCAACGGCGGATCGATCGGTTCGAAGCGAAAATTGGATGGCTCGCCGCAAAACAAATGAACGTCGCGGCGGCTCGTTGATTGGCTATATCCAGAAGCCTCTCTCGTTATTATTATAACTAATCGACGGCTCGACGGTGATTATACGGCTGGAGGAGAAAAAAAATATATATATACACACTCTCGGGTATGCAGTGCGTTGGCGACCGCTTGATGAGATTCGTAAACGCGTTTGCGGTGCTTGTTATACGAGCTGATTGCTCTTGCTCTCCTCGGCGCTGATTCGCAATTAACGATGGCAATTATGCGCGACCAGGTTATTGTGATTTTTCTTTTTCTTCAGGATGCATCGATCGAAAGATTCCGTTTTACACGAAGTACGCGATTTAATATGCTGTAATCGCGCAAATATACGCGCATCAGCGGATATCGAGCGAAGCAAATATATATGTATATAAGGTATATACAATATCGCGGAAAGGTTGAGATGAAAGGCCGAATCGGACCATCCGCAGTGTGCGCAGATAATGTTATATATATATATTTATATAGAAGCGCGGGATTCGAAAATCAATGACCGAGTGATAATTTCAAATTGCGCTAATAGCAAATTTAATACTCGGCATATTATCATACATCGTTCGGAGCCGCGGCGGCATGTGTATATATGTACGTATAATCGCTGCGGGTAACGCGTCAGTGTGTCGTTCTGTAACAAGGGATTCGTTCGAAATACTGCATCGAGAATATAATCACGCAAAGTGAACAGCGCTTTCTCTCGCGAGCTATATACATATATGTATATATGCGTTTTGCGCGTAATATGGATAATATAATACATGCGGGGGTGGACGAGCAGAGTGGCGCGCTCGGGGTCAACGCGTATTCGCCGATTAAAGCTCTAATCTATCGCAGCTATATGCAAAACGCGTTACATCGAATTACTGATTTTTGTGTGTATACAAATGGATTGATTGGAAAGTAAGGTTGAAAATTTCCGAGAATCCGCGTGTACAGCCGTGCGGTATATATAGACTGGGAATAAGCGATGAATATTTAATCGTATTACCGTAACGAGCTGCGAATCAGTTGAGCTAATGGACCTTTGCTGCGCGCATTTAGTCGCTGCATCGGTTGGACTAATCTGACCTAATCCTATTTATGAATTATGCACGTCTCGATATAGTCTGGCTATTAGTGCGCGATACGCGTCGATCGTGTTTTAATAAATTTAATAAATATACTCAGCTGTTATACTTTCCAAAATAGCAAAATCGTTACAATAATTATATCGACTACATTCCTACTGTTTCCGTTACAACCTCGTTACGCAATATAACGCGATAATTTACGCGGGTCATTACAATACGTGCCTAATGATACCTCCGAAACTGATATATAAATCCACGCGCTCACGACTGTAATTATACTCCATAATTCCACCACATTGTAATGGTCTCTCCCATTACATCAACGCGACGACTCGCGAAGGCGGCGTAAAACAAAGAAACTCCTCGACATAGCGACAGGAAAAAAAATCCTTTAAAAGCCTCTATATATACTTGCCCGACATAAAGCTTACCCTCCCGAGCTGTTTTTTTTTGTTCCGGGGCTTGGAAACGACGCGCTCGATGACGCCGGACAGGAGAGAAAAGCCCAGGATCAAACGTTGTAAGCCGTCCAATCGTCGGAGAAATGAAGACAAGCCTGTGTGTGTGTATGTGTGTGTGTGCACATTCTTTCGCTGTCGTGCACAGGATATACACGTGAAGGACGAGGATCATTAACTTCGCGACGTATAACGGATATTTTCCAGTGTAATATATATAGTCTCTGTATAGTAGATATATTGATATTACTTCGATTGTTTCTTTTTTCATTTCGTTGATGCATTCAGATACTTCAACTCGATGCAAACAGCAACCCTATACTTACAAAATACAAGAATAATCATGTCCTATACATACTACCCGCATTTTCATTTCCCAAAACGAACAGCACACAAAAGCCTATACATACACCGTAAATAATTTAATCGCTATCCCCTAATCAACCCAGAAAAACATAGTCACCCTCTGTGTCTCACGTCCCATAACGAGCCTTTAATTCTCGTCCATCGACACACACACAAGCGCGGATATATAACGTACACAAGACCGATGATAAATACGAGGCTGTTTAATGCGCGCACGACATCGTACTTGTATGATATATATATAGAAAGGGAGACAAAACGTTCGCGTCGTTATACGGCCAGCTCACGCGCGGACTACTACGCCGAGCAATAAAACGACGATAAAGGTCAACCTGGTTAAAGGCCGATTTTCGAGCGGAGATGATGCCGCTTTGCGGGCGTACAGCAAGCGTTAAATGTTTGACTATTACTCTGCGGATGAGAGAGAGAGAGATGGATTCATTTGCTTGATGGAGCTACGCTTTGTGCAGAGGGAAACTACGAGAATTTATTAGTTCCCGCGGTGTTTATCTGCACCTCGTCTTTGCAACGATTTTTCCCTTTAATTATGTAATATTACTATCGATAAGCAAAAGTTCAACCCTGAAGTATGTACGTATAGCTCGTATTATACAAGCGTCGACGGCAATTTCGCTCGTGTAATCTCGACGATGTAGTTATATATATACACGAGGTTATTCCTCTCGAAAAGTGAAAAATAAAAGAACAGCCCTCAACTGACGAGGAAAAAAGGACTCTCGCACGCGACAATTTCCCCCCGCTGCGGACCGCATGAGTACCGCTTATTATTTTCCCAGACGCGCGTCTCATCTCGTGCTCGGACAAAAGAGCGCGAGAGCCGATAATCCAGCCGACGTCTTTATTTTTTACGCGCGACGATGGCGGAAATTAGCGTTTTTTTTTATTTTCGCGTTCCGAACCGACCGAGAATATCGGGGGAATTTCTTTCGAAGCTCGCTTTTTTAGGATCGTTTTTCAAAGAGTCCGCAGTCGAGGGCTTTGATCGAATAGTTGGGTGGATTAACGGAGGGACTGATTTGATTGTATTTTAATGGAGTTTTGAGGATTGAAATTTTAATTGGTTTTAGATGGGTTTTGAGATGTGTCATTCTTTTGGAATTGTTGAGACACTAAATTAGAGTAGTATAGACTGATAGTGTGTGGATTTCAGGTTGTTTAAATTACGGGCTATACGGCAATTTTTCTCAAAATATCGAAGGGAATATATTACCTCGAGTGATTAAACGATGATAAAGTTTGCGTAACTTTTCCTACTCGTAATTTCACTTTAATTTCATGAATAATTTATGGCATTAAAAGATCTTATATATTATACATATAACTCTTTGCGCGGCCTCATATGAAATTGAAATTTGATCTCAAAAATTTAGCAACTTCTTTTATAAAAAAACCTTAATGAGTAAATTAAAAATATGTATATTTAAAAAATAAATAATCGCAGTGATAAATTCAATCTCCGACCGTATAAAAAGTAAAAATTCAAATAAAATCGCAAATTTAATCATACAAATGGGTCGCTTACGTTACAATAACGGTTATATAATAATATCAGCGCTTACTAGCTTGACGAAAATTTCGCCGAAGCGAGAAAAAAATTTCTCCAGTCGAGTCAAGAGTTCAACTCGTCAAGCAAGCGAATACCCATTTTTCTCAACACTACTACGGATTCATCAATCGCTCGAAATATACGATCCTCCGTGCAATACTACGATGGCTTCAACTCATCTCGTATATACTTTCATGCCACTCGACCTTTTTTTCGGCACGAGAGTCTCCGAGCAATTGCAGTACGCCGAGGCTGAAGGTATAGAGCGTAATGCACTCGAAAATCCTGGGATGACCAGCGTGAAATATATCGCGATAAAAATTGTATCGATCGCACGGGAAATGAAAAACACGAGCATCGCTTCAAAAATAAATCTCGCTGAAAGCGTAATTACGAATGACGCGTTCGGTGGAAGCTAAATTTCGCGCCACTTCTTTCAGCGTCGGACGGAAATAGATACGACGATGTTATATCCATCTTCCAGCTGCTTAAACTTTTAATTCCCAGCAAAGCACGTGTTGAGCGGCAGCTGTTAAAGAAGATTGAAAAAATTATTTAAGTATAATACAAACTCGGATTTTCTCCTAATCCACAAAAAACACGCTTGAGCATACATACACACTGTTTATCTTATCCAAAACTTCGTCCTACACCCACGTAAACACAAGTACCGCCTCTATATATGCGTCTATTAAACTGGCCGTCGGTATATAGTCTGAGGCAACCGCAACGAGCGAGAATCACGACACCGTCAGCTCAATTACGAAATCAGGTCATACGCTCACCTATACACACACACCTACACACACACACGTTCTTAAGTACCAGACGCGTGCGTGCATCGAGCCAATTAAAAAGGCCCATCAAAAGCGGGGGTGGGAGAGAACTGCGCAGATATCGGTCAATCTTCGGCTTGACCTTATATAGCGCCGGGGATTCTTTCATTTCGTGCGATTGTCGTCGTGGAATTCGTTTATTGCGTTGATTTCAGTGTGCAGAGCAATTATAGCGTGTACGACTGGTATAGATGAAACGACCTTCGGCTATGTGAACGCGATTCGATATTTATTTCGGATCTATTTTCAGCGTCGCATTTCGAGCGGGAGAAACTTTTCTGATGCGGTATATTATTATGTTGTATAATACCGTCGCGAGAATGCTATTGAGGAAGAATTTATTCCGATGATGGGCTGCCCATACCGCGGAAGCTGTGGTATATAGACGTATATATGGAGGGTTAAGTTTTTAATGAGCAATATTTTCCATTGTCTGACTGAATTCAGGGCTTACCACTGGTTCATCCGTTATTCGCTTCCGAAATGAGATGTTTTATTCGGAAATTTATGCTGTAATTCGGGTAGCTTAATTTTGCAGTATTGAGAAAATAAACGCTATTTACCATCGAAATATTACCGAATGATTAACGACCCGAGGCTTTTTTCATGCTCAAAATTAAATTCAAGATTTATAATATTGCTGCAAAAATATCGATTCCAATATTTTTTCGCATCTGCGGCAGAGGGCGCGCACATATACGGGCTAGACCAAAAACCATATATTTTGATTTATGCCGGCACGATTATCTCGCAAAATTTAAGCGTCCTTTTAATTGCCGCCGATAAAAAGAAAGTTCACCTATCGCTCTCTTTCTTTTTTATCAACAAACGCAAACAAAACACAAAACTCAGTCAATTATTTAGCAATTAAATATCAGCTCGTTCCGGCACATTTCATCCGAATCCCCCGGCGATTAGTATTGCCGACTTTCATCTCAACCGAGGAATTTCGCCCGTTTCGAAAAGCAACAAAATTACCGCTATCCGAGCATTAGCCGTAAAAGCACTAACGCTACCACTACTTATCCCGTAGATAGCGAAGAAGCTGTAAAAGCAGCTTAATGCGGTGTGCGTTTGCATCTTCACTGCGGATGTGAGCAGAGGACGCGACAATTGTCTACGCGACGCTTCGCGTTGTAAAAGCTACCGCAGAAACATTTGGAGCAGCGCAAGAGAGGGAGAGAAAAGCATCGCAACAGTTTGCGAGGTGAAAACACTTCCTTTTTCCGTGTGACGCTATATGTCCTCTGCTCTTGTCGCTTTTATTGCGTTTGCGTTTGCTTTTCGACTCACGAACCTTGTTTTCTTTTTCAATCCCTTTCCAGCGTTGTTTTTAATATCTTCGAGTGACGCCCGTGCTGGTGGTCGATAGTTTTTCCGTATATGGAAAATGTCCTCGGGGCAGTTTAATGAAATTATTTAGGGCAAATACGTGTATGTATATAGACTCTCGTCGATCGTACGCGTACACGAGGATTTTCAATAAATTTCAACCCTAAGGGAAATTTCGACTTTGACAATCACAATAAATTCGAAACTTTTGACTTGCCAAGTTGAACCACACCGGGACCCGCAGTTCTATTTATCGACAGCCCGATGCGCACTTTATACATATACAGTCCACCTGCTGCAGATATTTCCAATGTATTTATAATGCGATAGTGAATTTTCATGAGCGGAATAAACAACGATGTGTCTTTGAAAAACAAAAATAGACGGCAAGTTTATCCAAGAGCTTTACGCGGTACACGTGGCGCGACACACGCAGGTGCTATATATTGTGTGGAAAGCAAGAAAGCATTATGTACGTTCGATCGAGTTATACACGACTGCCTCGTATTTCGCGTTGGCCACATTTGTCGAATTTCTCTCGAGTGTGTATTTTTACGATATGAACCGCGAATCGTGCGGAATTCGGCGAAAGTCTGCCGTCGGCTCGATAATTGTGCTTTCGCGAAAGAATTTCAGTAGTATATTTCAATGTAATAAGTCGAGAACAATGTAGTCATTAGCGGATCATTCATCATCCCGTCCTTTCGCGTAATAATAACTGACAGAACCAGATTTTTCCTCCAGTTGACGAACCGGATATAAGTTGGAAGACTAATTATCGCGATGATCAAATGAGCGGCAAAAAAAGCAATTAATCTCGTCTTACCGTCGAGTGTGCTAACGTCCCATTTGGATAAGAACTACATACCTGTAACAACAAGAAACAACGCAGCATTAGCGAATACATTTATTGTGTAAGAAAGTGGATATTATTATTATTATTATCATTATTCCATCGAAATAACGATCGACGCAATTCAGCGAGCTTACTTTTCAATAAACTACACCGATACAGCCTAATGGCCGTATTAAAGCTCTTATATACCCTCGAATAACTTAAAAATCTGAATTTCAACCCCGAGCCGATAATCGAATAGCGCTTAACAATATTGAAATCCCTCGACTTCTCCTTCATGGCTTTCCAACTCGTCCCTCGTAGCTTTTTCCCTACGCCATCCCTTTGTCATATCGAGGCGCTAAGAAGCTTTTAATATTTCTCCTCTGCAGTCTGATTGCTCCGCAATGCGATTTCGCTTTTCCCCATCTGCTCCCTCCCACACCCCCTGCCCCTCGAGAAAAAGAAGCCAGAGAGAGAAAATCTAAAGACAGACCGAGAAATATGAGCTTTGTACAGAAGGGAAAAAGCTCGGCTGTAACTTACCAGTGGAAAATTCTTTTTCATATATCGAAGAGAGAGCGGATACATCCGCGAGCGATTTAGTGGTCGAGTCAGCTCTCGCGGACGTCCTCGATCACTGGTGAACTCGCTCATCGCTGACCTCAACGCGGGAAATCGAGTGCGTGGAGGGAGGGGTGTACATGCGCGGAAAAATAAAAAGAGGAAACGCGTTGGATTCGATGATAAGAAGAGGGATCCGGGAAATGGTGACTGACATGTGGGAGGGGAGGAAATTTTTTCTCAACGAGTGATTTCGTTTCTTTCTTTTTTTTAAGTAGGGACTACCGAGACGTGAGCGAGGAATTTCGTCGTGGCTGACGTTGATTTATCGCGGATTACATATTTTCAACGACGATATTTGTTGTTCTTCGGGGGATGACTGAAAAATCGTTCTGCCGGTCGATGACACTTTACGTTTCAAGTGATTTGCGGATTTTTGCAATCGTAACGTTGAAACGATTTTGGTGAAATTCTTTGTGAAATAAAAAAAAATCTTCATGGATCAACGCGCGTACAAGAGAGACTGGAACAAAGTACAGTAGTCAGTAGCGCAATCTGTAATTGGTCAGACAGCCGCGAGAAACGAGGTCGACCGCAAAAGCAAACAATTAAATTAAAGCAATCTGCAAAGACACCTACGAAAAAACTGCGTCAACCGAACGAGCGCCGCCTACACGCTATATATGTATATAGAGTCCAAAACGGCTTTTTTCCGCGCTCCACTGATATAATCCCATTTCCCCGGACGCAAATCGCATCTTCCCGATCTGTCCTCTACCCCCGAAAAAAGAGAATCTTTCGCCTAACGAGAAAACGATTTTGAAAGCTCGCAGACGCAGAAAATTCGACGCTCCGTAACAATATCAAGTCTCCCAGCTGAAAGCTTCAGAACAAAGCCGGATCGGTCGTAAAAACCATCAGCGTCAAAAGTCGCTGAGGGTATATATACTGTATTATGCTTTTAAAGCTCGAGAGAAAGTATACGAAACTTGTCAGGCGCGCACATCGATCTCCAGAGCTTGCACTACTGGGACACGTCAGCCGTGTGGGAGTACGTGATGCAGCCGACAAAATATTTAGACTCGAGAGTTGAGGTGCGTTTCATTGGGCTCGAGGTGAATGAACTCGTATTGCGAGGCCGCCGCGAGCTTGCAGGTGTCGCGAGAAATTTTGCGACGTGCGGCTGGATTTTAGATGCGGCTTTATGATTTATACGCTATTCGCGAGGGATGAAATTAAAGAATGTTTTTTATTTTTATTTTCGATGATGAAAAAGACTCGTTCGATTATGTTTGTACTCGTCAGGGCTTGAGTTTTACGGTGCTTGTAAAAAACTTGGCATCGTAAACATTATATCCCTTCCGTAAAATGTTGACGGCGGCCGTATTGTCGCAAGCGCGATCGATTGACTGAGGCGGGAAATTCAAAATTCTTGGATATATTTCTAAAAGCACACGCAACCCGATAAACGGTTATCTATATATACAAAGCAGAGAGCTTTAATTGCAGAGGCAGGCAAAGATCCACTACTAATTCGAAACTCCAGGAACGTAGAACCCCGTCTTCATCCACGTGTATTATACCTATATCCCCTTGACAGAGAACTTGTCTCACGGACGGAAACTTCCTGCTGCTCCGCCGCCCATAATTCCTCTATCTATCTCCCTACAGAGCCAGAAACGTATAGCAGAGAGCAAGAGACGAGGAGGAAAAAAGTCTTTGGCACACAGAGACTCAAAAGGCTCGACGAAGGTCAGCAGCAGCGGGCGTTAAATGTTAATGAAATACGAGCGCGTATATACGTTCATACGTACACACACATATACATATATATGTGAGCCTAGTTTCGGAGGCCAACTGTATGGCAGTCCGGAATTTTCATTAGTCTTTGATTTCCGCAACTGCTGTATCTCCCTTTGTAAGCGGCGCCTGTCTATTTTTAGAAATTCCCAGAACTCGATATCATGCACATATAGGTATATACATGCACGTGTGTATGTAGACGTCTTCAAAGCCGGGAATTTTTCGTAGCTTTTTTGAAAATTTCGCGAGAACGCGTTGCTGAAATTTTTGGCATTCGCAGGCAAAGTGTCCTTTATGCGCGCTGCGAGTTGAGTGTAATAACACGAGTTTTATTCGGGGAAACCGGCGGAAGAGTGGCTCAGTGAGTTGTTAATGCGAATCGAGAGAATTTTACGGTGGTCAATTTCGTGTAACTGCGTTGGCGCGATCGATCCGGCATGTATATACAGACCTATTTATTTCTGTTTTTCCGAAATAACGATTAAAAGGAATCGAGCTTTTGCCGTGCGCTCGTTTACAAAAGCACGAGAAACATCTATATAACGACCGGCTTGATTAAAACATTCGCATTCAAAAAATTTAATCCCGTCGCATATATACACGTTATAAAGTTCCGAGTATATATGCACTGCAGTATAAAGGACAGTTCTCGAACGCGCGATATAATTCAATCATCCCTCTCTCCAAAAACAAAACTAATCTCGCAGCTCGACGGCCTCGAACTTCCTCAAGATCAAAAGCCGAGCCTTCGCGTCTCATCCCGGGATATAGATACGAAAAGTCGTTACACACACATACACATACGCGCGCTCGCGGAAATCCCGAGTATAAGCGCCAAGTTGAAGAAAGAGAGAGAGATATATAGAGAAGTTGGAAATTATGTCAAACGTCGAAACTCGACGAGCAGGCATTAGACAAAGAGAAAGCAGCAGCAGTAGCTGCTGATGCAGGTCAGTGCAGTAGTATATATATATGTATATAATAGCAGCGTTGTATCTCTCGAGTGCATTGCACATCGTCATCGATTTGACTCTCCCGCGGGGGTTTGTGGCAGTCTATATGTATGTATACCTACAGCTGTTCTCTTTATTATTTAGCTTCAGGGCCGGAGCTCCCAATGCATATATATCGGCAATTAGATTATTGTTTTGCTTCTGGTCGCAGCCTGTTATTGTTGCACGTTCGATACGCGTGTAACGCGGCTTGATTCGTAAAAACATTCGCTCACCGCAGATATTGCGCGAGAAAATTACGAATTCAAATTCGAGGTGTACGCGCAGTTTCTAAATTACGTTGCCACCGCGTCGATGCACTTAATCTCCTTTCGCGATGAAGAACTACGCCGTGGGTGCAGTGCGAAGTCTCGAGGCGCATGTTCGAGACGCTTAATTTTCGCCGAACGATTTCCAGGCTTTATTTTTCTTTTTTTCTTCCCGCCTGCCGAGAAGCGTAAACCTTGCGGGAGAGTGTTTTATGAAGTCCGCAGCAATCTGTTCTCCGCTGGGCGATATCCCACTTTACCTCCGCAAGATTTAGCGCTCGCCTTCCTCGAGTTTACGTGCTTTTAAGTAAAGCAACAATTTATGCCCTCTGCTCATTATAATTCCTGGGATTTTTCCTTTCTCGTCGTCCTTTTTTATTTTCCTCATACGAGCGGAGAACGAAAAAGCTGTATAACGACGCGGATATTCCTTCCGATAACTCATCCAAGCAATAAGCGACACTTTCGGCAAAAAGTCGCGGCCGCAGAGAAAAGAAACTGCGCCACTGAACGGGTGTAAACAAAAAAAAAACGAGGCTGGCGTCCGAAAAAGCCGAGGCTGGAAAAGCGTGTTCGCGAAAAAGCCCACAGAGACGAGAAATAAAAGCACAGTGTAGCCGGCCGATCGCTGGCGTTAAACCCCTTCCGTTCTATATATATACGTGTACGAGCAATCCACAAGCGCGTCTTGCTGTAAGATAAATGACTCGGCAGGCATTAAATTAGCCGCGGGAAATGAACGCTTCGAAATGCTATGACGAACGAGCGACTTCCTTTTCGACAAAGGGGCCAGATTCCCTCTCGAGTATATGTGCGGTTTTGGCCGGGCTTCAGTCGAGCGGAATAGTCGCTTTTTTCTTTCGGGGTCGAGCTTTATATGCGCTGATGCTTTTTTCTCTCGGCTCGTATAGTGCGATGCACTCGGGAAAGGTGGAGGACGCGAAAGATTTTTGTTGACTCTTTTTTTGCCTTCGCGAGCTATAGCGTGGGAGCGGATGGGTGAGGAGATATTTTGGATTTTTGATCGGGGTGGACGATTTTCATTGTCGTTTGTTGTAATATTCGGTTATTTGCGGACGGATATAATACGGATATAAAGAAATATAATGTGAGATTTGTCATATAACGGATTAAGAATTCACGTAAGATGTGATGTGACACATTCGATGTCTTTAATTTTCACGGAAAATAATTCGACTAGGGCTTAAAATAGCAGTAAATTTTTCATTGTTCGTGAACCAGCTCGCTTAACTAACTTTCTAATTAAATTTATAATGTCATTTCGGAGTTGCTTAAGTGCTTTCCTTAAAAGCGCACTTCCATATAGTAAGTCTAATAAATTATTTAAGCAAAACGTGCAAAGTAAAAGGGTAAAAAATGAATTTTAATGTTTCTCACATATATACCAAAAAGTACAAAGTAATTTTTTGCAAATCTTCGCGTCGCGATTTCAAAACTTTTCATTCCGAGTCCGAGACGCAGAGTCAAAGTTTCGCATAGTCCGACCGAAAATAATTCACATCTCTATTCGAAAAATGACCTGCGATTCACAGATTCCGTCCAAAATACTCGCGCGCGACTGAATAAACGAAAGCGTTCCAGCGCATAACTCGTTATATGCGCGAATTATTATAATACCTATTATATATACATACATACATCGGCGCACTAGTTCAAAATTAATTTTCGTCATTGTTTAATTACCTGCAATTGCGCGCGTATATATTTGAAATTAAGTGCACGAGCTATAATTAAATGCACTACGTAGCGCAACGGAATATTTGCATTCGAGTATAAGCTTGCAAATGCAATTTGCTTCATCAAACTATTCACTCGTCCGAACCTTACACAACCGCATTTACAAAAAAAGAAAGAAAGAAACGTGCTCGCGGCGCGTAACGCGAAGAAGAGTAACGTATCATTTCGTCGACGCAAAAGAGCCATCGAAATAAACAGAGTATACACAAAAGCTCGCGTTATAGCATTCGAATATATAAAGCTCGAGCTTTGTTCGATGCACGACTGCGCAAAGCGACGCGGCCGCCCCAGCGCTAAAAATCTCGCTATTCAGCCGAGAAGAATTCGTCGAGCGTGTGCGATTTTTTTCTCTTCGTCCGTATATACTGGTGCACAGTAGTCCGTTCTATTAATCTAAGGTCGCCTGTGCAGCGAGGGAAAATGATATTCTGACGTTTTCTGCTCGAGTGAAGAATTGAACGAGAAAGGTTGAAAAATGCTGGAGGGAAAAAAAGAGTTTTACTCGGTTGCGTGGATTGATATGGTTTTTTCCGTTTCTTTTTCATTCGATCAATTTTGTTGAAAGTCAAAGAGAAAATAAAACCTACGTTGAATTTGTTATTGTTGCTGTTAATCGAAACAATTCTTCTACGTGTGCATTAAATTCAATTGTTTCATCAGCGCGTTGATGATTTACACTTGATTACATCGTAACAGCGTTTTAAATTTTAAATTTCAAGGAAAAACGTTTCAGGTATAGAAAAAAGTTTGTTGCGTAGATATAACGCGCGTTACGAGCTTATATACGTACAGTCAAAGTTTCAGAGTTCGTTATGCAATTATACGCTGTATAAAAAATAAAATACTCGTGCCAAAAAAATAATTACACTTTCAGAAACAGCAGCCATCGCTTACACAATCGCATATAAAAGCCTCGAGTACTTACCGGAAGCACATCCAAAAACAAAACGTATATACGGTAATAAATAATTTATCGCAGAGGAGTCCACGGAAGCTCTTTCCCCCGCGAGATGAATGAATAAACATCACGCGTTATTGTAATGCGAGCAGCAAAGGAGCCAGAGGAAAATTGAATTTCGCCGGAAGAATTTCCAGATTCGCAGCCTCAATTTAATTAAAGAGAGGCCGGAGAGAAGACGGAGAAAAAAAACGAGCGGAGAGAAATAACGAAAGGAAGTCGCGCGCGTAGGAAGGTCGCGGGTCAAGTGCCGCCGTCGTCGTCGCGAAAGAGCTGCCTATATGTATACCTGAGCAGTGTGGAAAACTCGCGTGGACCGAGGGGCAGTGATGTATATATATATACATTGTGTGATTTTGTTGCGTCGGTATAACGATATTTCGAGTTTTCCTAACTCTATATTTTTTTCCGCTCGTCGAAGGAAAAAAATTTCGCGGAGGTATTATGGAAAAAAGCGCTGCTGTTATTCTAGTTCGTATCATTCATTAGCATAACGGAGTTTGCGAAATTTTCAGCCAGACTCGACAGGTGCGAATTTTTTCCCTAACTAATGATGACGTCGCTCGGGCATGTGAAATGTATTCGTTATGAGAAAGTTTGGAAACAATTACTCGTCCCGCGAAAAAACGCGCGAAATTTACAAAAGCGCATTATTGAGCTTGCGAAACAGAAGAAAAAAATATTTCAAATTTTTGGCCTCCTTACGTCACTGTACTCTACAGACGAGTCGGGGGAAAAGTGCATTTAAAGTTGTTGAAGTATGACGAAGGAGTGAACGCGGTATAGTATTTTTTATGCTTATTTGCTCGTTCCGGCCGGCAAGTTAAATTTTGAGAAGGCTCGCAAAGTTCGGCGCATTTTTTTTACATTTCCTTACTTAGAGAATACTTCGAAGAATTCGCGTGGGATCGTTACAGAGAAGAAAAATGGTCCTGATTTTCAATGAATCATTTCAACGTTCACCGTTCCTTCTTCCGAGTTTCAATTCGGATCGATCAAGCCTTTTATACACCCGCCTAAAAAAACCAGCGTAAACGTAAAGCGAATATAAAAAATCGCACATCTCCCAAAAAAAAGCTCACGACTAATACAATAAACGCTATCAAGCTCTTCCGAAGTACCCGCAGCTAACCCTCTCTCATAAATCGAGTCGAACGTCGAAGCAGCAGCGGCACTCTCTGATTACGGCGCTCTTAACGTACCGCACCGCAATCAAATTCATTTCCCGCGATAGACGCGAGATTCCAGCTTGCTGCTCTTGCTTTTTCTCAGCCGCCAGAGGGAGAACCGGAAGATAGATGTACGAGTACGTGTGCGCCGAGAAGACGGAGAAATGATTTATAATGTCGAGTGGAACTGCGCGACAGTAAAAAGGAGCAGAGGATGAGAGAAATCAAAGGTGAGGAGGAAGATCTTAAGTGGAAATGCTGCTGCTTCTGTGAAGAGGGATAGGGGGAGAAAGAGGAATTGAAACGAAAGACTCGGAAGTTGCGGGAGAATATCGCCTGGTTAGCGCTCGAAATTCATTTGGACGAATGGCTATTGGAGTTTGGGGGTCTCCAGGCGAGTTATGAAGGTCAGATATGCTCTGGAGGGGGGGATGATGGAGGTGAATGTTTTATATCTAGTTGGCGAGTTTTCGGGCTTATCGAACGGCTTCCATGTAGGAGATAGAGGTGTGATATCTTTTTAGAACATTGGAATTTAGTTGAATTTTTCAAGGTGCGGCTTTTTTTCATCCGGATTTGGAATGTTGTTTTGAATGGAATTATGTGAAAGTACCAACCGAGCTTTCATGGTCAAAATTCGATATTTCACTTTACTCGAAATCCATGATTATTATACATATTACGACAAATTAAAGCTATGTTACAGTTTAATCGCGATCTACTATAATCACTACATCCAATACGAAAATTTAGATTTATGCGACAGTTTAATATTTCCTAAACCAGTAGAGCTTACACGCATTAAATCACGGCAAAGAATTACTTATAGATTTAGAGCTAAAACGCGTACGTACACTCAACATTAATATACATTTCTCATTAAAAAAAAGCGATGTTCCAGCCAACTTTCAGTATTATACGTAATGAAAATCTTACATGCGACCTTATAGGTTGCGGCACGTGTATATATTAAAGAAGTAAAACGCGACTTGGTCGGGACGGAAACTTTCGATCGAATTACATCAGCTTCTCGAGCTCGAAGAACCACAGAGTTAACTTGGATGTACATGAAAAAAATTTTCCCAACTTTAATATCGGTAATAACTAGGCGAAACGACGTCTCGCGCGGAAAATTCATTTTATCAATCTTCCATATTAATCACTGCATTTTCACGTTCAAACATCGAGCTTTCGACAATCACGACCCCGAGAAAAAAACTGCGAAACTACAAGCCCGAACGAACATCCACTGCACGACTCGGCGAACGCAAAGAGAAAAAGCCTCGCTCCAGCCTTGAAGGAAAAAAAAGCAAACAAGCGCACACCGGGGCTAAAAACGACTCGGCAATTCGTAAGAAAGCTCGCGCAGATTGGCCAAATTTCATTCGACTGTACAGAAAGAGCAAAAATAATGCGGAATTTTTTTTTCTTCCTTTTCCTCGCGTCCTTGTGTTTGTTCTGTACACCTCCGGTTTTCAACCAGCAGACGTTTTCGAGATAGACACACGGCCGCTTAGCCACTACTGCTGCTTTGAATAACGCTCGGCGAAAGCTCCCCCGGGCTTGTGCGCCCGACATTCCTTTCAATTTCACCTCTCGTGTCTTGCATCTCTCGATTCTTCGCTTTTGCTTCATCCCCTTCTTCTTCTTCTGTTTCAGGTGGACGGATACTTTTTTCGTCTTCGGCGGATATTAAAATGCGTAGAGCGGAATGTCAGGTCGTATGGGATAAGGACGCGACCGCGAGGAGAATATATACCTATGCTACATGTATGCGCACGGGAAGAATGTGTCCACAGCTGTGCGAAGGGGATGAAGAAAACAAGGAGATTGTTGGGATGTTTTCTGGACTCCGGTTCTCGTGAAATCGCAGGGGGAGTTAGAGGACCTTCGTCGTGGCCGACTATTTTTGAGCTGTACTACTGGTTTGAATTTTTTGAACGTTTTATTATTAGTTCAGAGGTTTGACTTCGAACGAATCACGGTAAGATTGCGTATATTATCGTGTATCGCGGGTCTGAAGCTTCAAAACTCGCTGTTCGAAAGAAAATCAATGAATCTGCTCGATTGATTTTCAGCATTATTTCACATCGAGTTTTCGCTCTACTGTATATTATATAACGAACGTGTGCGCGTCTGACTTTGCATCGTTATGTGGAAGGGTAATAAAAGCTACACATCGCGCGAGTAGAGATAAAATTACGAAATATAAGGTACAAAGGATAGCTTATCTTTTCACCTCTCATACAGGTCTCTTTATATCTTTTCATCACTTCGTCTATCTATCTCTCTCTCTCTCTCTCTCTCTCTCTCTCTCTCTCTCTCTCTCTCTCTCTCTCTCTCTCTAGCCAGTATATATATACGTCTGACTCTTTCAAGCTATTTCTATTTTTGTTCTTTCATATCTGCCTCTCGCGCTTGTTTTCTCTTTTCTACTCTTAATCTCTCTCGCAAACTTACTTATACAACTTCCGACAACTTCGTTGCTCCGCGCGTATATACTTGTCAAAATCATACATCCACGCGCGAAGCTTCCCTGAACCACAAAGAAAAATCATAATACGTATATAGCATCACAGCATCAACCGGATCGGAACAAAGGAAACCTTTCGCCTCCATACCATAAAACCGAACCTTAAAATATTAATCGAACCGCGTCCACTCCAGACAAACCGCATTTTTTCCCCTACGCCCAGTCTCTTTTCATCCACTCTTATTTGAGCCCGTTAAAAAGTCGCTCTTTCCCATCGAGGCAACGGGTTCCGCCCAGCTTTCCATTATGTACCGGCGTCGACTTTCTCAGCGCGCGTGTTTTTCCTTATTCTTTCGCGGCCTCCCTTGTGAAATATGTGGCTCGTCGGCATTCCGGCGTATTAAGCGCAGAAATGCAGCGGCGGCTCCTTTGCCGTGGGAGGGGGGGAAGTAGCGGGAAGCGAGGACATTTGCGAATCAAGACGGGAGAACGTGTGCATTTTTCACGCCTCGCTGCGGCCTGAAAAGCTGTTATAATTCGAGAAATGCGCTTTCGAGTGCGGTTCCATTGTTTTCTATTTTTATACGAGCTCGAAATTGCTCCGATGGAGCGTATATATATTGCGGATATAGCCTTCTCATTGGCTTCTCGAGTGCAGGCGTGAAAGGCTGATGGGATGACTATTTTCGAATGAAAAGTGCAATCTATATATATATATACAATTACAACTTTGGCTTACGAATAATCAAGTATTTATCTATTCCGTGTATATATACAAATTGAACTGCGCAGCCGCACGCCCCCGCAGCCGAACGAATTTCGGAAAACAAGCCACTGATTACCTTATATATAAGAAAACGGCCTCCCGCGGAAACTTTTCGTATATCCATCTCCCTTGGATTCCGCTTCCTCATCTTCCGACATCCCATCCATATAAATACGTACAACATCCTCACGTGCCAAAGGTGTACACACTTATTATTATTCCCTGCGAGCGGTCAATTATGAATTTTCCGTACGTGCTGAGCTTGCGAAAGCTCCTCCCCAGGTGAGTTGCCGTAATCAGGATGATATCAGGATGGAAAATTCGGTGTATAAGATTTTCCCCGACAGGTTATCGATGACTTCGATAGAGGCGACGTGTTTCGGATTTTTGGGTACACAGAGAGTTGTAATTTTGTGCTTTAACGTTCTGCAAGCGCAGTTATATATTTTATGTTCGAGAGTGACCCGAGCGCCGGGTGAAAAGGACAATGTCCTCGGGGGAGCTCGAAGGACAAAGGGCAAGTACATAAATTTTTAAAAATAGTTTATCCTCTTTGTCAAAGAATAGGTTTGTACGCAGATATATGACAATAACATGCTGTTTCGCTGGTTTTACCGTTTGCTCGAAGCTCTGGATTTGTATTTCTAAGTCTAAAATTTTGGTGAAAGCGATTCTTCAAAAATTAATTTTTAGCCTACTTCTGCACAGCTATTTTTCAACCGGGTATATTATTAGTCAAATTATACAAACAATAAGTGAATTATTATACGCCGCACTACTTGTACGAATATTGCACAAAGGCAGTTAATTAAATCCCACTGTACGATTCAATTTTCCCAACAGTTTATGAACATTAGTTCGCTGCTAATTGGCGTAATTACGTTAAAGTAAGGCAAATCTCGGTAGGCCTGAGACTGAAACTGCTTTGCATTGACATCGTGTTCTAAGCACACACATATATATATATATCCACGTCGCGCGAGCTGTCGCATAATTTAGTTCGCTGTCCTCGTTCCCGATAACTATCGAATTTTAGCGGATAAAAAAATTCGAACAAGGTATCCCTGAGACATCATTCACGAGCTTCCATGAAACATTTCAATTAGTCTCATCCAGCCATTTAAATATTTGATCGATCGTTGTGTCAGGGTCTCAAACTGTATATTTATCATGCATCTGTTAAAATTTTCATCATTCGCACTTTGATCGCAGCGTCGAAAGTGAATTTCAGCTTTTAACACGCGTCCAAGTGAAAAGCTTCTGTGCCAAAGAGCCAAGCTTTCAAACAAACCGTCGCAAGTCCTAGAATTCGCGATTCAACGACACCACCGCAAACCCGGCGTATAAATTTATAATCTGAGGAAGACTACCCGTGTAATGCATATATATATATATATATATATATATATATATATATATATATATATATATATATATATATATATATGTCAAAGTCGAGCGCTCCTCAGCTTCCGGAAAATGACCATCTTATAGAAATCAACACGAGGTTTTGGCGCTGTAGTGTCGTTAAGTCCTCAATCCCAGGCGATCCCTCTCAACTGCACAAAACAATAATACCAATTTCGCAGTAGTATACGATTAAAATTAATACCCCCGCAGCCGAGATCGCACATCTGCATAGCAATCTTAATTGAAGTCGCAAACGTCGTGTACGCGTACATGTACCAGCATTCGTCTCGTCGCCTATATATATATCTATATAAATGAAATCCCCTCCTCCACACATACTACAGGTATAGATACACAAAGGGTCTCGCCGCGATTGGAACTCAGGGCTAACCGCGAAACTCTCGTCGACCGCGCAAAGTTGCCCGGGGAATACTCGGGACTTTCCGCTGCAGTTGGCCAGCGACGGCCCGGCAAAGTTGGATGATCGCCTTATAATTCGTCGTCCTCGTACCGACACGCGCTGCTTTAAACTATACCTGCGACGCGCGAACGTTCCGCATATTTCGGCCGGCCCGTTATGCATATATGTAAATCGAACTGGTGCATATATATTATACGTAGATACGCATATATAGCGAGCTTTTTTCGCAAGCTCTATCCGGCGCTACTACGTGCCGATGAATTTTTATGCGACGAGCGTTATTCCACGGCACACATTGACGATGAGTCAATAATTCAGAATTTTCGGGAATAAAATCTTTGGAGGAGGGAAATGCGAGGACCGGTATCTCAAGAGAGAGAGAGAGAGAGAGAGAGAGAGAGAGGGGATTGAAAGCTCGGTGAATTTGAAAGTTTTAAGATATGGCGGAGGTATAAATTGGTCATCGCGATCGTAGAATTGTGTTTAATCATTCGTTATTATTCGGCTTGGAATTTATTTTTTTTTTTAGAATTTTGTCGAAGTAATATAGATAGCGTTTCATATTTTAACTGTTCGCGTTTTATCTAGAATTCTACACTTTCTCGGAGAAGATAATGAGAATGAAATACGATCTTCACTGTGTTAAGTGGCTTATTCTTATAAAAAAAATATCGCTTTTCACGCGGTCAATTATAAAAAGGTTGAAATGAAACGCGATTGAAATTAAATTACAAAAAATACGAAGACTATACACGACGTATAATGAGATGAATTATACGTGAAAGGGCAAAGTAAACGCAACAAGTAAAAATACATTGGCGTAAAAATTGAGTATGACATGCGAAAACCGCTTTCATTTAAACGCTTTCATGCGTAGCCTTAATAAGAAATAATGCAGAAGCTTATGCATGAAAGCTTTCATCAAGCCTTCGTGTATTCCTAATGAGATGCTTTATTATACACATTGTATATTTATAATGCAAATTGCAAACTTCAGCAATGTTTGTAAATTTAATCACTTTCGTTAGCCTGCGCGAGTATATAGTAAGCCCTTAATATTCCATGTCTTTAATTAAACTACAATCGAGCTTTCGTGCATTTACTTTTTCGCGTGCAAAAATTAATCGGACGAAATTCTGGAAGAGTTTCATGTAATATACGTAAAGAAAAAAAATCACCAACCGCGCATCATAATCGCGCTCGAAAAATGCACATCTCTCCTTTACAATGGCAGACTCGGCCAAGTTAGTGGAAGTGAAATTCTATATCCGACCTAAGAATCTAAGCCGATTACGGCTGAAACAGCAGCGCGAACTCGTCATGCTCGAAACATATACTTCGGCGGGTCTTTCGCACTGTGCGATGACTGGCGCGTATAATACACAGTATCTAGCTTTAGTCGCCCGTCAACCATACCCATGAGGGCTGAACTTTGGCTCAACTTTGGGAGTTGATGAAACACGTCACACTGTACGATTGGGATGTCTGCGTTTGAGTAGTTCTAATTTTGCGGATATCCGATTATTTGGCAAAGGCTACTGTTTGCTTTTGTATTTTCAGTTCTAAACAAATAAGCTACGATATCCTTTTTAGTGCGGTGTAATGAGGTTTTAATTAAAAGAGGAAATGTATAGGCTTGAATTACAAATGTTCAGTCGATTCATCATGAAATTATGATATTGAAATGTGTTCTAAGCTCGGGATAAACAAAGTTTCAAGCACCGAACTATTAATCATTTTTTACGAGCTATAGTGCAATTAAAAGTTGGTGTGACTGTAAACACAATTTCGCTAGCTATATACTAAGTTAACGAAACTTTCTCAAACTATCATTTTAACTTTGATATTGTAAAATAACATAAATTCATTTTAACAACTTCGTCGCATTTGTTGTTAATATATGGCGATAACTATAACATTTTTCAGTTAAGTACCAATGGGTCGCATACACTGTACGATACTGTCTATTTTCCAAACAGTATAGTATAAGGTACACGCAAACTTCATTGGAAAATATGATTCTGAAAGTGTAAAACAGGACGTTAGAAGAAAAGCGTCAGGGGTTACTGATAAACGGGTTCCCAACCCCTATAAATATGTCAATCACCGGCGTTTGACCCTATTCCAATGAATTATAAATGTTTCAGTTTCAAACGTAACCTAAATTTACACGAAATATGTGGTAATCCGTATACTTTCATGCATTATTCACGCCGTAAGGAAAAAAGTATATATGCCATATTTTCATAATTCAATAATAA
Source organism: Muscidifurax raptorellus (assembly GCA_020010945.3). Lineage (NCBI taxonomy): Eukaryota > Metazoa > Arthropoda > Insecta > Hymenoptera > Pteromalidae > Muscidifurax > Muscidifurax raptorellus. The sequence goes on along the minus strand of CM052079.1, from coordinate 4,572,893 downwards.
GTAATTTCATTTGCCAGCGATACGTATATCACCCTCCAGCCCATCCTTCGATCAGCCTATATATATATACGCTTGTTTCGAAAATAAAATTGATCGGTAATTCGTAAGATTTATTATCGGTGCATAGGCCGTGACCGAGACGGTGATTTACCTTCATCAGCCGCGTCGCTTCTGATCTAATTGGTCCCGGGTGAAATTGAGACATCGATCGATGCGAGAGTTTAGACGCGCGTAGCGAGCTTTTAACAAGATCAGTAAAGTTTATATACTTTTGTTTCACTCGAGATTATATTCCTTTGCAGGATATCCTGTAGGATTTTTTCATAAAGGATATCTTGAAACGTTTGAAATTGACAATTACATCCACCCCCGCTTCTTTATACACAAAGGATTTTATTGTTCGCGGAGTGTACACAGGATATTTCGCTGTTGACTTTATTTTACAATTATACTTTTCTCGATATTTGCCGTCCGAATGAAACGGAAATAGAGACGTGATGACTTTTTTTTATTATTTTAGTCTTGCCAACGATGCGGTATTTTCGCTGTCGAGGAAATATTATTGACATTACGGTTAAAAGTACTCGCGCGACGTCGTTTTTATTATAGTAAATTTATAATTGATAGCTTGATTACAAAGTTCGTAATTTAAGTTTATAAGTAACACATCAAAACTCCAATTACCGCGCAGTCAAACTATATTTAATAGAACCGTATAACGGAAATAATAGGTTTCTGAATTAATTTTACGGTCCAATAAAAGCGGTCTTTAAAATTCCTATCGCATAGGCGTAAATTAATTTGTCGAGTATTACAGACGGTAGCTCTCGCATCAATTATATGCGCAACTTTTTAATTTCATAACGCGTTACATCGAATCAGCCGAGTAATTTTCACGGTCTGGCTGAAAAGTGACTTATACTACTAATTTCTGAATTTTCCGCGCAGCAGAGCTCGAAGAATACCCTCGTCCAATTTCAAAACTTCCGACCAATCTTTCGCCATTACAAAAAGGATAATGTGAACTTTACATTCGCCGGAATTCGAGGATGAAACATCGTGCGAGAGAAGTTTTGGTAATGCAATAGAGCAAAAGTTCAAATTGCTCGTAGCTTTTATATTTCCATGGCGTTTTAACTTTTCTAAACTACCATGCCATTTCAATAATTTTACACGCCTTTAAACGAAACAACGACGACGATATAAGAACAAATAAACTCCGCCAATATCAAACGAGCAAAATTCTACACCTGCAGCGTGCTTTGGACGCGCGCGCGTGGCGTTCGATCCCTCGCCAGCCGGCTGCAAGCTCTCCACTAAAACTACCAAAAGCAAAAAAAAAAAAACTCACCTGATACCGCACTCCCAACGCAGCAGAGCAAACATACTGCCAAAGCCGGCCTCATGTCCTCTCAAGCTTGCTCTCGAGCAATCAAACCTCACTCCGGCAATTTTCCTCTCGACAAAACGAACGAACCGCTCGATTTCTTTTTTTTTCAAAAAAAAACACACTACAGGCCGCTCAGCTCGTGGCTGTGTGAGTAGGGAAGAACAACAACAACGAGGACTTGTCGCGCGACATCCTACGGTTAGAAACGCCAGAAGCCGACTGCCGCAGCATTTGCGCACTCCACAGCGGCGAAAGCTCACCTGCGACGGGGAGACAACAGCTGGGATGATTCTGCGCGTGCGCAAGACGAGCTTGCGCGTGGTTTTGAATTTTTTTTTTTTCGTTCGTTATGCTTTTGTAAATGTTACACGTACGTATGATTTTGAATATTGTGTACATTGTATTTTAGCGTTAATCAGGGCGAGTTTGCGGGGAATGAATAATTGAATATACCGAGTGGCGAAGATAACAATCTCAAATTGAAAGAATTTCGTTGTAAACACGAGGTTTGCTTGTTTGCTAAATTAAGGATTGACTAACAAGCCTACAACGTATACATATACTTCAGTTCGTTAGTTGCACGTACGTGTGTGTGTATATATATATGGGTGCTATTTCGGAGAAGTGGATGAAAGCAGACATGTTTAATTAGGGAGACGGAGAGGGAAAGAGTTAGCGGCAGTATATGTAGAGACGAGTCGGAGAAAGGGACCAGTCGAGTCTCGTTGATTAGGCTGGGTTTAAAAAAGTGTGCGCGGGAACTCTTACTGTCCGGGAGGTGTACTCGAGACTTATTTGGAATTAAATAACTCAGGATGTTCATTTCGGCTTGTAGTCATCTCTACCTGATTTCGTTTAATTTTCGTGATTGATTTTATAAGTTGCTACAGTTTTGCGAGTGTACATTGATTGGCATAATAAAGTTATTATTTAAATTTTATAAAAAATTATATTGTTATCATTGTTCATCCACTTTTTTCTCCTAAATAACCACGCAGTACATTTCGTAACCTTAGCAGCAGTAGAAAATTCAATCTATTCCTTCCATTGTACTTTCAATTGACATTAATGGAGCACCCGAATTCAATACTCTGTCTATATATATATAGTTCTTTTAAACTCAGGCCGTAACTCTTATTGTGTCTCGCGTATAAGAGTATACGACTCTTACTCTATTTCAGCAGGCCTATTTTAAGCTCTATTCTGCCACATCTAGAGACTTCAATATAAGACGTGTCCTGATGGTCGTGCGAACATCCGAAAAAACCGTTTCATATTTTTTTTCCAAACGTCATATTTTCTGCGCCTAATTCGTAAAGCCAAAATAACTCATTACATAGGTATATGTATACGCTCCGAACGACTGGACAAAAATAACAGGCTGCGGAGAACAGGAGAAAAGGATGGACAGATAATGAAATTGGTGCAAATAGCTTCAAAGGCTATGTAAATACGTAGATATACAGCTGAAAAGGCTAGTTAAGTAAAATAAGGGAATTTAATACAAACATATCTGAAAACAAGACGAACCAGCTACAAAGGGTATAAAAAATTGTTTATACGGAAGCTCTGCGTTATATCTATTATAATTATCTAATTACATTTTTTTTATATATAATACACTCTTTCTGATAGCATTTAATGTGAGCTGCTCGATTGTACAAAATTACTTTATTATCTATAAACTATATAAATACCGCTTATTGTCCGAGAAGTCAAATAACTGCGTGACTTTGATGTAGTAATGCATATCGCTCAAAAATATCGCATCAATGCTCGCAAGTTCTCCGAGGCACCATCTGAAAATACGATTGAGATGACTTGCAAAGTGCAGAAAGGTCGAAATGATAAATGAGCCTGGAAACCTTTCTGCTTATACTTTTTTTCTTCCACTGCTGATCACTATCCGCTCGAGATTACCCTCCGCATTTTCGTACCTCTGATTGTCCGTCTGTATTACTCATAATAGTAATTTATCGCGAAGTTTATATACGAGAGTTGTATATATTAATGTAACAATTCTGATAATTCGAATGAAACAGAAAATTAATTTTTATATATCGTATATCATTTGGTGAAGTGTTATAGCTCCAAAAGAACATCTTCAGAGATCACACAGAGCAACAAGTCACCGTTAAAGGACACGTGAACAGGCGTCGGTTTTGGTCAGGCGATACATCACTTTTACTTCGGGAACGTTGCCAAAGAAGGACGTCCATCGCCATAAATTTCATCGACCCTGAAAGTGCCCGCGACCACTTCAAATAATGCGATATCTTTCGCTGGACTGCGAAAGTGAAGTCGGGAATTCCGAGACTGTATTACACCGTTTCACTTATGAGTGTAATAATCTTTTCTCAAATTAATAAAGAAATACGCTGCTCTATATAATTCGATAATTCAAGCCTCGATAGCAAAAACGAAAGAAGCCAAAATTGCCCGCAAAAAATGTACCTATAACGGAATATATATATATACGCGCTAAGAGCATAGGAATACAATATTCTCGAGAAAGTGGATAAGATAGGAAATTCAAAAAAAAGAAGAAGAACAATCCAAAAAGAAGCCGAGCGAATGAGATAAGAGCAGTAAGTGCAGTATACTAAAAAGATAGGGAAGGCTTGTGTGTATGTATGTATGTATATATATACAGTGCGTGTGCAGTGCAGCTGCGGCTGCAGACACCGCATCGAGTGCAGATATTCCCCTCGACTCCACTTTCTGTATATATATAGGACGTATATCTATCCTCCTCCTTTCCCAGCTGTTCGCGCAGGTTTTACGTATACATATACGTACATACATGTACACGTTCCGGGTCTCTTTAGAGAAACGCGATAACGAGTTATCGAATCGCCCGCGAGCTGCAAAAGCTTCGGATGGAATTATCTTATGCTTAAGTGCAGCTCGAGTTTCTTAATGTTATTAGACATACATTCTGAGGAAAACTAAAGGATGAGAGGTGGAATGACCTATTTGAGCGTTATTGTGGTTTTTTTTGTATTGCACAGTTTTTCTTATGATATAATATTGATTAAAAACTTAGAGAATACTATAATAAAGACTTTTCTTTCGGTTCTTCGGTGCACAGTTGAACAACGATTATTACGTGTATACTATACGTATAATATACAGAGCTTTCCTTATAACTTACGAAACAACTGTCGGAAAAACAATTGTTGATTTTAACTCGAACTTGGGCGAATTGAAAACTATCATAAAGTAGAAAAGGTAAACCCACCGAGCGCTGCAGTCTTGCGCAAAGCATCAATTTCTACAAACATAGATCTTTATTATAAAAACTTCGTTGTTGGCTTTCATTCGACAAGATATCGTTCGGTGAATCGATGTTCCAAACAAAAAACTTCATTGGCATAATTCAAACCCAAAAAACTACGAGTCCAAACCTTTGCGCAAACGTAAAAGCTCACCCTATTATACACCGCCGCGTCATTTGGTGCGAACGCATTGGAAATCCCGATCCGTATAATCCAGCTCGCCAGTGGGTGACGCATGAAAGTGACAAAGCCGCGCACGCAAACAACGGCGCAGCAATCGAGACTCGTGTTTTATTGTACGAGTCGCGTCTTGCGCGGACGGCTGTATGGTATATATATATAGCATATGCGCACACGTATATAGTTGTTCCGCCCCGAGCTTTTTCAAGTGCACACTTTAGGTGTGACAAAGCGCGCTGGATTTTATACATTCTCGAGCTGACTGCAGGACACGACGAGTGTGAGTCTAGCGATGTATATGATGTAGGGATGAATAATAGTGAGGTGACGATGACACGATAGAATCATCGTCGAGGATTGAATAATGAAAATTGCGGTTTAAACTAATTAGTATGTTATGCGCGTAATTTGAGCCGTTCAGATGATTACAATATTTGTCTTTTTATACTTGCGCATGCTGTACTTTTTGGATACCGTGGTTATGCTTTTCAAAACAAATTAAGTTTTTAGAATCTCATGTTACTTTATTACGGGGTGATGCGTATGCAGGTAAAATAACTATTGAGTACTGTTAGCATCGAGGTTGGTATTAAAATATTTTATTAAAAAATGAATGAGTCACTACAAAACTAAGACTGAACAATATAAATAGTAATTTAGGGTCATAAGAACTAATTATGCGCAGCAGGACTTGTGTAGAGTAATATTCCTTCTTTATAGTTCTCAATGATGGTGTTGTATATATCTTGGGTGCTCCTAAAGAAGTACTGTCAGATTTATAGGTTGTTAGTTCCTTACAAAGTATTCATGAAAATTTTAGGGCTACGATAATTTATAATTATGAATACTCAGTCATTAAGTTTTATTCTCTTTAGATCGGTCGGGTAGTCGACTTATTGATACTTATTGGATTCCGACATTTTTCAAAACGTATATTGAAAGAATCTATAGAAATCAAGCAGTTCCCTCTAGTGGAAACCTGAAGTTATTGAGAGAGTATCAAGCTACTGAATAACTTGTCTCTCCAGTCGAACATTCGGATTTTTATGACAGTTTTATTTCACTTGCATTTATATACAAAAACTTCCAAATAATGTTCATATTACCTTTACATGCTACAGAATATTTACATTCCTGGTCATCTTGCAGAGGGGCAGTTTCAAGCTAAATACAGAATGTGCTATTAACTAGTTTTCTTTTAGGTACAGAATACATATGTTAGGGTTCTTGTGAATAAGAATAACACAGAAATATTTAAAAAAATGTCTCTAATTTGAAAAATCTTTGCCACTTGATTACTCGCGCCACATGTATTTATACATATTCTGGTTTAGATCGATCTATCTAAATGATGCGAGAACTGTCATGTACGACATCGATGTTTTTACAATCTTGAAAAAAGGAAAAATAATTTTAAAATCAGTACAACCGAAACGGCACTCTATAATTCATGCCGGCCAAGGATAAGACTACCTTTGCGAAATTGTTGAAATTCATAACGTATATTCCCCCGGCGGTTAATTGGCATGGCTTCGAACATCGCAAGGTCATCAAGCCCAACAATTTTTGAGCTTTTATTGAGCACGTGTACCACTCGTTGAGGTAACTATCAGGTGAGCAAGAGTAAATGTAATTTTAATGAAAATTCACGACAATTTATCACATATGCAAAAAGAGACTCACGCGTCTTGAAAAAGCCCAATACTGAAGTCTATGAGTTTCTGGCCTGGCCAGCTTAAGTAGAACAGATGCACCACAATTCCTACCATGATCATGGTGTAACGCATCAGTTCCATCGTTTGTCCAAACCTTGTGAGCACCTGAAGCATACACGAGTACGCTAGATGAATCCTGGGATTAAATACCATCAAACACATAAATCAGACTACTTAAAATGATACACTCAAAGCTGAGAAAGAGTACGTTGATTCCAACCAGGATCAAGAAGGACGATGAGTACGATGACTCGAGGATGTCTGTGAAGCTGCAACCAAACCATACAATTGTTACAACACCCGACGCATTGTATGCAAACACCAAAGTCAGCAACTATTTTGATGTACCGAACTTTATAATATCCTTGTGCAACCGAATCAGCTGAACGATCAGCCGGTACGGGACATCCTTCCGAGCATCGTCATCAGAGCTCGACTTGGTACACATTTGCAAGCGTAGCCTGAAATCTCAGTTTGAAAACTTCTAAAAACTATAGACTCACACACGTGGCGCTGTGGCAACCTACTTGACGATGGCGAGAAGTCCAAGGCAATGTTCTATCGAGGCAGCGTACATCGAGTCAACGGCACAGATCACCCAAGCTGTAACGGCTGCTGGCACGAGCTCGAACGCGTAGACCTTGCCGTAATCCTCGACGTTGTCGATGATAAAGTACTCGCCGCCAAATATGTAAAATCGTGGTCTCGTTTGGTTCAGAGGGTCGATGACGTCCAGTAACACTGGGACCATCGGCAGCAAGACGTATGCGGAGGCGGCGATCATCATGTACACTGGAAATCGTATGAATATCGTATGATTCTTTTATGGAAGTAAGTATCCAGATTGAAAAATACCACGTGTTACTTATGTGGGAAGCACATGGTTCAACATGGAAATCAGGGACCATGTGGGCACCACACCTTCCCATATACGTGGAATTCTTTACCTAACTAAGTTTACATAGACATACTTATGTAACTGATGGTCAGAAACCAGCCACTTTCGGAGTACCGGACAAGTATATTCACTTCATTCTCGTCCTTCAATACCTGCCAGTTCTTCGCTATATTATCGTACACCACTTTCAACTATATATATGTGTGCAACGAAAAATGAGTGAGACCTAGGTTATCGTGAAATTAATTATCGTAATCTTTATATGCTGCTATACGACCTTTTCCTCGTAGTATACGGAGGTGAGAAATTTGAGGTAAGTCGTCAGTATGAACAATAACACCGCCGCGTGTTCGAGCACCATGTCCATGTTGACACCAAAGTAGTTGTATATGCGGACCAGCTGAAAAATCGATGATTATATTATTTCGTCACTTTTCGATGATAAAGTCATCGGGAATGCGTATATATTTCACGAGTATGGTGTAAATATAAAATGATATTATAATTAATTTACGAGTTCTACAAACGCACTTATAGACGTTGAAAAATAAAAAGACAAAGATAGGCATTTCTTAGATTTGATCTTATATTCATAGCTACGATTCGGTATAGGTAATCGTCATCCCACCTGCGGAAATATAACGCAAACTCCGAGAATGAGATTGACGAAAGTGCGTATGCAGAACTTTCTCCGGCGACTTTCGTAAGGCCAGAGTCCAGTGCTCCTGAGCAATGCCTTGTTCACGAAAAAGTAGTGTTGGTCGAAGATCTCCATGTCTTGTCTTTTATTCTCTTTATATATCACTAACGAACAAAGGAAAATGAAAAATTTCACCGCCGATAAAGCAATCCTCAACTGATATGTGTGTGTGCAGATGTGTAAAGCAAACGGCTAGCCATAATTCGTGCATATTCGAGTGTATAATATACATTTTTTACGAGACTATTAGCTTTAACGGCGTCGCTGTGGTTAAAGGGTATATTCTTCTTTTTTTCCTCCCTATAGCTTTTTGCGGCTACTTTTCCAGAGCTGCGCAATTTGCATTTGTAATGCCAATTTTTAGTCGCCCTACGCCTTTACCACTAATAGCAGTAATTTTTTTTCTTTAAAATCGAAACCATTTTCTTATCTCACAAGATATTTATTATCTAATGCTTTGACTAACGATTTCAAACGGAGGAGGTAACGGCTTACGCTGAAAAATGGAGAAGTTATTGTTTATAACTGTACATCTAGGAAAATGCTTTTTTATGTACGCAAGTTCGCTATATGTACTTGAAAGATCAGACGATGGATTAATTACAATATTTTTGAAAACGTCTTTGAATCTCGCCATCGAAATGAAGAAAAAACGAACGTTAATAAGTAAGAATCTTGGTTATAGCGCGAATGTTCTCACAGCCTTGCGTACAGAAAACGTGCAGCTCAATAAATAAGAGTAACTATTTATATTCTTGTATCTTTTTATTAAATAATAATTAATGTATGATTATTTTAAAATTACTGCTTATATAAAAAGTTTTTATTTTAACAATCCTATAATGGCAAAAGCAAACTCGCGTTTTTTCATGTTCTTTCAGCTACTATAATACTGTACTTATTTTTCTATACTATATTTTCTATATTACTATCCTGAAGAACTTTTCGTTATATACGTGTTTTTTAATACCTGAGATTCTAGTCAGCAGATTCATTAAAATATATAGTACATCTGTTACACAAAATATCAGTTTTTCCTTCTTATGAAACTACGAATCAGACCATATTTAGGTTACTTCAACATTTGTTGTACGATTTAACAACTTTAATGGCACACAAATTGTTTGTGTGCCATATCTTATTTTCTTGAAAATTACATCGTTAATCCTCGTATTCCTTTTTTTTAAAGTGTTTAAGATACTTAACTTAGATAACCACCAAGTTACAGAGCAGTTTGTGGTTTTTTTGAAAAATACCCAAGCTTGCTTAATTAACTTTTCTATATTCTTTATATACGTATATTCAGGAAGTTTTTGACAAAACTGAAATTACCTAATAAATAGCGTTGACTTTTATACACGTTACACGTTGACACAAATTCATGACATATAAAAACTATTTCTTATTTATCACATAATAAATACCTTACAGTATTCCTACATACATATGTATAAGACGCTTATGGAATTACGTAGTACCTTAAATTTTCAGATCAATTGATACATGACAATGTACAACTATGTTTGCAATAAGAGAACATAAAAGTTGAGTTTTGATAATTTAAGTAATTTTTTAACAACCTGGAATAAGTTTTTATATCCATTAGTTGCATCTGGAATGCTTATAATTACAATTATAATTACAATACTAATTCTCACTATAAATTCTAAACTAGATAACATTATTTTACTTAGTTAATTTTTGTACAAAATTTTGTTAATAAATATAAACTACGATTTATGGTTTTCAATCTTTTTTCTCATATGCATTTGCTAATGTCTCCTTGAGCTCTGAGAAAATATCTCTCATTGCTTTTTGAAAAGACTCTTCGATTGATTTTTTTAAGTTATCTAGATTTGGTGGTCCCACTAACTTCTGATTGCTTTTTTGTTCTAAATAATGTGGTAAGTTGCTTGTTGTTTGTTTCTTATTTCTAGAATTATTTTATATTTTATATATATATATATTTTATGAATTGTTAAATTCAACATATTAAAAGATTAAATCTAATAGTATACATACTCAAGTCCTTCATTTACTTTTAATGATGTATCTATTTCTTCATTCTCTTTATTCGCAAAAGAAGTAGCTTAAAAATAATAAAAAATGCAAATGAAATCTCATTTTCCATTCTATTGTTTTTTATTATAATAGAACACCATGTATTACCTGTAATAATTTGTTTGTTAACAAATAATAAATTGCTGTTTTCTTTGCCCTTATTATTTATTTCTTTTGAAATTGTATTTCCTGTATTAGATGAAAAATTGGTATGAACTGAAGTACCAAGTAAGGAAGGTGAGTTATTTAATTGTCTATTTGGAATCAACAATTCAGTAGTTGAAGTTGATTTACTAGGAAATGTTGTCGCCCCAAACACAAAGTTAGTTGGCTTTTGTGCAGTAGCAGAACTGAACAAGGGTGTAGATGCAAAAATAGTTGCCTGTGGTGAAATAAATGAAGGTGTCGCAACTGGCAAAGGCTGTATTGCAACTGGCATATCTTTTGCACAATTCATAGAAGCTGTATCATCACCTTCTTCATCTTTAACTGTAGAACTGAAAAAAAACTAGTGATTATTGCAAGACTATGACATTTTTTGCTTAAAAAAATATTGTCTTTATACCTGACATCATCTTTTTCAAGTTTTCTCCTCAATTCAAGAGCTTCTATTCTTGTTTCCAAATCTGTAATTCTTTTTTCATATTCTGCTCTCTCTTTTGAAAATTCGTTTATCATTTCTTTGATTTCTTTGAACAATATTTTTATGCTTATCTCTTCACCTTCCTTTTCCATTCCTTCGTCAGATGTTTGTTTCTGTTGATTTGACTCTTTGTCTTGTACTTGTGTTGCACACTTTTCATTAGCATCTTCAGTTCTTGGGTCACCAAAAGTTGTTAATTTATCAATATTTAATTTTGATTCCATTTCAATGGCACTAGTAATGTTTTTCTCTGCATCAGAATCAAATTCATCTGCATGAAAAAATATATTTAATTGAAAGTAGTATTCTACTTTTTCAAGAAACGTAAAATATCAGTTATTTTTACCTGACTTTTCAGCATTGAGAACAAAATTAAATTTCTTCTCAAACTTTTGCTCTGCATCGCTCTGATAATTCCCAAATTCGAATAGCGCTGGCTTGGTATTGGTGAACTGGCATCCTAGATTCTTAGTCATGTCCATTGGTTTACGAGTAAATGCTGATCTAAAAAATTAATTACAGCACATGTATTTTAGAATCATATATTTTATTCTTGACAAGTTTACCCAAATCAGTCAAGTTTTTTCTATCCAAAAAAATACCAATAAAAACCAAAAGCTAACAAATACCAAAATTTAAAATGTGTTTTACCTAATGTCAAAATAAATTCTTCATCAATACATAAAAGAAGAAATTACTTATGTATGAAGCGACATAAACAACCAAAACTCACGGCGATATGGGCCGAAAGAAGAAACCTGCGTCCACATTGTTTGGAGTGTCGAGGCTAAACTTTGACATCGTTCGTCTCTTTTCCACGATCGCCGGCGAAAAATGTCGATTTCTTCAACAATTCAATTATTTATACTCAGAAATTATTCTCCGACGAAACAACGGTGAACACGCACCACGTTATCCCAGATGAAAGTATAAACAACGCAGGCGCGCGCAGCCGTACGAGCTTTTTTGTTTACACTTTTGTACTCAACTCGCTGACTTCAATTCTGAAACAGAAGAAAAACAACAAGAGTGAGTACTTCTGTATGTACATACATCTAAGGATATGTGTATTATATGTTACGTAGAGAACCTAAGGGGTGTATAATATTGTTGATATGACGGAATGATTTGATCATATTTTATATAGAGTTTACAATGACAAAAGAATACATATATTTTTTACCTTGATCTGTCGTCGATATTGTATTAATCTCTCTCATTCAACCTGCGTTAAAAAGCAAAAACCCGAGTCAATCGCGATAATTGCCTGTTGATCCTGATCGTCTGTGCCATTATAAGTACAGTCAACAAAACTACGAAAACCATTCAGTTTTTATCCAGCGGCAAAACTGCGGTATACGCAGCCGCTTTTGAGCGAAAACCAGTAGATGTCACTCGCGTAGTTTTTCGCTCAAAGTGTATATATATAGATATATCTATATAGGTTAGCGTCTATTCCGAATAAAATGCTGAAATTCTCCACTGCAAAATCTTTCCAATTAAAAACAAGAAAACCATCACTCTATATTCATCCTATATAGGCTCCTCGACGCAATACGACCACAATCAATCGTTAAATATTCTAATGGTTATCTTCGAATGCGTCACGATTCGTGCGAATTTGGCGCCTTGCGCGCATTCTTTCTCTCTCTCTTTCTCTCCCTTTCAATACATATACATAGATACATAGTGTAGAACGTTAATATAGGCTGCAGCAGTTGTGGCTTGTGGCCCTCACGTCAAAAATACAAAGACGGCATAATAGGCCGCGGGCCGCGGCAGTGAGCTGAGACTCGAGAGAGTGTATTACTATATGTAGGTATAGGTATAGGTATATACCTATAATAAATACCAGCTTCCTCGGCCGAAACAGACGATCGCGTAGTTCTAGCGCGGCGCAAATATTCGACACCGGACTTTCATCGCGCGCTCGTTTTATATCATATATACATATGTATATGTATATATTGTACACACTCTCGGCGCGTGGGATACAGCACACCACCAGCGACGAGGAAGTCGCATCGCCGTCGACGCAGCTGTATTTGGAGCGGAGAGGAAACAGCAATTACGATGCGCCGAGCAACGTACTATTTACGCTGAATATTGCATGAGGAGCTTCCGCGCATCACGGCTAGCTGTTGCGGCCAGCGTCAGTAGCTACAGTCTAACCTAAATCCCGATCAAGTCTCCTCGTCCAAGTGAGTTGTGTATATGGTTACTTGGTATAAGTATTAAGTGTATTACTGGCAATATCATTACTCTGTATCAAGCTGTATACTCCGGGCGTTTATTTCTCGGTAGCTTCGCGTTGAAACTGTCAAGGTGTGCGGTTGTCATCGCTGCTTTTTGTTCAGACTACTTATATGTCTATGGCGAAGAGAGAGAGAGAGAGAGTGGAGTAAAACAAAGGGTCGCTTTGTTGCACGACCTAACACTCGGCCCTCGATTGCAACTCCTTTCCTTTCGCCAAGCGCGTAGACTTACCATATGTATATCGTATAAATGTACGGTATTTCTCTCTCTCTTCATGGGTTGGGTTGGGAACTGCGAGTGCTTTTATTTTCGCAACGAAAGCTCTCCTTTGTAGATCGATAGCTCGAGAAAAAGTGCTGTTGCCATGAGTGCCTAGCTGCGAACACATCGGCTCGTATAGGTATATAGAGGGAATGCGATTTTGCTAGCGATTTTGATGTATATTAATGCTTTAGCTTATAAGTATCTCTATCGATGTTGATTACTGATATTCGCGACTGTTGTGATGTCACGGCTGTTTGTTATGGAAAGTCGCGCAGCTGTTTACTAGCATTGTTGCGCTTACAATTTTTGAGGTATTATTGTTCAATTGTAGAGGACAGCTGAATTTTTACTCTGATTTATTATTCTTATTTTTTATTTCTATGACAATCAGTAAATCAATGATAAACTCTTTGAATAGTGTGACATTGTTTTTCTTTGCATTATTCGGACATTTAAATGTTTAAAATTTAAGTATATGTTGTTGATCACTGTTGCATTATATTAGAAAGCAATTATGGTCATAGCATTGAGAAAGATTATTCTGGTTTAGTATTGTTTTCATAAGAGTTGCAGTATTTATTGCAATAGATTCTTACTCATTAGTAATCACTGTATTTTGTTTCAGAAACCGCATCAATGGTAAACATACCATTATTAACGATGGATGATTATGGGCTACTGGAGCCAACGGATGTTGGTACAATGACCATAGACTACAATCCAAAGGAAGAATCCAAGAGACGAGCGACTCGTTGGGATTCGGAAGAAGTTGTTTGCATGTTAACCTTGATAAAGGAGCACAATTTTGTTAGCAGATACTCTGTTACTAAAATGTCTGCTTTGCTCAGTCAATTAATGATCAAAAAGGGTTGGAATCGCACTGAAAGACAAGTACATCTGAAGCTAACAATGCTCAGAAAAAATTATTTAGCATGTGAACGACAAAAATTGGTGACGGGTGTCCTAAAAGAATGCCCATTCTACAAGGAACTGCGTGAGGTTTATAGAGATGCCAATAATTCAAATGGCATTGATTCAGAAGACTATGACACCAGCAGTCAAGATGAATTTCTAATAAAGTTTCCTAGTGATCCCATTGACTGGTCCAAAGGAGAAGTTCAGAAAATGCTCAACGTTATCAAGTCTATGAAGCTGAAAAATGAATTGACCCTCACTTTTTTTTCTCCAGTTGCTGTGAAAATGATTGCCGAAGCAATGCAAAATGCTGGCTTTGACAGAAGTACAGAACAAGTTAAAAATGCACTGATAAATTTAAGGACTATGTATGTAGATTATAAAATAGGTTTTGATAATAATGAAAATCCTACAGAATGTATGTTTTATTCATGCTTGGACTTATTTTGGGGTAGAGAGTACAAAAAGTGTCGTTTAAAAGAGAAGAGAAAGATAAGGTCAGATGAATCTTGGTCTACTGAAGAGACTATAGTGTTATTAACATTGATACAGGATTTAAATATTGCCGAAGATGCTTATATTAATACGGAAAAAGCAGCTGAGGATCTTAGGCAGAGTCTAGCCGAAAATGGCTACTGGAGATCTGAGCAGCAGATTATGAATAGACTCGATCAACTGAAATCAGAATATCTTAATGTGGACAAAACACATGCAGAATCTGAAGCAGTTCAACAGTTTCCCTTTTATAATTTGTACAGAAAACTGTTTGAACGGCAGTTCACCAATGAGATGATGAACCAAACAAACCTATCATCGGATACAGAAAAGGATTCAATAGAATTGGTTGAAATGAATAATATAAGTGATAAAGAATCATCTAATAACCGTAGTAAAGGTATAAATTATAACAAATTTATTTGATTATGTTTAAATTTATATTCAAATGTTATTCTAATTTAATCAAATTAGTGTAACATTTACATGGATAAGGGCATTATAATTCTCACATGATTTTGATAATGCCTATACATAAATAAATTTAATAAATATTAGTTTAAGTGCTCATTATTTTTCTAGCTTGAATAATAATGTATTGTACTATGATTTTAGGAGTACTATGGTCAAAAGATGAAGTAAAACTTCTTTTAAAGACAGTTAAGGAATTGACTTCAAAAAACCATGCTAACGAGAGTTTGGAAAATGAAAAACTACAAAGATTAGTTCAAGTTTTGGATGAGGCGGGTTTTCATAAGACTGCTGAGCAGATAAAGCGAAAATTAACTCTGCTCAAAAATTCCTATCAAAGATGTAACCAGGAAGACAGCAGTGAAAAAGATATTTTTGAATGTCCATTTTATAATGAGCTGCACGATATTTTTCATACGCCCGTTTCTGATGAAAGGTACGAATTTATACAAAATTTCTTAACGGAAAATTGTGATTTGAATACATCAAAATTCTCCGATCATAGTTACACGAGCATAAAATTTGGCAACTCATCTAACGAAAGTAGGGTAAACGACAAGGTCACTGTGATACCTAATAAATGTATAGAGACTTGGTTTCCTGTTGAAAGTATTATTGGTAAGTCATAATAAAAAGTTCCACTAAAACCTACATGAAATAATTTTACTAATTTAATGGTGTTTTTTAGATGAAGATGGTATAACCGCATCATCAACTCTAGACTTCAGTAATTTGAGTGGTGTTTCTAATAAGGAACAAGAGCAAGTTATCGAGGATGCTATTCTGGCCACTCTACCTAATAGTAGCGATACAAAGGATGAGAATCGCACAATACCAGAAAGTAACAATACTCTCGAAGCTAAAGTCATCACTGTCGCAGAAGAGCACGTGCAGCCCATAATAAATAATGTTGCTCTAGACCAAGAAGTCACGACATGCCACAAAAATAATGTAAATTATTCGAAAATCTTCAATTACGAAGATACAGATAAACCAGTGTATTCTACTACAACGTACGTTAAGAATTATTATTACTAAAACTTAAATTTTGTCATTTACTTAATGATATCTTAATGGTATTTTTAAAATTCATCCTTGTTTGTTATAGGTCGTGTGCTTTATCAGGTGACGATGAGGGACCACCTAGCAAAAAGCCGAGGATCATCGAGGATGAGAAGATCGCTGGCAAAAACAAGTTTCTCCTACGACCCGTGGAGATGAATCCGTCATCGTTAACGGGAATGGCAAACTCAACGAACACCAAATTTGTACGTCTGATTGTCGCGAATGATCCGAATAAGAGTCGAGTCAATCACATCACGGCCCATATAGAGCCGATGAATATCAACACAGCAAGTTCCGTCAGTTCGGGTATGAGTTCGCCGGTCGAGCGAGCCGACATTCTCAAGCTAGCAACTGAGAAGATTCTAACAAAGGAAGACTTTTATATGCATAAGCTAGAGAACGACGCAGATGCAACTGGTACGAAAAAGGATTACCAGTATAATGAACTAAACGGCTGTTCGTCAAGCAAGAACGCTGGTAGCAACGTCGAAGAAAAAATTTCGAAAACGATTCAGTAAGTGAAAGTAACATTAAGATTTTTTATTTCTGATAAAATTATTATGATTTGTTAATTAATGCATGAAAATTATAATTTCACAGAGAAGCTGTTCAAACTATGATGAAACATGACGAATTACTGCAGCAAAAGCATCATTTATGGATGGAGAAACAGTTCGAGATTCAGCGAAAGCACGACGAAGACCAGAAAAAAATATTAATGAATGAATTAAAAGAATTACGAGGTATCATGACGGTACTGCTTACGGATAAGCAACTCCACGCAAACAACCTCAATCGATAGACTTAGATTTTTTACAAAAGAAAAAACAAAATAATTTTGACTACGAATTGCCAAGCTTTAACTATGTACAAAACCCAACTTGTAAATACGAAGCTTAAGTTATACTTAAATTAAAAATTAAAAGTTTAAAAAGTGCTTATAAAATACGTAATTTTTACAATTTTTACTATGTAAAGAACTTTGCTCTATTTTTTTTAGAACAGAAAAAAAGTTAAAATTATATATTTTTTTGTATGCAATGGAAAACAAGTTTTTGATATTGTTCAGTAAATAAAGAAACAAAACAGTGTTTTCTTTCTTTATTTTGTTAATTTTTATTTATAAAAAAATTCAAGAAACTGTTGCTTTTTCTTAACACCTCCTCGTCACCCCATAAACACGTTTAAAATGTTTGATATTTACTTTTCCTTTTGGTTTTCTTAAAGTCAAAAACATTTTAAGCATTCATTAATCATTATTGATACATATGCAATTGAAACTGTGCAAATTATACTCGTGTAACTGCCAAAATATATAAATAAAAAAATGAATTTTCCTTTAATGACTTTTTTAATGTATATAACTGAGTACAAGTATGATAGAAATTCATAAATATAATTTTTTTTATCCATGAATTGTTGAAAAATTTAAATCCCTGCGCTACTAGACAGTGGAGACATCTATATTGCGGATATTTCTGATCAGCTGCGACTCTGCAGATTTGTTGTACTGTATTATACCTATATCTATATATGTATTTTTTGAAGGTCAAAGTCTGTTTTATTGACAGTGTTATACAGAGAACTGATTATCAACATGGTTTCTGTTAAGTCGAATGAAAAAGAATATTTTTTATTATTTTTTTATGTATATTAATATGATTTACAGTTTAGACGAAAATTTACAATTCTGCAGTTTATATTAAAATGTATGCGGTACCGTGATAAACTCAAAGAAGGTAATATTTTGATTCCATAGCGGTTGTAATATTTTAGATTTTATATGTAAATTACTACATCTACTAATTTAACAACTGATTTTAATCATATGATTAAAAAGTTGTAATTTTGCATTAAAAATATGTTAGTGTATTGTTTACTACATCTTTACAATACGTAAATTATTTGATAATACTTGATAAATATGATTGTAGGTTAGGTGCATCGAATTAATTTGTATAAGTAATGTCAGCAATATTATACAAAATTTGGTTTAGCTCTGAAAACTATTTTATACAATTAAAACTAAATTTCACTTCTACAGGTAAATGTAAGCTATCAACAATGCTCCATCGTTCATACAGTCTCTTGAGCTTCCTTCGTCGAAATGCGAATGGTTGTTGCAGGGAGCAGTTTTATTTATATCAAATTGGACTTGCTAAGAGGCATACAAGTACTTTTATCAAACAAAAATTCATTCACGTAATATCAAACTCTTCAAAACTTTGCCATAATAAATATGCCGATACAAGGTGGATGTGTGCAACCTCGAGATTGGCTTCCAATGATACAAAAAGCAAATCTGAGGCAGTGGAAAAAGCGGTTGAAGTCAAGGGCGAGCCAAAAGTTGATGCTTCGATCACACATAGAATAGTGGAATTGAATGAAGAAAATTTAGGAAAATTAAAAGAGCGTGTATTAAATGTTGAAACTGTTGCTCCTGCTGCTGCAGAGAAAGAGAAAAAGGAACTCAAAGTGGTGAAAAAAGAGAAAACTAAGAAAGAAGAAAAAAAAATAGCAGCAGAAGAAGCAACAGCAAAAAAACGTAATTTTCGGCGTTTCCCTAATTTTAAACTGTTTGATTATCAATGAATTGTATATCACTGACTGAAATTTTGCTTAATACAGCCCCACCTAAGAAGAAGATACGAGTAGATCTGTCAGTGTCATCTTTAGAAAGGAATTTCATAACACCGATTAGAGCAATGTCTGATTTTTTACTTAAGCAAGCTGATTTAGAATCTCTGCCTAAAACAAAGAGAAGATCACCTTATGAATTTGAACCACCTATCACAGTATATTGGAGAAAAGATGTTGAAGCAAAGTAAGTAAATTTATTTCAAATAGAAATTTGATGGATATGTGAGAGAAGACGGATGATTTAATGAGGTAAGGCTATCCTGCTTGCAGAGCGCTTGAAGTCTGGGGATCACGAGAAGCATTGCTCAAAGAATTATTGAAAAAGGAATTGGAGCGAAAAACTTACCAACAAAGTAGGTCTTTAGGCTTTCTGTTGACAAATTTGCATAGTGAATAATTAACATTGATATCTATTTTAAAATGTTCTTCTATTAAAGATGTATTTACTGTGAAGAAAAGACTGAGAGACTATAGGCGCGAAGTTGGGAGTCAAGCCCAAACTTATGAAAAAGAAGGACTTTTTGGTAGATCTGGAAAGGTTGTTTTGACTGCGGTTGTGATGTAAGTTGACAAATTGACTCGCTATGTCATTCAATTTGTTATGTAAAATCAATTTAAAACAATGACTTATATTTTTTCAGAAATGGAAGTAATTTTCTTTTTAAACTATTCGCGTGGATCTACACAGGCTCTCATAGTATGTTTTCAGAGTGTATTCACTCGGCTGCAGATACTTTTAATCAGTTGATTTTGGCTTATGGAATACATAAGTCTGTTCAGGTAAATGATGCATTCATAACTTCAACTATAATGTATTATAAAATAAGAAATAAAAAAGTTCTTGCGTTTCTTTTAGACTCCGGATCCTGATCATCCGTATGGTTACACGAATATGAAGTCCGTTTCTTCACTAATATCCGGCGTTGGAATTTTCTGCGTTGGAACTGGTTTATCTGTGTATCACGGAATTCATGGACTTTTATTTCCTAATCCAGTAGAATCGTTTTACTGGGCATACTTCATACTAGGAGGCTCGCTAGTTTCGGAAGGAGCGACCCTATTAGTTGCTATAAATTCAATCAAAAAGGGTGCAATCGAAAAGCGAAAGAGTTTTCGAGAGTACGTTATGAACGGTCACGATCCATCGGTTAATGTTGTTCTGATGGAAGACTTTGCTGCTGTAAGTATATATAATTCTTTAATGACAAACTTATTTTCTTTGTAATTTTTCATAATTATTGTTTCTCACAATATAATTTACAAGTGATTTTGTATCGCAGGTCATCGGAGTCGTGTGTGCTGCCAGTTGCATGGGATTGACTTCATACCTGGGCAACCCTATGTTCGATGCAATAGGTTCTCTACTTGTTGGGGGACTTTTAGGTGGTGTGGCTTCATTTATTATTTACACGAACGTTGCTGCTTTGGTTGGTCAGAGCATACCGCAGGAAAACCTTGACAAGATCAATGCTGAATTAGAGTCTGATATTATGGTACCATCATACTATTTTTAGATTAAATCTTAAGTATTAAGCGTTAATAGTTCAGATAATGTTGCATGATTACTGCAGGTTCGGGCGATCCACGACGTCAAAGGTATTGATATGGGTAATAGTCTCGTAAGATACAAAGCCGAAATTGACTTTGATGGTCGGGAGTTGACAAGGTCTTATTTGGATAAGCACGACCTTAACGCGATGCTTGAGGTAAGATACTCGCATCAATTACTCTTCTGCTCAAATATTACATTCGGCCAATATTAAAATATTAATAAATGTTTAATGATATAAGGAGGTGAAGAAAATGCAAAATATTGATGAGCTCGAATCGTTTTTACTTAAACACGGAGAAAACATTGTCGATATGCTCGGTGGAGAAATCGACAGAATCGAATTAAAATTAAAGGTAAGTTATCGTTGATGCAAACATTTAAATACTGTTTTCCTTGTTCTAAATTTTAAATGTGTTTGTTGTAGAAAAAGCATCCAGAAATCCGGCATTGCGATTTAGAGATCCTTTAAAGATGAATCTAGATATAATGAACTTTATTAAATTAAGACAACTGGATGTAAATATTAATTATTAATAATATTGTTATTATTAAGAAGATTATTATTTATGAGGCTGTAGGTTGTCCAATAATTTTTGTTGTGACCTAAATAATAACGTGTGTCTATCACATTTTGTTACAATAATCGCTTTAATAAAGCTGTGCAAACTAATTGAATCAACACAATATGTAATTATGATTCGATTTATTAATCTTATTATTATTCCAGATATCAATCCTCTTACAAAAACAATTACACTCAGTTCTAATACATTCGAAAAAGTGAGTCAGTAAAACGCGGAGAAATCATTGATATTTCACATTGTATATTTATGGGTGTTTACACGCGTTTGCCTCCTTTGCCTGTTCTACTGATAAATACGACACAATGAAATACCTCCAGAAATCCATTAACCATTCTATTTAGAAACACATTTCTAATTTCCCAGGAGGATAACTGAGGCGCTACGCACATGTAGGAAGATCTTTCATTTATTTTTTTTATAAAAAAGGCTATGTTTCTTCCCATACTCCTGTTGAATTATTTGTTATACTTAGACATTTTTGTAGTTATTATATATTAAAATAATAATATGTTAGAGCGTATGATTTATCGATGAAAGAATGAGAGCAATCGATGAAATCAAAACGCTTATGCGGTCTGTATTTCGTAGTATACTTAAGCTAAAAAATTGCGCATTACTAATGTAAATACATGTGAGAGGTCAACACATTCTGCACTCGCTGAACGACTACTTAAAATGAACTTTGTATGTTAACAATTTTAAAACAAAAGCGACGTTTTTTAACGCATGACTATTTAGTGTATTTATTACACAAAATGAATTCCCCAGCCTCAACGTTACATCCGCAAATTGAAAATATTTTTTTAATGTTTGTATGCTTTCAATTTTTTCTTAACATTTGGATTAGAATTCCACAAAAAAATCCTCAAATATTGTAACAGGTTGAATTCTTTTCAATTTTTTATATGCAAAATTTTGATTGCATGAAGAACTTTATTTTGTAAATGAGTAAACGTCTAAGATAAAAATAAAAGTTGCACAAATTTACACGATTGTAAATTAGGAGTCATATCAGTAACTCGTTAAAAAAACTTTATAGTCCACTTAAGTCTTACATTCAACCAATTCGGAAACAAAGTATCCGCCTTCAAATCTAAATAATAACTGGATAGGTCAAGGTCGACTCGATACGAGCATCGAGACCAAGCATAAAAGCTCTTCTCAGCCCGGTATCAAGCTGAATTTTAAAAGCAGTCCTTGTGTCAATGCCGCATAGGAACTCGTTACTTTGTTTTCACTCTGAATTCCAAACAAGTTCGAAAGCATCGCAAAATGAAGTTTGTCATGTTACCGATAGGACAATGGTCATCTCACATTTATAATCAAATTTTGCTCCATTTATCGCCACTTAAGATATTAACGGGTAAAACCTATTCTCGCCGCATTATTATTTCGAAATCGAAGCATAGAATACCACTATTTGAATATTAATTAAAGAATTATATATAGTTATGATGCTTTTCATATCAGTTCTCGGAATGAGGCTGCTTAAGTAAATTTGAAAAAATCTTCTAAGAATATGATTAGGGACATTATTATAACATTGTACAGCCATGCAAATACCACGTGTATCATACATCCGGAAGATTGTTTTGTTTTCTATGTAGATTCTCGTGATAAATTGACGTCGGCTGAATCAATACAAAAGGCGCGATATAAATTATCTCGTGATGGTTTATTGTTAAACATCGATATTTCCAACGTCAGAGATCAACATTTGTTAAAGCTTGTGCCGAGATAAAAAATGATTGCGTAATTGGAATTCGTATTCGACAATTATATACGGTCTAATACTTATTTAAATCACAATAAAACTACGATTATATACTCCGATATCTATCTATAATGAGATCTCGCATAGATCTCAGTGACATTGCATAACGAAATTCACCACTCGCCCGGCTAAAAGTCAGATTTCAGTAACTTGGAAAATTCGCACTAATCTCTTTGACCGATCTGAGTGAATTCTTTGATGACGCTCTGAATTGGCAGTGAGCTTCAATTCGTTAACAATCGCGCTGTCTCCCTTTTATAGAGGAAAATTCAGTGGCAATGAGGTAACTTCATTTCCATGCATTTTACAAATGTGCATTTCTTTATATTAAGAGAAGAATAAGTTATCGCTATGGTAACGTCAGTGAAGAATAAGCCCCTACTATACATGAAGAGGGAAGAAAAAAAATTTAATCAATACAGGTCCCAGTATTATCCTATTCTACAGTGTAACTATATACTAAATTATTAATACAATATTGAAGTTTTGTGTCGCGTCAAATGCGTTGGACGTCTATCTTTCGTAATTATAAATAAAATTTGAGTACAAGTTTATCAGCAGCAACTTTCATGACAAAAACGTGATAAAATTCAAAGAAAGACTGTAGATGAGAATAAAAACTAATTAAATCAACATACAGCAAAATTGATATTAAATAAAAGTCAAGATTGAAGTAACAATTTTGTAACGATAAGGAAAGACGATTCAACTTCTCCAGACGTCTTTTATTTCTAAATACATTTAAATATTTACATTTTTTCTGCATGATAGCTTTATGTTCTGCAAACTTGAAAAACGTATATACGCAAATCCCACGAAAATCGGCAACAATATAACTGAGGCCAAATAGAGGTGGACATTCTTTGAAGATAATCCAATGACTGACTGGTGTCTGAGTGGACATTTCAGGCTCAATATTATGATGGCACTTTATGTTTCTTGGGGTGTGGAATCGGAATCTTTTGGTTGCCATAAGTTCGTACATATGGGATTCAGCTTTTTATTATAAACTAATGAATGTAAAAAATAGCGGGTTAGTTTCATTTAAACCTCGGCTCCTTAAAAATCATAACATATATCACATATATAATGGATGAAATATTAAAAGCATATGGAAAAAAGGAAAAATTGGTTTTTAATGCTTGCCAATTTTCGTGAGATTTGTGCATATCTATTGTCTTAAAATTAACCCGCAAGACTCGAGAACTTTTGAGTGTTTAATCAGTTTTATGCTGCAAGAATACACCTGAGCAATTTTAAACAATTAAATAAACCGCTGCCAATTCATTGGCAAGTGGCTTCCTTTATACTAATGTATCGTTCCTGTATATATAATATATCGTTCAAACATAAAATATGTTAATTAATTTTATGTATACTTTAAAAAAAATCTATTTCGAGCGAAGCGACTGTGAAATTGTCACACAATGCTGAAATCACATATTCTTACAGGAAATACATATTCTTACAGGATTTACCTATGCCGATTAGAACTGTATTTTATTTGTCATTACCAACAATAAGAAAGATATGAAAAAGATACGCATTATGATAACTACTTATTATTAAATTGTTCTATTATGTTGTCCACTGTTTGCAAAAAGTAGCTCCTTTATGGTATTGTTTTCAAACAGTTGGGTGTCTTGAAGTATGTGGAAAGGAGCTTTTGCGCACGCTATCCAGAGACTGGATGAATCAACCGTTTTGATAATAATAATTACGTGATTTGTATTTATATAGTATTGATTGTCATTATATGACGGATGGCTTTCAATTACTCCAATGATAATAGTGTTTGCTGATTTCGTAGCTTAAGCTAACAGGAACAGAAAAATTGAAAAAACAAATTTAAGTGTGATAACATGTCGTAATGTGTCGTATAGTACGCTGATTAGACGAGAACCAATTGAAATAAAGTATTCGTCTTATGTTGGTGTCCCCACTCTGTACTCCTCATTTGTGTTCGTCAAGTCTCTCTCGAAACCTTGATAAAAGAACGAATTCACGATATTGGTTATTCATTAAGTCAATCTGGTTCCATAATTCTCATCACTTTTTTGGGCATATACAAGATCGACCTGTCCTGAATGGCCATTATTTCATTGGAAGCAGTTAACAATATACGAATACGGTATATAATTGAACATTTAAAAAATCCCATTATTATTGTTTTTATTTTGAAAGTCAGACACGAAGGCGAAATGGTGGTAGTATTAAAAATTAGCTTGTATATTTTCAATTTGTCTAAACTAAAAAAATTTGTATATATATGTAGATACGGTCAAGTGGAAATTTCTCTGGATCTGAATAAACGGTACTCAATTTTGAGGGTCAGCCCTTCAGGCCACATTTTTTCTGTTTTTTAGGTTATTCTGAAAATCAAAAATCTCGCGTTCCCGTGATTTAAAAATATTTTTTTTTGCCGGGCAGTTTAGATTTTTTTATGGAAAATTAACATTAGAAGTATAGACAAAATGTGACGATTGCTTAAGATTCTGAACTAAATGCTTAAAATGTAAAGGTAAAATTGTTAATTACTAAAAAAGAGGTAGAGAAAACGGGCATCAATTTGACCGCTAGTGGGTTAAGAGTGGTTGGTTAGACTAAAGGTTGTCTGCGCTTGAGAAACAGTAAAAAATCTTAGATATGCGAATTATTTTTAACGAAAACCGGCAATTTTTCTAGGACTCTAATTAAAGCTTTTATCTTTTACTTAGATTTTAAAGTTTTATATCCAATTCCTGTTTGCTTGATTAGCTAAATATGTTTCTTCAGAATAAGACTTTTGATTTATGACTTGTTAAGACTTTTGATCTAATCAACCGTTTTTAAGCCACCAATGGTCGAATTGAAGTTCTTTTTCTTTACCTTAAATCTATAGTAATATGGAATGTTTTCTTTACAGTTTTTCAGCATTCAGTTCAGGCTCTCAATTAATGGCCATATTTTGTGTCCAAATTCCCCATGTTAATTTTCCATACGAGAAATTAAACAGACCGGCAAAAAATTAATATTTTAAAATCACAGGAACAGAAAGTTTTTCATTTTCAGAATAGCCTAAAAAACGAAAAAAAAGTATTTCAAAAGGCCTGTCCTCAACATTTAATTCCGCTCATTCAGACCCAGAAAAGTTCCCACTTAGCTGTGGATTTTCACATATGTACCTTAACATGTACTGCTTAATTATAATTTCAGTACTGCTCACAGCAATTATTATTCATTGTTAACTGAAAATAATGTTTTATTAAATACACGATTTTGACAAAATTTTGAACGCGCTTGATATCAAAACAAGGACAAAATTATATATATAAATAGTACAAATGTAAGTTTGTACTATTGCATTCATAATTATATACGAAACTACCTCAAATAAAAAAATCATTAAATAAAGCGAGTACAAAGCATAAGCCAATACAAAAAAACTATTACCAACTAGTTTACAAACAATATTATGTTCCTTATATCTTCATTCGAACACAATAATTCAAATGGCAAATATCAGAAGCTCGTTAATTCTTAAAATTCATTTATTTCAGAACGTACTGCAATTCGGCAATATAGTATAAAACGAATGACAAGAAGCTACTTCTTTTGAAAGTTGCGTAACTAAGTAGTTCCAGCCGTAAGTACCATTGATTTGTATCGAATACTTCAAATTAGATATGCAAAAAATTACAGGAGGGAAATATTTTGTTTTACAGAGCATAACTATCAGCACATACATTTTACAATGACGATTATTGAACCATTGCTTGACGACACAAAGAAAGGAACAGTACAGGATATTTTAGATCTTCTGCAGGATGGTGAACGTAAAATAATATACGGCAGTAATAAAGACGTGATACTCATACTGGGTACAACAGGTTCAGGTAAAAGTACTTTCACTCAATTTATCGCTGGATACGATGATGATTTAATATCAGAAGAAACTGGAAAAAATACACACGAATACACAATAAAAGATAAAAATAGTAAAATAGGCAACAATACTTTTACTTCACAAACACTTTTTCCGGATTTAATATTAGACAAGGAAACAAACGCAGCTTTTTATGATTGTCCAGGGTTTAGTGATACTAGAAGTCCAGCACACGACATTGCTGCAACGTTCTTTATTAAAAAAGTAATAGATCATGCAGAAAGAGTTAAACTGATCTTTACCACTAACTACTCTTCGGTACGAGAAGGCGTAGACAGACAAGCTTTTCTCGTACTCGTAGATAACGCCGTTGAGATGATAAAAAACATACAACATTTAGATCACAGCATAGCCCTAATGGCAACAAAAGTTGATAATAGTTACGACGTAGAGGAAAATGAGAATGGAGAACTAATACCTACTTTACGCCCCGATGAAACTATCATAGAATCAATTGCTACTTTCCTCAAGCGGTTAATAGATTATCTTCAGTCCCAAGCTTCTAACAAAGAACTTGAGTCACTTAATGCAAAGAGAATAGAATTTGTTAATGCTCTGCTACACCAAAAGGACGATAAATATGCAAACATAGGAATATTCAGACGACCTAACAAAGCCGGAGTACTAACCAACATAAAATTACTACAAGCTCGAAAACCATCTATGAAGAAGATAATACATGAGAATATTCAATTCAAATCATACGACAAAAATGATTTTGGTTATACCATCTCTTCCGATTCGCAGAATCATCTGCATGATTTGATAACCAAAATAAATGAAAATATAGTTACAAATATGGTAAAAATCGGTCAAGATATTGAACAATATTATAATAGTAAAGAAGAACCAATGCATGATATTCAAAATTTATACGATCAATTTAGATTAGGCTATGATTCATTATCAGCTACTAAAATATTAGCTCCTAGTATAGCAGAACCAAAACAGTTACTTGAAATGCTTGCCAAAAATGTCATTGATTTGAACATTAGTGTGTCAGAAGAAAATTTTCAAAATATTACAAACCATGGCGAGTATCTCAAATTTATAAAAACAATAGATGGACAGTTAACTGTAATGAAGCCTACCCAATGGGCACAAGGATTAACAAATGTAGTTGGATATTTGGACGATTCGCAGAGATGGTATAATTTTCTGATTAACTTTTATGACGTTTTGTCAAAATATAACGTACAACGAGATTATCGCCAATATTCAAACATCGTAGATAATTTAAAATACCAAATAACAATTAATGAAAATAGCCCAGAAATAATTCTCACAGAGTTAAAGCAATTTTTAGATAAGTTGAGCAAAGAGTGGTCAGAAAGGGAGTATAACAACATTAAAGACGTACAACTAAACAAATTTAAATTAAATATTTTGACGGAATTGCTGAATTTAACGCTTAAATACAATGTGGAATCATCATGCGATGGTGAAAATTTAATCATTAAAGGACAATATATTAGACTAAAAGACATCTCCTCCCCTAGTTGTCATGATCCAAAATTTGTCGAAATTTTTGCATTAAATAAGGTATTTATAGATACTGACTTTGATAAAACAGGTGATCAAGTACAGCTATCAATTATAGCGCCGGAATGGGAAATCATTGGAAGCCCAAGTATAGTTTTAAATGGTAGCCCTGGAGCATCTTTGAAACCTAACAAAGCAAAAAATGGCGTGGGTCCAGGTGCCAAAGGAGATGATGGAAAGCCCGGAGAACCTGGTGGCCCCACTGGTCATTTTTTAAGCATGGCACGTGATGTAGCGAATGGTGAATATCTTAAACTCTCGATTGTAGGCGGCAATGGAGGAATAGGACAAGAAGGAGGTGATGGCAAAGCGGGTAAAGATGGAACGATACCACATGTTCCCCAAAATGGTGATGATCCTTCGTGGGGCCCAGGCTTTAATGTAAAGTCTGACGTCAATTTAACAAAGTACTTTAAACATCTTGGTATAGGCGATATACAATGGTTTTGGAAATGGGAATCGAGATGGTGGGTACGGGGACAAGAGTGTATTGATGGGGGAAATGGGGGCAATGGTGGGGTCGGCGGTAAAGGAGGAAATTCAATGGACGCTATAGTTGTAAACCTAATTGAGGATCCAAAATTTGCTATCACAGTCAGTAAAGGAGCAACTGGAACGAATGGTTCTGGAGGTAAAGGTGCTCCAGGAGGACAAAAAAGAGGTGAATCTTTAATATTGGACGGAATTTCCATACAATCAAAAGCTCCAACTTTCGATCCAAAACCGTCATATAGATACACCGTTGTATCCACAGAATATTTAAAACAGTGTTCTTTAGGTAAGCAAGGTCTTATTGGTAAAAATGAGCAAAATATTCGGGAGCCGGAAAATATAGTTTTGCGTCGTCTGCCCTCTGTTGTCGCTAACGATTACAAAAAATTTGTGAGAGATAACTTAAGTAACAGTATCATGGAGTCATATCTAAGAAAATTTCTAACCGATTTGGAACATCATAAGTCTGTAGAGATGTTGTATAATGTATTCGGATTTGTTAATGAATTGCAAAGCTTGGAAGAACAGTTTTATACATTACGTAAAAAACTTTCATTTTTACCTTTCTATAAATCACTTTTACATAGAATTGCTCAATACGCCAATGAACATTATGATACTAAAGAATTAACAGTTGAAAATAAGAAAGTACTTGGATATTTGTACACAGCAACCTTAAGTAAGATTTACAGCATTAACAATAATGCGGGCAATAATCTTGTCATGGATCTGCCGGAATATTTGAAACTAACAATAGAAGAAATTAAGAGGCTGAAAGATTTCGGGAATATCGCATCAATAAATGAAGAGCAAACAAAATACCAAAAAGTAATTCTACAGAAGATAAATGAAGCTCAAAATTTTGTTAAATCGCAAATCAATCCAGCGATAAACAAAGTTTTTTATGAAATCGATCATCAGATCGAACTGCTGATCGATGAAAACGTTGCTTTGCAAAACGCAACTCAAGCAGAGAAGCAAAAATTGAAAGAACAACAGCAGAAATTGGAAAATACATTAGCGTTGAAAATGTTATTTGGTATTCCAAAAATGGCAAGTCAATTTTTAAGCTTTTTAGGCCCAGTTGGTGCAGCTGCCGGAGCAGTGATTGGCGGTGGAATAATGATCTCAGAATCTTTAGCATTGGATCCTTCAAGTACTGTAGGCTCAGAAACTATAGCCGCTCTACCAGCTGCTGTTAAAAATTCTCTGTCGAAAATAACAGAACAACTGAGAGATCAGCAAATGCTTTTTAAAGTGCAATTAGCCGATGCGCAACAGGAATTAAAAGATTTCTTGAACAAACTACCAGCAGGAGACATACAAGATATTGAGAAGAAGGTAGCGAAAATCAAAACTAATCTAGATAAAGAAATCGCACAAGGGAATTCTCTCGATCCTGCATCCGTAGATAAGATGTACAACATGCGAGAGGAAGTGGCTGACCTATTGGAAAAGAAAAAAGGTATCTTGGAAGGACTCAAACCTGGAGAAGATTCGAAAATCGATAAACAGTTAATAATGGTGAAAAGAATACAGGATATTGTCAGTGCAGTTCAGATACCAATAGATTTCTACAATAAAATAAAAAAGGACCAAGCCAAAATAAATGAACTGTCTCTGGCTATGAAAAAAGCAGACGAGAAACTAAAACAATTGATGTTATATGAGCAAAGCATTTATAAATCTATCATCCCTATATGTAAAAATATAGAAGATAAAGTGAACGGTATGGAAAATAATTTACAGGGTAAATCGCATGCAGCTTTGGATATAAGTAAGTGGCAAATACAAAGTACTCTTAAAGATATCAAGCTTCAAATGAAAAAAATGACGAAGGGATTTAAAATACAGGAAGATCTAGTTCGTTGTATAGAAAAGTTAGAGGAAGGTATGAACATTATGATCAATATGTACGATCGCATAGAAGATTACCACGACAAAGCAGAATTGGCCGATTATATCGCAAATATCAATTCCAATAGAGCGAATGAAATTGAAATAAGCAATGCCGTGTTAAGACGCGAAGTAGACAATCTGAAATGGATTATACAATCCAATCTTGTGTTGGGAAAATACGAAACAGGCATGGATGCATTTAGGCAACATATATATCCTTTTGCTGAGTTCTTCATACCAGAATTTGATTTACCTTCTTCGCTGAAATCAAATGATACGAATGGCCTAGTAGCAACTTCTGCTGAAAAAATACAAGTGTTAAAATCCAAGCTAGTAGAATCTAGAATAACAATCACCAAATATGATAAATTCATACACAGCAAAGTTCGATTCGACGGTAAAGAAAAACAATCGTCCCCATTCTTTGTGTGGAAATATAATCTGCATAAAAACGCAATAAAAGAACTTTTAGAGGGAAAAGAAGTAACTTTAAAGTCCGATGTTAGGCAAGGTTTAAATAATAATGCTATTAAATTCAATACGATAGGCATTTATTTCAAATTGGCTAACGAAACATTGCAAAAGGAATTAGACAATCGATTGGAAGATTTTAAAGTCGAAATGATACATATGGGTACTTCTTATTATAGATGTGAAAATAATTTTTACGTTATTCCAAGTGATAATCAAACTATTTCGTATACGTTTGCAAGAAAAGAAAATGGAGATCCTAAAGATTCGAATGATGTATATAAAAAATTAGAAAAGTACGAGCCCGTTCTTAGCCCGTATACCTTGTGGAATGTAAAAATAAGTCAGTACAGTGTAGGAAGATCATATATGTTTAATTCGTTAGAAAAGTATAAAGATGAAGAAATAGATCTGGAATTAGAAGGAACAGGTCAATACGTCGATCGAGGCATCGATGTGTGTAACAAGGATTTAAATAAGTATTACATATTGGACGATACAATATTTGAAATTGATAATATTGATTTATCTAAAAAACAAAGGTTGACAGAAATCTCAATTATCAAGTCGCGAAGTACTTTAAGCAAGAATAATACGAAATATATAAAGAGAAAACGTCGCAGTTTAGATGAACATGAGTCAGCACGAGAAGTTAATAAAAGTTCATTTGCAACCAGTGGTGCTTCTAACAATATGAGGTCTTCGTTGATAAATAACATTTTCAATGTGATAGGCTCTGGCTTGATGGCTTATGAATATTTGAATCCGTTAAATAAAATAGGTCAATGGTTCACGAAAGAGGATAAAAATATCGATGTAAATGAAGATTTCATGGCGCTTGGTGATAGTATTCCAAAAACCATGAAATGGATGAATGCTGAGTCTTTACATTCCGAGCTGCCAACTGTATCTAATTTGTTTATAAACCATGAATCATCTACCGTTGATAGCTTACCGAACGGTCTGATGTTCTGCAACAATGGTAACTTACTATTATTAGACTTAATAGTACGTCGAAAAAATAGAAAGAAATACCAGCACAAAGACTTTGTGATTGATAAGAAACTTGATTCTGAGTTTGCTCAGAGTCTTGCGTATCACGCTTATACACCAAAAATATAAATATTGATTTCGAAAAATAAGAATATAATAATTAAATAGCATGTAATACTAATGAATTGTGATTATAAATGGAAATTCGAATTATAAATGAATCATGCACTTTGTTTTGAAATTATTTTAAATACCTGTAATCCTTATGTATGGGAAATAAATATATTTTGAGATTGATAAGTCTTAACAAAGAATTCTTTTATTACGTTTTACTTGTCGGTTGTAAAATTTAAGTATTTTAGTCTAGGCGCCAAAAAGAAGTCCTCGTGCTTGATGCTCAGTCAAGCACCAAAGCTTTTCTTATATATTTTGATCCACTCATTATGAATCACGTAGGTAATATCCTAAATAATGTATCCAAGTACGAATATGCGGAAAATTTATGACAAACTTTCACTTTTGCGGTTTAAGCAAAATTTATATTAATTCTTTGTAAAAATTTAAGTTAAATCAGTATCTGCGTTCGCATTAATTCAATGATAACTGTATTGCTGATTCCGTAGCATAAGCCAACAGAAACAGTCATTGGTAAAACCCAAGCTAAAGCGTAATAATATATTGTAACGTGTAATATAGAGATAGTTTTTTTTACGAGAACCAATGAAAATAAAGTATTCGTCTTATTTTAATGTCCCCACTCTCTAATCTTCATTTGTGTTCGTTCAAGTCTCGTTCGAAGCCTTGATAAAAGTACGAACTCACAATACTGGCCTTTCGTTCAATCACTCTTGTTCCGTATTTCTCATCATTTTCTTGGGCATATATAAGTTCAAGTTATCCTGGCAATATTTGATTGGAAGCAATTAGCAAGGTACAGTAAACAATTTATTCAAATTCGAAAAATATATTATATAAATGAAAATTTAAAAATCACATTACTATTTTTATTACGACTTTAACCTGTGCCACAGTTGCGAGAATAGCCGAAAAGGCATGTGCGCAAATGTCAGTAAGAATATCATAAAAGTGATTCCATTATTCATGCGTTCATGCTTTTGTTACAAATGTCTTGTTGAATACACAATTTCCACTAAATTTTAGACACGCTTTATATTAAAATAAAATCATATGTAAAATCAGATTTTTGTTGACTTTCGATGTGTTAAAAAAACAATATTATAATTACTTAAAAATTAAAAAAACAATATTATAAATACTCTTATTGATTAAAAAAATAAAAGATAGCAAAAATAAACTGGATTCTTTACTATTGGGCTTTAATAATTGTATACAAAGTTTCAGATAAGATATTATTATATGAAACGTATGAAAAGCTGTATAAGGAAACAACAAAACGAGAGATTAAAAGTTGTTTACGATGACTGCGTTCTTATTTCTTTATTCGAAGACATTCATACGAATGGCTAATATCAGAAGCTTGTAAAATTTTAAAATTATTTATTTCAGAGCGTAATGCAACTGTACGATAATATAGAACAAATGTCACGGAACTAAATAGATTCGATTGTGAGTATCATTAATGTACATTGAATACTTCAAATTTAATATGAGAAAAATCACACAGAGGAAAATATAATTTTATTACAGATCATAACTATTCACACATAAATTTCACAATGCCGATTATTGAACCATCCTCTTCCAACACAAAGAAAGACACAGTGCAGACTATTTTAGATCTTCTGCAGGAAGGTGAAATTAGAATAATATACGGCACTAATAAAGATGTGATACTTATACTTGGTACAACAGGTTCAGGCAAAAGTACTTTTACTCAGTTTATCGCTGGATACGATGATGATTTAATATCAGAAGAAACTGGAAAAAATACATACGAATACACAATAAAAGATAAAAATAGTAAAATAGGCAACAATACTTTTACTTCAAAAACAACGTTTCCGGAGTTAGTATTAGACGCGAAAACAGATGCAGCTTATTACGATTGTCCAGGGTTTAGTGATACTAGAAGTCCAGCGCACGACATAGCTACAACGTTCTTTATTAAAAAAGTAATAGATCATGCAGAAAGAGTTAAACTGGTCTTTACCGTTAACTACTCTTCGGTACGAGCAGGCGGAGAAAGACAAGCTTTTCTCGTACTCGTAGATAACGCCGTTGAGATGATAAAAAACATAAAAAAATTTAATCACAGCATAGCTCTTGTGGCAACCAAAGTTGATAATCTTTACAAAGAAAGCGAAGAGAATGATGATGGAGATGTAACAGTTACTTTAATCCCTGATGAAATGATCATAAACGGAATTGCTGATTGTCTAGAAGGATTAATAGATTATCTTCAGTCACAAACTTCTATCAAAGAACTTCAGCCATTGAATGCAAAGAGAATAGAGTTTGTTAATGCGCTATTACACAAGAAGGACGGCAAATATGCAAATATAGGAATATTTAGACGTCCTGATAGAGCTGGAGAGCTTACCAAATTAAAATTAATTCAAAATAGTAAACCATTTTTGAAAAAAATGATACATGAGAATATTCAATTCAATACATACGAAGATAATGATTTTGGTTATACAATATCTCTTGCTTCGCACAGTCATCTGTATGGTTTGACAACGGAAATAAATGAAAATATAGTTACAAATATAATAAACATTGGTAACGATATTGAAAAATACTATAATAATCAAGAAAAATCATCACGTGATATTCAAGATTTAAATGATAAATTTAAATTAGGCTATAATTCACTATTAGTTACAAAAAGATCGACCCTTAGTGTAGCGGAACCACAACAGTTGATTGAAATGCTTGCTAAAAATGTCATTGATTTGAACATTATTGTGTCAAAAGAAAATTTTCAAAATATTATAAACCATGGCGAGTATCTCAAATTTATAAAAATAATAGATGGGGAATTGATTGTAATGAAGCCTACCGAATGGGCTCAAGCATTAGAAAATGTAGTCAGATATTTGGACAATTCGTATACATGGTACAATTTTCTGATTAGCTTTTATATTATGTTATCGAAATATGATGTACAGCAAGATTATCGCCAATATTCAAGCATCGTAGATAGTTTAAAATATCAAATATCAATTAACGAAAACAGCCAAGAAATAGTTCTTGCGGAATTGAAGAAATTTTTAGATAAGTTGAGCAAAGAATGGTCAGCAATTGAGTTCAACATGATTAGCAATGTAGAACTAAACAACTTTAAATTGAAGATTTTGACAGATTTGCTGAATTTAACGCTTAAATACAATGTGGAATCATCATGCAATGGTGAAAATTTAGTTCTTAAAGGACAATATATCAGGCTGAAAGATATCTTCTCCGCTAGTTGTAAAAATGCAAAATTTGTGGAAGTTTTTGCATTAAATAAGGTATTTATTGATACCAATTTAAATAGAACAGGTGATCAAGTTCAACTATCAATTATAGCGCCGGAATGGGAAATCATTGGAAGCCCAAGTATAGTTTTAAATGGTAGCCCTGGAGCATCTTTGAAACGTAACAAAGCAAAAAATGGCGTGGGTCCAGGTGCCAAAGGAGATGATGGAAAGCCCGGAGAACCTGGTGGCCCCACTGGTCATTTTTTAAGCATTGCACGTGATGTAGCGAATGGTAAATATCTTAAACTCTCGATTGTAGGCGGCAATGGAGGAATAGGACAAGAAGGAGGTGATGGCAAAGCGGGTAAAGATGGAACGATACCACATGTTCCCCAAAATGGTGCTGATCCTTCGTGGGGTCCAGGATTTGATGTGAAAAATGAGACAAAGGTGACAGATAACTATGAACACGAGCCTCCATCTCCACCTATGTGGATAATTCAATGGGAATCGAGATGGTGGGTACGGGGACAAGAGTGTATTGATGGGGGAAATGGGGGCGATGGTGGGGTCGGCGGTAAAGGAGGAAATTCAATGAACCCTATAGTTGTAAACCTAATTGAGGATCCAGAATTTGGAATCACGACCAGTAAAGGAAAAACTGGAATTAATGGTAAAGGAGGTAAAGGCGCTGAAGGAGGAAAAAAAAGCGGAGAACTTTTAACATTAGACGGAGTTTCCGTAAAAGTAGGCACTGTGCAGGTTGCCGTACCTTCGTATCAATATACTATTGTATCTCGAAAGAATTTAAAACAGTGTTCTTCAGGTCAGCAAGGCCTTATTGGTAAAAATGAGAAAAATCTGAGAAATCCGACAGAAATGGTTTTATATCGCCTGCCATGTGCTGTCGTTAATGATTACAAAAAATTTGTGAGAGATAACTTAAGTAACAGTATTATGGAGTCATATCTAAGAAAATTTCTAAACGATTTAGAACATCATAACTCCGTAGAAATTTTGTATAATGTATTTGGATTCGTTAATGAATTGCAAGGCTTGGAAGAACAGTTTTATAAATTACGTCAAAAACTTTCTTTTTTGCCTTTCTATAAATCACTTTTACATAGAATTACTCAATACGCCACTAAACATTATGAAAAAAAGGAATTAACAGTTGAGAATAAAAAAGTACTTGGCTATTTGTACACAGCAATCTTGAGTAGGATTTACAGCATTAATAATAATGCAGGTAATAATCTTGTGATGGATTTGCCGGAATATTTGAAATTAACAATAGAAGAAATCAATAAACTGAAAGATTTCGGCAATATCGCATCAATAAACGAAGAGCAAACAAAATACCAAAAAGTAATTGTACGAAAGATAAAAGAAGCTCAAAATTTTGTTGAGTCGCAAATCAATCCAGCGATAAACAAAGTTTTTTATGAAATCGATCATCAGATCGAACTGCTGATCGATGAAAACGTCGCTTTGCAAAACGCAACTCGAGAAGAGAAGCAAACATTGAAAGAACAACAACAGAAATTGGAAGATACATTGGCGATGAAAATGTTATTTGGTATTCCGAAAATGGCAAGTCAATTTTTAAGCTTTTTAGGCCCAGTTGGTGCAGCTGCCGGAGCAGTGATTGGCAGTGGAATAATGATCTCAGAATCTTTAGCTTTGGATCCTTCAAGTACTGCAGGTTCAGAAACTATAGCTGCTCTACCAGCTGCTGTTAAAAATTCTATGTCGAATATAACAGAACAACTGAAAGAGCGTCAAACACTTTTTAAAGTGCAATTAGCCGATGCGCAACAGGAATTAAAAGATTTCTTGAACAAACTACCAGCAGAAGACATAAAAGATATCGAGAAAAAGGTAGCGGAAATCAAAAGTAATCTAGATAAAGAAATCGCACAAGGGAATTCTCTCGATCCTGCATCCGTAGAAAAGATGTACAACATGCGAGAGGAAGTGGCTGACCTATTACAGAAGAAAAAAGGTATCTTGG
This sequence comes from Muscidifurax raptorellus, assembly GCA_020010945.3. Lineage (NCBI taxonomy): Eukaryota > Metazoa > Arthropoda > Insecta > Hymenoptera > Pteromalidae > Muscidifurax > Muscidifurax raptorellus. Next base: position 4,535,293 of record CM052079.1, on the reverse strand, counting down.
AAGATCTCAAACCAGGAAAAGATTCGAAAGTCGACAAACAGTTAATGATGGTGAAAAGAATACAGGATATTGTCGGTGCCGTTCGGGTACCAATAGAGTTCTACAATAAAATAAAAAATGACCAAGCCAAAATAAATGAACTGTCTCTGGCTATGAAAAAAGCAGACGAGAAACTAAAACAATTGATGTTATATGAGCAAAGCATTTATAAATCTATCATCCCTATATGTAAAAATATAGAAAATAAAGTGAACGATATGGAAAATAATTTACAGGGTAAATCGCATGCAGCTTTGGATATAAGTAAATGGCAAATACAAAGTACTCTTAAAGATATCAAGCTTCAAATGAAAAAAATGACGAAGGGATTTAAAATACAGGAAGATCTAGTTCGTTGTATAGAAAAGTTAGAGGAAGGTATGAACATTATGATCAATATGTACGATCGCATAGAAGATTACCACGACAAAGCAGAATTGGCCGATTATATCGCAAATATCAATTCCAATAGAGCGAATGAAATTGAAATAAGCAATGCCGTGTTAAGACGCGAAGTAGACAATCTGAAATGGATTATACAATCCAATCTTGTGTTGGGAAAATACGAAACAGGCATGGATGCATTTAGGCAACATATATATCCTTTTGCTGGGTACTTCATACCAGAATTCGATTTACCTTCTTCGCTGAAATCAAATGATACGAATGGCCTAGTAGCAACTTCTGCTGAAAAAATACAAGTTTTAAAATCCAAGCTAGTAGAATCTAGAATAACAATCACCAAATACGATAAATTCATACACAGCAAAGTTCGATTCGACGGTAAAGAAAAACAATCGTCCCCATTCTTTGTGTGGAAATATAATCTGCATAAAAACGCAATAAAAGAACTTTTAGAGGGAAAAGAAGTAACTTTAAAGTCCGATGCTAGGCAAGGTTTAAATAATAATGCTATTAAATTTAATACGATAGGCATTTATTTCAAATTGGCTAACGAAACATTGCAAAAGGAATTAAACAATCGATTGGAAGATTTTAAAGTCGAAATGATACATATGGGTACTTCCTATTATAGATGTGAAAATAATTTTTATGTTATTCCAAGTGATAATCAAACTATTTCGTATACGTTTGCAAGAAAAGAAAATGGAGATCCTAAAGATTCGAATGATGTATATAAAAAATTAGAAAAGTACGAGCCCGTTCTTAGCCCGTATACCTTGTGGAATGTAAAAATAAGTCAGTACAGTGTAGGAAGATCATATATGTTTAATTCGTTAGAGAAGTATAAAGATGAAGAAATAGATCTGGAATTAGAAGGAACAGGTCAATACGTCGATCGAGGTATCGATGTATGTAACAAGGATTTAAATAAGTATTACATATTGGACGATACAATATTTGAAATTAATAATATTGGGTTGTCTTCGCTTAGTATGCTGATTAAGAATAACATGAAATATATGAAGAGAAAACGTCGCAGTTTAGATGAACATGAGTCAGCACGAGAAGTTAATAAAAGTTCATTTGCAACCAGTGGTGCTTCTAACAATATGAGGTCTTCGTTGATAAATAACATTTTCAATATGGTAGGCTCTGGCTTGATGGCTTATGAATATTTGAATCCGTTAAATAAAATAGGTCAATGGTTCACGAAAGAGGATAAAAATATCAATGTAAATGAAGATTTCATGGCGCTTGGTGATAGTATTCCAAAAACCATGAAATGGATGAATGCTGAGTCTTTACATTCCGAGCTGCCAACTGTATCTAATTTGTTTATAAACCATGAATCATCTACCGTTGATAGCTTACCGAACGGTCTGATGTTCTGCAACAATGGTAACTTACTATTATTAGATTTAATAGTACGTCGAAAAAATGGAAAGAAATACCAGCACAAAGACTTTGTGATTGATAAGAAACTTGATTCTGAGTTTGCTCAGAGTCTTGCGTATCACGCTTATAGACCAAAAATATAAATATTGATTTCGAAAAACAAGAATAAAATAATTAAATAACATGTAATACTAATGAATTGTGATTATAAATGGAAATTCGAATTATAAATGAATCATGTACTTTGTTTTGAAATTATTGATGTAAAATAAATGTATTTTGGCACTTTATATTTGCTTTCTCTCCACACACAAAAATGCGTCTATATAGCTCAGCATGATTTGCTTCGACATACATAGTGTAATCAAGCTACAGGCGCAGTGTCATTTTCAGACGCTAATGCGGGCATCGCCACGAAGCTACAGTTTCACAATACACAACCCAACTGGTGATCCAAATAGATTTTTTTGCACCATTAAAAAATATATTTTCATCCCGTCAATTAATAAATAGTTATAAGCCCGATGGTTAGCCATACTGGGCAACTCTTCTCTATTACAATAATCCTTTCTCTCCAGTTCAATGGCATGACGCCCGCGTAAGAGGAGTCCTCTTCGCGCATTGCAAGAAGCGTATTATACATACACTTACACATACAGCGGCGTCCTCGAGTCCTTCTCGACTTCATGCATTTCAATGCGCGTCGATTCTTCCCTTCTTCGCTGCTCTCCGGCTTTTCCTCGAACTCTCGAGAAACGCGTGTATATACCTATATATACACATAGGAGTCGAGACAGGATCCGGAGGGTAATACTTCTATAATATGTATATATACATAACGCACAACTGCAGCATCGCTGTTTTATTCAAGCGCGTTGCTGGCGCGGGTTCATCCAAAATTTTAAAGAGCTTCGCGCGTATACCCGACTCGCGCTTCGATCATCCGGAAGAAAATCGTTTTTGTTTCCTTTCATCGATTATAATATAGCATCAGGATGACGATAGATCGAAGAGCGTATGCGTGAGGATGAATTGATATAGGAAACCGCGCGGCACAGCAACAGCCAGTGCGGCGCTATATCGATCGCCGGTGTGCATATATAGCGACTCTGCGCTTGCTTTGTGCTTCGCTCCGTAGAGTTGGTATATATATATAGTCTATGTACGTGCGCTACTGCCACTTGCTCTCGCGGTTACATCTGTAACGTGACTTTCCGGCCGTTTGTGTGTCTCTCTCTTTCTCTCTATGCAGATAATTATCCGACTCGTGCTGTCTGGACGTTTGAAAGTGCTGACACTGCAAACTTTTGTAAAGAGACGATGGAAATTATTCACCTTTGAAGATGCCGTCTATTTCGAATCGATATCTCGAACGAACTTTAGAGAACTGTATATTAACGGCATAGAAGCAGCTCTTGCGTGTATTTCTCTCAAAACTTTCCAAGGCAGACTCGCTGCGGTGTCGGTATTTTATGCGCGACGCACACCCTCTCGTCCATTCCAGAATATATACATATATACGTACAGACAGGATCCTAAGAACCTCGTGTACTCGTATATATAACACACCCTACGCCGCCGGCCGAGTCGTGAGTATGAGCGAGTGAGATTGATGAGAGGAAGAGCATCGGCGGAAAAGATGTGGCCTCGCGGAGGAGAGCTTTAAGAGCTTTGTGCGCGCTTGATTATTGCCCTGCCGAGACTGAATTATTTTTTTATATAATAGCGTATTTTGAAACGTTCGACGCGTTGACCTCGAGAAAATTGTTGTCGAATTAAAGAAAAATATCATTCCGGGTGAAGACGATAGCAAGACGCGCAGCAATAAAAGCAACGCAGCGTATATTTTTATTCGGGGGTGGAGCCAAACGCGTCGGACAAATCGAGCGCAAGCGAGCTGCTGGTATATATATATATATATATATATATATATATATATATAATACGCACGTCGGAGGGGGTGGACGACCTTCCGCTGATAATGCCCCGGGTGGTTGACCTTTTTCAGCCGCGTAATAAATTCAGCCGCGGCTGATGCAGTGCTTGATGTGCGTTTGTTCGGATGCGCGCGAGTAAAAGCCCAGGAATAATTAATTGCAGAGCCGGTTTTGGGAGCGAGCTCGTATCAAAAAGTATGAATCGTATATATTTGCAATTGTTTCATTATTTTAATGGTGTCTGATACGATTCGAATCGTCCCAGCGCCGGTGATTTCGATCTCGGGATTGAACAAATTTTTTTTTATTTACTGACTAATTAGCGATTACAGTTGATGAATAAGACCAGCAGTATACGTAGAATAGTGGTGTGCGAGTCGGATTTCCCACAACGGCTCTCTATATTCGTCTCCAGCTAACAAACATAGGTGACGCATATAGTTTCCCCATTTGCTTAATCACAACCTTCGCGTAAAATATACGTACACATGTATAGTCGTGTTATATTATGTTAAAACTGGCTTTGCTTGAGGGCAGCTCTTCCTCCCTCTCTATATATACAATATAGATCACAATTGTAACTGATTCTGCAGGTCATCGTAAAAGTTGGCATACATAAGTTCCAAATATCTACATATGTATCACGCGTATATTAATTAATACAACCTATATAACATTAACGACCTTCTGTTGCTGTTTATGTATGGAATGTAACTAGTCGAGTGTGTTTATGTTCGCGTACATGTACAGGCCTCGATGGCGCTAATCGAATTTCCGCATGTGCATGTAGATCATAGAAGCGCGAGATTATTTCGTTGAAGCGGTATAACGTTCGTTGGTCGTCCGAGAGAGTATAGACTATATAGCCACTTCTCTTGTTTGCGCTCGTAATAAAAAGGCTCTTTGAAGAAAATTCAATAATTCAAGTCGGACCTCTATACACCATCCAGACACTTCGCGCGAATGACTCAGGCGTTATAGAGTACACAGGATACATAAAAACTGCCAGAAGCTATATAACGAATGACTCAGGAGTTTTCCGCGAAGCTTCCGGTCTCGAGCCCCTGCGAAACCGCGTAAAAATCCGTTGTATATCGGTATGGTAGTAGTAGAGCAGTAGTACGAGTCGACGTGCGGTCGGACGCTCGCTTATGCGCGATAGCTCCGGGCGATAACAAAGGGCGTTGACCGACGCAGAGCGAAATCATCAGACGAGCGCACGACGTTTCAATTACAAACGACTATAGCGTGAAAACGAGAGCTGGTTATTGAGGGGAGGGCGCCGCGCATCTACTCGATTTCCCGAGCTTCCGCGAGAGCTCATATATGATTGTCGTGCATGGAAAGTTTTCGTTCGTTTGCGCTTCTCTTACGATTCGTTGGAAATAATGCGTGAATAATAACGCTCGTTGAATTTACTACTGCGAAACGAGAATATTCACACATAATCCTGCGAAATATGCATTCTTCGTTGTAATAAATAAATAGAAAGCTATATACATACACAGTCGACTATATCATCACAACAAGCCAGTGTATATACCCCCAGATCCCCCGACGATGCCATTGACCTACGAGAGCGAGATATATACATATATACACACACTCGCACCGGTTATTCTTCTTCTTCTCTTCCAAGAGGGTCGCGTCTATACATCCCCCTTATTTTCTCTCGGCTCCGCGCGCCAGCACGATTAATCACGAAGCTATATAAGGCTATATACACACGAGACGAGAAAATCGAAACGCGCGACTTTCTCATCCTATATATTACACTCGTTCTCTTCTCTGCGGCTTCTTCTTCTCGGTCTTCTTTGAGAGAATATACGTTACACTCGCTCGACGAGCCCTTGATCTGTCCGGTTCTCTCTCTCTCTTTTCTTTCGGGCGGGACGATGAATAAAATTACTCAGGGAGGGGATGTTTTTTTTCAGGTTCGTCGGTGGTAAATAATGCATCGGTTTTTCGGACGGGAATTGATTTTGAGCGAGGGACTGCGGCTTTTATTTTGAATGATTCAAATTCGATAAGAGCTTTTTTTCGGTTTGGAGAAGGGACTACGTGTGGTGTGGAAATATTGATGGGATATGTACTTATAGTTTTGTTACAGTAGATGAGTACTGACAATGAGATATTTAACGTTTTTTTGACGGGGAATCATTTTTGCATCTACGAACCTTTTTGCCATCGGAAGCCAATTGATTGTGCTGAAATTCAAGATGAGATTCAAAATAACAGGTTTCATTTGTCTATTATATACAGCAGAAGTCGATATGTTCTCTGGAAATAATTGATTATAATTGGTTTCCTGGTAGAAGTCTTCACGGGTTTCCGAGTAGAAACCAGCGATATTTTCTATTTAATAACAATATTTTAATAATAACATATTATATTTAAATTAAATTAAAGCCAGGTTTCTCTAGTTCTCTAATGATAATAATCATAGGTTCAGAAATTAAAATATTATCAATCAATAAATATTAATAAACAGTACCCCCATTTGATTAAAACTATAACGAAAATGGTGCACAAGGAAAAGGACGTAAGCGAATAATAAGAAACTCAAGACGATTGAAGCAAACAAAATACTTTATTGTTAGATATTATAGTACAGTACGCGTAGCCCGTGACACATTAAAACAGACCATTTAGTACATATCCTAAATAAATAGCCCTGCTTAATATCGCACCTCACATGCATAACCATCATATAACCTTGATATGACTTCGAAAAAATTGTCTCAATATCGCATCGACTTATTTCATCTCTCCGCTGTAACGTTGATCGCGGACGCGAGCCAATAACGTGAAATCCGTCGTATAACATCTTTGATTTTGCGCAAGTACATAACCGGCTGAGTTTTCCTCTCCGATCGTTCGTTGCTGCGCCGCAGGGGGTTATAAACATCAGGTGGTGAAGGGAAAAAAAAATTCGTGGAACAGGGGCAGTTGTGGTTTTTTTTTTCTCTTTCTCTCGTGGATATAGACGGGATTATGCACGCATATCTCGGCCGTCGCACATATAGAAAAAAATATTCGTACTGCATTCTGAAATGCGACTGTATAATTATATCCTGAGGACGACGCGCGCGAAGGGGGAGGCCTTTTTTACGTGTATATATACTTTCCTTCCGATCATCGTCGCAGTAGAAAAAGAGGAACGCGACAACAGAGAGAATGTAGTCTCTGCTCTTTGTGTATACGTATATATTGGCTTTTTTCCCTCGATCCTGCGCCTCGTCATCTACATATATATATCCATATCAGGGGAAAGAGTATCGCATTGGCCCTCGCGCGACTCTGTTATTTTTTCGTCTCGGCAAATTTTTTTTTTTTTTTCGAGCGCGCTCGACGTTCTCGAAATAATCATGGCACAACCTACGGTTTATATTGTGTTTATGCACGTATTTTCTGTGTATATAGCTACAAATATAAGTCACAGGCCAACATTTCGTAGTACAACACAGCACAATCATTGTCGTTTATCATTAATTGTTTTTTGCCATTACTTTTCTCTTTTTCTGGGATATGCCTCCGCCGCAATCATACATCGTACCGTGATAGGGTTTTTTTCTAATTTTATTTTGTTCACATTTTATAATTATACGGTATCCAAGTTTCTTTAAATAATACAATCGTATAATAATATATTTATATATATTTATATATATATGTAATATTAAAATTGACCAGATATATTCTATTGACTAGGCACACTTAGTTCATAACAAGAAAAAAATTGTCTTTTTCTCCCCTCCCTACTCGCGCGCTTTCTCTTTCTCTCTGATATTTATTTATACGTGTAATATTACTCGCTCACTCGCAGACTTGATTCGCTCGCTCACATATTATGACTTTCTTGCATTATTATAATTCCTCATACCGTTATATCCAAGTGTATTTATTTTTTCCTTCAAATTCGGATAAAAGGTATAACAGAATTACAGCGATGTCGTCGACGAGAACACGCACAGTGTGGTAATGACAAAAATTGGCTTTGTTTATCATCATCGTCATCGTCATTATTATTTTAATAATAATAATAATAATTCGCTCGTTATACGCACATCTCGACAAAACACACGCTTATACATCATACTGTCGCACAATGTTATACACAGCAATTATTTTCAATATAGTAAATATTCGTCCCCTTATTATGTTATCGTATATAATATTATGGAAAAATAGAAACTTCTGACAATAAAAAACCAAACAAACGACCTTATAACCGACAATTGGAAGCTGCGGCTGTTATCTTCATTTATTTCTTTTGTTTTCCGTACACTAGCGTGTATATGAAAAAAAGAGAGCTTATAACAACGGGGAGAAATACGCGAATCGCGTCCTCGTTTCCACATCGGACTCATCCGCAACTCCCAACGCCTGCTTACACACGCGATGTGTGTTCGGTATCGTTACACATCGATACGCCTTTTTTTTTTGTTGTCCCCTATATTTCGTCCATTATTTTTTTCGCGTCGCGAAAGTTTGATTCACATATTGAGTTTTCTCCCGACGTTTTAATGGTTCGCGACTCGGACGAGGAAAAATTTTACTGGAAAAAGTGTATACAAGAGTAACAGTTTTGCTGCAGAGTGCTCAAGCAGACGCTTTTTTTAATTTTTTTTTTTTTATGTTTTATCGCATAGTTCGGCGCGAAACGTCGTACTTAACTTTTCCAACGAACGAACGAACGCCTGCACGAGGTGCGTCTATTTTCAAAATGAATATACGGACGCCGATCGAGCTGCATATATATATATATATATGCGCTAAAAATATAAAACTATAAACTCGGTTAGCTTCGATAGTATTTATATATATCGAAATATTTCATACCCCTCATCGAGTATAACAGCTGACGTGACAGCTCTCCCGAGTAATTCGATAGTCACGCTGATATAACTCTCTCTGATTTTGATTGGATTCTGCTAGATCGGCGCAATTCTGAAAATGAATAACGGGAAAATGAAAGAACGAAAATCCGCTGAATCCTCGCGTTCGTTCGTTTCGATCTTAAAAATTTGCCTGCAACGATTCTACTACGCGACTTGCCTGTGTGGTCGGTTGTATAGAGTCTATAATTCAACGTACAAATATATAATAGAAAAATATAATCGGTAGAAGAATATAGAGATAGAATAGAGTTAGAGTTATAATTTTTATTTGCTCGAAAAAACTTTTCCGCACTTTATTTTACATCCTGACGTATCGTATTTTATTATAATATAACGACTACACGTACACAGAAGTGAATCTCAAGAGTTACGTTATAACACGGCGTAGAAAAATCAACTCTTCGCACAAGCCGTCCTACAAATTTTGCGGATATACGTAATGTTTATCTTACACACACTCGGTATATGTCCCTCGTAAAAAACGCGTAACAGTTCGATCGCGAAAAGGTGCGCGTTCGTATTTTATTTTATTTAATTTTTTAGAGCCGTTTTTCCCTACTAATACGTACGCGTACGTCGCGGTAATAAAGCATATAATCCCTGACGAACTACTACTTCTACAAAATACGTCTACTTACACGACGATGTCCTATTATCTTGTGCTGAATCATATAACAGTTTTAGTTTTCTTTTTTTTCTCCTCCTCCTCCTCCTCCTCCACCTCCTTCTTCTTCTTCTCTACTTCCGACGCCACGTCTCTCTCACTATCTCTTTCTCTCCCTTAAAAAAGTTTATCTTATCAGAATAATATTGTAACCGTTTATTTTTTTCTCTTTTTAATTAAATTGGAACACGAGCCAACCTGCTGCAGAGGAGACAACAATGTCGAGATCAGGATGTATCAATAATAATACTCTAATACCTTACGTTTGTGTATGTGTGTGTTTGTGTGCGTATGTGTATCTGCGTTGCTATATATAATAGATATATATATATATATACAAATGAGGAAAAAATAGCTGTACACGACTATCGATATGGACAATAGGTGTGAGAGAATGTGCTATACTGCTTTTCGGGAATAGAATTATTATCGATGATTGGAAAATTGATTTGCTAAAAGCAAATAACTATTTTATCGTTATATTTATTCTTTTGAAGGAAAGGCGCGATTACATAGTCTCAATTTCGAGGAGAAGCAGATTCCTGCGTGCAACACATTGTAAAATGTGATGATAACAAATACAGAGTAAACGATTGCCCGATGTCCATAAAAGTGATGCGAAGCTTATGCATTTCAAGAGATAATAGCCTGTGTGGTACGCGCGAGAAAGGTCGACAAGTCTTTTAATTTCATACTTGTTCAGAAATATATATATATATTTCTGAACAAGATCGCGAGCGCGCGTGTTATATAGAAATCACAGGAGACGCGCGTCAGTGTATAGAAGAAACAGTCAGTCTTAGAGGGTTGTGTGTTATTATACTGTATATACGGAAGGGACAGAGCCATCTGGTATCTCTTGTGCGCTTAGACTTTCTGCGAAGCCGTCGATGGTACTCGTGCATAACGTGACGTTTTACGGACTCGTTTCTTTCATATCTGAATTTTCAAGAATCGCTCATTTCAACTGTTCTATACGTATATTTCATGCGTTTTTACTACAGCGCGTTTCTTTTGTTCTGTTCGTCCCTTCGTCGCATTGTTATATAGCGTATATATAGTTATATATTTTGGTCTCGTGATCAACGTCTGGAAAATTTCAACAACGAGTTTTAGAGCTAGACTCAAGTATAATAGAGGAAACAACAACTTTTGGTATGGGAGTTTCTCAAGGATTATATATCAGAGAGATGTTAGATGGAGATGTTATATATATACGATTATATCGAAGTGGTATATTACGCGGATGTCGTACAGTAGGTTCGATCGAGAAAGTAGTCGTATAGAAAAAAAGTAGGACCGAAAAGAAAACTTCGTTTCAATATGCTCATCCTGCAATTCTCCTCCAAATGTAAAATTCAATTCTTCTCGAAAGGCCGTATATGTATGTATATAGCCGGTCACTGTAAAAATCTAAAAATCCGCGGACTCGCGAGAAGAACAGTTTGCGGTTATTTCACCGTAAATATATAGGTCATACAGTACCACGTGGATAATATACACACATCATCGATGAAACGGAAGAGAAAATAGAGGGACGCCTCGCGAGCAGCGCGTGTGCGATATTGTATAGAAAATACGTGCTATATTGTTATGCGATATTTGCTGCGAAGGGAAATTTTCGACTGTTATACATGAGAAGTATACAAACGAATCGTTTACGAGAATTCAATGTTTATTCGTATATCGAATTTCAATAACAGTATATATAGATGGGAATTAATTGTTCTGCTTATGCGAACTTCACTGATGAATAAATAATGTTATGTACTTCTCATTAAAAGTTCGAAAATCCATGCTGTATATATATATATATATATATATATATATATATATATATATATATATATATATATATATATATATATATATTAATAACAGAAGAAAAAACGATCAAGAACGTGCAGAATCTCGATCGCGGCTGAAGTTTGCACTATTGAGAGAATATTCCATACATGGGGCTTCTTTATTTCTTCCTAAAAATCGTTCTATATCACGACGGGGTTCACAACTTTCAACGTTCCTTTAGTCGATTACAACACGCACATCTCGACAGAGAAATATAATATGTGTATCATCGTTCCCGGTCCTATGGGCTCGATTACATATCTCTCTCTCATCACTCTGTCTTTAAACTCTTGAACAAACGTTAAACTTCATGCTTTGTCATTACGTTTTATTTTATTTTTTTTCTTCATATACGCAGGGAAAATTACCGTATATATATAATATCGTCATATCACATAAATATATGCGATGCGGATATTCTACTATAATAAAATGCGCGCGTGAGAGGGGCCTTATTTATTCTCGGATCTTTTTGGTAATTAGTTTTATTTGTCTCTACTCTACGACCACTATTGCTAAGCTACACACGTCGTCGTCCGCGGCACGCTTGAAACGATCGCCGCCTAAGTTCTACCGATGATGACGCAAAATCGATCAACCAAATGTCTTCAGAATGGAAAACTAAACATTTTCTTTTTCTATATCTCGTCTATCATTATGCGACAGACGAGCGGTGATTATGTGCGTGTGTCTATTATACGTGCATGTGCTTGCATTTAGTGTCTATATATAAATATATATATACACGTGTACGCGTGATATTACAAACAATCGATTATTATAGCATGACTATATTATAGGCGTAGGTACATGCTTATAATAGATAACGAAAGCTTTAAAAACTACGCACACACACGCATATATATATATATATATATATATATATATATATATATATATATATATATATATACGTACAAATTTATATATATATATATGTGTGTGTTGTATAAGCTTACGGGTTATTATGCAATATAATGTCACTTTGAAATATATAATACGAGCTACTACTGTACCCTATAGGTAAGAAAATGCTTAACTTGGCTTATATATATATATATATATATATATATATATATATATATATATATATATAGGTCGCTTAATACGTGTTAAATGTTTACCTCCTAAATTTTATAGGTATATCGTAAAAATGATGCTTACGGAATATAGGTGTATTATGCGTTACGTTAATAATGGCAATACAATCGATAATAGCTTACAGCGACAATTACGTTACGATCATACTAATATTATGTATACCGTTTATATGAGATTGGCGATAGAAAAAATAAAATTATTATACCAAGGGCTGCAACCGTTGCACGTTTTAATTTTTGTTTGTATTACTTTTTATCAACATCGCGCCCTATCGATAACAAATCAGCGAAAAACCTCTTACTCGCTACGCTTCGTACCGATTTTTTTTAATCCTCATAATTCCTAAAAAACACTTACAAGCTGAAAAATGTATCATATATGCCTAAGTACGTGCAAAGCTCGACGGAACAATTTTTTTTTCTTCATCAGCGGTACACCATGCCCCTATACATACTTCAACAAGTTTTGAGCTTTCAGTATTTTATTTTGTATCTCGTATTTTAAGTTTCGCGCGGCGATTGTTCGAAAACTTGCTTTCCTCGTCAACATTTTTTGTTTGTTCTCTCCTATACAAAAATGATTGCTGCAGAGGCGACAACGACTGCATCGTCGCGTGTATATATATATGTATATATAATTGTTGATATTTAGAATGTTGCTTTTAGTGCAGCTGTGCAAGCGTGCGAGCGACAGTTGCGGAGGGATTTAGTTACGAAGCGACGATAACACACACGATGAAGCTCTCGAGAATATGCAGTAATAATTATGCATGTATATGTGCTATACGTGATTTGGTCCGTCGATTTTCTGAGAAACGAAAAAAGAAAATATTTACCAATTACCAGCCAGCAACGTGTTGTGTGTAACTGAATCGGATAAATGTATCAAACTACGAAAATGTGAGAAATTCGAAAGCGAGTGTGGGGAATTTATATATATAGTCCGAAAAAGAGAGACGATCGATCGTCGCGGCACAGCTGTGACAACAAGTCGCTTTTTTCGAGGCTCGACGTTTATCGATCGATTGATAGCGAGCCGATAAGCCGAGCTTTCGCGGCATTATATGCGCGACCTTTATGACGGCTGAATCGTAAAGCTCGCGCGAGCTTTCTTGACTGTCGATTCGGTGCATAATATATGGTCTTCGAAAATCGACCGGATGTTTGTGAATGATATGCCTTCAGGGTGTATTGTATATTTTATTGTCACGTTATATATGTATATCGGAAAAATTTTAGAAAGAAAAGTACGGTTTGTTACGTTATCAAAAGTTTTTTTTTCTTTGCGTGTATAATATGATGGCTCTTGCGAGAGAGATGCTGAAGGGAATAATGAGAGAAATTATAATTATGTAATTATAAAAGAATACTTACAAAAAGGAAAAGTATAACTTTATATGTACAAGGGTTTGCTCCATGTTTTCTTCTCGAAAAATTATTATACTTCAAAGCGAGAAAAGGCAAAAAATGCTATACTAATGCGATTACGTTTTTTTTCTCGCATTGTATCTGTTATGCTGGCAAGCAAATTGAGCTACAAATTACGCAAATTATAAAGTACGCAGTGATGAACGAATTAAATTATTGCTCGTTTAAATAAAGCTTAAACGTGCGAGATATATATGCACAAAAGAAAAGGTAAAGTTCTAGTTTTTCTACAAGCGACTAGATAAAGGGGATGACAGAAAAGTAAAAATCGTATCTAAGTATCGTGTGGTTTTTTGTTTGAAATACTTTTATTGTTTAAAAAATGTCTTCACAATATTTAAAATATTTAACACATATTTAAAACATTTTGCAATGATTTTTCGTATAATGCTTATTTTCTCATTTTCACGTTTCTCTCTTACTTGTTCATTTTTTTTTTTCATTTTTCCTCTTTTTACCATTTGTGTATAGAAGCTTAAAGTAAAGAATCTAACATCGTGTAAATCAATTGTAATATATTGTTTAATCTTTGTACGTGTTTCAGTAGAAATAGTTGAGATTGGTAAGACTGTTCAATATTGAAAATACACTTTTTCTTTTATACAACTGACACAGTATATTAATATAATAATTATTATTGGAAGTGGTGGTAATTGGTAAATCTTATATTCTGTCCTTTTTTTCAATCCTTTTCTCCATTATCGTACTCCATTATTATATTATTAATAATTAATTATATACGCGAAACAACATTAGCCTTCGAATAATTCGTTACTCGCTACAAGTAGAAAAAATCTCCTCCTAATACATGCGCAACTTGCTTCCACTCTCTCTCTCTCTCTCTCTCTCTCTCTCTCTCTCTCTCTCTCTCTCTCATATTCTCACGCCTCATCGTGTGCCTCGTCTTTCTTTCATCAATATGGTGTATATCGTGTTATCTGTATGTGTGCGATGGCCATCAAAGCTACAATATATTATATAAAATCAAAATCGTCCGAGGGCAAAGTTCTCTTTTTTTTCATCCGTCGATGATCTTCAACGCCTCCCCAGTCAACCCGAGTAAACAAGTGCAATTTTATCCTCGAATGCCTTCGATCAATAACGATCAGAGTTTGTTGTTTATTTTCTTCTTTTTTTTCTATACTCGCCATTAGTTAAAAATCGCTCGGTTATAACAAACTATCCTTTTCTCGCGCGAGGAAAACTTTCTGTTGTTTTATATTTTTTTTCTCTTCATATCGCGACGCGCCTCGATTTTTTAATTTTATTTTTCGTTCGTAATACTCCCTCCTTAAACTGCGGCGAACAAGCGGAAAAAAGTGTCGTAAAAAATAAGATTTGCATCGAACAACAATTAACGCGTCGAAAGTCGCGCGCGACTCAACAAAACCATTTTTTCCCTCAAACCTCTTTAACTTTTCTTTTTTTTTCCTCAATATTTATTACAGCTCCTCTCGGCTTCGAGTTCGCTTTAATACGGACACTGATAGATTAGCGGTTTATCATTTTTAATCGTTAGAAATATGCGGATTAAATCGTCAGCAGGCGTTTATATAATTATTACAGTTTTGGTGTTCAGTTACAGTTCTCTTCAATTTTTTTAGCTTATACTCGTTTTTTTTATTTCCTTAAACTCGTCGATTCGAAGAAAAAAGCCTACCTACAAAGACGACATTAACGGATTACGTGCAATAAGTTGTTTAATAACATTGTTACAGCGTTATTATCGTTATGCAATTGTTTTTTTTTTATTCACATCGTTACAAATTCTCACATACACACAGTCTCGCAGTACATACTCGTTAAACTTTAAGTAGACCATAGCTCGACACGGATTAGCTCCTCCTAGTATATTATCGTCGTTTATTGTTTATAATAATTATTGGTTAGTGGGATAATCATATTTTCATATAGCTTACAGCGTCATTATCGTCTTGGGCATTAATCTGTCAACCTCCCGGTCCTTCTCTCCTATATAACCGAGTGACTATATATATGAGTCTGTACACGTGCGAGATTGTTTTTTGTTGGTTTTGCACAAAGCAAAGGGAAAACGACGACTGTTGGTCGGTTCGATCGTGTTTTTTTCTGTTCGCACCAGCGACGACAAGCCTCTAAATTATCAAAATAAACATTAGATCGAGTAAATTTTTTTATTTTTCATAAAGTAAAAAAGATAGTCTTTCTTACCTTCCTTTTTTTTAGAATTGTATTTTATGTATAAACGTTGCTGTTATAACAGTGTTTTAATATTTAAGAAAATAAGCTTTCATCAAGCTATCGTTAATACGAAGAAAAATACTTTTGAAGGCGATTACACTTTTCAACTTTCTATTTATTATATAAATATTCATTATTATTATTATTATTTTTTTAATAGTCATAAGAAAAATATTAACTTTATTACACAGCTTGCATTTCTTAGTCGCGACGCTGCTGCTATGCTGCTGCTTCTGGCTGTCCTATATCGTTCATCTATGCATCGTTTTATTTTTCTCTGGATAATAAATTTATACGCTGATAATCAAGGGTTATATCTCATGAAGAAAAAGACGTCTCGGCCGCGCGCGTGCGCGTGCACTACACAATGATTATTCCTTAGAAATTGTTAAGAAACATTGTTTACGTGTTTCGTCACACACTATATATTAATGTATAATAATAATAACGTTATTACTTTTTCGTTGATTGTATTGTTCGACTTACAAAATATTTAACTAATTTTAAATCTCTTCTCATAAGATCTGAAAGAATTTGATTGCATCTTCAAAAAGGATATTATTATTTTTATACAAACAATCGCATGCGATAAACAACAACATAGCGCGCGATTTCACAAACCGCGCCTCTCGTGTCGTCCTCGTATTTTAATGATAATATTCATGCTTTGAGAAACAAGTGAATATATTTGTATAATAGTGTTATCATCGTCATCCTCATCATCATCATTAACATTGTCAAAAAAAGCTATATAAAAAAATCTTCACACGATATCAACTCCTCTCGCGCTTTTTAATCCTGGACTATATATCGCCTAAGTCTACTAATATCGTCGCCGATAACGACGCATATTACACATGACGATCCGACCAACAGTCGCTCTAGTTCGGGCTTCCGAATGACACATTCTTCCTCTGCGCACTGGCTTATATATATATATATATATATATATATATATATATATATATATATATATATATATATATATATGTGTGTGTGTAATACATCGATACACCGAAAGATATATAACGCGAGAAAATTGGCAACCAAAAAAATCGAGCAAATAATTTTCCTCCCCCATTACTCCCTATATACTTTCTCTCAATCATGGTTGGGTTTCTCTTCTCTTTACGAACTTATCGCTTAGTTTTTTAACCATTGTGCTCACCTTTTTTTTGTACGCGTTATTCCCGTAATCGATATACCTCTTTTCGCACAGTGCAATATATATGCGATGAATATTATATCTGCGTCCGCGTGTATGAATAATTAATGAGATGTGTGCGTGCGCGTGTGTGTGTGGGTGTATCCTGAGTTTTGCATTACTACTTGTATCGTCGTTATCCTTCCTCCTCGACTTTTTTTTTTGTTCAACGTCCACGATCTAACTTTAACAATATAGAGGGCATTTCTTCATCGGGTATAAGCTGATTTCTTAATTTTTTTTTCTTCGACTTCATATCGTCAATATTATAAGCGCAACAACTAATCACGTTTTTTTATTTTTGCTCGGCGGACGCGATCGTCTGCCCTAATCTGCGTGAGAGTAGAAAACGATTGCAATGATCACAGTCCGTTTCGTATTTAAAACAGTATTTTGTTTGTTTTTTTACAGATGAGTCACTTTTTAAAATTCTCGCAGCGCATGTGTCTGTGTGTGTGTGTGTGTGTGTGTGTGTGTGTGCTGTCTGTGTGGTCTATGCATGATTTGTGCGTATGCAAATTTGATTTTCGAATCACCGAGATTGTCGATAATAATGCGAAATCGGTAGCGATCGGTAATCATATACGAGTACGTATCGTTATATCCTTACTCAATAATCAACACTCTCGCGTCCGAATAACGAAACTACACTTTATCTATCACTCTCAATTTTTTTAAGTGAACTTATATGCAGAAAACCCAGCGATAGAGCCGCTCGTGTATGTATAAGAAAGATAAAATATATGTCGAAATTCTCAATCGAAACGAGATCGTATATCAGTTAAAAAAATTCAGAGCTCTCCCTTCTTCGGCGATTGTCACACATGCACGCACCTATACACACAGAACAAAGCAACAAGCGTTTGCGTCATTTATATTATAAGTATTTCTTTATGTAAAAAGGAAGAAAATATAGATTTCGAACTTGTTTTCCTGTGTAAGTAACATTGATCGCCCCGATTCGAATTATCATGACAGTTCGGTCAATAATGAAACGATATACATATCCCATATATATATATAGCTTATATAATATCCGAAATTCGCGCGTCTCATTGCGTCTCACCCCAGTGTCCCGTCCCGATCACGAAGTATCTACTCCGAGAAGCTTCTTCTACTCTCGTCCCGATGCAAATGGAGGGGAAAAGGCAAGTTCGAGGAAGCCATATACTTTTTTCCTTACTCGGTCTGTTCTACCGTGGATTCTCTCCGAGAGAAGCTTATGCGACAAAGGAGATAATGAGGCGAGTGTACAGTAGCTCTCGGAGAAAGAGAAAATCGTTTTCGGCGCATTGTACGGAGAGAAGCGCGATCGGCTTGAATTTTGCGTGAAAAACTCGGAACATCGTATTACATAATTGTGAAATATCCTTTTCGGCGCGCTCCTCTGATAAAAAAGGATGTGATATCGGTTTGATTGTCGGCGTTGACTGCTGTTTTTCATTTCTTCGAGATACCACCAACGCGTTTCGCTCAGTGGGTTCGAACAAAGGGGGCCTTCTTCTCTTCCGCCTTCGCGCCTCCCTCTCGTAAATGCACCGCTATATAACACGCGCTTCCTCGTATATATATATATATATATATACGATATTTTTCTTCTTCTTCCAACGTTTTGAAAACTGGCGCGCGCATATCCCGCGAAAACGACGCGGCTTCCGAAGAGGTGCAAATTCGCACCGGTTGGTGGATATTGTAATATTCTATGCCGTACGTCCCCTCATTTCACGGGCTGTGCGCGCGAAGAGCGAATGACCGCGGCTGAAGCGAAAGTTATACGGGAGATCGTGTAATATGATGGAATTAGCTTGTCTTCGGGGGATGGCTTTGTCTGTGTGCGAGTGAATGTCGTCGTTGCTGTGGGAAGGTGGCTTTAACGGTGTTTACGCAGGGGGAGGGGGGGGGCGAATGTTGTAATCGCTAATTAATTGACTTGTTCATCATCAAGTGTCTCGTAACGTCCCCTTGTATGCTATATATATATATATATATATAATACGTGGTAAAATCGTGCGATATTGTTCGAGTTTATTATTGTTACAATAGATCGGTTTAAAAAACGACCTGTGTTTTTCATATGCTATACCCAAAGAAAAGCCAACTACGCCACGCTCCTGAAAGACATGTCAGGTATGTGTATATATACGAAACAAATGCAGTGCGCAAAAGAAAGCTCCCGAATATTATGTAATACTTTTTCCCACCCAGAACGTGCTCTCGATTATCCGTGTTTTTTTTTGCTGTCTTTAAAGAAGAGGTTTCTTTGCGGCAGTCGTCTGGCTGGTTCAAATTTCCCGTGCGCGGGAGAATTCAAAGTATAGCAAAATCTCGATTTGGTCCACGGAACGGTTGCTGCTGCTCTCTATATAGACTATAGGCGTACTGAGAGATATATATAGAGATTAATGCAAAAAGCAAACTGGGATGATGATTCAGTTTTAAAAAGTCATATAGTCGAGTAACGAGCCAGACGACCAACCGCGCGCAGTGAGTGTATGTGTGTTCAATTGTCTTCTCGGTTTCAGTTTAGTAAAAAGAGGCATTTCTCACATTCACTTACATCCGGATCCCGCGAAAAATGTCTCGAGGTTTATCAAGTTTGTTTTCTTTTTTTTCTTCTTTTAATTTTATCGGTGTGATGTTCCCTAGAGTAATTGACATGAAGATATATATTATTTACTTTAATATTATAGTTATGTGTGTGTGTGTCTGTGTGTACAACGCGTCTCGCGACGTGTCCATTATTCTGCCCTTTATGTGCTTAAACGCTGTACTTTCCGTCCGTCCTGTTTCACATGTATCGATATACTTTCTTTAAAATGCGTTTCCGTCTCGTGTATTACAGTAGTTTGAAAAAAAAATATAAGGTTCAAAGTCGACCACCACCGCGTCGCAGCATCTCTCCGTCGTAGATTCTGGTCGAAGCCGACGCAAGTCACTGTAAAATATAATTGAGTATATATAGTGTGACTGGAAAAAAGAAACAAATAATACACAACGAAAAAAAGAGTGATGTATGTTTTAAAAAATGTTTATTGTTCTCCACACAGAGTCTCGTTTACAAAAATAAAACTCAATACGAGTCGCACAGTAAAAAAAAAAGGTGAGATGCGAGATCATCACAGCTCTCGTTATAAGTTCAAAATCAAGGACTAGTATAAATATATCATTTTCTATAAAGTGTGTGTGTGTGTACCGAAAAACAGACGGAACGAAAAACAAAACGAAAAAAAGAAAAACGACTGAATCGTCGTCGGGCTTCGGCCAATCAATCGTTCCCACGTTCCTCTTGCCGTCGGCATTTTTCTTTTTTCCGTCGATTCAATTCGCTTCTTCTCCCGCGCAATTAGCCTCGCCTTTTCTTTCTCTCTCTTTCGTTCCGTCCTTCCGTCGGGCGAAATTCTGCGCGCGCACATTATGATGTACGTCATAATACGCGTCTCGTGGCATCGTCTGTGTGTTTCTGTGTGTTCTCATAGTGTTTTCGGTCCACGCGGTAAATCTATAAACCTACAAATAGTTTTTTTTTCTGTTCCCAGGTTTGTGTTTCATTTTTTTTCTCGCTTTCCCACTTGCTACGTCCACACGAGCTATCCATCTCTTCGTCACCTTTTTTTTGGTTAATTCTTCGTTTATGTTGAAAATTTAAAAAAATACATATCTCAATCCGACCTTGCTGTGCGCGCACTTTTTGTAGATTTTTTTGTTGTTTTCTTTTTTAATTTTTATTTTTTTTCTTTAATTATTCTTAATTTACGCGCACCTCTCGCAATTCACACTTAAATGCAAAAGTCGCTCAAACAACGCGCCTTATTTATCTCTGTCGCTTCATTTTCTTTTTTGTTCGAGATTTAAATCCGCTCGCGGCAAAGTTTTTTTTTCTGCGTCAACTTCCTTAATCTTACAAGTAATAATGTCTTATTATATGTACCTCGCGTACACATCACGCAATAATAGTAGTTAATAATAGGTAATAATAATAATAAACGCTATCAATAATAATAAATATTTAAATACATGTATACAAAGTTAGCAATTATAGATATGAGTTTAGGTTTGACGGAACGAATCACGACAATGCTTAAGTGGTAATAAAAAATAAATTATTTAAATGTAACTTCGTGAGCGCGCGCGCTCGTGTTGTTCTCTATCACGCGTTTTTTCCATCAATTTCACTTTACTTTTCTCTCGTCGAGGCTATCATTCCCTCATTTTAATGAAAAATAGAGCTCGCAATAATAGTAATAATAATGTCAATAATGATAATAGCAATGACAATAATAATGATAATAATAATAATAAATAGTTAATATAGTGACTTTGGCGATAAAATTTGCAATCTTCGTAGTATTCATATATGACGCAACTCGACCGTAAACAATAATTGTCCACCTTTTTCCTTTGTTTGTAATGACAAAAAAATAAAGGTAAATATAAATATACGTTAATAAATAGCAATAATAGTAATAATAATAATAATAATAGTATATCGATAACTTAGATTATAATAAATGGTTACAATGACATATTCGAATATATCACTTTACCGTTTACGCCTACTGACTATCGTAATTATTAAGTAATAATTAGTTTGTTTTACTTTTTTTTGTTAGTTTTAAATATATCATTTATGTGTATCCTGTCGTACACAATACAAAGTAGCAAAGGTTGTTTTCAAGAGGCCATGACTAGACATTCAATCGTTATATATAATAATATGTATTGTATATAAGTATACACTTAAAATTTAATAACAAGATGGCGGGCGGCACCACGAAATGGCCGACGAAAAAACACTCGACGTTTTTAACCTCAGGCTACTGTGTTTTTCTTACTTTCAGTAAAAGTATGTGTGTTACGCATCTGTATATGCTGCTTTTCTTCGGGATTATTATTTTCTTTCGTTTCTCCTGTCATCCGCGCTCTATCTCTCTCTCTCTCTCTCTCTCTCTCTCTCTCTCTCTCTCTCTCTCTCTCTCTCTCTCTCTCTCTTTCTGTCACACTAAGCCTTAATCAACAATTTTCCAACATTCCCCGCAAAAAACGTTGCTTGACTTTCAATGTATATAAGTAGATCGTATTTTTTTTATGTGTAAGAGGAAAAAAAAGGATGATAATAAAACGCGCCCTCAGATCACGAACGTACGAGCGAAAAACTTTCTACGTTCTACGGAGTTTACTACATAAGTATTTAGTTGCTTTTTTTCTTTTAATTAACATCCAATTTATTACGTGACTGTACACTTATAGTGGATTTTCCCAAATCTCTTTCCCTCGTTCATACGCTCACGCGATTCGCGTCGTAGTCACATTACCGTTCGCATATATATGTATATAGTCGGAGCGACGAAAAAACTAACGATCGACGCCCCCCCTTTATCGTCTTATCACTCGTAATTGTATTTTTTTCTTTCAACAGCGACCAGCCACTACACAAGGGTATTACATAATGTTTGTGTGTTTTTTTTTTATTATTATATTGTCGTCTCGTTATGTTTTCTCTTTTTTTTTTAAATTCCGCCTTCTATACTATATATATATATATATCGTTGAAATACATCAAGCGACGAGAAACACAGCTTCCTTCCGTTAAAACAGAAATTTTTTGTGCAACAACATTTGTGTGATATACAATAATGTTTAATAACGGCATCCGCGCGCGAACCCTTAAGGGGGGTGGTCGCGTGAAAAACAGCGAAAAAAGGAATATTACTTCCCACCCTTCATTAAAGTTTCTTTTTACTCTCAACTTCATCGTTTCTTTTTTTCTTTTTTTTTTTTTTGCTTAAGATTTTCGGTAGTCACATCCATGGACGGACCGCTTCTCGCATCCCCGCATCCGTGCATCTGAGAAAAATAACGCACGTCTAGCGCACGCGAAAATTGTCCCACGATCCCCGAGAGTCCCTTCTTTGCCCCGAGGCGACATCAGGCTCGATTTGATCGCTCGACGTTTTTCTTTCGCGCCGCTTCTCTATCTCTTCGGAAGCTTAGCGCTCACTGTGTCTACTACCTTCTTTTGCTTGACTTAAATGACTACGACTGTACCATCGCGTTTGATTGACGGGTTGTGGAAGGCGTTCACCGTTCCAGTGGTTTATTTTTTTTTCTCTCCTCCTCAGCTATTCTTATAGTTTGATTTTTCAGTCTTACCGGAAACAAAGTGTTCAAAGCTCTCGAGTATAAGTGCTTGTTTTGGGCTTCTTAAACGTCGATGCTTTAAATGTTTATTTTTTTGTATTCACTAGCTCCAAAGAGCTCAACAACTGTTCAATTCGTTTTAAACTTTTTGACACACGATCGCTCGAGCGAATTTCTCGAGTGGAAGATCGATTTCAATTCGATATATCGTGTTATTATTATTTTTTTAAAAGTTGTTTTAATCGGACGCTCGTCAACTCCTCCTGACCGCTCGGATTATTTTTTTCTCAAATAACGGCGTCGTCTCGTGGTCTCGATTGGGTTTTCAAATTCAAGTTTCCCGAAGCTTTACGCGACCGGTATAGTTGTTCTTTTATTTTTAAAGAATCGTAGCGTCAACCCGGTTGAATTTTTTTTTTATTTTTCGAATCGTCGATCTGGTTTTTCAATCTTCTCAACGCCATCTCAGAGACGTTGACTTTCTCCTCTGTGTATATTTTATTCACTTATACGCTTACGTGACTATTAGAAAATAACGAAAACGATTATTCGCACTACAAGCGAAGAGGTTTCTCTGTTTTTGTTCATTTTTTTCTGTTAATCTCCTTAATACTTAATAAGATCCTTAACACCTTAGAGTCGATCGCCTTAAACCTTAACCACTGAATTTTTGGCGTCTCTTATTCGCGCCCAATGTTTTGTAATACGTTAACTAGGCATGCAACAATACAATGTACGAAGTGTTTATTAATATTAATATAATAATTAAAAATAGTAATCAACTATGCAAATCCTCCCCGCAACTTCTCTCTCGTTCTTTTTTTTTCTCTCCGCGTCTCTCAATTCACTTTTCACAAGTTATAACATTATTTGGGCCCGGGAAGAATAGTGTGCATTATTTTTTTCTCTCTCGACCGCGAACACCACTGTTAGCGTTCGCAGTCGCGCGTAGATTTAATCTCCGAACGGAAAAAGGAGTGTATACATAACGGAGAGAAAAAAACGCTCGCTCACATTGTTTCTTCTTCTTCTTTTTTTTGGCGCGCATTTTGCGAACGTACAAAAATATATGTGTCATCTATCCGAACGCTAAATCCTAAAAACTTGTTTTTTTTTGGTTTGTCATTTTCAACTTTTAATAACCAGTTAATAATCAAACGCTGAGCGTAGTTTTTTTCTCTCCTTTCCCAAGCCTTGCTGTTTAATTTTTTTTTTTTTTCATCAGCATCATCTCCGCGTATCAAACTTAAGAACTACACGCGTTAAACTTACAGCTGATCGTCGTGTATGTGTGTGTGTGTACATTAATTACGTGAGTGCCTCGGATGATACAACGATTTTCCCGCACGACTAGCATATTCGTATCACGACTTGGTTTTTTTTCCCTCGTATTAACCCCCTGTCAAAATAATGACCGCTATATCTCCTCTTTAACGACACGTACTCGCACAGAGCCGTCTCCCTCTCATATATATATCCGACCTCCATCCGATCTCGAGAGAATATTTTTTTCTCGCATCGAGGAAATTCGCTTTCTTCGTCCCCGCAAGCTTTAACAATTGTGTGATATGTGAAACGTGAAAAGCCTTTCGAATTCCGTGCGATGCGACGATATGCTCTCGTATACGGATGACGTCCGAGTGTTTTTGTCTTTTTTTTTTGGCTGCGTCGAGAACTTTTCAGTCTCCGAGCGACTCGACGTTCGATCGGGAAACTCAGAAGCTTTCGAGCTTTACGCGCGAAATCCGATGAGGATTTCCCACTTCGGCTGACGTTTATCTCCCTTGAGTTCAGTCTTATATGCGCGATTTTTTTTTTCATTGTTCCGTGATATGTGAAAGTAAAACAGCTTGTTTTTGTCTCCGTAACGAAACTCGTGAAACCAAGGGCGAAATTGAAAATAGTCTTTCTCTTCCAACCCTCGTATAACAATGGCAATGGTGCGCGGACATCCTCGTTCGAATTTCGCGCGCAAAAGGATAATGATTATATTCTTCGAGCAGAAATTCGTTGGCGCTCGCTTTTTTTTATTATAAAAATTATAGTCATCTCGGTTTCGCGTTTCTTTTTTTTTCATCTACATGCCTTCTCATCGTTAATTAAAATATTCCTTTTGTCATTCCGTCGCAACAACGTACGCGATAAACAATTTTTTGGATTGGAGAACATTTTTTTTTCGTCCACAACAGCAGGAGCGTCTCGGAATTTCTGCTGGAGCGTACTGTGAATGAGCGCGAAGATCTGCGCGTATATATAAGGGAGACGGTCGACTCTCTTTTTCTCTTGAAGAATATATATGTATATGTACGACGCACACAGTTAATATTATTATTATTATAGTTTAAAAATTCGCTTGAGTATCGTTAGTTATCAATAATTGTTTACGCTTACATAGAAAAAACACAGCTACTCGTCGATCACTATATAGAACCTGGAATGTGTAGACGCACGTTTTACCTTTTTTTCTTTGCATTCGCTAATAAGGCGAAGAAGGTTTCTCACACAATAAGTGGAGTTGCTCTCGTCTCTCTTGTGCTGAGCGAAGAGTATTTTTTTTCTTTCTCTCGCAAAACACGGCGCCTCGATCGAATCGTCATTATTATAACACTTTATTGTTTAAACGGCGCCGGGATCTCGAAGCCAACCCACGTACACAATTTGCTATACTGTGGAATGTATTACTTTGCTTAACCTTTGGTCTTTGGACACTTCGATTGCAGCTTATTCATTATAATACAGAAAAAATGGATTATTTCTTCTTTTTTTTTTGGATATTCGAAGAGTCCGCGCCACCTTGGCAGAGAGATCCCCGGCACTTCCTTTTAGAACTTCGTCGTTACTCTTTCATTAGCATTTTTTTTTAAATTTTTGTAAGCCATAGGAACTCAAAGGGCAGATGTAGTATAGGAATGGTCGAGGATGTCTTACATACAGAGAAGAAAAGACGGACACATAGGATGTAAGCAAGCAGGTGTATACAAACTAAAAATAATAATAATAATAATAAGGCAGAAAAATAAAATAAAATACACAGTCGGTGAAGTAATGTGAACTGAAAATATTATTAAAAAGCATTTTACAACAAAAAAATAACTAAAAAACAAACAAAAATACGCTTTACATTTAAATTAAGAACAATTGGGTTGTATCATTTAAAATAATAACATAACAAACCATACAAAAGAGAGACAGTAGTGTTTCGCGTTCATTTTCCCTTTGTCGTGTCGCGTTAGCAATCAGTATTTTATCCATCATAATAATCGTCATATATGCATATTATATATATATATATATTTCCGAAGGAATTTCTTTCTTTCACACCTTTTGCATTTCGACTATTCATTGTTATATGCTCGCTTCGCTCTCCCTCTCAACTGCATTCGGGTCTCGGGCAGTTTCCCTCGAAAACTCGCTCGCAACATGCATCATATCATGCTCGCAACATTTACTCGGGAAATGCATATACACATGTAAAAAAAACAAAAGACGACGGTGTATATGAAGTCGTACGTAGCGCCGAAAACCAGAAGTTGTTTCGAGGGTCGCGCCGCGAGAAACGGAGGAAAGAAGAGTAAAAAATATATTTATATATTCATACTGTAATTCACCTTCGGCAAGAGTGGAATGGATCGTTATGAAAAAAAGAAAATCGTTCTCGAAGTGTTCCTCGTTTTCGACGCCTGCTTTTTTTCCCGTTTTTGCAACACGACACCGGAAAATCCGTCGTACATTCGATTAGTCGCTCGGTGTGTGTATGTGTGTGTGTGTGTGTGTGTGTGTGGATGTCATCGCGTGTCCGAGATTTTCTGTCTTCGTACACGACGAATGTATAGTTGTGGTAGTGTGTCCTTAATGAATAAAAAAATACAATTTTTTTTCCTGCCTTATCGTGTATCCGCGAACTGCGCGCGTGGCTCTAAATGTTCAACGATAATCATAAAAACTTGCACACTGCTCGCAGCTTATTGTTGTCGGACAATTTAATTGTGCATCCGCGCTTTTTTCTATAAAGACGTTTATCGTGTCTTCCGCTTCGTTCAACTTTTTCGTTTCGAGCTTTTTTTTTACAAGATCGCGTATGTGTGTGCGATAAGCGCATTTAATCGATATTCAATAGTGCGGCAATAAAAAAAAAGAGGAGACGTTCGGTATAGTTAAAGTAGTTGTAGTAGTAGTAGTTATAGTAAATCAGTTCGGCGAAACTTATTTGAGCTATCTATCACTGTTATGCAAAATGAAACTATATAAGAAGGGGGTAGTAGATAGAAGTTCCGATCGTCTATTATGCATGCGCATCGCGTCGTAACTTCTGCTATTACATGGATGCACTTAAGTTGAATCGAGGGGAAATCGTTGACGGGAAAGAAGCCGGCAATAGTCGCGCAAGATCTTTCGCTATAACGGTTCATCGCAGTATATATAATAATAACCTTTTGATTTTCGTAAGCTGAGTCAAGCTGGGAACGTGTTTCACGAGCTTTTGCCGCGGATTCGTCTTATTCTTCTTCTTACTTTCAGTGCCTCGCCGGATCGAAGACGCGAACGTCGTTATATACGATTATACATATTATACACGCAATATTATAAAAAAACAAGAGTTAAAAATTAACTAGTGCACGGTGTCAAGGTAAGTACATGGCTGCGCGCGTTTGGCAAGTAAATAGAGTTACGCCGAGGCCTCGGTTTTCAGGGGACGCTAGAGTCCGTCTCTAGCAGCGACACATCAAAAGCAAATATTTGAACGCGCGCGTATGTGTGTGTATATGCCCGAAACAAACGCCACTGCAAACAGTGCAACGCGATGAAATTTTGCTGAATTTTTAAAAACTTTTTTCTTCTCATTCCTATACATTGTAACAAAGTTTTGATGTGACGCTGCTCGCGGTTATGGAAGTTAGCCTCCTCCGAAAAGAGCTTCTTTGTACGAACAGACGTAAAAGCGATTGTTCCTTCCAGCAGTCCAGGCTAGAACTGCCGAAAGTTTTCATCCCCCGTACTCTCTGTACAGAGACAGTGTTTTCGCGCGTCGATCGGGCGAGTCGACGAAAGTCAGACAGCGGCGAAATCCCGTGAGTTCCCCTTAGCTAAGAATAAAAAAAAACAACAGAACGAACAGATCCTCGCTGAATCGCCGCTTCTTTCACGCGGTAAGGCAGTTTATTCTCTCCGGCTCGGGAGATCGAAGGTATACAAACGAAAAAAGGGAAACGGTTACGGTTGATAAATGACGCGAAGTTAGTTATCCATAAGTAGTTTGATAATTGTATATATGATAATTATTACATAGTCTAGTAATGGAGAACACGGCGCTCGATACGGGAAAAGAAAAAGGAAAAACACATGCATGAAGTCGACACGCGGGATTTGAGCCCGGCAAAAATGACGTGCGACCCATCCAACAATATATATATATAGTTATAATAATTAATATTAATAATTGTATAATAGTCGTTAAAAAAGAACTAATAAGAGAAGGAATCTTATGTTTGTGTAATTAATACTTATATATGCGCGAACACGCTCGATCATGTATACGTGTGAGGGGATGTGTGTACGTCGAGATGTTCGATCGACTGAGGGACCGCTCTATTTTACTTTTCGCTTCGCACCTGCGCTCGCTTTGGAAAACAAAATTGTCGAGAAACATGAACGGAAAAGAGAAAACTAAAAAATAAACACATAATGGAACAAAGAGAGGAAAAACCTAGTTAACAGACAAAATAATAAAGATGCGTAAGAAGTTGATGAAAACGATCTTACGTGTGAGAGATGTACAATTTGTTACTACTATACTTGACTACAAGACTACTAAAAATAATTTTAAAAATGGTTCTAATAATCATACAAAATAATAATAATAATAACTAATGAAAAACACAACGGATGTAGAGGAAGAGGATCGCACACAATATATGAGCTTCGTCGATCTCGCAGTGTTGAGGAAAAAAAATATAATCACGCGATTCGAACGATCGCCTCTTTTTCTCTTTAAGTGTCACGTTTTTGTATTCAATAAAAAATAATAATGATGACGAAAGCACGACGTTCGCGAACTCGCACGATCGTTATTCTCTATCTCTTTTCTTTTTCGTTTTTAACACTAGGCAATAATATTAATAATCAATATCAATAATAAAAAAAAACTTACGAAAGAAACAAGAGAGTCTGGAGGGTTTAGAAAACGTCGAACGAGCGCGTAATACTGGGGGGTTCAACATCCTTTCCTACTTCCTTTCTCATCCGCCTTTGACGATTTGTTCGAAAGAGAACGAAAAAAGTCTTTTTTGATGTTTTTTTTTTCACCGAAATTTAAAGTTGCGTCGGAGCCGCTTATGATCAATTGATTCGTTTGTTCGCGAGCGTGTACTGATGCAATAGCTAACTGATATAGCGCTAATCTTTGATTTAACCTTTTAAACCGCACTTCGGCGAACGGCTTTTCAAATATGATTGTCACCAAGCGCTAGAAGTGAATTTTCACGTTCGCACCTTGTTTATACATCTATTATAAAACGCGTTTAAAAATTGTTCGAAATCAGCGCGAACGCGCAATAAAAAACAAGAAGTATTTAATTTATATATCTAACTTAAACGCCCGTCACGCTGAGAATTTTAGTTCACAACTTACACAACAATTTTTGTACAAATGGGAGATAAACAAGGGACTTTCTAGTCAATAACTGAGCGACTCTCGCGCACAAATAGTACAAAATATATAGTCTATAGATACAGTGGGGATGAAAAAGAAAACAAACAATCGATAACCACGCATCTAGTCGGCTGCGTTGCGTAAAAAAAATCTAGTTTAGCAATAAAAATACGACATAGCAGCGGTTTCGAGTAGATACATTGTAAATGCGGGAAATGCAAATTTCGCGTTTCTAACGCGGATTTATCCCCGTGTGTCGAGTTCAAGAAGAGACCATTAACGTTTTCCTTCGATTAGCTAAATAGTCGCTGCAGTAAAAAAACGGTTAAGGAAAAACACATTCGCATAATAACGACATAACGCGAGTAGTTTTTCACACATGCTTACACACATCTCTTTCTCGGTTCTACGCTCGTGAATTGGCGATCGTCGATTATGACTAATTAATAGAAGTACAGACTAACTAATAACTATTAAATGCGAACGTACGCAAAAAGCACTACTTATGTCGTACAATAAAAAATAGTGATAATAATAAAAATATAATAATGTAATAATGTAAGAAATAATATTAATAATAAAAATAATGATAATAGCTGTGGTGCGAATGATCGTAATTACAAGGGCTCGATAATTAACGACGATTGTTACAAATGCAAAATGTGTGCAATGAGGAGCCACGTGTACGGGAAAAAAACCTCTTCCATTTTTTCGCGTCTCGTCATTCAAGTCCAGACCATGTCAACACCGCGTCACTTCGGTCTAGTTTTTGTTTTTCTCTCATCTGCTCTCCACACACCGAGAAGACACGCGAAAACTTTCGTGACTCGAATTTATCGGGAATTCTTCAACGAGGCAAGAGAATTGGAAAATAATTAAAAAAAATCAACAAAATCGCCACCTAAACAACGCACTATAATAGAGTAATTGCCTCTTTCACTCGCTCTCGCGCTCATTGCTTCATTTAGAATAAAAAATCACGCATTCTTTTTACGCTCTTTTTCATCTTTTATCTTTTTTCACCTTATAAATCGATGCCTTTCGAGAATCGAACGCGCCTCGAGTATACAGTCAAGTTGTCAACAGAACGTAGAAAAAATAAAACGTACAAAGTATATAAAAAAACACACATAGGGAAAAAGAGAGATTACATTTAGTAAGGAGAGATTCCGAAAGGATGAATTTTCTCTTTAGTTTGGATGTGGGCGAAATAATGACGATAATATGAAGGACGAAGGAGGGATTGGGAAATTCATGAAGTGGGGTAGTAGATGAGGGGGGAGGGGGAAAAGTGACTAGCGGCGGCGAGCTCTACAACTAAACAACAACAACAGTATTTTCAGTTTATAACAACATTAACAAGTAAGTTTTGTCGCGCGTCTGTTTCACCTTCATCTCTTCACATCTCTTATCTCGTTTACCGTACCTTTCCAATTCTCGCAGTAGTATAGGTCTAATCATCGATCCTCGTTTCTTAATTGGCTCTCGCTTTTTCTCTCTCTCTCTCTCTCTCTCTCTCTCTCTCTCTCTCTCTCTCTCCTTTTCTCTTTCTTTCTTTTTTGAACGCAAAAACGAAAGTCAATACAAGTTTTTACTTCCGTCAAAATCTCGGGTATCTCGAATCGTCTTTCATTCTCCTTGCCCTCTGATGGACTCGATATATCTAATATACGTATATCACTTGGTGAGTTCGTCCTGCTCGCACGTATCGATTGTAACGTCTCTCTCACTCTCTTTCTCTCACTCTCTTCCTCGAGCGCGCGCCTAATATTTATACTCAAAACAACCATGTGTGTACGAAGAATAACAACGCGCGCAACTCGTGCGGTCCGCGGTGGCCATCCCTCGAGAAATCACTTGCATCGATCATCAATGAGAATGTCCGTGACTTATCTGGCCGGGGGAGGGACCGGGACTCGGTCTAGCGCACACATCAGAAGAGAGAGAAAGAGAGAGGGCGAAAGAGTCGTCTCTCCCTTTACTAAATACACTTATGTAATAGTACACAAAAAGAAAAACCAAGGAGAGAGAGAAAGAGTGAGAGAGTATAAGAAAAGGCATACACAAGAAGAAAAACAAAAAGGGGGCCGAAGTATGCGTGTAGTGCTGCTTCTCTCTGGAGCAGAGAAACGAGAGGACACCGTTTTTGTTATCATACAAACACACTTTTCTGCTGCTGCTGCGCAGGTCTGTCTGTCTCTCTTTCTCTCTCACAGTCCTCAGTCCCTCTTGGTCAGCACTGCTGCTGCTGCTGCTGCTGCTGCTGCGACGGCTGCCGAAGACGACGGCGAAGACGACGAAGAGGTCGTCGACGAGGAGGTCCTGGCGGCGTAGAAGAGGGCGCGTCATCGCTGTCGCTGGACGCGGCTCTATATGCCGATCGGCGGCACTTGCACGTAGCGGTAGATGTAGAGCCGGTAGTCCTTGCTCGCGAGAACGACGCTGCCGTCGTCCATGAGAGCAACATCGAAGCACTGGGCGTGCTTGACCTTGGACTCGAGTGCCGAGACGAGCTGGCCGTCCTGCATGAAGATCGTCAGGTTGAAGTTGTTGTGGTTGTCGGCGATGAGGATCTCGCCGGCGGCGTTGATGCCGACTCCGATCGGGTAGTTGGTGATGCCCTCGCCGCCGATCTGGCGCAGGTAGCTACCCTCGTAATTGAAGACCTTGACGCAGTGGGCGCGATTGTCGCTGATGAAGATCTCTTGCTTGTCGTTGACCACGACTCCGTTGGGGAACTCAAGGTGCTTGGAGCAGCCAAACTTCTGGAGCACGTTGCCGGCCTGGTCGAAAATGATAACCCTCATGACTTTGCACTCGACCACGACGATGCGTCCCTTGCTGTCGACCGTGACACCGCGCGGGTGCTGCAGGATGTTGGCACCGAACTTGCGCACGAACTGGCCGTACTGATTGTAGATCTGGATCTGGTGCGTGGGCGATCGCTCGGTCACGATGATGTCACCCGAGGTGCGCACCACCGCAACTCGGTTAGGGTAGAGCAGTTGGCCGTCCCGCTTGCCGCACTCGCCGAACTGGAACTTGAATCTGCCCTCTTTGTCGAAGATCTGAATGCGGTGGTTGTTGGTGTCGGCGACGATGATGTCGTTCTGCGCGTTGACAGCAACACCCGAGGGTTCCGTGAACTGGCCCTCCATAACGCCGAACTCGCCGAACTTGCAGTGATAGATCATCTTCTGCCGCTTGATCTGCGATTTGAGAGGGAATATAGCCGCGGTGGGCATGAGCTTGGAGGTGAGGTCGAGGACGGCGTCACCAGGCGCCGACTGAGCCGCGGCTACGGCGGCGGGCATGGGGAAGTGGTCTCCCGCGCTGACGCTGACCGGGTAGGGATCCGATCCGCCGTTGCTCCACTTCTCGTAGGGATTGTTCATGCCGTTGAGGTTGAGATCGCTGATGGTCGTGGAGAAGGGTCCGAGGCTGTTGGCCGAGGAGAAGCGCTTGCTGATGACGCTGCCGTTGCTCTCGAAGGGCGAGGGCGAGGTGCTCTGGC
The DNA here is from genome assembly GCA_020010945.3 of Muscidifurax raptorellus. NCBI lineage: Eukaryota > Metazoa > Arthropoda > Insecta > Hymenoptera > Pteromalidae > Muscidifurax > Muscidifurax raptorellus. The sequence goes on along the minus strand of CM052079.1, from coordinate 4,501,851 downwards.
AGTTCGAGCCCGAGGAGATGAGGCCGTTGCTGTAGGGCCTGTCGAGCAGTAGTCCGCCGAGAGAGCCCGCGCTGCCGGGTCCGCTGCTGGCGTTGCTGCTGTTGGCGCTGCCGTTGTTGGTGACGCCGTTGGCGCTGTTCAAAGCGGTGGGTCGTGCAATGGGGGGCTGCTTGCTCGGGCCGGTGCTGTTGTTCTCGCTGTTGGTGCGCACGTAGCCGAAGGTGTTCCTCACGCCGACCTGTATCGCCTGGTAGTTGCTGACGAACTCGAGGTCCGCCGCCTGGCTTGCGATGTCGGGCGTGTAGTTGAGCATGAGTTGGAGCTTGGAGTCGAGGAGCTTCTTGACCATGAGGACCTCGGTGACGGTCGTGTACTTGGTGAGCCTTTCGACGAACTCGCAGGTCTGCGATATCTTGTCGGCCATCTCGTTGGCTTTCTGCGTGACGACGCCGAGCGATATCTGCTTGGCCGAGAATATGGACTCGAGCTCCTTGAGCAGCTCCTGCTTGCGCTCCTCGAGCATCGATCGGTAGAACTGGAAGGTGTCGTTGATCTCGTTCTGGGCCTTGTGGTACTGGACCTGGAGCCTCGCGGCCCCGTGATCGGCAGCCTTGACGGCCGCTCGAATCTCGGAGGCCTTGGCGCGGCACTCCTGAACGGCGCGCGAGACCGACTCCAGCTGCTGGGGTCCGACCTCGGAGATGTGGGCGCAGTCGTGGAGGGGGCTCGGATGATCGGCGACGGTGCACTCCTTGCAGCAGGGCACGCTGCAGCTGCGGCAGTAGTACTTGAGCAGCTCGGTCTTGTGGCGCAGACAGAAGAGCGCCTTCTCGCCGTTGGTGCCGCCTCCGCCGTTGATGACCAGCGAATTGGCAGCCAAGCTCTGGACGACGCTGTTGGCCGTCGCCTGATTAACGGAGTTGCTCTGCTGTTTGTTCGGCTCGCTGCTGTTGAGGCCGTTGTTGCTGTTCTCTACGGAGTTGTTGGACTGGCCGAGTTTGGAGTCGCCGCCGAGATTGAGTACTCGGTGGCCCTCGAAGCAGTGCATGAACTGATGGGCCATGACGCAGTTGGGACAGAGGAAGTTGGCGCAGTCGAAGCAACGGGCTACGGCGTCGGACTCGGTCGACTTGCAGCCGGTGCAGCGGACGCCTCCGTTGACCGTGTTCTGCTGTTGCAGGAGTGTAGAACAGTGGTTGTTGTGCTGTTGATGCTGTTGATGCTGTTGATGTTGGCTAGTGGCGGTGAGTGTGCTGTTGTTGTTGCTCGACGATGAGGAGCTGGAGTTTGTGGCGGTGGTCGAGCCGCTGGAGACGCTGCTGCCCCCGGCGCCGAGACGGCAGCGCGGACAAGGCGCGTCGCCGGGCTTGGCTAGGGGTGCGTCCAGGCACAGGTCGCAGCTGTCGACGTCGCAGATGGCCGAGTCGCTCGCCGGCGGCGAGCTGCCGCTCACTGTCAACGGCGAGAGCGAGGCCAGGGAACCGAGGGAATTCGCGCGCGATTCCAGCGATGGTGTCGGTGAGGCCATCTTCAGTCAACCGGCATACCTGTAACAGAGAAGAATGACGAACTTTATTATTATTATTATTATTTACGATTAATTAAATTCAACTAAATCAACCCTATAAATGTATACACATATACGCAAAGCGCGAATCGCGCGTATCTAGGTCGCAGCTACCTACGCGTCGAAGACGCGCAGCACGACGTATAAATCGAGATCGAGTCGTCATCGATCAGCAACACGTGTACTTACGCGCCGTCTAAATATAGAGACGCGCGGCTTCCAAGCAAAGAAGCGCCGCCGATGAAATCGACAACACACGCTATGTTGTGTATGTGCACTACGTGCGCGTAATAGTCGCAGTATACAGTGAGAGAGGATCGCGCGAGATTCCCACGGACGTAATCGCTGCAGGCTCATCTTGTTTACTATTATGTGCGCGCTCCTTTTGATACTCGAGTTTTTTTTTCTTTGCGATGCGCAACGTAGCAAAATAACTCGCAGCGTCAATCGCAATCGAGACTATACCACAGCGAACCAACTATGTATATACACATAAGTACAGGACCGATAGTTACCGGGTACACGTATACACTCTCCGCCTACGACGAAGAGCCTTTAAGGTGGTAGTCGAGAGATTTCAATGTATCAAGAAAGTCTTCAAAATTTAACTGGACCTAAATTAGCATTTTATACGTTATCAGTTAAATTTTTAGGCAACTTAGCCGTACTGTTAGCGAGATATTCGATCGTAAAGTTTCAATGTTTAACACGCGATTCCTGTGTTGAACTGTTCTCTCGGTGACGTTGTCACTTATAGTATGCGAAGTTGAATCAAGACTTTAATGAAAAACTAGTATGTTACGTAGAAATAACAGATGCTTTTAATAAAAAAAAAATATTACAGGCTAACGGTACCGTTTTCGAGAAATGTTAATGTAAAGTTACTGTTTCTGCTACTTTCGGTGAGCGTGACAGACCGTAGTGGGGGCAGTACAGAAACGTTTGGCAACGCCGCATTCCGAACACAGCGCGCGACTATTCAAATATCAAAACAACATGTTACGTATATTATAATACACACACACAACACACACACACACACACACACACACACACACACACACACACATATATATATATATACACGTGTGTGCGTATATGTGTGTGCGTGTGTTTCAAATAATAAATAATCAACAAGAAACAATGTTAATTGAAACTTAAAATTGAATTCAGTCCTTGATGCACTTCACTCTGTATGCCCTGCAAACTCAGGGTTTTCCGGCAATTGCAGCATACTAAATTTTTTCTCATCTCGTCTAAATCGACTATGCGATGTCCTTCAATCACACTAACGTCTTTAGACGATTTGAGAGCATCAGCGGCGCGGTTTCGTTTTTCAGCTTCCCTTGCTTGGCGAATTTTCAATAATTTGTCTCGAACTTTTTTCTTGACGAAACGACCGTTTTGTAGCCGAAGCTGACCGCTCATTTTGAGGTTATAAAGAGCTACGAGAACAATAATACACTAATGCGCGGGCCAGCGTGCAGACGCATGCCCACGCTCGAAATGCGACGGTGCCAGATCTACGTAAGTTTAGGTTCGTGCATATATATAGCTATAGTAGCTTGGGTAAGGGGCGGGGCTTCGCGTGCACTCTCTTCCAAAAGTTTTTGTACCTTCCCATACGCAGTTCCTACGACCGACGGTGCGCGCCACTACTACAACTTTTGGAACTGACTGTAGCTCGACTACCACCTTAATTAAATCGCTCCTCGTCTCCGTGTACGCGAACGTATATGTAACTCATTCTCTCTTCGTCCACGACTTTATATATATATATATATATATGTTTCTCCTGAGTGCCCGCACAAACCCGGTCTCTCTCGCGCGCTCTTCTCTAGCCAAGGTCACGATCGTCCGTGTCGACCCGAGAGAACGGGTCGACGAACTTGTGCGCGCGAGTGCGAGATCAACTTTTTTTTACTGCTCGTCACGTGGTGGTATGGAGAACGAAGAAAAAAAAATTGACTCGCGCGAGTGTATGATTTTGGTAGAGCTTGTGTCGATGAATTCCACACGACGTACGTGTGTGTATGTATACAACAAAGGAAATCGTGACGATGTGCTTCTCGGCTCGTCCTCTAATAAGCGATCGTTAATGACCCCGAGGGAAGCGCTTGGAAAATCTCGGATCTGCGCGATTTAAGGCTCCGTTTCTTTTTTTGTTTCTAGCGAACGCACTCACCGGCATAATACGTAACCTCGCTGGAATAAGTCGAGGACCTCCGTCGCGCGTCAAGTTCGCCCGTGAAATTAGCATTCGCACGCGTTCCGCTCTCGCACAAACGCTGCGGAGAGATAAGTTCGACCGATAAGCAGAACAAAAAAAAAGGGGGGAAACCCGCGTGGCGCGTGCTTCGCGGAAACGCGCGATGCCGGCGAACCGTAAAGTTCTCTCTCTCTCTTTCTCCTCTATCTCTGTGGTACGACTGGATTAATTATTTTATTTTTTTTTTTTTTTTGCTTTACGCGATGGGTTTCTTTTCTGCTGTGTATAGTTGTAGTTTTTTTCTTTGATGAATGCATTAGGTGTGCGGTTTTACTCGGTGTTGTTGTGTGCATTAGAGAGATTGGCGCGTTATGCAAGTTTTTTTTATGAAATAAAACGAGGTATTATGCCTGTATAAATCTTAAGAATCCAAGCGATTTCGAACGCCAGTCGAATTTCGATGTAAATTAGTTGAAGCGAATTTTGACAAATTATACTATATGTTACATTCGATTCACGTGAAATTCGATCTAAAATAACCAACGTTCCATAAAGGCCGCGTTAAATTTCTTGCGACTGTGCATACAGCGAAAACAAAATTAGCTTGCACTCCTATCAAAATCTCTCTCGTACCAACGCATCTTCGAAAACCCATAAGTCCAAACCAAAGAATCCTATCAAAGAAAACAACGAAAATCCAAACCAACACCGCACACACTCCTCACAACTCAGCAGAGCAAGGCGTAGGTATATACCCATAGGGCACAACACAAAGGCGGAAAACGAGGTGCTGCTCGCAGCAGCGCTCGACAGGACAAAGAGCTGCGTTACTGCAGCAGCAGCAGCAGCAGTAGTAGAGAGGAAGAGAAGAGAAAGAGCCACGAAGAGGGAGAGAGAGAATGATCCAGGATATTCGCGGGCCTTCGTGCAGGAATTCCGATCGCGAGCGAGCGATAAGGGAGGTTAACGCTCCTCCTCCTCCCCCCGCGGGAACTTTACTTCGAACTCGCCTCTGTTATGTAGCGAATAACCTTTCCTACGCGTTGTTCTTCTGCTCCGCAATCATTGATCGAACGAGACACGATAGGTCTCGTTCTGGAGATACGTCGAGTGTTTGAGAAAGAAGCGATTCCGTTATCACCGAAGAGGAACTTCCGGAGGGCATATCATGCAACCCCGTTCGCGTGAGAAGATCGCGAGCGAGGAGGAAGGACGGCCGAAATGCCGGACTTGCTTCCGCGAGAGAGAGAAACCAGTTTGCCGGGCGCCACGACTGATATAGTTATATAGAGGGGGTCAATTTTCGTTTGCGAAAAACTCACTCGCTCGGTGTGCATGTGTACGTGCACTGGTGAGAGAAAAGAGATGCTTCGCTGCTCGTTGATACTTCCGCGATGTAATTAGTATAATTGTATAGATCCTGATAGCTTGTATAAGTTATGCGTACGCTTAAACATTATACGTAAATGAAGAGAGTAGAGAACGTAATGTACATCTAAAGTGTCATATCGGACAAAGCGAGCGCTTCGGAAATTCCGTTGACATCGTAAACTCGACGGAATATCATCCTGATCCCCATTAGATCGGCCATAACCATTCATACCTGCGGAGAGTCTACCTCCGCCGCAAAAAGAAAGTCATCGACTATATAGCACACACACCTTTCCCTCCTCCCGTCAAAAAAAAAAGAAAAAAAAAACAGATGCCTCTCGCCCCTCTCGTTTCGAGAGAATGAGTAATATACCCATAACGCTGACGAAAAATCGGGTCTCTTTTGAAAAGCCGGAGCGAGAGAGAGAGAGAGAGAGAGAGGTGGCGCGCGCCGGCTGCATCAGCGGAATAACGGACATATGCGCACGCACACGCCAGCCGCTGCCGAGACGAGCATCTGTGCGTTTGTCGGCTTGTCTATGTATGTGTTTGTGTATGTGTGTTGGTAAGCGGGGTGCGTGCACCCTTCGCGATCGATGCGCGACTCTCTCTCTCTCTCACTCACTCTGGCGCTCTGTTGTCACGCCGTGTTATATCTGGATTTTTTCGATTACAACAGGTTTAATGAGCGCCGCTTGGAATGTTGTTATTATGGATGAGGTGGGCAAAGATATAAGATTTTTCGTACTTCTTCATTATAGACCGACAGCTGCTCGGAATAGTGTAGGTAAGTTTTACGCCGGTCTCAGAAGTACAGGAAAGTCAGTGTATGTAATTCGCACAGTTCCGATGAACGTTTCCCTCCGAAATAACTCCTCTCAGCTGCATAATCTCACCTCAACGAACGGATGGTTATCCTGCGCAGGTGTTGAGTAAAATCCGGCGTCGAGAAACGCACACTTTTCTCTATAACTCTTCCTCTCAACAGCGGCGAATATTCACTGTGTATAATAATGGCCAAGACTCGCAATAATCGGCGGTAATTTCGGCACACTATTCACCACTAGACATATGTATATATATATATGTGTCGAACGTCGAGGGGCGACGTAGTAATATAATAATATTGTATCACACTTGAATTGTAACAACGAAACAACAACGAGTCTACTAACCAACTAACGTGTGTATAATAATAATGATAATCGTATATTCGTATAAAAAAGCCTATATAAATGCGAATGTACAAAACGACTAGCACGACAGTTCACAGAGAGTATATCATATATATATATATATATATATATATATGCGTAAAAAAGGCGCGCACGACGCGACGCACTGCACTCGCAACTTCTCTCTCTTTCTCTCGGAACGTCGTCGGTGCGGCAGAGCGCGCCAGTCCGTGTTCGGTACAAAACTGCCGAGCCGGAGAGATCTTACGAAACCTTCACCCCGCGCGCGCGCTCTCGCTATCTCTCTCTCTCTCTCTCTCTCTCTCTCTCTCTCTCTCTCTCTCTCTCTCTCTCTCTCTCTCTCTCTCTCACTCTCGTCTAGCAGCAGCGGCGGCGGCGGCGGCGGCGGCGGTACTTCTCTCCCCTACCTCAAAAAGCGTTCGTTCCAACGTTCGCCGGCGTATATATACTCTCTCTCTCTCTCTCTCTCTCTCTCTCTCTCTCTCTCTCTCTCTCTCTCTCTCTCTCTCTCTCTCTCTCTCTCTCTCTCTCTCTCTACCTCTCTCACTCTATCTCTATCTCTCTCGTTCTCGTCACCCCTGCGAGACTACTATATATCCCTCCCCTTCGGCAGTTTGCAACAACTGTCGGGTCTCAGGGTGGGGGGTTGAGAGAGAGAGAGAGAGAGAGCACAGTTCGTTCGCACGAGCGACCTTGGACGAGCAAGAGAGGAAGAGAGTATAGACAGAGAGGGGCCTGGAAGGTTCCACCGGTAGAGTGCGAGAGAGATAGGTGTATAATATACCTATATAGTTGTACCGACTGGATGCACGGCAAGAAGAGGGGAAGTGGCGAGCGCGAGCGCGCGCGCGCTTTTCCTGCGTGCAGCGGTTATTTTTTTTTCTTTTTTTCTTTTTGGAAACACCGGGGGAAGGGTTTTCGGTGTGCTCGAAGGAGGTAAGAGAGAGTTCGGGAGATTTAAAGGAGAAGAGCTTTGAATGAGGGAAGAATTCCGGTGAGTGCTTTTGAGAATGTATTGGAGAATTTTTGAAAGAAGAGAATTCTTGAAAGAGAGAGAGAGAGAGAGAGAGAGAGAGAGAGAGAGAGAGAGAGAGAGAGAGAGAGAGAGAGAGAAAGAGGATGAATGGCACTCACGGGGCTGCGGAGTTTTCATGAAAAAAATTCAAGACTTGGAGAGTATAATATGTATTTGAATTTTATTCTTGAACGAAAATTCTGGCGAGTTTGTTAAGTACAAACTACAAACGCAGGCATTTAAAAGCGAGCCAACAAATCGATCCAGGTATACAAAGAAGCCACTCGTGACAAAGCTCCCCGGCCAGCTGCACCTCCTTATCGTCAATTTCCTCTCGAATTAAAACACAGGCCAACGCATTCCCTCCAAAAACATGCTTATATATACACGCACATATCCTATACCACCACCGGCTGAAGCCAACCCAACAAGTAGTAGACTAAGACCACCGCGCACTACCTCGAAAAAAAAAAATACGTACACAAACACAGCAACACGGCGGTTATATACATACAAACTTTCGCTCCCTCCTCGAGGACGTGGCTGGATGTCGCACGTACAGGAGACCTTGAAAGCGGCTGCGGTGCAGCCCCTGGGGGGACGTACAACGGCTCGAGGGAGAGATGCCAGACGGCGCGACTATATCATGGAGATTGAAAATTTTCGGTAGGTTGATAATACGACGCCGGAATTTTTTATCGGAGGAAAGGGTGCGCGCGCGCTTTTCCGGTGCCGGGTGGTGTGCATTTCCTTTTTTTTAAGGGCAACGGAATTTTCATCGACGAGAGATACCTATAATGATAATTATAATAACGCGAAATGGAAATTATCGCTCTCGATGTTTCAAATACTGCTCGGATATGCGCAAAGAGAATTATTCACGCAAAAGCGAGTGGATATACGTGCATATTGAATTAAAGCGAGAATGGGCGTGCGCGCGTGTATATATACTGCGCAATTTTAAGAGACTAGCATCTTAATAATTTTACAAGTATAATGACTCCGGTGCACTGAACATTAGCGTTAACGTGTATAGTAACGAATTCACGATCTCCACGAATCGATTGTTTACCCAGCGACTGTATTTGACGCAAGAAACAAATTTACTCTCGACCCAATCAACTCTCACCTCCGAAATAAAAACTCTTCGCCCCCTCTCTAAAAAAAAATAACAACGTCCTCCCCTGGGCAGGCAGATTGCACTGGGTCCGGTTGAATGCACCGCGCGAATGGATATATATATATATATATATATATATATATATATATATATTTGCGAGAGAGAGAGAGAGAGAGAGAGAGAGAGCGTCGGTGGCGGCGTTTTTTGCACGTCGCGGAGAGGGTGCGGGGTACAGGCGTCTCGTTGCCATAGCGACGCTGCACATCGACCGCCAGCGTCTGCGGGAGGGTGAGCTCGCGCGCACGTTCTCCAGGGGACGCCGCGGCAGCGGTGCATCGCCCTTCGCTTTCCGTTTCCGCCTTTACTTCGCCTACGACGACGAGGACGATGTACTAGTCTGCTTTAGCTGTGTTATACTATATACGATGCTCGTTTTAGAGTCTGCGAGAGACGAGTTTGAGAGGGTGCAATTGGACGGGACTGTGTTTTATTGGACTTTCGGGTTATGGCGACTTGCGGAGAAATTGCGAGAGGGAGAGAGAGAGAGAGAGAGATAGACGATGGATGGGGGGAGCAGTTATTGGAGGAGCGAGGGTTAAGTCGTTACGAGCGAATAAATTTTGTTGTTTTTTTTATGACGGGGCTCTGCTATGAATCGAAGCGGGAGCGATTTGTTTTATAAAATTCGAGAACAGGTGTAGCCGACACGGAGTGGCAAACTCCAAAGTGCAAAACGGATGAGAACCGCTGTTCGGGAGGCATATTTCAATATCGAAGTGCCCTCTCATGGATTTCGAAATTGTTCACCCTTTTTTCCGCGACGATTTATCGCCGCTGCATAGCCTGATCAATCAATGGCAAAACTCACCGCTCCGAAAATAACATACCAACAAACAATCTGCTCGACCGAAAACAAAGAATCAATGAACTTCTCAAAATACGCTCAACCTTGATAATAGATTCCCAATCAAGCCAAATCCTCACCTAATCATCGCTTCACCCCTGAAATTGCAGAGGGAGAGACAGTAGTCCTAAATGAGTCGGAAACGCGCGCGCTAATGTCTTCCGGGTATGCCAACAGCAGCACAACCGCCTGGCGACGTCGTCGTATACTTCGTCGTATATGTATATATATATACACACATAATTGACGCCCGCGGACCTTGGGAGAGGCTCACTCGCGGATTCAGGGTCATGCGCTGCGCCACCACCAATCTGCCGCTCTCTGTTGCTATACCGCGGCCTTTTATCTTTCTCTCCGGACGCCGGGACAGGAAAAGCGCAAGATTCTGCCTTACCGACCGGGATTCCTGCTTTATTGACTGCTGTGGTGGTGATCATGTGGATTTAAACAATTTTAGGATATTTGCTTCGTTTTTGTGGTTCACTACTTGCTATCTGTGGTTTTTCAAAGTTAACTCGACTATTGGGATTCTTTCGTGTGTGTAACATGAAATATTTGAGGTTATGTTTGATTTGTTCAGTACTTCATGGATCAGCTGTCTGAAAGCAAATGTTGAACGACAAGATCCTGAGCATCAGCAATTTTTTCATCAAAATAATCGCCTCGGGGGTACCACACAGCGAAAAACTTGATTAGGAAAAGGGACGCAACAATCATCAGCCCTAACTTAATCCACGCAACGAAAGGGGCTTATATATGTGTACGAGAGCGTTTTCATATGTACAGCGCGCACGATCGCGTGTCGACAATTTTGACGAGGTTGACTGGCTTTTTGGGGTGGCTCCTCGACGACGAAAGTCGAGTTCCTTATTGCCGGCCGTATTTCACGCCGATTATACCGCGAGTACAGTACATAAGGAAGAGGGAAAGGAGATACTTTATAGGGGGGGTTTACGTGATATGATTAGTCGCTCGATGGAGCCTCGACGTTGACAAAGATTGGAACAGAAATTTATACGCTTCTCGAGAATTAATTGTTTCACTTCCTAGACACAAGTGTGTTGTATCTTTCTAATATCGCAGAAATTCTAATAGACAGAATCGCTTGCGTAATAATGAGATATATATAAGCGATCGCGAGCGCGGGATTACGCTGCTATTACAGATTTGAATTTTCGAATTAATGCGCGAATTTTCCCACCGAGTTTTTGTCGTCCAGTTTCATTGTTGCCAACGAACTTCCGGATAATATAATCCATTGTTTGTTGGCGCGACACAATGACCGCACAATCTCACTTCCTCGGCAAAAACGGCCTCAAGGGTGGACTAGCAAAATTCAACGTAATATGGACGACTAGCTTGGATGTATGCGTTCCGGACGAGCGAGAAAATCAATAAGGCCGACGATCATTAAAGTCATTTATGTCAGCTCGGAATCGCTCTCGCAAAAACAGAGCGAGAAAGAAAGAGACAAAGACGGATAGATGATTTTCACGCTCGAACGGGCATCTCGTGTTGTTGGAACCCGATTATTTGCTTGCGCGTCGGTTGTCTTTGTGTTTTTCTTGCCTGTTATATATAGGGCTCCGTCATCGTCTATCGGCACACCAATTTCGAAACCTAATAAGAGGCGCTTCGAATCTTGTAATGCCTTTGTTGTTTTTTCGATCGTTACGTCAGAGATACTATATAAGTTTTGGTATAACACGTTTTTGAGATGCACGACAAAAAAATCTCGTACTCGGGTAAGAGATTTAAAGAGTAATCTAGCCCGACGGAGATTTGAATTTAAACTTTGGACTTATTAAAGTCCAATTTGCGAGAAAGCCGTGTAGTGTCACTTAAAAGCATCGAGGCGACAGCGAAGAAACGGTGGTGGTGGTACGTGTTTTATATATATATATATATATATATATATATATATATATATATATATATATATATATATATGTATGTATAAGCCGACGAGAATTACTTCATAGATATCGAATTAACCGCGGGTGCTCGTGGAAAGTGGCCGCTTTTCTACTGGGCAAATATTTGAACTAATGGAGCTTACGCTTTTTACGAGAATCGATATAACATACCGTGTGGATATAATTTTAAGTCCGCTTCGCTCGTAATAATATACCAACAACTAAGCAACTATTGTAACTATGTAAAAATCACAAAAACTGCTTTCTCCAGTTAAAAATCATAGCACCGAATTCCCTCTCTAAAATCCGTGCTAACCGATCGAGCTAAAGAAAAGGAAAAACAAGAAATCCCAGGCGTCAAACGAGCTCGAGGCGCAGAATCACTGCACCAAATCACCAATTACAAAAAAAAGCAGCTAGTATAGGCGTCCGTCCGTCGGATGCAGCGGGGAAATGGAGGTGCGGCGCCTGAGTCAAGTGTGTGTATGTGGAGTTTTGGAGCGCCGATGACACTAATCGATATACAGAAGAACGAGTCGTCGGTGCCGGCAAAAACAAGGAAAATCGAGAGCTAGAGAAAGAGAGATAGAGCGATTCCACACATTTATATATAGGTGTACGTGTGTGGGTATATAGGTGCGAGTGAGAGAGCGCGAGAAAGGGAAGCTGCTGGCTAGACGCTCGATCGATCGAGCGCCGGCAGCGCAGACACGCGGGCGAATACACCACTGCCACTGACGCCACCCGGCAACCGTAAACCGCAATTATTTTTATTGTTTTCCACGAGACGGACGCTCTCATTTTCTATCGCGCGGCTGTGGCTTGATCGTTCGATTATTTAAATGTACAGGGGCTTAGGGCAAAAAGGATGATGCTTGACGAACAATTTTATGGACGCGCTTATTTTCTTCTTTTTTTTTTAATTCGGGGGATTTGGTAATTATAGAGCAGCGAAAATCACTGTACGCTTGAATCTGTAATGGTGTAATTATTTACTTTTTTATATTCCAACATAATGATAACTGTAGTACAATTGCGTATTTATTTTATTGATATAACCTCACCTAATCCTGATTCTTCCTCAATTAAAAAAAAAAATTACTCACAGCTCACTAACGCATTGTGTGAGCCTTTCGAGCATCACATCTGCAAATTGAATCACTCTCGCTTCACCCTTCCATCGTATGCCCATCTGGACACACTCAAGCTTCGCTTTTCATCCATTAATACCTTCTCTCAAGAACTTCAATTCTATGTATCGCCGGCTTTAATTACTCCACCCCCTCTTCCGAATGATCGCGCACGAAAAGCCCTTCCATATACAAAAGCTCTTTAAGAAAGCCCCCTTTCGGAAAATTAAGAACAAAACTCTGCAGAAATTGCAAGCGCCCGATAATTCTTTTCTCGTACGCAGATATTAGTTTCGTATTTCCCTCCCGCGCTTCCATTAATCTCCCGAGCAGCATCATCATCATCATTCGCTATATAGACTCTCGCGCAGCTGTCTCAATTTCCCGGAAATTTCGTGTATAACGACGTTGCGTGCTACACGTGCGCTGCTGCACTTCGAGAGGTATCTTATGACATAATCTCGTGCAGCGCGTAAATTTAAAAGCTGTGTATAATATGAATTAGTTACCGTGTTTGGGGGCCCGTTCCTGGACGTCACGTGGTCTCAAAGTTGTCCGTGAGGCTCAGGGCTGCAAAGAGAAGAGGAAAATTAGTTACATGCGAGAGATTCATCCGCGCTGCGTAAAATTATTATCATCATTGTGAAAGCATATATATCATCCGATTAGCTTGGAAGCCACAAGTTTCCCTTCCGCATCAGGGCGTCAGATGTGTAATAATAATTCACCCGTAAAAGTTTCTCCACTGCTTAATCTAACATTACACATATACTTATACCAAAACGCCGCGCGAGAGCATTATATACATATATATATATATATGTATATTACAATGCCGTAACGATGATGCGCGACTGCATCATCGCGCGGCACCAGCAGCAACAATTTTTCCACCCCTCGCGCGGGTCAGTGTACTTGGGCGAACTTCAGGCGCGGAAGGTCACCGCGGCTGTCGCCGATTCAGCCGGGATCGATCGTCGCCGCCGCCGCCGTCGTTGGAGGGGAGACTACACATCCCTTCTCTCTTGGCTTTGCGTAATATTGATCGGCTGCGCGCGCGCGAACTTCTCTCTCTCTCTCCCTCTCTTTTTCGTCTGCTACGTGGTGGTGGTGGGGGAAGGAGGATCGGGAAGGTTAAGCCCTTATGGCGAAGACGCGTTTATTGGAGGGTGAGAGCTGCCGGATGTTGTTTTTGGGATTTGAAAATGTTCAGTAGGAGGCACGTACTTGCACGCGCACGTTTTGAAAGTTAAGCATTTGTTCGAGATCACCTTTTTTTCGGGGGAGGGGCGAGATGTGTATATTTATTGCAAATCGACGAACGGAGGCTGTAAATAAAAATGAACGTTGTACACGGAGTTCGTTATGCGCGATGCTGATGTATTTTGGTAGACGCGCGTGTAAATCCATTGTGTTTTGATGCATTAAGCTCTGGGTATTAATGAAGCTATCTAAATTTAAATCTTAAGCTTCTGTACCCATCTTTCTCTCTCTCTTTCTCTTAATGTCCTCAGTCCCCGGTATATCTCTGTCATTTATGTGCTTTGTCTGTAACTACTTAATTCGCCTTATTTATTCGGATTAAAATATCCCGGGGGCAGTTATACCTACAACGTTTCTCTAACGACCTGCTCTCGTTTGTTTTTACATTATAATATATTCTCGGCTAAAATGTCGCGTGCGAACAAGCGGGAAAAAATATTATGCAAAAGTATCCACTTCTCCGATATGCGATCGGCAATATTATAAGCAAAATCACTAGAATCGTTCGCCCCAAAAACAGTTTCGAATCCTTTGTGAGCAAACATCCCGTGTTTAAAGTGATCGAGCACAGTCGAATATATTGATCGATGAACGTCTGATTGATGGATTTCATTAGAGCCGCAGCAGCAGCCGCTGCATCTATATAGCAAAAGGATAATTACGAATCAGCCGCGCGAAAAAGTCAATCAATCACACACTATACTTCTATAGTCTTGTTCCTCATCCTTATCCTCGTATTATTTTCCTGCGGATTCCGCGATCGTGACTTTTCAATTACATCGCTGAGTTTACACTCTCCAAGATGAGAATTGATTCCTCAACACGATGACGGATCGTTCGGGTTAAATGATGAATTATCTACGTTATTATTATTACACACGGGAGAAAAAAAGGAGCGGGAAACAATGATCGACCGAGTTTTTACACACAAAAGTTGCTATTCATACAATATACATTGTAATCGCGAGCTTTCAAGAACCGATAGACGAACTCTCTTTGAATCGGCGAGTTCTCGATAAATATTCATAATGCGCGCGCGAAGCTGCTAGTCCAGCAAACGAACGACTTTGCGGTGACTCCCGATGAATTAAACATCAGCCGGTGTTGCACTTAACGAATAGACAAAGTGGTTTTCCCGCTTGTGTGCCGTATGTGTTGTGCCGGTGCTTTTCGTACTAATCAGCTGATGTTTCGCGTTTGAAAAAAAAGCGCGCGCGGTGGCATTGAACTCGCGGTTCTATTTTTACACTGCGTGTGTATAGTAAGACTATACCTACAGCCGGTGTATTACCATAGCCGCTTTATAATTAGTCGCAAATTTCGCGAGGGACATACAGCGTTTTACGTGCCTTAATCAAATCGATCTACAGTGTGTGGTTCATGCCGAAAGTTATATAAACATGAAAAGGGGTAACAGTTTGCAGTTTGCCACGACGACTCGTCATTATTATTCAAATCGATATTCGACGTGTCTTATCGCTTAACCGAGGTAAGTGTGTACAAATGTGACGGGCCGCGATAATACATACCGCGTCGTATCTCCTTTGTTATTCCAGTTTGACGGAGTCATCGAGTATGCAGTTAAAAAATTTCTCAAAGCTGGCGTGTATAAGGCATAAATAAATTTGAAAGAGAATTAAAAAAAAGCAGGCAATAGTTCCATAACTGCCTCTAACAACCCAGCCTCCGAAACTTCAGTCTCGCGCGTCTCCGCAAAATTAACCCTTTCAGGTCATAATCAATCCTTTGAAGTGCTTGCGCAAGTTTCCGCGCGCAATATATACAACACCGTAGCTACATACAGCTAAAAGTTGAGCGCGCAAGTTAAGCCGGCTCTTTTTATTGCATGCGCCGCTTACATTATACACGTAGCTTTATCGGAAAATTCAATTAGCAACTTTTTGCGGCGCGAAACTCGAGAATCTTCGCGGTATACATGTTAATACTGTACATGAAAATTATAGTTCGATAGACAGTTCAATTATCTCTCGATAATTGATACGGTGTCATTTTCTGTCAAGAAGATATAAAAATAAAGCCCCTGGAGTGAATCATCGCGGACAGAGTGTATTACGTATAGGCGAACGGTTATTTCATTCCCTCGATGCTTCTCTGCTATTGAACTTTGCTTTGAAGGCACATATAGCAGCCGTGGAAATCAGCCGACGAGTGTTTGCCAGCGTTGATTACAGGTATTGGCGTTGACGCATTGTCGGCACTGGAGAATTTTAAATCGCGAGAGAGAGAGAGCTACATGGGCGTTCACGCGACGTTTTTTTCCTCTTCTCCGCAGCTTTTAAATGCTGATCATTGTGTATGCGAGGAGCGTTCGTTTTTATTCTCTCTGCCGTTCCTTTGATTTTGTTTGTGCGTGTATATGTACGAACGAAGATGTATATAGGCTGAATAGAGATTCGAAGATAGCTGGATTTTCTTTGAACAATAAACGACGGTGATCCATTGTTTGCTGCTTCAATGTATATAGTAATGTTTTTTATTGACTATAATGCTCAAAATATATAAGAACAATCGTATCTTCAGCTTGAGTCGGACGGTAAGTATTTGAAGCTTAAACTTAGTGTTCAAGCATTTGCGAAAAACTGCTGTGAAGCATCAGCTGGAAACGGGCAATTCCGAAAAGAGCATCCACGAGAGATTGCAGAGAGAGGCGGGATTTCTATTAAGCTCATTAAAGTAATTAATGCTTCCACGGCAGGCAGAAGAGAGAGAGAGAGGGAGAGAGTTCGAGAGGTTTTGCGCTTGCAGTCCAAGTACCCCGCGATTCATTAATTAAGAGGCGATTCTTCTTGCTGTTTTTGCTCCGCTTCTCGATTGCTACGATCGATGCCATTTAGCTATTGCTATGTACTCTCCGTAAAGTTTACGCGGAAGTATAACAAGAAAAAAATAACGTTTATTCAGTTTTTTAATAATAATCGCCTGCAGCTCTCGACGAGTACATAAAATCGAATCAGCCACGCCTGAACTGCATGTAACTTGACGGCAAACTGCATAGCTCTCGTGAAAACTGCCACGGAAATTTCGGGCAAACTCCGTATATATACATATAATATACACGAGCACAGGCAAACTCAATCATAACTATATAAAATTACGCGAGCGTTGACCCCACACGGCAGCCCGTATAACCTTGACTTGCGGTAGAGCGCGTCTCATTACACACACGATCCGGAACTGTATATAATATATACACACACCAAAAAGCGACGTCACCACGTGGTCGAAATTGAGTAAACTCGTGTATCGTATGTAAATATTTGATAAAGCGCGCAAACGCGGAAGTCGCGTTATCCCGAGCAGCGATACTGGTTTTTTTACGACTTAGACGCAAGAAGTGTATATATGCGCTGGAGGTTAATGATCAAAGAATGGAGAGGAGACAGTCGCGCGACGACGATGTCGTTCTTTTTTTTTCTTCCGCCGCGGCTAATTAGGGAGTGATCGATCGAAAGCCGTAGATTGTAATGAGGTTTTAATGCATCGGCCGCAGGCGCCTCTCTGTGATTAGCGAGAATTTATTGGGAATTTGCGAGGAATTCGATTGGAGTAGCTCGGTTTACCCGCGATTTTATAATTGTTGATTTCATCATTGTGTAAGGTGTCTGCATACATAGATATATAGATACTGTATTAACGTTATTCAAATGTGCGGCACACCGTGAAAGCTTCGCTTTCGTTCCTATACGAGCATTTCACAAAGAAACTTCAAACACATCGCCACCTCGCAGCCCATAATCCCACGCAAGCTCAGTTTCGCCCCCGAACTTTCAAGCGAATTTCTCGATCGCGCGTCAACCTAACCGGAAGCTTTCTGTGGTCCAGCTCCTCTCAAAGAGAAGCATCAGAGTAGGAGGCAGACAGGAGCGATGCTTCTGGCTGACGAAAGAGAGAAGCGCTTTTCCGCAAGGCGCACACCTGTGGCTCGTTATAACGATTATCGCCTACAAAGCTCGTCCCGGCACGAAGAAAGCTCCTCGTCAAAGTTGCAAGCTTTTGCATGCCGTGAAATCTAAATCAACTGCGGATATGCGCAGGAGCTTGATTACGGTATCCGAGCTTGCGTTAAGCTTCTCAATGTGGATATTTCAAATTTCAAGGAAGCTCTGATCCCTTGATTTGTGATATTAAGAAGCAACTGCTCTTTCACGTCTTCTCATATCAAGACCGTTTAATTTTCGCCTTATATATATATACGAAATAAAACGATAAACCCGTCGCCGCGCACACGAGGCTGACGGTCGTATATATAGTCTAAGGCGAGTTAATCGCGGATTTTCGACTAAACCGTTTTTCCCTCCTTCGTTATCGGCTAATCTCGTCGGTGATCGTTCTTTTTTCGCCGTGTGCTTTTTGCGCTGGCTAAGTAAATTTGAGGTTTAGGATATATCGCGGGCAATTAGTTGGGCGAAAAATAGGACGATAATCTTCTTATATATACGTCTCGATGGGAGTTGAGCGAATTTCGAATTAATATTGAAGTTAGTCGGGATGGCTGCAAGCTGCTGACGAGGATGAAAAATTCAATTTAGAAGCGAAATTTAATTAAAAGATTAGAGGAATGCCATAGCATTTTTCCCTTTTTTAATTTCATTTAACGGACTCCCTCGCAGCGTTATAATGCTACACACAGCGCAAGGTGAGTCACTCCGATTGAATGTAAAAAAAAAATAATCCGGAATTTCTACCCGGCCGCACTACCCTATGCTTTTGATATATACGTATATTTAATTAAAGGCAGAGATCGTATGTTTTATTTCGCGGGTTTATATAGGTGTATATGTAATAAAAAAATTATCAGACTTTGTAACCCTCTCGTAGGCCTTACCATAAATAAGAAAAGAAGAAAACAACGCGTATAAACGGCGAGGAGAGAGATACATCATTAATCGTTACAAACGACGACGGGAGCTTTCACATTTTTCCCCCTCAACAAAAGCTCTTATCGGCTTTTTCCCACGACGCATGTGTGCGCGTGTGCGCGCAAGCGCGAAGCCATAACGGCGGAGGCGAATATAAGAAACGAGGAGAAATTTACGACTCGATATGCGGAGGATATTATAATGCCGAGAGAGAGAGAGAGAGAGAGAGAGAGAGAGAGAGAGAGAAATGCCGTGCATCGTATATAGGAAAAGATTGATGGAAGCTTTATTCGACGCGCGAGGCTAGTCAGCTCGAAAAATGCAGGATCGGGTAATAAAGTTACTCGTAATAGCTTGACGCGAAAAAAAAAATTGTCTCGGCAATTTTTTTTTCCTAATAGCAGTTGAGGGAGTTGGATCATGGACTGTATTATCGACGCAATTTGTCGGACATACTGTCGTTATTCCTCACTTAGTCGCACTAAAGAGCTTTACTAAATATAGCCTTTTTATGAAGATCAAGAAAGAAGAAAGGAAACGAGCTGTCCCTCGGAATGGACAATTACGAGGGCGGAAAAATCTTTGCCAGAAAAAAAAGAAGAAGATGGAAGAAGAACAAAAGAAGAGAGTACATGAGAAAAGTTTGGTACGCGCCCAAGGAAAACAAAAAGTAAATTAAATCCTCTTCGGCGCAGCTAGTACATCGAGCAGTGAGAGACGTCGGCGAGAACAAGAGGTACGTACACCCTCGAGGCGGAGACGGCTATGTTATAGATATATATACGTATACCCCTGTGGAAGAGTTAATTGGAATCGCGCAAATAGGAGCGACTTTAGATTGAAATCACGAGAGAGATAACGAAATCTTAGTGGATTACGTGAGAGATTCTCGGAGAGAAAGCTGCGTGTGCTATAATAGTTCATTTTCCTGCTACAATGTTATAATATAGTCTCTCTCCCTCACTCACTCGAGTTAATCAAGCCGAACACATTCCGGGGATTTTCATCATTTTTTATCACCGACGCCGCAAGCTTGTAACGGAAATTAAGCGAACTGACCACTTCTTTCTTTCTCTCTCTCTCTCTCTCTCTCTCTCTCTCTCTCTCTCTATATATATATATATATATATATATATATATATATATATATATATATTTTCACACACTAGAAGGAAGAAGAGGCGAAGCAATCGAGGAGGATAACACGTAGAACGACCATGGATTTACGGCCGGCAAGGCTTCGGTAAATATTTGAGAGTACGAGCTCTAGGCGATTAGTCGCTTTATGTGTGTGCGCGCGCGCGCGAGCTCTCCTCCATATATACGGTACACGAGTGAATTTATCGAGGCTAGCGGCGAGAAGCTGCACAAATCGCTCGGACCTTTTTTGCCCGCTAATTCGGATAAAGTGCGCTCTGGCGGCGTCTATATATATATACGCGGGGTTTTAGCTCGCGAAAAAAGCTTCGCGACGGGAGACGCATAAACTCGTGCGGGTTTTTCTTTGGCTGTTTTCAAGATGCATCGATTGATTTGCTGGCGCAGGCTTGGGAGTTTGGAGCGAATTTGTAGGCGGTTTAACGGATATGTGTGTGCGCTTTAGGAATTATATTGTGATCCTGTACGTATATCATAGTATATCGAGTATGGATTTGTGCGTAATCAATTTGAGTGCACGTGCAATGAATTTTGATTGTCTAAATTTTTCGATTAGTATATAGAATTTTGTATGCAACAATGGCAAGCACCGTAATGCAAATGTTATATGTTAACGTAACCGGTTAATTCGCGAATAAATCGATTTAAGGTCGTATAATTTTCGTTGTCAGAAAATTACGCGTTTGCTAATTTTCTAATTATTCTTCGACGAAGACATTATAATAAAATTGCATATATACATTATAGTATCTTAGGACAACCCCAACTTTATTATCTCACGGACCCAGGGCACATATCCCCGTCGGACTTTAACGGACCAAGGCGAGCTTTAGTCGCAGGTACACAAAAGGAGAGAGGACTTGGTGTATATCAGAGCCGCACATCAAGCTCCGAGATTAAGACGTGTTCCGGGTATGAAGAAGGTCAGGTATACTGCTGCTGCTGTTTCTGACGTGTTCATCGTTGAATTATTGTCCGGTAAAGGGTCAGATCTGAGAAAAAGGAAGCATGTCCAGCGTTCACAGTTATGACTATATTACAAGCTATAATTCACAATTTTATTTAAAATAATTCCCTGCGATAGATTTAATTTTCTTAAAACAAACCAGTGCTTACAGCGCGTAAAAGTATATTCCTGGAAACAGATGCAAATCTCGGAAGCCCGACCTCGGAGCGAAACAGGATAATGGCGAAGGAGACAAAGCCACGCACGCAAGGCAAAACTGGAGGAAGAAGACGACGACGCTTATATATACGCGCGAGAGATGAGGGAACATTGTCCTGCCCACATCCTCGTCATTTCCGCTACGCGTCGTATATGTATATATTATGTGTTCTTATTATGCGAGGCCGGTGTGATTTTCGCGTATGGAAATCGACCTTTTTATTCGTACGCGGATTATACATATATATCGAAGTGGAATATTCCGTTGATGAAAGAAGAGAATGTGACCAATGTAATCGAACAATAAACAAAAGCGGCTATCGATGCGATCGTCCTATTCACGCCAGCGGCGTTATCGCGCAAGAGCGACTTTATTACGCGCTTTATATATATAGGAGAAAAAAGTGCGCATGTGCTACTTGAACGTCATAAATTTGTCGTAAAAGGAGACGAGCGTAAAATCATTGTTTTCTTAAACGCGCGCGTGATCTTCATTTTGCACGTCTTTTCAGTACCGCGTATAGATTAGTTGCATATAATAATCGATATCAAATATTCAGTGCGAGGACGTTTTATAATTTTGATGTATACTTGAGATACGTTCATTTTGGATTTTAATTCTGTCCAAGTCTATCGGAAAATGTTACATGCAAAATTGCTCTCCCGCATACACCGGAGCTGCTTGTGATGATGACCCGAATTAGCATACAGCCGTCGAAATAAGAGAAAAAGGGAATCCGGAATGGAGAAGTAACAAATGCCGAGACGCGTGCGGAGAAAGGGAATTTATTAGCAGATCGGGTCAAGGGTCACCGTCCCTCTGCGCATGTGTCCCATCACCCACGCAGGAGGGGATAATATAAAAATTAAATGAGCAGGGAGAAGAGAATATGGGGAGAGCTGGGGCGGCGAAAATAGAACGGGGGTTTGTTTGTTCGACGGTTGACATACATTTCTTATACACACGCGCGAGTATTCACGTATATAGGCGCGTTGTTGCCCCTTTTTAATATTAAAAAAGCCCGCTTTTCAAATCAGATATACACTGTGTGCAGATTGTCCCCCGATGAAGCGTGTTTCCGCGGATTTTCCCTGCGCTACCCTTGTTCATCCGGAAACTACATACACCTACGCAGGTTGTGAAAGATTCAAGCTTTACATCTTCAGGCCATTAATAATAATCGAGGAGATCAAAGCTTGGAGAGGAGGAGGAGGAAGAAAAAAATCATATGACCGGCTGGTAATTCGATATATGCACGTGTATCGTCCGGAGAGAAAGACCCTTCGTATACCTTGAGAGAGGATGACGTCATGTCCGTTCTGAAGTCTCACGACGGGGCTTCCTCCTCTTCGGTATTACAGACGATCGGAAAATTTTACGGACGGAAGCGAGGGTGCATTACGGCTAATTATCTATGTACTAATAATAGTTTGTTTTTTACGGTAATGAATTAACCTTCGCAGATTATAATTAATAAAAAATCACTAGGTTGCAATTTCCGGGTGCTTATGTAACGAACCATATTATACGATAATACAATATAAAACAATTATTACGAAAGCTGCACGCTTCATCCCCCTCGTTACGCAAAACGAGGAGTCGCGTAATCCAATAGCATCTCGCGAAAATAAGAAGACGGCGAAGGAAACATTATTGATTCGTCGACGACACGGGAGTTAACCGAAGCTCACTTCCTGCGACAGTATATATAGCCGGTTGCTGCAGGCATCTCCGATTACCACGTCTCTCAGGCCCTTTCGCCCTTATCGCTCCCTCTTTCGCTCTATCTATACACACTTCTTCCCACCAGCTCACCTATACCATCGATCTATTATGGTATTCTATTAGCCTCTTTTACGAAGATACCCGCGTGTGAGCCAGTGGCTCGGATATGGAGTGGATTTCACTTAGGCTAGATGGAGGTAATTTAGTTGGATGCGTTCTATTTTTAGAATAAAACCTGCTGTCCTATTAGACATCTCCCTCTCTCGGAAATGGATAAACTTTGTAAAACAATGATCGCACTATTAAATTTCGGCGACGCAGATAATAATACGCGCACTTAGCCGTTAAAACGCAAAACAACACGAGTCGAGCATTTAAACGCGCGCAAAACGAGTTTTCCGCCGAAAATTCAGTCCCCCTGTAACCGCAAAAAGGGACCGGTGTCATAACTAACTCCGAGCAATAACACACCCACGCGCGCACCGGCCAACACAAAAACCAACAGTACGGCAGAGAGGCTGATTTTAACGAGGCGCGGAAACACGAGATTTAAATTAACGCGGCAGCCGCGAGAGTTTACGTTCATTATTCGCGCGTTTTACGCGTCCCGTCGAATGGCTTTTTGCGAGCATCGCGTTTTTCGCGGCGGTTAGCTCGGTGTATGTGTATGTGAGTAATACGATGCTCGGAATTTATTTATTACCGTTTTTGGGCGCACTTCACTGTCGGTTTTTTGTTGATAAATTTTCGCTTTGTATGAAATAAAAAAGGATTATAATATATCCAACATGTAAACGATCATTTCATGCGACACTGAATAAAGCTCGAGCTTAAAGGAATATACATTGTGAACTATAGATAAAGCCAATTAATCGACATAGAGAACGTTTGTTAATAATCGACTACAGTCTATACAGTTTCCACTGAATTAAGCTTCTCAGCGACGACAAAACACGCGGGGTATTTGCTCTCGAGCTCCCGAGGTAATTCATGCTTGCGAAGCTCGGACTCGACGGCGATCCATTTTCGAGAGAGAGCCGCCCCAAAGTTTGCACGAGACGCAGACGCTCGCATGCATCGATGAACCGAGACGCGAATTTATCGAGCTGCTGCTTCTTCGAGAGTTTGGACGGATAGCGGTGGTAACGAGAGAGATTAATTGCTGTTGAGAGGATTTTTTAAATTTCGCTGCTGCTTTACTGCGTAAGAGCGATTTGCGGGGTCTGTTATCAGATCGTTAAGATATAATGCGCAACGATCACAGCCTGAAGCTTCGGTATATATATATACCTCGTAATTTTCTGAATAAATCACATGTATATACACATATATACAGAACAACAATCCTATCGCACGCACCGATCCAAACGAATCGTCCCGCCCACCGTATATACCGATAATTAATCGATATCCTTATATATCGCAAGCTCATCAGATCATATACATATATAAAAGGAAAATAACACAGCAATTATAAATTGCTAAACCAACTCGGTGCTCCAAGACAAAGAGTAGCCTAGTATGTATATATATATATATAGAGCCTCAGCATGATTATGACATTATAAACTCTGGCGCACAACAGTGTATACGCGCATACATATACACACACACAAGAGTCGCGCTCTGCAACTGCGTCTCGCCAGTAAACAAGCCGTTCTATATCCATACCGGAGCTATATGTAGTTTCGCGGGCGAACTGTTGCTCTCGCTAAGGTGTATACGCGATGCAGACGGTATATATAATATGGAGCCGATAAAATAGTAAGGTTGAGCGTTAATTTAACAGGGAGAGGATTAAGTCATGGATCTTTGAAGGAATTATTAGAGATTATAGGGACACGGTATACACGATAATGAAGTTTATTCTTTTCAATATTGCCTCGGCGAGCAAATAATTTATGGGCTCAAAAAAAACACGCTAGCGCAGCTGCAGTAATAAAATCACCGATGCGTGGAGGTAAAAAATTTACAACCACCGGATGTATGCGTCGATTTAACCCGGGTGATCTTTCGCTTTTCCAATGATTCCATACAGATGGGGAACGGTGACCTATACTAAAAGGTAGAAGCGAATTTGACTAACTCAATTAGTCGCGCGATGCGTCTCAGGAAAGATGGTGTTAGAATGAAAGCGTCACCTTCGAAAATGTTCCTGTAAAAACACGGAAACAGGTATGCGGAATGGAATAATACAGAATATAAAAAATATGCGCTGATTTATATAAAAGTGTACAGCAATGATATATACACCGGAGAGCAAATCTCAGTGTACATTGCAAAGCAAACACGGAATATTATTATGCATTAATATACACAAACTGAGAGAAAGCGAAGAGCTGCTCTAGACAAACAACCTCGTCTGCACAAAGCCATTACTCGAAATATATACTTTACGAGAGCGCGTGTATATATATATATATATATATATATATATATATATATATATATATATATATATATATATATATATATATATATATATCTACGAAAACTCGACATTAATTGCAAAGAGGAGTCCCTCGAAAATTCGCGCGAAACGGGCAAACGGAATAATTGCCTCGACGCCCGTAGTTTTCCAGAAAAGCAAAGTTGCGTTCTTTCTCTCAGGCTTATTTACATGCGCAACTTTTCGACGCGTCGCTATGCTGTTATACATATATATATATATATATATATATATATATATATATATATATATATATACACACACACACACACATACCGGCGACACTGTGCGCGAAGTGGCGCCAAAGTGAAAAAGTTCGGGCGGAATCAAATTTTTTCTCGCGCGAGCTTTTATACGCCAGCTCGGGCTCAATTATGGATATGCGCGCCGCGCCCGGAAAAAGTTGCCGAGAGTGTACATGTATAGTGTATTTTGCAATTTTAGAGTGGCGCGCGTTGCTTTTTTCTGTCGTCTCTATAGCGTCGTGATATATTTTAAATTATTTTCGTAGAGGAGCTTTTGATGATAGACCCTCTTCTTATTTTCTTCGTTGATAATAATAATCTAATAATGAGAGACTCGCGTGTATATAAGAATTACCATATACGGGTATACTTACGTTATTCGGCAAACTTCTTCGGTTCGAATCATAAATCTCGCCGAGGACTTTGCGAGTCTTTCATGGCTCGTGAAATAAAAAGGGCCGAGAGGGGGGGGGAAGGAGAGAGAGAGACCGCGCGAGAAGTTTTTCTCCCTTTTAAGGTTTAACTTTTCACTTTGCGCTTTTACGCCGCGCGACGATCGATTCTGTCGCGGCCGTCGTCGGCGTCCTTTCCTTCTTCTTCTTTTCCCTACTTCCTTGAGCCCCTAAGCCACGTGTGACCGTCGTGTCCCAGCGCGCGTGTCTGATACCTTTTTCTCGCTCTCTCTCTCTCTCGCTCTCTCTCTCTCTCTCTCGAGCTTTTTTATCTTCAACTCTGTTTTTAGAAGCGAATTACGTCAGTCGGTCTTATTTCTCCTTCTTAACTAATAGGTTTGATACAAGCGGGTTCGATTATTGCTTCTAATTGATACGACGTGTATAGTATAGTATCTTTTTCTTCACTTTTAAAACGTAGAAAATATAGAAGAGAAGACAATTAAAAGCAATTATTACCGTGTATTTTTGGCGTGAAAGCGCGCGTGGCGTTCGCTTCCGAACGATGTCGACAGTGTTGCTGCCTTGAGTTTACCTGAAATCATAAAAGAGAGTCGCCTTTTAAATTATCGCGAATTTTTCACTGTATGAGCAAGCAACGTTGCGCTGATTAAAGGAAGCTTTCCAGAACAGAAAATCTTCTGACGCAAGCGATTTGTTTTAATTGAATAAGTGCCGCTGGTGGCCACTTTTACGCGGTGCACACTACTCGATATCCGTGGAATACAAATTGGAGAATTATACACAGCCAGGCGACGCTGGTTTTTCGCCGACGTAGAGATTTATATCGGGAGCTAGTATAATATAGCCAGAAAAGAAGACAAAAAGTGGAGAAGCGAGCTCTCGCGCTCGATTTTATGGAATATTTCGCGTTGAATGTGATATACTAAAGTTTTATTATTTATATATTCGTCATTTACAAAACATAATAACCTCGAGCAACAACAAGTAAAAGCCTCACATGCACTAACCCGTCATTTCCCCGTTCTCGCGATGAGAGAGCCGCATCACACACCAGAGAGATAAATTTTTCTCCCTCGAAACTGGGCTGATTGTGATTTACGATCGTCACGTGCTATCTCTCGCCGAGAGATGACGTGTTGCCGCGGTTTTACAGCTGGTAATCATGGACAATGGGTGTAGGAGAACTGCGTTCGATTTTTTTGCCGCTTAGCTTGTATATATATAGAGCATAGATTCGTAAATCACTCTCGCGATGCCACATCAGTTTTACGGGTGCAACAATTGCGCGGAGATTATCTCATGACGACGGTATGTGTGTGTAATTCTGAGAAAGTGTAACGTTTGCGCGTAATCGGCTGAATATTAATATTGAAAAAGAAGAAGCGATAAAAAGTTTGCCCTAAGTTTGAGCGCGTAAGAGAAAAGCAAAAAATGAGCGAAAGCTCGCGAAGGGGAGGAGAAAAAGTGAAAGAAGAAGAAGAAGAAGAAGAAGAAGCTGATCGCGCTGAAAAGGCCATTAAGGCGTATAAAAGAGACCATCTCTCGGCGGTATGTATGAGTATATATACACACTCGAATGAAGGAGAGAAGGAAAAAGTTCGACGAACGAACGGCTCATTAATGTCCCGGCAAAGTTTGAGGCGTCAAGACACTGATGTGTCCTTTGTCGTCGAGGCGGTATTTCGAGCGAGAAGTATATCCATTGTTCCCCGATGGATTCTTTCGGTCAAACTTGTTGTTTGCACATCACAGCCCGAATGAAATTTGTAATCGATACGTATATGGGTCGTCGTCGAGAAATAAAAAGAATAACATAAAAAAAACTCCCCTGAAAACTCATCAGAGAGACCTCCACCTCGAAAGATAACCAATAAAAAAACACTCGATCGATTCGAGAAGCAGTAGCAGCCTCCAAGAAAGTCATTACGCGGACAATGCCACTCGTCCTCTCATCTCGATCCGCGGCAACAGCTGCAAGAGGAAAAATTTTCTCGATAAAAGCTGGCATTTTTTTTTATCTAGAACGCGCCAAACTGAATTTTCCTTATTAAGAGCCTCCCAGTAGCGGCTCTAATTTAGTTAAGCCCAGAAGAGCCAGCTATCGATCCAGTCCCTCAGGCCGTATATAGTAGAGGAATAAATACGAGAGACGGGGGAGAAGCGACTCGAGGGGCCGATAATTATTTACAAGCAATAGGTCGTCGCTGCGACAGTACGTTATGTATATGTATCTCGTCAGGACTAGTGATGTCCTCTCTGGGCTACTCTGCTGTCGATTTGGGCTTCGAGAAAACTACGAGGAATTATTTCACCTCGCATCGGCAGTTGCGTCGAGAGCTGCAGATTTTGCAAGGATTATTCATATATTTGACGACAAAATTCTCTCTTGTCATATCATATAATCTGTCTGATTAGCCAGAAGTGAATGTAATTAACAATTATGATCAAATCGACAAAATAATTCGAGTAAGCGATTATATGTTCAGATCAAAATCAGCGACCTAGTAAATCACGAGAATAAAAACGTTCGATTATAACGGCTTCGCATTATCAGCGCATAATATCAATCGAATACATACTCTCTTCCCTATTATACGATTTCAAACGCGGAACACACACGCGCATTCGCAAACAAGCAAACAAACAATGACCGGCGAGTTATTATTTTTCTCTCTCCACGCGTCGATGCCCAGAGCGTTACACACACATACACACACACACACTTCCCGGAAGCGCTGGAATAAATATTTGCGCTTTCGAGGCAGGTGAACCTCGACAAGAAAGAAAAAAGATTCATCGCTTCAATACGCGCAGCCAGGGATTTAATAAAGTCATTATCATCCCATATCCGACACACAATAGACGCGGTCTATCTCTCTCAGGCGTATTATATGCATCGCTGATGCGAAAGCGCCGGCGCCGTTGGAGTTTTGCGGAAACGGGGCCAACACCTATAGGCGAGCGAGTCGCGGCTGATTAAACGCCGGGAGTGCCGGCGAGTTGGTAATAGGAGAGCCGCGGAAAAATTCGAGAGGATTTCGCGCTTGCGAGTGGGATTTCAGGTTGACTGTGATGAGTTTTCGAAGTGCACTACTACTACTGCTGCTTCTACTGCTCGAGGGTGTATATAGATGCTGAAGAGAGGCAAGTTTTTTTCACTGGATTTTCGGCGATTCGATGTATTGTTCGGGAGGATTATTTTTATGAAACGTCCGAGCGCATGAATAAAGCGGAATAATCGTTTCTTATCTCCGGAGAAAGCCGACATTTCGCTAATTCAACGCGCGGCGCACGCCATCGGCCGCCGTGTACGAGAATTTTTTTTTTGTTCCAACGTAAACACACGACTACACTTGCATGGTTGTCGAGAAATCGGGACACAACTTGCATAATTCGATTGCCCGTGTGTGCAAACACGATTTTCAGTTGAATTTTGACTCGACGTTTATAATGCTCTCTATCTATATATAAAGTGTATATATGATATATATGCGATTTCGAAGCCATATCGATTATCACCCCGGGCAGGAGAAAATCCAATTACCCTGTCCCGTCCATCCGAATCCAAAGCAAATTCAATCTGTATAACGAGAAACGAAGCTAATAAATTCCGACGCCGTCCATAAATCCACTTCGGATTCATCCGCCGCGCACGATCCGTCCAACGTCGAAAAGCATCAGCTACTCCCACGCAAAGCAAACGGCTGATATTCCCTCCTTCACGAGATTTTCCGTGAGTGTATACATAACGCATGGAACTCGCACGCGAACGAATTTTCCCGCAACGGCGACGAATCGAGAGGGAAATCGGTTAGTCACGCGACTGCTCACGCGGTGCCTTTTGTTTTTCTCCGCGATGATGACTGGGCTGAAGCCCTTGACCCGCTGCTATTGTATATATATAGTGTGTGTGTGGGAGGGGGGGGGGAGAGCTGCGCGGTGCCCTTTGTATGTGAAAAGAGTATATATATATATATGCTGCGCTTTAAAGTGTTTTCATATTTATCTTTTGTTTGTTCAAACGCTCGGTTATTTGCTTGAGAAATTCTGTAGAAGACACCGAGTGCAAAAATTTAGTCGTCGACACAGTTCGTATATACTACTTTTTCCAGCTGGCCGCATTAAGAACCGATAAACCGGCGTCGCGACAAACGCGTATAATTGGGTTTTATCGTCGCCTCGTCGCGCCAAAGCTTAATCTAGCGAAACGACGACACGCGCGTGAACTAATTTACAAAAGTTACTCGGACCAAGTGCGCGTTCTCTCTCTCTCTCTGTCTCTCCTGAGACACGGAGCAAAGTTTTCTAACGAAATATCGCGAGAAGAAAAGCCGACACCGCTTTAATTTTCGCGGGGAAAAGAAAAACGGAAAAAAAGAAAATGTTTAATTAACTCAGTCGGCGAAAAAATTGCTTCCGGAAACTTTGATACGGCGCTGCACGCGACTCCCGCGAGTATGGAATACATTTCCATTGCATTATAACGCGGTACACGTGTTTTTTCGTCCACCACATCCTCGCAAACTTCTCGCGCGGCGCGAGCGTCACTCCGCAGAATTATGCATCGTCACGGGGAATTATTAGAAAAAAAAAATTCAGCATAGCTGTGTATAATAAATTCGAAAAAAAAGGAAAGCAAACGCTCCGGTCGTCTGTGCGAGTTCCTCGGCGGCTTTTATCGAGTCTGCGGCGGTGCGGGTATTTTTAGTCGCGCCTTCCCAGCCCACTTTGGCACGCGACTGCACGCGAGCGAACGCGCCGATATATACATTAAGGGATATTCACCTTACGGAGTCTCTTATCGCCGCAAAGAGAGAGACGTGTGTGTGTATATGTGGGAGGGGGAGGAGTTTCTATATAAACTCGATCCGAGAGGGGATTTCTATTAAGGCGGCGGGGCCGTTTTCTTAACGTTTGAAATTTCTTTGGGTTATCGATTGTGATGTGCGTCGAGCTGTTTTTGTTTCTTTGTGAATGGAGGATGGATCGTGCAACATCCAGCTCTCGTATCGTAGCCGCAAAAGGCTCGGCTAATAAGTAGAAAGAGGAAGACGCGCACGTATATAATGGCAGAATAAGAGGAGAAGACCGGATGCTTCGTTTTGGCTGCGCACGTGGGCGTCTTCCCTCTCTTTCTCTCCTCGAAACAGGTTTTCGTGCACGTATTATAGTCTCTCCGAAGAGAGATAATGCGCAGCAGGAGAAGCGGCGCTCGAGAAAGGGATTTACGGTTATTATTGTTTTCGCTGTGGGGATTACGTCGAATAATCGCTTCTTTTGATTCGGGAACTGCGTCATCGTCGCGAGTATTACATAGAATAATTTTCAGCTATAAATACCGTGCGTTCGAAGAGCGAACACTGGACTGTCTCGGGATTGCGACGACTCGACTCACCTGGAATCAGAAACAAAGGAAGCGATTAATCATCGATATTTCTACCAGCGAGCCTCTCACATTCGCAGAAAATAATTGATTCGACGTAACGTGTACACACAGGGCGTCGGAAGCTCTGGCGAAAAAATCCGGTCCTGCTCAATTACATCGACGCCGTCGCTTTCGATAATCTCCGGGACACGAGCCGCGTAATCCACGTCATCGAACCGGACGGACCGGCGCTTATGTATATATATGCACGAGAGAGCGAGGTCAGTGTAACAAAGAGTTAACCGGTAATTCTTTATATAATTCAATATCTTTTCTTGGTTTTCTCTTTCTCCCGTTTTACGAAAGTCGTTAATTCCACATAATACCGATAGCAACCAGTCGTCCGGGGGTATATAGATAGATAAAAGCGTCTCGATCGATCAATCGCAGCAAAGCCTCTCTTATTCTGCCTCGAGAGAGTGTACTCCAAGTCGATTGTCTCGGAAGCAGCAATTGCAAAAAAAGCACCACCGACGAACGCTATCGAACTTGTCTCTCCGAGAGCTCGTATCGAGGGATTATAAAGTCGAAGTTTATTTTTTCAATCTCGTTAATTGCCTGCTTGCGATATCTTCTACGCGATAAAAAAGCTCGCCAAGCTTGACAACATTACGCATCGTCTGCTGCATAGAAAGATAATATAATATCTTCTAAACTACGCAGAGATCGACTTGAACTTATATACACAGCATCTTCCTCCGATCCTTTGTCCGCTCGGCGTTACTGACCGCTGCAGCTCGGTCGTCGCTCGGGGCTACCCTACCCACGTAACGTGTAGGAGAGAGAGAGAGAACCACCTTCTCGTTCTCATGGCTCAAGCGCGGGGAATGCAAAAGGCTGAAAAAGGAAGAGCTCTCTCTCCGGCAGCAGCAAAGTCTCTCTTCTTCTCTGGGCAAGTTCGCACGCGCGCGAATAAAAGAACGACGAGGAAGCAAGAGCGCTCGAGGAAGGTGTGTGTGTGTGTGTGTATGCAGTGAGAGAGCACAGGCTCGATCGTTTCCTATATACACTGTAGTACGTAGTATATATACCGATACATGCCATGGGAAATCATGGGAACGCCAGGAAGATCGCTCAATGATCGGGAGCGAGGAGAGACGATTATTTCCTCTTGTTACTTCGCGTGTATCTTTCCTGAGAGATACGGAGCCTATTTGCGCAGAAAAGCTCGCGTCGATGATACGATCGAGGAATATTCGTAAAAGTAGGTTGAATGCGCAGATCGTCGTGTATAATTCAGCATGATTTTAGTATGGCGACCGAATTAATCCCCCATATGTGCGTATATATCTATATACTTTCGGGATGAAAAAAAAACATCCATTGCCGAAACGTAATTACGCGTCGGATTAAACTATCACACAGCTGCTGCTGGAATAACAACGATTGACAAAGCAGTCCGCGTCGACTATCATTATAATGTGCTCTCTCGCGGTGTGCAAATAAAGTAATTGCACGCAATTTCGGGAACGCCGCGTAATAAATTTTCACCGTAGCCGAGAACCAGTTTGTTTACGTTAGAGTGAGTATACACGCGTGTAATTACACAAACACACACACGCGACAACTGAGAGAGAGAGAGAGAGAAACAATGGAGAAGTTTGATTATAGGGTTGGACAAATATAAGTGCGAAATATTCGTTAAAGCTGATGCTGCGGAGTTGATTTTTCTCGAAGCAGCTGCTGCAGCAGCAAAAATGAAAAAAAAAAGATCGTCTAGAGGGACATATTTACTATACTGGGTTAACGCCGGAAACTCGCTCGGAATTCGCCTTCTTCTCCTTCTTCTTGTTCTCGAGCAGCAGTAGCAGCGGCTGAAGCTGCTTGCAGCGCAACGAGGCCTAATTAACTCGGCATTGTCTGTCTCTCGCTCGTAAAACAAGGCGTGCGTACACGTATATACGTATGCGAAACTTGGACGAGCGAAAAAAGTCGCGGATTCCGCAGCTATATATATTTGATTTAATATACTTCGCAGTGATTGACATGTAATTTTTCAAAATTAAACCGAGGAAAGACGGAGATGAGTTTTATCGCGATGATTCACTCTCTTGCGATAATTAATGCTGTCTCGATCATCTTCAATTAAGGACGAGTCTCGTTTCTTATACGGCATGCGAATGTGTGCAAAGGCGCGGCGTCGTGCTTTTCTTGTAAACAAGCTGAATTAGCAGTAATGCGGGGGGGAATCGAGGTAATGAGCTTTGCCGAGCTCGACAGTCGTTACGTATGTATACGATATGTAGAGAATAGCTTGGGATTAGTACCGGATCGTTTGCAAAATTAATCGTTTGATATTACAAGGCAAATTATTATTCGTTGAAAAATACGAAATTGCTCTTCCAGAACGACGCAGAAAGCCGAGCAGTGTATGACTCAAAGAACGACTCTCTTCTTTGTCTCGGGAGTGTCCCGCTTATTATACACATGGGTGTAGGTGACTCCGTCCCTTTCTGTCTCTCCCTCGCGGTCCCTGACATCTTCCAGACCCACCGCGAAGGAAGTGCATTTCACCGGAGGTTTGACGATATATTTATATATATATATATATATACGCGCTTATAATGTATTGATTATATTAAATTAGGTGATCGGGTTTGTTTTGCCTGGATATTGTTGGAGCTCATAATGCGCAGTCGTATATGTGTGTTGACTAAATATTCCGATGAAATTGCTCTCTATGCATACCTGACCCTCTATTGTTGGACGCATTAATTATCGATATTAGTGAAGTGGCAGCAGGTATAATAATTATTGCTGTCGCTTGAATTCATAATGTGAACGTTTGTCATCAGAGCGTGTGATAAACACACTTTCAGATCTGATGCTCGAAAATAGAAGAAAAAAGAATTAAGATCGGATCAGGAAATTAGGACCGTTAATTACCAATATAGAGACCGGAGACGAATATCTCAGTCCGCTTCTCGAACGAACTCGTCGCTTCCTGCCATTTGCTACTCATCACGTCGGCGCGTCGACTATTGGCTTGGCAAATTGATTAGAATCTCATCTTGATCACGTGCGTTGTATGCATTCGACATCGAAATTGCAATCGCGGCTCGAATGAAAAATTAAAATACATGCCAATTAGAATTTCGTCATTTATTGGACAAAAGCGTATACGCGATGATTGATCAAACGAATTATAAGCTACGAAGGAAAAATCGTCAGTCAAGCATAAGATAGCGTTTACCGATCAATCATTCGATTCCCGAATAATATTATACCTCTACCGCGATCGAATCCTACATCTATATATCCCCCCCCCCCCCCCCCCGAATATACCGTTAACGCCAATTACGACTCGTTTATTAAAATTAACGATGTATGCTCCGCGTAAACAGCGTATCAGCGGGTCAATCGAAATATCACAGCGAGAAATTCACTCGATCGCATTTTTTCTTTAATTATTCTGCAACATAGTAACAAAACGAGGAAAAAGCCTCTCGTACAATAATAAAAGGGCTAGTCGTATACAGCAGCGAGTCGAAGCGCCGCTGTCGCAGCGGAGAAACGTTTTGTGCCGTCGAGCAAACATCCGCTCACATTAGCCTTCAACGTCCCCCACAGCTGCACACACGACGGCCAAGTGTGTAACCAAGGCGTATGCTTCGCTGCTCTCTTTCTCTCTCTCTTTCTATAATATCGGCGCAATTTCGCTGTGGATTTTTTTTTGCTGTACTGTTGGTTTTCCGGAAAATGTATACGCGTTTTATTTTCGGAATAACTCTATACATGCGTAACTCGGGAAATTGAAGAGCTTTTATACGATATATAGGTAATTATTAATTTTTCGTTATACGAGCGAGCTATCGCGATTACCTTTGATTACCCGGTCGACTGTCGATTGTCGGTTTATGTCTTCCTTTGTCGTGCGTCAATTGGTGTTTTTTAAAAGCGCGTCATCTCAGGGACAACAACAAAAAAACTGCATTTTCAAAGCGATCCAAGCGCGAAAACAGGCGCGTATAATATTTCAAAAGAGCTTTTATATTCGACCGCCGGAGCATCAGCCAGCCGCGTCACTGATTGCTATTCATATATTCTAATTGGAAAAGTTGACATTGCAATTAAAATGTAAGTGAATTTCCCGTCGTCATCCCGATTTTAAAATTAAAAGTAAATTTAGGCGTTCTCTCCTCTGTTTCTCCGTCATCGGCGTCGTGTAAAGAGAGGGGGAAGAGTCTCTCCCTCGATAAATATTCATATTTCGCACACGCATACACCTCTTAAAACGAGATATAATGATCAGTCTCGCGTGAAAATCAACGCGACGGAAAATGCGAAAGGGCGCCTGAATGAGAGAGGAGGGGGGGGGCAGCTCGCAGTGTTCTTCCATTCCAATTCGCGCGACACCTCGCCACACCGATGTCGAAATGAAAAAAGAAGAAGAGAAAAGATACGGGGGATGAAGCAAATTGGATCTCAGAGAAAAAGGGGAGAGGACTAAAGGGAGCGTGACAAATTTACGAATCCGCATGCATGGAATTTTTTCGCGCGAGCTTTCGAGTGCGAGCCATTTTGCGTGTATGTGTGCTAAAAGAGCCTATATATACTGCGGTTACGAAAAGAGCACGTGTAGCGGTTTGTTTTTTAGTGATGACGTAATACGGACACGCAAAAACTCGGGAATGAGTGGAAAGCATCGATTGTTTTTCCGGAAAGGAAAGGTGCATTCATTCGACTGTCTTCGCGGATAAAAATACGACGGAGGAATTGACGAAACAAGCTTGCGTTGAGAAATGAGACACCAGGATGGATAGCTATTGTACTAGCGTTACTCGAATTTCAATACTTTTAACGCTTATATAGCGCCATATAGAGAACACTTCGAAATGAATATATCTCTCCACTTTGCGACTGTATACAGAAAAACACTTCATATCGGTCAACTTCGCTCGTATAAGAAACTCGCATTCTCCGCTGCAGCTTTCGAAACTAAAATACGAGCCCTTATCCCGGCCTCCGGCACGACCGCACGAACAAGAAATCCCAATACACGCAACATAACTTCTCTCTCGCCGCCGCAACAACAGCAGCTTCGATATATAGTCCCTTACACGCAGGGCGCATGTAACCCCCCTCCCCACCCCTCTTCTTCGGTGCGCATCAAAATAAATAAAGCTGCCGCGCCGCTGCGATAAAACAGGAAATTCCCACGTATATATGTATACACACACGGCTTCGCGCGAAGCTCCTTTAATCGCGCGAATAAATTCCATCCGCGACAAAAATCGCGCGCTTCCGAGCAACGACGACGACGACGACGACGACGACGGGGTGCACTGACCCGCGACCTCGCCTCTCTTTTATATATATATATATATATATATATATATATATATATATATGTTCGTACTGCTGCTTTGCACCAGTCGGTAACCCGAGAATAAGAATTCCTGGAGAGTGTACGTGTATACTGTATGTATACATATATGTATATATATAATCACACACGAGGGAATAATTAATGCGATGGTGTATAAGGTGTATATAGCTCTCGGTGATCTACTGCCGCAAATTATAAAAAGGCTAATTTTTCCGAAGATTTTTCTTTGATTTCCTGAAGATTTGCGAGTGATTCAGAGACGTTTGCTGGTTATTAATATAAGCGAACGCTATATGCATATTCCAGGTAGCATATCGAGATAAAGCTTAAAAACGGCAACATGCTCTTACACGTATGCTCCCCGTTCTCATATATACGTTATACTTATGGATTAAAAAAAATCGCAGGAATGAAGAATAGGGTCTATAAAAGCTTGAGATAGAAAAGCATCAGCTGGTATATATACATAAGAGCTTTTCTCGCGACGAAGCGATTAGCGGCTGTTTTTTGATCGGCTGTAATACGAATTATCTCTCGTGAGCAATGATTGCCGGTAATTCGCGGAGCTTTGTGTGCGGTCGACGCTCTTAATTGTTCGTGTAGTGCGAGAGCGAGCTGATTAATGTCGGCGCCTGAAATTGCCTACAGTGCGGTCGATTGCATCAAGCGCGTGTATGTATCCGATGTTTTTCGGTGCTCGACGATTGGATTTTAAAACTCGTATATACAATGTTATGTTTGCGTTGTTTCGTTTTGTTTGTAAATCAGCGTCGTCGAACCATGTGGATTCTTATCGAGGATATCCTCGTTTGTGTATAAGAAATACGACAGAACAACAATAACACTAAAGAAATTAAAAAACAATCGAGTGATTACCTCAAAACCTCTCCCCTTGCGAGCACAGCAAACGAGACGCACAGTAGTAGGTACACCTCGTCCCTCGATGTGTTTTCACCTGTAATCACGAAACGGCTCCGATTAGATTCAGTTCTCTCTCTTCCGATCCGAACAGAAATTCAGAGATGATAGAGAGGCACAAAGGCGAGGTTTGTTTAGTCAGATTGCCGAGCGCAGGACAGCCCGCTTACATACTCGTCCTATATCTATATATATGTGCGTTGCGCATAATAAACTATACGTGCATACACACATACACGCTTCTGGATGTTTGCCTTCTCTGGGTAAATATCCGCGCATAACAGCGGGGAGACGTTCCGCGCGTGTGTATGTTATACACTGTGAGTGAGAGAGAGAGAGATGAGGAAATACGACTCTGCGTACGCATTGTACTTTGATGTATGCGTAAGGAGTGAAT
Source organism: Muscidifurax raptorellus (assembly GCA_020010945.3). NCBI lineage: Eukaryota > Metazoa > Arthropoda > Insecta > Hymenoptera > Pteromalidae > Muscidifurax > Muscidifurax raptorellus. The sequence goes on along the minus strand of CM052079.1, from coordinate 4,464,052 downwards.
TGTTCGCAAGAACGAGAGAGCTTGGCTTTAAAATTGTAACGCCGCAGTGCGGACGAGATGGTAAAAATTGCGCGAAAATGTGATTTATTGAGCTGCTGCTGCTGCTGTGAGTGTGGCGCAGCCGAAATTTCTCTGCACTGCGTTGATTTGAATAACGGAGAGCTACAGCGGTGAGGAACGTTACAGTAGCTTTCCATTGAATTAGAACGAGTGCGTAAAGGAGGGGCACATTTTTTATACTTTAGTGGTAGAATATAAAAAGGATATAACTACGTTCGTATACAAAAATTTTTGGGCCGCAAAACTAGCTTTCCAAAAGTCTGAATTCGAAATCCGTGAGTCGAAGCCTGCGGACTCTCCTTGTCACAATATAGCCGCGTAATAGTCCGCTAAATAGACGTCGATATAGAGCTTGGCTATATTACGCTTGCGAAAAAGTCTATAGGCGCGACACGAGGATCGATAAACAGATTATACACCAGCGCGTAAAAACGAGCGCGCGCGACATCGTCGTCGTCGCGCGCATCACAATCAGCTATATATATATATATATATATATATACACACGACGACGCCCCGGAAGAGACGCGACAATGGGGCCGGTGAATTGATGATGGGACGCAGCCACTCGATTTCAATGCGCGAATTCACGCTCATCCTCTCACTACTGCTGCTGTTTTAAAGAGATAAGCGCGCTATATAGAGATGATGCGCGGATTATTATATATACGTTACGGCCAGATGGCTTTTTGAATTATTTCGACGTAGTATAAAATTATAATACTGAGGTATTTTTAATAATAAAAGAAAAAGTGCGCGGGATGAAGTAATATTCAATTCGGAAGATCTGCTATAAAAAAAAGGAGACAATATCAGGGAATCTCTTCATTCCGCACTGGAAGAAATCAGCTGATCCTCTCTGTCTCTCTCTCTCTCTGGTTTTGAAAAAGGCGAGCGAGGATTTTATCGCCGGGTATAGTCAGCAGCAGTGGCGGCTTTCGATATCAAAAGGAGGAAGCCGGAAGATGATTCGGGTTTATGGGTTTTAGTCGAGGGCCGGAGAAAGGAATGTCTTTTCTATCTCCTTTCCTTATACTCTCCTGCCGATAAGAGTGCTTTTGATCTTGTTTTTTTCTTCTTGCGCTTTCTTCGCGGGCGAGCAGCGTTTCTTTCCTTTTTTTCGCGATACGCTCTTAGCGAATTTAGCCGTGACGGTATTTTTATCAGACTATCGCGATTGAAACTGCGCGAGTGCATCTCTACATCTCCGCGTCAAATATCCGGAAACGAATATGCGAGGAGAAAGAGCTTTTCTTGCAAGCTGCGCTTCCCGGTACACCCGTAAATCCCAAAGCACGATCCGATGGTCTGTGCGGTTTTTCGTCAGCTGGAGTTTTTGTATCTGTGGGGAGGGACAGTATATCGGAGGTCGCGAAGAGTCATGTGATGTTGTAAATCATCGGGTTTTGAATTCGTGGGGATTTTTATATATAGTAGGAGAGAAGAACAATTTTTCATCGAACAGTTTTACTGTTTTAGGTGTAATAAACTGGTTCAAAAAGCGCGCGCTGACAGCGAAGAAGCGGCTTTTTCTCTCTCCGCGGGGTATATTAAAAAGCAGTCGACGACGTTGAGAAGCAAACAAGTGAGCGCAAGAGAGAGACACAGAAAGTAAAGTAGCTTATGAAAAGGAGATGTATACGTGTATAATATATATATGTGTAGATAACTGACAAGCAATATTGCGCTAGAGTCGAGAGCATGCACTTCAGCGCACGGGTTCGTTTAGCCGTCCAAGAAACGGTCATAATCCTCTTCCCTTTTTATAATCGACAAAGGCACTCGCCGATTTTCTCTTTCTTCGCCTATTTTTGCTGCCAACAAACGAATCGCGTCTTTAATTCTCACGACGACGTTACACGGACCAGGTGAATATACAGGCTGATCTAACCACATACGCGTATACGTAATCATCTCTCGAGTCCTGCGAAATTTCAAACATTAAAAAGGCAATCTTCACAGCATCGCGTATAATAAACCATACGAAAAAGGACTTGAATAGAGGAGACGGCGCACCGCTATATTAAGCCGCAGGCGCGTTGGATTTCAAGATCACACGCAGCAAAGTGAGACAGAGAGTGAGATTTAATGTCTCGAGGCGTGACGCGACACACGCGTCGCCTTTTCTTACGTCAGCGGGAAAATATCGCACGCGCGGTTGCATAAGCATCGAAGGTTGCCGGCGTTCGATGCCTTATACGTGCACGCGTACCGATGCCTGTATACACACGGGACGTGTCGTTATGATAAAGCCGCGATCGAAACAATATTTTCCGATGATTTTCAGTTTATTTTCGCGAGCGTTCCGGGAAAGAACGAGGTTTTTAACGCGGAGCGGAACCGTTTGCCAGTATAGCGATATGCGTGGAAGTAAACAAACGAGTTTTATTTCATATCCCGGAATCCGTGCCAAGGTTTAATAATCAACGAAAAATCGATATTCTTTTTGTTCGCCGTAGCTCTGCTGACGATGCGATGATCGTTTGATCAATTATATATCGCTAACGATTCGACATTACGGAGAGTCTATACACTGATTGACACAGCGCCGAATTACGCGTCTATATATACACGCACACTTTTTAATATTCATTAAGAGACAATCAATCACTCGCACGAATTCAGGGTGCGCTTCATTGATCATTTTACTGGTAGATTATATACATATATACCGCATCAGATAACCGAATCAACAGCCCCCCGCAAATGGATATTAAAACGTCAGAACAAAAAGAGCATCGATCGATCTCTGAGAGAAAAACAAGTAATATGGGTATATATACACGCCACGAAATTGTCGTCGCTGATGTAATACAACTCAAAACATCGGCTGGACATTTTATACCTTGAACGTCCGCATAAATATTCGTTGCGAGACTATCTGCTCCTCGATAAACATCGCCGCACGAGGAGGATTGTTTTCTCGCCGGGTATATATACATACACCTCCTCCGCATGTGTGTATATATATTTTTGTAAACGCTTAAAATTTTTACGTTAAAAAGCGTGAACTATACGTTTCGACGAAGCTTGTAAGGTCGTAAAACTGATAACGAGACGCGCATGCCCACACGGCAAGCGGTCGTTTTCTTCGCAAAAACAAAAGGGCCGGTACGTGTGTGAGTCGTCGGATTTATAACACACGCGCCGCGAGCTTATCACCGCGGGCATTAGTGATTCATGCGCGAGTCTCCGTCGCATAAATCACTCGTCCACGCATCGCGGGGGGAAATTCGGGCAAATCCTCGAGGATGACCGCGGCGAAGCCGTTTATTATTCCGTGTCTTGAGAAGCTATTCCTCGCTAGATTTAACATCAGATTTTTCCCTCCCGGATGTAGTATTCCACTGCGACTTCAGCGCGAAAAAATTTCATCTTCTGCTTCGTCGTAATAAGTGAAAGGAAAGCAAACGTAAGCGTGGTGAGGTATTACAGCGCGTTATATAGAGCCGGTCGGTTATCGGCTTCTGGCCCAATTATTTATTTATAGCAGCGGCGGCACGCGAGTGTCAAGGGTCTTATACACCGCAGAACTTTTATTTACCCGCGGCGCCTCTATGCTATACACACTGCCGCGCGTAATATACTACTGCCGCTCTCATGAGAAACCTATATATATATTTAAGACCCGATGAATTCGCGCTTAGACCGCTGGCCTTTTTGCTGGCACTGCTCGCATTCAATTTGGCATTAGAAGCTCTCTTTTTTAACTGCCGTCTAGCATGCGAGCGTTTAGCCGCAGCGCGAGGAAAAGTTTCTGCACTCTATAGTCGTTAAATGTAAATTGAGGAAGCTATATGTGTGTGTGTGTGTGTGTGTATTTAATTAGAGCCTTAGAGAGAATCGCTCGGCTGATTGCTGTTTAATTCTGCGAACGACATGTTATGAGTGCGCGAGGGTATTTCAATTATTCAAGACGATCGATATACGCTATATTGGAGAGATAGAGCGTGTCGCGAATGGGTAAAACAAACTCAGTATCTCCTGGCTATTATTCTTTTTCTTTTGAAAAAGAGCACGTTTCGCGGAGGCGAATGAAAGCGCGAGTATATAGAGCCACGAGGGCATTATATATATACACACACAGAGAATTTTCTTTACACTTTCTGGCTGCTCGCCGCGACTCTGCTGCGCTTTCACCGCGAGTGAGCGCCGAGATTTATCTGCACGCATTCGCGCACATATGCGCGGTTACGTGTGCGGGGCTCCATAACGCGCGCTTAGTATGTTTATTACGCAAGACGACGGCGAAAGGAAGCGTATTATATACACGCTTCTCTTTTACTTTTTATCATTTATATATATATATATATATTATATATATAATGAGAGAAACAATATATTTCGATATAATGGATCTCTGCAGAATGTACTTGTATAATGTGTTCCGGACTTCGAGGCGCTTACCTGAAACAAAGAAAAGGGCGAAAATTAGGAGATACTTAAGGAATATCGTTTAATTGTAAGCTACATACGTAACATCACCCGATTATCACAATTATAACGAAACAATGCGGCGACACGCCGGCCATTCATTCCTCAACGGGGACAAAGAGTAAGTAACCCTCTATACTGTCGCGCATGTACACGACACTTCGACCGTTGCCTCGTTTCCTCTCTTGTACGTATACATGTATATCTATACGGACATACCACCCTGCGTTGCATATATACATATATATATACACGTATGTATGCAGGTCGCGCGCGCACTCGAGTCACAATTAAAGTCGACGCTCGCGAATTAGCAGTCGTTTGTATAAGAGAGAAGAAGCTGTAAAGGAGTCGGGGAGTTTTTTTTTAGACATCGGGTCAATGAACTAATATGCGGCGTCTTCTCTTGTTTTTTTATTTAAAAATAATTTTCCTCCTGATATACGCACGTAGATTTTATTACAAAGTCGAGTCGCTCGTTACGTATCTTAACGCGCTCTTCTCGGCGTAATTTCACAGCGGCTTTCCTCATACGGCAATTACCGAATCAAGAGTCGTAACGAGAGCCGTTACATTATTATCACGCCTGGAATATAAAGTCACTCGCGATCGGCTCTATATATATGTATATACGTATACTCGTTCAAATTTTCGCGTAATCCACAGACGCGAGTATATACTCGACGCACATATAACAATGATCTCGAAGGGATTGAGCGCGAGAGAGAGAGAGAGAGAGAGAGAGAGAAAATTGAAAGCGCGCGGAATCTCGAGATTATCGCAATGGCTCGTAAAATTCAAACGGCGTTTCACTTTTAAAGCCGTAAAACTGCGCCTATATACGTATATAGCATAATACTACACTAGAGCGGCGCGCAGCGTGCTCTCTTTTTTTCCAGCCCCTCGCGCGAGTGCAGCGCGCAAAAGGTATTATTTCGCGTCAGCAATCTTGCGCGCGACCCACACAGGGCTTTAAACACTTGGTCAACGAGGCATCGATTGCGTGTGTGAATATTAAGCGCCTTTTTTTTCCTCTTCCGAGTTACCTTAACCGTTTTTCCCGGGTAGTCTCGCTTATCTTATGCGCGAACGCGGTGTGCTTATACATATATATATAGACTTATTGTTTTTCGGGGGAGTTTTATTGGCATAATGCGATTTTAATTTGAATTGTAGATTTAACGTGATTTAGTGCGCTGCAGTGGTATAATAAGAGATTAACGGTTTCGGGAAGGCAATTTCCGCCGCTGCTGTATACGTCGGCGCTCTCGGACGCTTTTTTGCATGCTGAAACAGTTGTATCATTGGAAGGCAATAATTCATTCGGATATATTGAAAAACGAGAACGCGGTCGAGGAATGTGTTCGTAATTATATAATAATGTGAATGTATTTTTTGTATATTCCGATTAATGATTGATTTACGCGAAGCGCACTTTTTTTCTCGCGTGAAAATTATAATTCGGTATATAAATACATTTCCGCGAAATCACACGAGTTTTAACCTGGATAATACGAGAGCAAAGTCAGCGCGCGGTTTTGATTATTTCGCGAAATATAAATGACGGGATAGTTACAGAAAGAAAAAACTCGGCGCTGCTTTGCTCTTTAAATTTCTTTGACATGGTTACGAAGCTACTGATTCGACACACTTTGCGTTTCCAGCGAGCATATGATATACTTATCGTTCTCTCTCTCTCTCTCTCTCCCTCTGGAATATGCAAACGGGGTTGAGTTTAACCTGCGGATAAACTGCGCCAGAGTTGAAACACGAGAGCCATTGTTCTAGAACGTAATTTAGGATATAACAACTGCGCATTATATATATGAATAATGAGAGACAGTTTATTCAACGATTGACATTTAATTATTTTTGGATTATAATATTCATTATATTGCGCTCGATATACCGCGAAATAATTACGCCATCAATTTATGAAACGCGCACTATTTATATAGTATACATTTGTGGTACAGTGTAAAGCGACACTTAATTAGTCAGATGAATATTTATTGGCAATCGGATAATCAATCGTCCCGCGGTAAACGTGTAATATTCATGCTTACCTTAACACGCATATAAGCAACAATTACACGAATAAGTAAACCAAACAAGACCTAATGTTCTGATACAGTCGAGTTACAACGAGCTTCCAATTTATGTTCCATTGTAATACCAGCCCAACATATAGATATAATACTAATGCCAATTTAACGATATACACAGCAGCAGAGTCGGAGCAATTGAATAGATAAGCGCTAATTAATAACGCGATATCCGCGGGGAGCCGATAATAGCGTCGAGGAAAAAATTTAAAAGCCGTTTGCTGCGGCAAAGTAGACCTCGGCTATATTTACAGTCGGTAATCTCCGTCGTCACTGCGCTTTATCGAACCTCTTGTAATCCTCTGATTCCAGTTCGTTTGTGCGAATATGCTCCAACTTACATACATGCTATACATACTGGACCGAAGAGCTGGAGGGTGTATAGCAGGTAATTTTGATTTCTCATATGGTGCAAGCAAGAGGCACAATGCGACGCGTTTTAATTAAATCACTTTCGAGCTGCTGTAGTTTGGCGTATACGCACAAAACGATTCAATTATCTCAGTTAAAATTGTATTTAACCTCTCGGAGATTGTGTCGACTAAATTTCTGGAATATTCGGAGGACTGCAAGCTCGCAATTGTAATGTCTGCAAACTCGCGGCGACGTTAAACGTGTTTACACGGTCGGCGATTAAGTAAGTACAACAACAACACGCTGGTGGCGGAGAATTCGGGCATCAGGCGACCAGCGCAGCAGCGGTATCCTCCTTCATCGGCTATTTGTCGAGGCAGTAACGTTGCTGCTGAGCGCAGCAACGCCATCCTCGAGATCAAAGCCCCTAAACCGCGTTAAGCCCGATTACTCTCCACGAGGGTAATCGACTTCCGGGTGTGTGTGTGTGTGTGTGTGTTTAGTTATATATATATATGCACCTTTAGCCGTGTCCGTGTGTTTGTATTAATTAGCACTTTGTTGGTGGGTGTATGTATGTATGTATGTATGCGTGTGTGTGAAAACGCTGACGGGAGGGTCACACGCACACGCGCAGTATTATTGTGCTGGTTTACGCTGAGGCTCTCGAAGGGCATCGTTTGTGTGTGTGCGTGTGTACGTGTGTCTCTAAGGACCAAAGCTCTAGGTCGGATTGATGGATCGACGTGTGCTTAGCGACGTCAGTGTGAGGGGAAAATCGAAGACTGTGCACAACGAGAGAGAGAGAGGGAGAGATGAACGCGCACCAGAGGTAAACTGGGTGAAGTGTCTCTCGGAAGGACGAGCGCGTGTTTTATGTAGCGAGGGGAAAATTAAAAATACGAGGGAGGAGGTAGTGGAAATGGATTTTATCTAGCGGAATAATACTGAGGTTGAGTGTATCGTTGAAAATTAATGTAGCGGAGATTTCAAAATTCCAGGTATGAATGAAGCTGCGTTGCTAATGTGTATTCAGCGCGAGTTTGCCAACTGTGGATATTATTAACGCGCAATATATTGCGGCAAAGTTTGTGTATTGACAATGAGTTAAAATTGAAGTTTAAAATATATTGGATTGACGTTATCGACCTTCCTGAGGCAGGTTAGCCAGATTAAATACCTAATACGTAATATAGCAAGAGATAGAGCCTAGAAGAAGATCATTTCTTCATATCGTATTTTCATATTGAAGTTATTACTGATTTTCGGTTTAATTACAAAGTTCAATAGTAAAGAACATTAATAATTAATTTAACCTTAAGTATGATAATAATCTTCAATGTATGTGCGAGTCCATTATAATTTCGGTAAAAACTCTCGACCTCATAAGTTTCCCGCTGAATTTCCTCATTTTCGCGCACGAATACGTGAACCTCCGGCTTAGGACTATGTATACGCCGAGGAGAAAAAGCACAAATTCGCTCGGGAATCATCACACGTAGGTGTTGAGAAGCTTCCGGCACACACACACTGCGTATATGTCAAGGCGAAGTCCTAGGCGGTTCTCCCTTCTTTTCACGCTTCTGTTTTCCAACTCCGTATTGTATGTGAACTCTATTTCTTTCATTCAGGAGCAGCCTGCTACAAGTCGGATTTCACGCTCTGCTCACTCTCTAGTGCGAGGTTGCTTTTTTATTTTACTATTCTTCGAAAATTTATTTATAATAAAAGCACGATGGACATTGACATTGCGAATAGAATCGATGTTCAACCCCAAACGAGTGACGCCATATTCCGCGAGCAAGATTGTAGAGATTTCTTTTACAGTATATAGTAGCCATAAAACTATAGCATATTCATTATTGACAGAAAATAGCGACGAATAAATAATACAGCAGCGGCGGCTGCGAAATTGCTTAATTCGGGGTGTGTAGCGCCCATATGCCTTTCACGCAGATTGTGTCTCGCCGTGGCTGTATTACTCAATCGGAACACTAGAGAAAAATATAGACACGGAACAATTCGCGACCTGGAAACCCAAAGACTGCAGAATGTAGGGTGAGTGTCCTAACTCCTGTATACCATTGACACAGTCGGATTGCGAAACTCTCCTTTGACGTGTCATTTTCTTTGGTTTTTTTTCGCGTGACAACAGTCGTGTAATTGATTTAAGCAGTTCTGGCTATATAACGTCGACAAATCAAGAGCGCGATACTATCGATAATTCTAACTTGATTTTATTTACAATCGCGAGCGTTTCTCCATTTATATAGGAAACACAATATATATGGGATAGTAATTTTGAGTCAAACGCAGAGGAGCTTATAAATCAACGTGACTCATTCACGGTTGATTTACTACGGCCTCGGCCGGCGTATGTTTTCATTTTTGCTCCCATTATAGAAGTCATACTGCACCACCATATGCGTATATACGAACTGACATCAGCAGTGTGTGGGTGTGTGCATGCGACTTATATATACTATAAATAATCTAGGAAATACATTGAAATGCTTTCAAAGAAATCGACGTTACTGTGCATCGATGTGGAAGCTTCGCTTCTCTTCTCGAGTGAATAAACCATCACAGTAACGTCTCTCTCGGTGCAACGAAAACTTCGTATACAGACCGGCAATTTAACAATAAACAACGAGCGAGGCGTCTATTGCAGAGTGTAGCAATCGGGACGCGTCCCTCGAGCGCAGATTTGAAAGAGCACGAGCGCCGCAAACTCGTTCCGGGCAGAATCACGCGCGCTTCGTGATTCGCCGCCGGAGGAAGAGAATAATAATAATCGAGCAGAGCCGTTGCAGATTTGCAATTTCCAGCGACGACGACGACGATGACTACTACTGATGCTGCTGCTGCTTCTGCTGCTAGACGTTACGCAAAGAAACTCTCTTCGGCCTTGTCCCACATTGGCTTTTTCTCTTCTCTTGTTATATGATTTTCGTATAGAAATACGGATCTTATAAGGGCTCTTTACTTTTCTCCAAGAGCTTCGTATTTCTGTTATGTATAAGATACTGATCTAATCTAAGGAAAAAAAACGTGGCATCACTACGATAGGTTTACCAGGTAAAAGAAAGGACGCGAGCAATTGGTTTAACAAGAGGTTGTTTAATAGCTTGTATAATTACATATGTTTACATGTGTATAAGGCACGATAAACCTTGGCAGTAGCCGACATCACAAACGTGTTGGAAAACTTGATTAATCTGTAAGATTTGTATCAATTTGCACATTGACGTATATCGATTATAAAAATATTTTGTTTTCGTGTATCAGTATAATTAAAAAATTCTAAAACGTATACCGTGTAAGTAGCTAAGTTCTAATAATATTTACTATTTTGTCTTGAATTATAATTGAAGGATATTTGGTGCACTACAATACTAAAAGTGGGTGGATGCCAAATCTTTTGATACTGTTTTTATAAGTATAATAATATTATTACATAAATACAGTAGTATATAAGGATTAAAATATCGGTTCAGATGGCAATATATAACTCGCTGATATTAGCAACCGTTAAAATCTGACTAACTTCACGTTATTGTACATCAACAGCGTTTCCTTTAAATACATAAAAAAGATGTATTAGATATCTAAATACTACGCGCAAGTGTGAAGATACAAGTTTTAAAGTCTTATAACAAAGGGACGTATCCAATACAGGATCTAAAATATATTTACTCGCTTTTATATTATTCTAACACTAAAATCTAAAGGGGAACATTGTGAAGAAATTGTAATCGTTTTTACGCGTCATTGCAGTATTAAGAACCTTTTGAACGTTCTAAGTCAAGTCAAAAAAATTGTTTAATCCGATTCATCTTCGGGTTCAACTTTGATATTTATATCGGGATCAAGTGTAGGTTCCACCTTTATGGTTATATTAACGGCTGCATTGGCATCTAAAATAGGCTGAGAATCAGCTGGTTTATTTTGCCTTTTCTGATTCCTTCCCGACCTGTACTTTCTAGTCGCCAAAAGTTTAGCCAGTTCGGGGTCGGCTAAGAACAAGGCACAATTTTTAGTGTGTACCTTCATATTGTCTTGTCGATTGAATCCTTTATGACAACCTGGACACTCGTGTCTATAAAAGCCAGAAACAAAGCGTATAAGTTTACGCTAACTTTGTAAGGAATTTGATTTTGTGAACTTTGAAGCCACAAGTTGGAAAAAAACAACAACCGAACGAACCTTTTGTTATCGTGCACAGCCATGTGTGTCGTAACGTGAGTCCTCTGGGCAAAAGCTTTGCCGCAAAGTTCACATTTGTACTTTCTTATCCCCTGATGCTTTAAAATATGATCTTGCAACATCGAACCGTTCTTATAGACGTTTGGACAAAGAGAACACTTGTGTCTTCCTTTCGAGTGAACTTGCTGCGATATTGAATAAGAAAGTTTTATATTTATATATACCCAAGACAGCAAGAAACACATAAATTTTGCGTAATGCAATTTAGCCGCAACTTACGTATACGTGATTATGCAGTGCCTTCCGGGTTGTGCACTTCTTGTTGCAGACATGGCAAATGTAGTCCTTCGTATGGACGTTGGCGTGGTGCCGACGCAGAGCTTTTTCCGTGGAAACGTACGCCTGACAAATGTCGCACTTTATGGCGTTCGACTCTTCGTGGGTGTTTCTATGCTCGCGCATTTTTTTCATCGAGTAGAAGCCCTTACCGCATATGTCGCACAGAACGTCCTGACATTGTGCAGTGAGGAGAAGTTTATGCGAAATGGAAGATTAGGAAGTACACGCACATTTCGATCAACTCATGGTCGGCAATAACTTTGGAATTATTCAGTTTCCAATTGGCAATTTGATTAAAAAAACCATGATTTCATCGAATAATCAAAGTGTGTGCGTGTGTATGTGTGAAATTGGCACAATACCTTTTCCGATTTGTGTTTGGTCATGTGAGCGACGAGCACTCGCTTGTTCAGACACGCAAAATCGCAATAGTCGCATCGATAAGCCTGCGAGCTCGCGTTCCGATGCGTAATCATGTGCTCTTTCAGCAGGGCGGCGACGGCGTAGCTTTTGTCGCATTGATCGCACTTAAACGGTTTCAGCTTAAGGTGGAATTTCCTAATGTGGCCGCGTATACTGGTTACGGTTAGCGTCTTAAAGTCACAGGCGTAACAAACGTACGGCAACATGTTGAAGTGACGCCAAACGTGGACCTAAAACAGGCAATTATCCAAAATTATCGTAAAACATACACATCGCGTTCTCGAGAAAGTAAACTTTTAGAGTGAAAAGAAATGGCAACCCACTTACTTGACACTTGTCGAGTCTCGGATAAGCTCTTTGGCAAAGCTTGCAACGATAGACATTGTCGCCCGCGAAGATGCTCCTTCTAACTTTTCTCTTGTCAACGAACGTCAAGTCGACGTAATAATGCGACTCGATCTGTTTCCTTTCCTCTTCGCTGATCAAGTCGTTAACTCTTTGGGTAAAGATTTTTCTCTTGCCTTTGTTCGCGACAGACTTTTTGCTCGACGGCGTCGCTGGCTTATCGTCTTCTAACATTAATGATTTTGAATGCTCTTCATTTTCAGCTGAATCTGCTGCATCTTCCGTTGGTGCTTCATCTGTCTCTTTTTCTTTGGGTTTTGCGACCTTTTTTCCAGCTCTTTTTGGCTTGTAACCGATACGTTTGGCCTTCCTTCGCTTCCTTTTCACTGGCGATGAGGTTTGCGCTAATAATTCTCCGTTTGTCTCCATGACTGTGTGTGTGTGTGTTATGCTCTATGTTCCGATGCCTGTTTTTTCAATAAATTATTTTCTTTAAGTCTGTGTAAACTTGGCACCTTTCAAACTTAATTGTTAAAATAAAAATTGTTTGCAATCATAAAGTATAATCAAAAAATAAATCGATCCCCGCGTCAACATCCTTTCTTCCGAAAAACATAGTCACGGATTTGTGACGTAAGTATGAGTTCTCTGTCGCTCCCAAAAACGTATTTGGGACTCATATCTTACAGAGTGAATAATGCACAAGGTTCGAGTTTCGGCAAATCATATAAATTATGTAAAATTAGACGGCACTCAAATCCGATAAGAATCGTGCAACTTTTACCAAGGGTCTCTCTCTCTTTCTCTCTCCTTCTTTCTGGAAAAGGGGCACTTGTTTTATTCACGAAATTAACGACAGTATAATAAGAATTTAAGAGCGGTAAATGCCAGCTAAAATATAAAATCGATGTTCCCTTCGGAAGTGAGCTTTCAGGAAGGACAGAGCAGCAGCGAGTATAGCATCGCGAAAGGATGTTATAAAGAAACCCGTAAAAACCACCTAAGCTGTGGTCGATAAAACGAAACGACGTCCAAGCTAGAGAGAGAAGAGAGTAAAAGCAGCAGACGGTATTAATAAAGAAGGAGAAAAAGGCAGAATAGCGCGTCTTGCATAAGGGGGGGATTTCACACTGCCCAATTTAGAAATACTCGCTTGTATGAATTCGCCTTCGTATGGAGACAAAAATATTCCTATTGTATCTTGCTTCTCCCTGTGCAAAATTCATTCGTCAGATAATAAAAAATAACAAGCCAAACGTTCAACCCCATTTATCGATGACAAAAATAAAATAAAAAATAAAATGTACGGTAACGGGGCAAAAAAATCCAATAAAACTGGATTACAAAATGGTATAGCAGCAGCAGCGGGCGACAGACTCCCTCGACAAAATTTATTGCGACGCGGATCTGTTCGGCACGTATTATATATATCTACACAAGCCGGAAGTATCGTATACTGAATGCCACTACTTTTTTTTAGTAGTCAAGGAGAGCTTTTTGAGTGTGAGAGAGAGCCGAAGTGAATACGTGGCGGTTGGCGCGGCTTGCTGCTTCCTTTGATACAAGCTCGAGTCTGTGCAGACGAGCGCGCTTATTCCTCCTCCTGCTGCTACTTTTTTTGCGCTGTGTATACACTCGCGTATTTTCAACGGCGAGTAATCTGAAAACTCGCCGGCCCTTTTCTTTTAGGCTGAAAAATATATATCGTCGTTCTAACTCGGATAACAATCATCCGAGTCAACAGTTATCGATCTCTATTCAAACAGCTCATCCGGCCAATTTCGAGCTCACGCGCCGTAATAAAGGAAACGAAAAATCTCGAAAAGAAAGAGAGAGAAAGAGAGAAGACTGATTAGAGACTACTCTTCCATTGTGCGAACGCGTACCTCCGACATTGTGTGACGAGAAAAGGCTTTTTGCTATGTTCGGCTGACCTTGAAAGTCTTGAAATAGAGAGAGGATAAATACCGAGAGCTGCCGCTACGACGAAAAAAGAAGAGCGGAAAGGTTTTTGATATTCTCCCGAGGGAGAGAATAACACAGAGAAGAGAGAATCTTCTCTCGAGAGGTCAACCGGAAATAGTTCTTATTCCTTATTACCCAACTATATATTTATATATATATATATAGCAAAATCCAAACGGCGTCACAATTCTCAGCTCTCTGCGCGCGCGAAATTGAGAGCAGCAGCAGTCGTGGGTGCTGCAGTGTTGGATCGCCCGCCGAGATTGTCAATTAGTTCGCAGAACGAAGTAATCAGCATTCCTGATGAGCGACGTAAAAACACTGCGGCTTCTCTCCTCTCTCTCTCTCTCTCTTTTCTGCAGCCGGAAGCCGCCGACTGTGACTGCACGAGGAGGAGTAGTCGCGGATGTGTGTTTATAAAAGAGTCGGTGTAGTGCACGGGAGGGTTAGCTGCTGCCAATTAGCGAGGCGTAGCGCACGACTATGGGAGAGTGGATATTGCGTATCGAGTGTGATTTTTTTTCTTTCAGGCTGATGCTTGATGTTGTTGTTGCTGCTGGCAGGTATGAAAGAGTGAACGTTGATTTGGAGGAAAATTGTTTTTGACGTTTGCTATTTTTGTTGAATTCTAGTTTGATGAAAATTATGTCTACAGTGGCAGGTTCGACAGGGATATAAGCAATTTTGCTTTTATAACTTTACGTTCAAAAAAATCGCCATTCGTCTGGAAAATTTTACGATTTAGTAATTTCTTACTAAAAGTGTAAGGAAAAACCTTACGATACCTGTATCGATTTTCTTTCCGCGTAAGTTACGAATTTTCGACCATAAAAATAACGTCTCTAGGAATTCACATGATTCAATATATATATTTCAAAGATCCGTAACCCCCCAAATAACCGTCATTCCCAAGAAACATAAACCATGGCCACAGCCGCCAACGGCGAAAACTATCCTTAACAATCGCTCTCGCCAGATACAGAGTCACATTCAAGCCCGTAGGTGTAAAAGAGAAAGGGAAATCGATGACCAAAATACAAAGTGTGTAGCCTCGAGAGCACATGCTCGCGCGCTCGAAGCTGTAAGTGAATTGCTGGTATTATATATACGACACAAGGCAGTGCCTCTCTCGCGTGCAACCGCTTATACCTATAACGTAAGCCAAGTGCCTTTCGGAAATGCCGCGGAAAATAAGGGACGCACACACGCCAGGAGAGAAAGTACACCGCATGTATAGCCGAGAGAGGCAAAAACAATAATCGACGATTGATTTATGCTCGAGCCGTTTTTGGTGCGGAGGGTGTACATAAATTTTTAGTCGAGAGTTTAAATCGCGTCATATCGTGTTGTAAGGAATTGAAAAAAAAACGGTTACGTTTTGATTTGTTTAAAAGCAGGATTAACTCTTTCGCTTGATAGTTCACTGGTATACCGTAGGCGAATTAATTGAAGAGACTATAGAAAATGACTCTAAAGGATCAAGAGCTCAATGGGGCAAAACAGTGCCGCGAAAGCGCAAAAAAGGGACTAAGAGAAGCGAGGACGGAAAAAAGGGGAAAAGAATGGCGCCCGGAATCGTAGAAAGATTCTACAATGACGAGCCCCGGGCCTCCTCGACGAGCTAATCATCGCTGGCTTCTTCTTCTTTACTCAATATTAAGTTCACGTCGGACCTCCGGGCGATAATCGTTAGGTAACTCTCTCGAACTTGATTTCGCCTAGAGCCACGTAATGTAGTATATAGTGCATGCACAGTCTATGCGAATCTTTTAATCGAGAGAAAGAGAGAGAGATTACAATCCTTTTGTGTTATTGCTGTAACTCGCGACTTTAGAAAGTCCTGATGGACTTTTCGCAATAGATTTCGCGCACGTGAATATGTTGACCGATGAAATTCTTCGATATATAGAACAACGGTGGTGCGAAGTAATAAAATAATCGAATGTATCATAAATCCGGTCGGAACGTGGAGAAACCGGTAACAACGCGGAAGTAGCTGACACATATCCTCCTTCGCTTTTGACCAGATCGAACAAGTTTGAACCTGTATAGTCGACATAATTTGAACGATATTTTTCTCGGTTCAAACGAGCTTGATCGTGATCAATTTATACCGTCGTCAGTCGCAATTTTCAATTTAGACTTCGTAGTCACAGATAAGGAAGACAAATCTCGTCCTTCGACGTATTCCTCTCTCTTTCTCCTCCCTCTATCGATTTAATAAATAACCTCGCAGCTCACATCACCTAAGTCTTATTTACATTTGTAATTTTCGTTTTACCCCATTTTCGACTTATCCCCTGCTAGCGGGACGTGATCTGCGCGAAATCCCCCCGAAGACGGAGAATATATGTATACGCGTGAACTTTTCCTCGGCGTGTGAGCTTTGAAAGATCCGATAAGTCGCCTGATCGGCTTCTTATATACCGTGTAGCTCTCC
This sequence comes from Muscidifurax raptorellus, assembly GCA_020010945.3. Lineage (NCBI taxonomy): Eukaryota > Metazoa > Arthropoda > Insecta > Hymenoptera > Pteromalidae > Muscidifurax > Muscidifurax raptorellus. The sequence goes on along the minus strand of CM052079.1, from coordinate 4,447,381 downwards.
CTTTCCGTAGAGTTAGTGAGAGTGGGTGTGAGAGAGGTGAGGGCTGTGTGCATACATCTGACTGATGCCACTTTCTCATTTTTTTCTTTGTTCATGGTCTTCTAATGGAGGCACTTATTCTCTCTCGCTCACACACACACACTCATATTTTTCCCTTGCCTGCTCCGGGAAAAAAAGGAGAGTCGCGTGCAAGGGGGGTGGGATGAATGATTGTAAATGATTCGAGCCAACCTTTTGGGGGTTGGATTACTTTTTCTTTTCACGTGCGCTCGGGGACTTGTTACGGAATTTGTTGTACGCGAGGCTGTACGTATCGATCTCGGTATCGATAGAAGCCTTGAACTATTCGAACTACTCGATCTATAATTTCGGGAAAGGTTGACAGATACTTTAGCAAAAAAATGTGGTAATATCAAGTAGACACCGGCTTCTCATTGATTAACTATCTCTCTCGGCGTTGTTTGAAGAACTTCAAGGCAACGATGAGCAGCCACCGATATACTTGCTAAAGTACGCAGATGCATGACATATATTCGCTCTACACATTTCTAACGCATTACTCATTTTCGACTCAACATTGTTTCTCAATTAACCAGTTGCAATATAAAAGCGGAATCGCTTGGTTGACTAAATACACGAAACACTCGATTGTATACGACAGTGGCCAACGATCGTGTGTGATAATCGGGCGATATTATTTCACAATATATGCTTACAAAGTACACGGAGATGTGCGTCCGCTTTCAAGAGTAACGAGGTGCTTACCTGCAACAGACAAATAAAAAAAATCATTATTATTTTTGCTCAAAAATGACTACACTAGAATTATACATTTAATCCTCAACCACGCGATTACACAATATACCCCTCAATTTTCTGTGATCTTACGTCATCAGCAAACCACAAGATTTCCCGCACCCTCCTAACCTGAAAAAAATATCCCACAAAGCAGCAACAAAACCTACTATTCTCTCCTCCTCCACTTAATAACGCAACACCATAAACAGGCTGTTACTCAGAGCTATACATATACATTTCACCAAAAGCGACGAGGACTTTTCGCGAGTTTCTTAACTCGATATTGCGCGCGAATTTACGAATCTAGTCGCGCAGGAGAATAGAGCGGCTGGAAAAAGGAAAGCGTGCCAAGGCCAGGGGCTCTTCGACCTTCGAGGTCGGGAATGGCGTTGTGTGTTTGTATGTCGGCAGGACTTGAAACTGCGATCGACGAGACGAGCGAGCTGCAGATTTCCCTCGCGGGATTCTGTGTGTGCTGATGCGAACGGATGATTGGAATCTGCTTAGTCGTCGGTATGTGCGTGTATTTGTACTCGATGATGGCGAGCCAGAGGGACGCTGAGACTCTAGAGGTAACGATGACGAAGCCGAGGTGGTATTGGGGAAGGAGGAGGTTCGCTTAGGCGAATTCAATGAGGCTAATAATAGCTTTTTTTCATAAAAATACTTGCTATGACTTTTTTAAAATCAGAATTAATTCCTTTGCAATAACTTGTCTTAATTGCATATCATTTATCCGATACCGCTTCCAAAAGACTTTTACATCTTCTTCGGAGATAACTTAGCGCAATAATGAAAGGTCATATACGCGTCTCGGAATTTTACGCATCAAACAGAGAGCTGTTCCAGAGAAAAACTAAGAGAGGCGAAAAAAAGAACCGTAAAAAGAGTACTTAATAAATGCGTAAATCACTTTTATAGGATTTTAAATATATGACTTTTACTTTTATGCGTAAGCTAATTGCGTACTTTCTATATATTCATGGATTATATACCTTACCCGAAGCGTGAAGGCACGAAAGATAGAGTTCAATAATAGCCATAAATAAAAACTCAAGTCTTCTTAAATTTAATTAACCGATTCCGTACAGGAAAAAACATGATGAGCCGTTTTCTAGCTTTTCATCAGTTGAATCAGCATCAAAGTGAAAAAGTCGAAAACTTTCACTGCGCTTTTTGTCAACATACGTCGAAAATCAGATTCTCAAACAGTCGATTCACCGAGATAGAGAACGGTATAAAAAAAAATCACTCAACTCGGCGCAACTTCGAGTTCCGAAAACTTCAGCTCTAAAACGCTGGCAGAGACTCGTCCTCTCGAGCTTTACCTGTGCAGAAAGACCACCTGCGCGTTAAATCCACCTTTTACACAGGGAATCACTTCTCGTAACTCTACATGGTCTTCTGCGGAAATTCCGAGAATATATATTAGACACATTTCACCGGAAGTTTCACCGCTCGTGAGCGTAAAGTTTCGAGAAATTATTTCGGAGTTGATTAACTCGGTGGAATCTTCATCAGGAGATTTTTATCCCGAAGTGCAAGTTCGTGAATAATTGCAATATCTTTCAAATATGCGGGCGGGCCTCTGTGTGTGTGTGTGTGAGTGCGTGCGCGTGTGTAAGAGTGTGTGTTACGAGCGCGATGACTCGCGTGCGCGTAATCGAGAGCAGCGCGCTGTATTGCATTCGACTTCTTAATCGAAAGGAGGCGGTTAGCACGAGGCATTTCCGCTCGGGGATACATTCGCTGCTGCGTGTGTAATGTATGTTCTTATTGAGGCTTTTGTGAAGGTGGTTTCAAGGTATAGTAAGGAATTTTTTATCAATGTTAATGTGGTAATATTATGACGTTTAATTAATTAATATTGCAATAAAGTAATTATTGACAATTTGTTAAGGAATAATGATGATTAGCTTAAACAATAAATTAATAAATCATTTTCCATTAAAACAGTACAACTGATCAATCGAACGAAATTTTAGAATTCCTCGAGAATAAACCTCGAACACTGCGCAGCATGTCGCATACACCTGCGTATGCGCGATCGATATTTCTGCGTTCTCTGTCTCTCTCGAGCGCGCGTGTGCTAATCCACTCAAGTTCTCCGGAAGTAGCTCTATACCCCCCCCCCCCCCTCCCACTACACACACACACGTACAGTATGCTCCAGATCAAGATGCCTGCGTCTTTATTGGGTTAGTCCTGTAAGACCCTTGAACGCGCATGTAATAGGATGTTTATATATAGAGTTATAAAGAATGCCATCGGCGCATGCGCGAAAAACTGTATTAGACCGTAAAGAGGCATGTATAATATATGTAATTTATGGAAAATTCAAAACATGTACGTAATGAATTTCAACGCGGAAACACGACTAATCCGAAAGAGGGGCAAAAAATTCGCGACGAAGAAACCGAAAGTTCGCCTGGGAATTGCTCAATCGACGAGCGCTAATGTATATACAACAGAAAAAGAAAGCAAAAACTGGGCCTAACGGTATGACGTAAAGTGGGTTAAGGGGTCCACCGTCGTGTGAGTAGCCTGTCATGTATGTATATATAATATATATCGGAGCTCGCAGCGCGTCTCCTAAAACGGCCGCCGAAGCAGCTCTATACCGATCGATTAATTGCGAACCGGTATTTTTCAATCAAACTCCCATAGCAGCATATCAGCTACACTTCTCTTTTTTCGCTTCGTAGCCATCTATATACCGGCCGGTTTCCCTCTTTCTCTCTGATTTGACTCTTCGAGTTCTCCCGTGCACGGATGATTTTTTAAATCAAATTTTGGGCATAATTTTGCTGTTAGTGTAACGTGCAATTTCAATTCTATAATCAATGGTAAGAAGGTCGTAAAAAGTTTTAAAGAGCAAAGTCAACTTGATTGGCGCAAATTAAGAGTGAAATCTCGGTCGAAAAAAAACTTTCATTTCTTTTTCGGTATTTTTAATTAGATCGAGCTTCCATTAGAAAGCATAATTGAATATTCAACTCGCGCCATTGGCTTCTTTCTCCAATTAACCCTCCGAGTTTATTCTATAATCATATAATAGTAATGTCGTATTTTCCATCCTCCAAGAAAAGAAATAGCAAGGACGAGAGGTCCGACTGTATATGGCAAACTGTCGAGTCGAAAGAGCCTCGACAGAACGGAATATTTCGAGAACGCACACGTCAGAGGCTCGCATGCACTCGAGGACAAGAGAAGAAGGAGAGACGATGGCCGGAGGCAGGAAGGAGCCGACTAAGAGCTCTGAGAGGGAGAGATGTGAGGCGCGTGTAAACGAGGAGTGAAGAGGGACTTGTGTGTCGTACCGTCGTTGTCGTGGGAGTTGGCCGGAATCGGAGAGTGAATTTCGAATGTACATTAGACACAATTCAATAAGACCGATTTGAAATAGTATATTTCGTTACGAGTTCGTATAGTTGAACTCTACATAACGAGCAATTTTATGCACCATGGAAAACAGTGTGTAAAAAAGTACGTTAGGCATAGTGTGCGTAAAGTTGCTCGTTGCTCACACACAATGGCAATGAAATATACATATATACGTATATATCTACATCAAAATAGAAACTAATGCCTATACATCGTGAATTACGTCTCGAAGCGCAACAGTCGAGTCTAACGCGGTGGTCTCCCCCCTCCTCCCACCCCCTCTCTCTATCTCTCGTTCGTTCTCGCGCATGTGTGTGCATGCCTCCGTGACGCGCAAAAGAAAACAAGAGACAGTGCAGTGCGGCGGAGAAAGAGAGACGACGGAATCAGAAAGAAAGACGCGACTGGTATTCCGAGAAGATATCCGTGCACACGTGTTGCGAAGAGCTGTCTTTCGTTGCGGACGCGATTTTACGGCCGCCCCGTGACGGAAATTTTGTACGAGAGAACGTGGTAACACTGCGTGTGTGCGTGTGTGAATCTCGACATGAAAGTTACATACAATAAAGTTTTGATAATATCGAGTTTCGGTGTGTGCAATTTCATTTTCCGTTAACACCTTTATAAGAAAAGTTCCAAACTCACTCGTCGTTCGTCATATATTATTAATTCAAAGCTGACTTTCCAAACGATTTGCATTATCGAACTTTTAACTTGTTAAATATTAAAAAATAAAAGAGAGCGAGAGAGTAGGACACCCTCCTGTTATATAGAATCGGAAAACTTTGTCGCCGCGGGTATCTTCCTGTCGGACGGAGAGAGAAACTCTTCTCCGGAAGAAAAAAAGGCTGGAAAAACTTGTAATAACAAGAAGACACTTTTTCCGGGAAAATACATCGAAACTGCGGCTTCTCCAGACTCGCTTTACGAACTCTCCAGAATTTCGACTGACGGAAATGGATGAGCGCGACTTCCGGAGACTTTTGCGTCATAGTCCTCTTCGCTTTTCGATACTTTTCGATCATGCGACGTACCATTTTATTCTTCCAAGGCTTCACTCAAATGCCTTGTGTATGTGTTTTGATAGTTTTTGGATATATCGGCTATGGATTTTCTGTTAATAAAAATATCGACAGACAAGCAGAGAACCAGTTTGCTTTCGAAGTTACTTTCCAAATGGTTAGTTTAATTCGAAAGTGGTAGCGCTTGTGTGTTATCAAAATCGTTCTGATAACTTTAAAATTTTAACGCCTATACAATTAATAGTTTTTCTTGCTTGAAGCGCAACTCAACTTATTGGCTATTCGAGGGTCGCAAAGCATTTCGTTTGGGGGAGACGGTTGGAATATACCGACGTATATATATATATGTATATTGGAATTCTTCTCGTGCGTCTACTGTCGCGCGGGAGGATATATAAGTAATAAGCTTCTATATAGCGCGAAACTTTCCAATAATAGATTCATCGATAGAGAAAGGAGCTTCCTCAGTGGCTAGTCACATTGTGCTCGACAATTTACGCGTTCGTGACACTACTTAACGATATAATTACCCGCCAAAGTTCGAGGAGAATGTGTCCAAAATTTATTAAGCGAACTGCAAATAGGCAGACTCAATAAAGCAGTTTTGGCATTTTTGCAAACATCTATATATCTATGCAAGATACTATAGAGAGAGAGAGAGAGAGAGAGAGCCAGTCAAAATCTGTTTACCAGCAAAATCCAGCCAGATAAATTTTATTGCGAGATGTCTGATGTTAATTCATATCTATAAGAAGAATTTAAAATTAAAAAAAATATTTATAATGTACGTATACATATCTACTTGACTGTATGATATCAGAGTATACAGGATGTTATTACAGCACACCTTCAATTTTCTTGGGAAACAATAATTTTGCAAAATACAAAATATAATCCATTTAAACACTGCAACTGTACAACAACAAAGTGATAGAGAGATGACTTAAACTCTCGAGACGGGACATAATCGAGCTTTGGTAATTTCAGTTCGCACTGCGTGTATAACACTTTTCTCTCTCGTCATACATGCAGCAGCGACGACGGCGGTCATTGATCGACCGGCGATGTCTCCCCTCCTGAATACTACCTTCTCTATATACTGTGCGGTCGCTATGTATGATGTTCGCGAAAGCTGTTACTCTGTAACGCGGTGTAAGAGTGTGAGGACGCATTACGAGACTGAACGTGTGAGCTTTTTGTACAACATTTTCTAATTTGAATTTAAGGAGAAAAAGTTACGTTACGCTTGTTGTTGGACTGAATTGTTTGTTGTTTGGAGTGGAAACAAGATGCTTACCTGGAACAGAAAGAGAAGAAGCGTTTAAAATAAACAGAATGAAATTGTATACAGATGATGTAAGCAACTTATGCATACTGATTTATTTTTTTCAGGCCGAAGAGAGAAAAAATATGGACTCTATCGTCTTTTATGGGACTTTCGTTTGAAACTAGAAGTAAACAAACAAGAGACCGAGTAAAAGACATTCAGAGGTTATGTCAAGCTCGATATCTTTCAAAATAAAATAAAACTGTATTTTACGGCTAAACACGATTATAAACTCCATCTCCTCGCATCACCTGACCCATCCAAATTACGCGTACTTCTCCAAAAACCTTTCCCAATAAAATACAACATCTCTGCCTTCTTTTTAAGGTTATGTCGTCATCATAACCTCCCAGCAATCCACTCGAAACTCTTAAACGGCCCTTAAACATCACAGAAATCAGTCGAAACGATCTTTGTTTCCTCCGTACAAAGCACAGCTACACCCGCGCAGAAACGAAAAGAAAGGAAAACAGAAAGTGTGCGTATGTATGTGTGTGTATATATATATATACACACAGCAACAAATACGCGCACGAGCCATATACGTCTGCTGCTGCTGGCGCGTCTGAGTTACGCGCGCGACTGCCGTGCTGTGAGGTAATACTCGCTCACTCACACATGGCTCTATAAAGTAGCGAACGACAGTATCCTTTCACTTTGGCATTTCACTCTCGCGCGCGAGAGATGTGTGTCGTGCGCTCGAGAGATCGGCAAGACTTTCAGACGCGCGGATCAGGGTCAGATCTCTTTTGCCGCCACCGCCGCTCGTGTGCGTGAATAACGTTCTCTCCTCTCGTTCGATCCACCCACTCTTTCCTCTCTGTCTCTTGTGCGTAATATTACGTTGCTCTGCTGGGTTATCTTATCAAAGAGTGTATATATAGCGCGCGCGATGAAACATACGCGTCCGTGTGGAAGGGAAAAAAGCGCTCGCTGGTATATACACAAAACGCGGAAGTTGCGTTTGGGCTTTTTTATTCGTACGGAACATTTTTTTGTCGAGGGATAGTGCTCGAGCTTTATGGATAAATTAGTCGGTGCGTAGAGAAAGTAAAAAATTGTCAATCTTCCGATGTCGCGATTTCGTTATTTATCCACTGTATATTATAAGGTCAAAAGCTTAACGAGACCTTTCGGGTCGTATATCATCGGCGAACGACACGTGGCTTTTGAAAACGTCGACGATGCAGAAAACGATTTTTTTTTTCAAGTCGAAAGGTGCTTTACGTAACACTACCGCTGCTGCTCATCGACTCTGGATCATTCGTATTAATGGAGAAAGTATACACCGGAGAAGTTTTCTCCGAAATTGTTTCCGGATACCCGCGTACATATACGCCTGTAAGGCGTAACGCATCGGGCGTATTTTTTGCGCCCGGCAGACTACTGCTTTATACACTGGATACATTAAGCCGATTATACATGCAAATGTAAAAAGTTCTCTTTCGGCTTTATTCGAGCCGTTCTCGTCGTCGCAAAAAAAATCAATTAAAGCCGGGAGTTTTGATAACGATTTGCGATAAAAATAAAACAGAGCAGGTTTCAGTGCTGCAAATCGAAGGGAACGCGATAAACGTTCGTTAACACTAAACTCGAACGAATTACGAAGAAGAAAACGACCGCCGGTAGCTAATAAAGTTTTTTGCGCGAGACGTGCAATAAAAACGTTTGCTCATTTTTCAAATACACTTTTTTCGAGCTAATAACGCGTTAACAGTCCGGAAAGCATGTTCATGAAGATTTACGTTCTCGTGCATTATACAGACGGCAAAAACGGTCTGTTACACGCGACTTTCACTCTTTGGAAAAAAAAGGAGGCGGTTACAACGGTGTTATATGGAGAGGCCAGCGTTTAGAGGCATATTACGTGGCTGTCTTGAATGATTGTTCAAGTTCGTAGTATATATAGGACCAGTCCATAAATATTATACTCGAACTCAAAAACGTGAATCACAATTCACAAAAAAATCTCCATTTTCAGATAAAATAGGCCGCAGTATGGAAAGTCTTATTTTTTCATTACAAAAATGCTCTCTCACAGGGGCTGAGGATAGGAAAAATATAGGTCCTCCACTCGAGGAACAAATTTCCGGTGCCTGCCTATATCGAATCTCCGTCGTTGTCGTTGCGTCGTCAGCGGTACTGGTGACGCGGCTTTTCACGGAATATATACATGTACTATATATACATAAGAATTTTCCTCCCTCATCACCGCCTCCGCAGAACCAGTCGTCTTCTAACAGCAGAGGATCGATCGCGCGCTCGAGCAAACCGGAATCAATATACGTCGCAAGAGAAAACAACAATCATCGTACGTAGAAGAATTTCTAATCACGCAATTCAGAATTCGATGTAAAACACAAGGAAATCAATCGATCGACTTCTTTGGAATCAATGCAAAACGGTGCCTTAATTAATTTCCTTAAGTAATTAAAGCTGGGAAAAAGAGAGAGAGAGAGACAGAAGTGAGAAGCTAGTGTCACCGCAACGGGGTTGATTAGCTCAGGCAGTAGAAGATCGAACGAAGATCGTAAAGCACATTTAGCGCGAGAGGCGAAGCAGTTGCCGCTGCGCATCCCTCTTCTGCATCTGTAATTGCTGGACTGTATAGTAATTGTGTATATATACGCGCTACAGTGGATTTACGTGCCAATTGAAAAGCCACAGCTATTGTGATCGATGGCGTTCTTGTGGGAGCCGGTATCAAATCAGTCGCGTTTCGTTTGATTTTCAGCAAAAATGTACTTTTCAGCCAGTAATTTTTCAAGTTACCCGAAGTAAACTCGTAAATTGGCTACTATGCCATCCTTATTCTGACGTCAGAAAGAGAGAGAATAAAACTTCCGACGCTATGTATATAAATAAATGCGTCGCTAGCCGCGCGAAAATAGAAATAAGGAAAAATTAGAAGCGCGACGTGCTAAAAATAAAAAGCACCTCTTCTCTTCTCGTAGCAGTGTATCATTTTTTCTTCCTCTTTCCACGCGCATATAAACACAAGCTGTCGCGATTCATTCCTCGTCATTTTCGTTCACCACCACCAAGAATCAGTCGTCATCGAAAGAAGCAGCATCGTATGAAACGAATTCGGAATATCAATGTCGAGGCGAAAAAACAAAAATTATACGACTTGGGATTCATGACGGGCTCGTGACTTACGTACGCGAGGGAGACATCACAGCGAAGAGGCCGCCAAACGAAGGAGCGTATATATTTATTCGGAAAATAATGAACCAGCGGGAATACTCACGAAGGAGGGAGACGATAGATAAGAGTTGGTTCGCCGGAAGCCCAGCCTAAGGAAGACCCGACGATTTTTGCAATCTTACGAAATAACATGGAGTATTTTGCTCGGGGCACAAGTGCTCGCAATGGAATTTTCCACCGCAATTGAAATATATATGTAACGCGTGGTTCTTCGATATCGATTTAAGCTAATAACGCTTTTACCGGAGAGCGCAAAAGAGAGAGAGAGAGAGAGAGAGAGAGAGAGAGAGAGAGAGAGAGAGAGAGAGTGTGTATTCATTAGAATTACACGCGTACAGAGCTGGGAATGGCAAAAATTATTCTGAATATTTATAAACGCTATTTTTCAGTGTTGATAAGGCACAGTTATAGCGTGAAGGGAAAATCTAATTGTAAGAAGCCTATACACACAAAGAAATAAATACAATTACCACGGCAGTGGCGGCTCGTTTATGTCTCTACACATGAGATAGTCTCGTGTGCGTGTGTGTGTGTGTGTGTGATTATAAATGAAAATAGCGAACGGTGTGTAAGCCGCCTTTTACCGACTACTCTCGAGGTTGCATAATAAATAATGGCGCATGCGCACACGTGCTCACGTTCACAGAGCCCACGCATACATAGGCTATAGAGAGAAAGCTAAGTACATACTTTTAAATATTCCATTTTCATTCGCTCTCCATTACGCGGTCTCTTTCTCTCTCGCTGTATATGTATGACTTCTCTGTCACTATGACTCAATTCCAGCCAAGTGCCGAGCAGTAATAATATTTTCGCCGCGAATTACACAAACGCCGCGGGGCTGCTTTATTTTAAAATTTTGTTTTCCAACTCTTTGACGCTATATATATCATCTTTTATGGATGATTTTATACAGCGTAAATCAATTCAATTTGAATATCAGATGAAATAAAAAGACGACAAAAGATATTCGAATGAAGATTCTCGGAATATCTCTCCCGCGTTAATGTGTACGATATCGCGCGCACGAGAAAGAAATGCAAGCTCTCTTTCGCCGGCGAGACGGCTAAATAGCGCTGAGATTGCAGAGAGAATCAAGGTTATCTTCCCGCGCATTTTCCTCCGCATGGCCGTAACCGTAAACGGAAAATGCACTTCTCGCAACATAAACTTCATAGCTAATACACCCCCGGCTTCTTTTCAAAAATTCTCGAAAAAAGGAGAGGTAACAACGACCGAGGATTTCAGCGACTTTACGATCGTTCTCTCCACCCACGTGTATATATACATATAGACAAAAATCTCTTCTTCTATACGAGAACACAGCAGCAGGTGTATATATATATAGAGAGAGAAAGAAGAAGACGCTCGGAAAGTGCACGTAACCTTCCACGAAGGTCCGGAGAAGGAGGAAAACGCTCCGAAATTCCGCACAATCATCAACGCGTCGGCTCTCGCTTTCTGCGGCAGCGGCTATATCTCTGCTTCTTCTATATACCTGCATCTTGTTCTTAAGAGGAAGAACGAGACCGTGGGAATTAAGCGTTTCTGCCTTCCAGTAGCCAGTTCCATCTCTTTCCTTCTTTCTCGGACGTGTGTATATGTTCTTCTTCTCGGAGACTCATTCCTTGTATCTCACTAACCCTTTGTTTACGACTGCAACTATATTATGGATAAAGTTTTAATTTGAAGCCAAGTAACTATTAATGTTGCACCTACTGCTGTGATAAGTGTGGGTAAACGTTACTTATTGCATCGTAGACGCATATAGTGTCTTCTCGCGTAATGACTTTTATTATTAGCAAGCGTAGGCGTGTGTATGCGCGATGTTTCCTAGAGGGGGACTATAATAACAGTTTGTTAATTTTATACTTTTTAGTCGATACTCGTCAACGTATATAGATACATAAACTTTAAAAATATCATGGAACTGCAATATAACGCACGTAATGAATTATGTACACGCTATTCTCTGGATCCGATGTTACGTTACGTTGTGTATCTAAATTTACGATCTGATGTCAGATTTAAACTTGCAAGCATATTAGTAACACACGCGCGGCTCCTGTACAGCGAGATCGTATTTATTACTTCGGGTATAGAACCATCAATTTCTCGGGATGAAAAATACCTGCGATTTATATACACATATACACACTCATATATAGTCGCTCGATAAACAAAAGTGAAAAATGCAGCACCGAAATAAGAAGTCTTGCATTTAAAATGCAAAGCACCGCACGATACATTTAAATAAGACGTATACAGAGAGAGAGGGGGGGGGAGAGCTCCAGTAATACTTGTAAATCACTTCTCGCGCTGAATAAATTTGTCCGAGAGAAAAATTGAGCGTGAATTCGCCCGGAGAGCTAACACGTCGATAATGAGCTCTCCGAGCTGTGTGTATATATATATATGTATTCATTAGACGCTGGGAAATGTACAGCTACATATACTTGGACTTTTCGGACTTCTGGAATAACTTACAGCCCAATTTGACTTTCATCGCTCGCACCTAAAAACTAATTAACTCGCGGGCGAACACAAACCTGCGATAGAGAATTCCCCCCTCATATCCGGCGCGGATCATGCGGGAGGCGACTGCCTTAGGTATATAAATAAAGCGATCGACGTAAAAAGGTACAAGGATTACCATATCCATTAATTACAGATCGTCGGTTTCCATTTTACGATGCGGCTTGATGACAAACGGGTTTTTTATTTTTTCCTTCGAGCACATCGATGGTAATTTTTTCTTTTCTTTTTCAAGCTTCCGCGTTTCCACGTGCTAAATTCAAAGACATTGTTCGCGAAGAGAGACGACGAAATTCTTTCGGAAAGTCTGATTCCATTTCCTCTCGAGTAATTCAATCGCCTCGGCATCGGGATTTGAAAAAAAAACCAATATCCTACGTTTCGAGAGACAAGCAAAAATAAAAGTACTCGCAGCTCGACAACAAAGGCAACTATGCATATGCACAGTGAATTTTCAAATATAATAATGAGCCTTTGGAGAGTCAATAAGCTGTGCAGCAGTGCCAAAAACGCGCTCGGCTCTCCTTGTTATATATATAGGTATCGCTCTCGTTTTTGCCGGAACGAGTATGAGGAATTCGAGTCGAAGGTAAAAAGGCGAAACGAGATTCGTCGTCGTTGCATTGAAGGAGGCAAGTCGATCGGAAGCAGCAGAGACAAATAAACGCGTCGTCGTCGAGGTCCTTCGAGCTTCTTTTCTCAGGTTTTGCGTCGACGGGGGATTAGAACTTTTCTCTCTATTGTCGTCGATGCGAAGCGAAGAAAGAAAGCAGCAGCAGATGAAGACGGATTGGATTGATGGAAAAAAAGGACGTGGATGATGGAGAAAAGAGAGACCTAGAAAATAAAAATACGCGAGGCGTAATCAGCTGGGAAAGCGAATAACTTTCAGCAGGCGGGAGGGGTTTACGGAATTCGCGACTGTTGAGCGAACTTTTCCGAGCGTAAAAGTTTCTCTTTCTATTCTTGAATGAGAAAAGACAATGTAATTTTTTCTTGGAAAAGATTTGTTTACGTACAGGTGAAGTTTGATTAAGAACGTGTTTTTTATAGAAGTTTCTGTATGCGACGCAATCGGCTAATGTGTTGGGATTTTTTCGTTGTGACGATACTTTGAAGTAAAAGTTGCTGCATCAACAAATTGCTGGTATATAATGAAGGTTAAAGCTTGAATGTATACACATGATGAAAAACTTAACCTGACTTTTCTTACGCTAGCAAGTTTTCGGATAATTCAGCATTCACAAAATACTGTAATTATATAACAAACTAAACAAGCAGATAACCGACATTTTAAAATTTCACCGTAGATCACTACTTTTCAAATTAAATATAACAGACGACTCGAGTTTGAAGTAAAAAAGTAAAAAAAATTCTCCACGCGAAAGAAAAACCCGAACCTAAAATCAAGTATTCGACCGCAAATAACCGAGTCGAACGAAATTCCCGAGTAGTAGAGTTTCCATTCGACTCTCAAACCGTCCTTCCATTCATCACAGCAGCGAGTCCAACTTTGAAAATTCAGCCAAATATCGAGAGAACTAGCCACTCCCATTCCACTTTGAAAAATTCAAATATATCTCCCTTGGAATTTGTTCAATATATCCCTTCCTCTTATCTTTCCAGCAATCCTTCCTCTCTTCGGTTCTACAATATCAACCCTTGCGAAGCTTCTCTTCTTATTTACACGGGAGCGCGCGCTATCGCTCGCTTAAAAACTCCCCCGCGTCGTCGTCGGGGAAAGAAAGTCAGAAGTCCGTACGGCTATGCAAATCTCGACGGGTCGACGACGTCTCGAGTGAGCGAGTTTCTTTCCTTTTTTTTCTTTTTTTTTCTACTCGAGACTTGAATTCTTCGTGTGTTTCCTTTATCTGCAGGTTTTCTCTCTCGTAGAGGCAAAGGATTAGCATACGTATATTTCCTGGATCAGTGTACGGTAGAGTAGCCCGAACGATTCGCTCCGCTAGCTTCATTGTTCAGCTCTGGATATGTGTTCGTACCAAGGCAGGCTGTATTAATGTGTTGTGCCGCTTTGTTGTCCGTAAATTGTTTGGAAGTGACGAGGGCTATGGATCGTTTGAGTGAAGATATACACGAATATTCTGATTAAAAACTTAGTCGTATTGAGATATCGAGCTCCTGCATGAATAATGATTGCCATACAGTTACATACAAGTTAGCAATTTTCTGGTTTCGTATGATATTACATGTCATTTATTTCACAAGCTTTTAGTTCAGAAAATCGAGTAAATTATTGAAATATAGTATGAGAAAATGAAATAAATCGATTCACTCGCCCTCGAAGTTACCAGTAAAATGCAAACAAGATTTATTTTCGAAATCGTAAGCAAGAGTATTTCAGTATTATAATATATGTATAAAATTCACTACCCCCCCCCCCCCCCCCATACACCACATACAAAGACGAAGAAATGAAAGGAACAACACAAAGCCAAGAAAGAGCGACGACGATTTTCCTCAAGGTGAGAGCTGTCGTCGTTTCCGTCTTTCTCTGAACGAACACACACACACACACACACACACATAGATTCCCGTCTTCTCGCAAACTACCTCGCGTCGTCTCATTTGCTCCCTTTTTCGTCTCACTCTCGATTTAAACTCGCGCTCTTCGCCTTTCTATATTCCGTACGCGATTTCAGCCCCTTAGAGTGTATACATAGACACACAAGCTAGCAAATTTCGCGTGTAAAAATGTACTATCGTTCCTGAAAATTGTTCGCAGCTCTATATACGGGAAAAATCGGTGTTTGCTATACATCTGTAACGCGTGTTACACCCGAGGGTATATAGCAATATAATCGAGGAGGCTGGGGTTCGTTTACACAGTGTCTCGGGAAAATTTTTGCGCTCGAGAGACTTTCGCAACGAAAAGTATATATACACACACACATAATTGATTGGGCAATGAAATTTAACGTTCTTGTTCATTTCTAATGCTTGTTATTTAATCCTTGCGAAATATCAGATCGCAAGGGAGCGAGTTTCAATTTTCGATGGTATATTTTTGCGGCTATGATTCGCTCTCGTTGTTTACGCCGAACGTGTCGGGCGCTGCAGAATTGAAAAATATTTATGCCTTACGTTTCCAAGAGAAAGAGAGATAACGCTCGCGTGACTGGAAAAACAAACTGTAGTAGGTGCGCGAGGCTTACCTGAAACAGAAAAATAAATAGAAAATTAGTTGTGATATAATTTTAAAACTGTATAAGTACATTATTTTGGAAAGAAAAAAAACTTTAATACGATTAAATTCAGAGTCAAGTTCGTATGCATGCGCGTATGCATCGAGCCAAACAAATGAATTCACCAATATTTGCCAAGCACCTTTCTCATATTTGCTGAACGTTTACAATAAAGATTGTGAGGATAACGAGGCAGATAACTAAAAGTATATGTATCACAAACAGAGAAAAAGATCTATTTACCCTAGACTATACACCGCAGATAAGAAAACACACAGCAAAGAAACACAGAGAGTCGAGGAGTAATTTGAAGGCCAACAGACCGCTCGAATTTTTTTTCCTTAAAAAAAAAAAAAAATTTTTTTTTTTAAAGCGCTATCAAAAACGACCAGTTTACATTTTTCTTCGTTTACCGGAAAACCCTGTATCTTCGACCTTCGGCTCTATTACAGTTCAACATTCCATTCATCTCCGCGCGCGATTATTATATACCCTCAACCCAAAGCAAGCTCTCGAACCAGAGCGCAATTACACGAGGCTCTCCCGTTCACACGGGTGCAACGCGCCGTGCGCGCGTTGCACAACGACGACGACGAAGGGAATCGGTTCGATGATCTCTCTCGTCGGCGCTGAGGTGAAAGAACAATGTGCCCTCTCCTGAGAAATCTCGCGCGCCGAGCAGCAATATTAGGCTGTGTGTGTGTGTGTGCATGGTTGGTTCGATCGTGTGAACTGGATTCGCGAGAACGTGGTTACGTGGTTCTCGGAGATTTTTCTTGCTCGTCGGCGAGGGACGATGTAAATTATGTCAGGGAATCGAATTGATTAGACGCGTGTGTGGAGGTGGCCTTTCGGGACTGGATATAATTCGCCGGGAACGAGTTACGAATTTATTTATGTGTATATACGTAAGCGTTTTGGGATTGTCGTGAAGGAGAGGCTATTTTTAGAACGTCCGGTGAGTCTCCGTGTGTACGTCGCTTATGTATATAGACGACACAGCACCGATGGATTAGAAAATCCGCTTTCTATAAGCCGAGTGTACGGAATTCGCGCTTTCGATCGCACACGTGTAGAGGTATTTAATTGATTGATTAAAGCTCGAATCGATCTCACTCGAAGAAATTCTACGGCGAAATATGTTCTTTGCTGTTTTTTTTTTTTTGTTCGCGCTCGACATCTTTTTGAGAACGCGCGCGTGACTGGTCACGTGAGCTGGGGAGAGAGGTAAAAATAGAATTTTCGAAGAGATAACGAACCCATTTCACGAGCTTTTGTGTATGAAACTTTCTAATGAATAATAATTATCATTTCGAAAGAGCGAGTAAATATAACTCTCGCTTTCGAGAGGAGTGATTTTTTGTTGGTCTAATTTTATTTCAGACATCGTGGATAAATAAAAAAAATCATATTCCGTTGAAAGGAAAGAATAATTCGAAGGCTGATGATACACCGCTGATCATTACGAACTTTTTTTTTACACAACCAAAGTGGACCGAAGACACGTAAGCCCGGCGAAAAAATCCCGAGGCTCTTATAAAGAAATTCACGGGTGTGTGTGTGCGAGTATGTGTATCGACGACGACATTCCTAAGGTGCGGCCTCATCGGCTTTCGACCCTCAAACAGCCACGTGCGCTCCAAAACGGACGTGCGATTATTCGTTCATCACCGTTGACTCGATTCACTAAAATCATCGTCAAAATTATACACCATACGAAAATTTTCAAAGGGTAATTTTGACCCACGCAAAAAAAACATACATCAAGAGCAGAACCG
This sequence comes from Muscidifurax raptorellus, assembly GCA_020010945.3. Taxonomy (NCBI): domain Eukaryota; kingdom Metazoa; phylum Arthropoda; class Insecta; order Hymenoptera; family Pteromalidae; genus Muscidifurax; species Muscidifurax raptorellus. Next base: position 4,430,127 of record CM052079.1, on the reverse strand, counting down.
TTGAAAAGAGCGCTTGTATCACCTGAAATTTCGGCTAAACAGTTCGGTTAAAACGTGTCCGGCGCAACGGAAAGCAATTAATTGCGGTTTCCCCCGCGACAGGAGCATTTAATTTCACGCCACAGTGTTTCGCACTTTTCCAGTAGCTACGCTGTCCGTTGCTGTCCTTTTGCGCGCGACAAACGATAATTGGACGACGACATGGCTGCGAATTTTTCAGTTGCGATGAAAATGACGTGGGGGCGGCTTTTACCTTTGTTTTCCGCCGACAAAGTAATTTGTTTTAATTGTTGAGCGCCGCTGTTTCGCTATTCGATTCATCTTTCATTACACACACACGCACACACACACATATATATATAGATTCGAGCGGTGTTTTTCTTTCACGCGTTTGCGCAGCGGCGTTGAATTTTCAATTGGTTGAAAGAAGAAGACAAATTTATACAGAAAAGTCGTTTACATAATTTCACGGAGAAAACGAACAATCAACATTTTTCTCCGATTATTCACGAAAGCTCATCATCAGCATCACTAAAAGCCGACAATCATCGCGGTCATTACATAAGATCAACGGACTAATGTACGGAATTTCAACGGCCTGAGCAGCGCGAGAATAAATTAATTTCTCGAGTTGTGGGCGGCAAGAGAGAGAGAGAGAGGAGAAAATATGTAGCGCGCAGTAGCTCTACACGAAAGTGCGTCCGACGGCACGCGTGACGAAAGCAAAAGGAGATTGGAGAGGAGAGCGAGTGGTTGTATACACACACACACACATACGATGCTGCTGATCGTTATGAATGACGTAAGGCTGATAGAATTAGAAATCCTCTTTTGGATATACATTCGCGGACGTGCTCTCCTCTCGGCTCTACGACTGGATCTTGAACTTTCCATTTGATGATAATATCTCTGTAGTAATTTTTTTTCCGTTTTACATCAATATATCGAGCAATGATTTACTGGAAGATGAACTTGAGTTTTTCTGAGTCAGAGATTTTTTTCACGTAAATATACTCCCAGACTGACCTTGTAACAATACCGAGCACTCAGTCCGCATCCCGAATTTTTGGCACGAAAGCGAAGGAGAAAAAAACAGCAGCCGCGCGGGCGTACAGTCGAATTTTTTCTCCCTCTCGATCTGTCGTTCCGCCTTGAACGCGATCGCAAAAAAAAGAAACAGAGAAGGCAGTTCAAGTGTTTTTCCGAGAGAGAAAGAGAGAGAGAGGGAATACGCCCCCGAAAATTCGGTGATTTATATTCGCTCGAGCATTCGCGCGAGAAAAGTGGATTTAAAAATATAACGGGTAATAAAGAGTGGAGATTCGCGATATTATTATTTCAGGATGATTCATGTCCGTAATGAATTTTTCGTTTTGGAAAATTGGCTTCGCATCGTTTCTACGCGCGTTTAATTTTTTATTAATCGACATGCGAACGGCGTTCTATTTTTAAGCGATCGCATCGATTGTAGCGTCTATATTCATTGATTCGATTAAATAGTAAAAACTAACGAAGCATATGTGACTCACTTTGCGACGAAGCATAAAACATTTCTACAATTCGCAATATCAATACGGCGTGAATCAGGAAGCGGCGATAGTGTCGGATCGATATACGGTAAATCACCAGCCCAGAGAAGAAAAATAATACGTTTGTTTCTCATGAGAGAGAGAGAGAGAGAGAGAGAGAGAGAGAGAGAGAGAAGCAATCGTGTGGTAAAAATAGCGCATTTTGATTCCGTGTCTCAGCGCCGTGGAATTTTTGCCGCAGCGGCGCAGCACGCGATGCAAAGAAAAAGAACGAGGAATAATGCGACGATCGGAGACGTGAAAGAAGTGGCATAATTTGCTTGCAAAAAAGAGAAGAGAAAAAAGGAAAGCGCTTTATCCGCGGGAAAACGAAGTTGAGCCCGTTCAATTACACTTTCATAATGCGCCGAGTGTTACCCAGCGCGGATTTAATTTTATCCAAAGTGACCGTGTATATACCTATATATGCGTCCTGTATATATTGTGTTGTGTGTAATTTCCTCGTTTTTCATTTCGACCTCTTTCGCAAGAGCGACTCTAAATGAAATCACTTTGGTGCTTTTTAACTTTCTGCCCTCTGAATTTCTGTTGACTTGTCCTTTTTTTATTTACCAATTTTTGAATTTGAATATGCGACAAAATTATATGTTTTTGAGACTAGCTGATATTCATGGTACTTTGCCGAGGGAACTTTGTTTTACAGAGGGAAAATGCGAGAACGTTGAATGAGATATTAACGCGGCAAATTTCTGCTGAGAGAAAGGTATAATATCTCACGCTGGGATGTAACGATTTCATATAGTTATTTAATTAGGTACTCAAAACTCGACTCAAATTTACATATACGGACCCTTTTTGAACATTATTTAGAAGCTTTGATTATATTTACTCGATAAGACATTCGCCGTTACTATATACATACGGACTGAAAGTACACGTTAATTCAAATTAACAGCTACTGGAATTAAAAACATTTGCTTTCATCGCATTTACGCGCGGGAAAAAGCTTCGAATGTAGTTCCACGAAAAAAAAACGAACGAGAGGAGTAACGATTCCGTAACCTTGAGAAAGTAAGCCCCGCCGCGCGTTCGAAATAAAATCGTGGAAAAAGAACGAGAGAAGAAAAAGAGCGAACAAAGCTCGGCGGGAGGATTCGATTTTGCGGAACACGCGCAATTCGAACGGGACAGATTTAATTAACTGCGAGGTCACGAGCGTATTAGGCGCGAAATAGTGGGCGTTTTGAAAATCGTCTCTCTCTCTCAATAGTTATTTTAACTTTCACCATTACTTTTTGATCCGTTCCTTTCTGTGGGCACTTCAAAGCTTGCACTCGATATACGAGTTGGAGTTTGAAAGTGTGATTTGAAAAGTAAGCGCGAAGACCGCAAAAGTGCTCCAAAAGAAAGTGGGACACTTTTGTAGGGGTTTCCTTGTCGGGGATTTTATTTTGCCAGCGGAGAAAAGCTCGCGCGTCTGGCTGTACGCATAATCGAAGTAGCAACTCGATTGATGCAATATTACGCTTTCACACCATTTAGAAGCATCCCATTAGACAATGATCATTCATCAAAATAAAGAGGTATTCAAAGTAGCGCCCGATAAAGAAAATTTCCAGTAACAAAACGCTCGACCGACAAGTGACCAAAAAAAGCCATCGTACTGGCAAAAACTCGAAAAACTGGCTCGCGAAAACGTCCCTTCCTCTCCAGATGCCAAGCAGCAGCAGCAGCAGCAGCAGCAGCAGCAAAAGTTCAACGACTCAACCGAGCTCGTGGAACGAAGACAGCGTACGAACTCGCCGACTACACAACGTCGACAGACACGTAGCAGCAGTGAGCGAGTGTGTGTGCGAGAGCCGGGCCTGACAAACAAGCTCGCGCGCGCCGCTCATCGACAATGGGTCTCGGGACACACTTGGCCGAATGTCAGACCTTGAAGCTCTCCGTACATCAGCGAAAATTCCAGCTTTCCATTTGTTGCTTGCTTGCTTGCAGCAGACGATGCCAAACTGCCCTTCGTATTGCCGGGAAATCATCGAATTTTCGATTAGCAGAATTATTCTTTTCTTAAAAATCGAGCTCGACGATAAAGAATAAACCTTTTTTACGATCCTAACTTCATTTTTCTACCGCGCCTGCCCTGCGGAAGCCGCTGATATTATACGCGTGTTCGCAGAAACATCCGCTTGATTGCGAGTTCACGCGAGTTTACGCGCGCACGTTCTTAGTGTATATACCATCTCTCGTTCGCGCGCGCGGTTTCTATTTCCAAGGGCCTATTTATAATCGGCCGCCTATTCATTTCGGAGTCGCGGGATTCATCCGCCGATTGCTGTTTGCTTGTATGTGTATACTTTGTTGCTGAATATTTTCGTTCTATTGTTGTAAAATAACGCAGCAAAGCGAAGTATGTTCAGTCATTATTTTAATCGCACGACATGTTTTCATGAAGTGCCTTTTAACAACCAAGGTCGAGCGGGCGATATTAGAATTTACACGATGTCGAATTTAAATAACCAACGAGCTTTGTTTACATTTCCAGCGTGTAGATTACGCAGAAGTGCTCGCGAAGTATTCGATCGGCAAGAACGTTAATATTTCCGAGATTACGCTTGCAATAATTCAAAGCATCGGATAAAGCGCATGACTTTTGACAATCGGAATGACAAACGCGCACGATCCACATTTTAATATTCGGATAATCAAAATGTACTGCTAAAGTTTGAAATCACGTGGCGCGCCAACGAGCTTAAAATTTAATTATTCAAAACCGTAGATATATCTATTTCTAACGAGTCGTCCGCGCAACTTTTGCGTATATAAGTATACACAAACAACACGCTTTATTATTCTCTCTGTCTTTCCTCTTCTATTTCTCGCTCGATGAGTGCCGTTATAATTGAGAACAGTTTTCAAAACAACAGCCGAGGGCTTTGCACTTTTTACTCGCTAATAAGCGTGACCCGTTAAATAGCTGGCGATGATGATACAATTTGGCTCGTATTTTTCCTTCCGTAAATTTCGACGTCAAAACAATAATGCTTATCCTTGCAATCGCGACGAGAAAGAGAGAGATAACGAATGTTATTGTAATTTTGTCAATTTGAAATACGATTTCGGCGCGTCTCTGACGCAAATAATTTTGCTGCTTGCAATGCGTTATATCCGATTTTCGACTATAACTCGATATATATATATATATATATATATATATATATATATACACATACATACATACATATAGATATATATAGGCAGAAAGAGAGGCAGAGAGAACACAACGGCGGCAATTAGCCGACGAACGAATTGATTACAATTGAGGTAAACTAAAGAAATTCGAACTGCACAATTCAAAGCCTTGTTATTCGATAATTCGACATCTGTGCAAATTTTGTTGACATCTATTAATCAAGGCCTTGATTATAGATTATCCGGCAGTGTTCAATCAATCGCCTGGAGCTACTTCCGAAATTCATACAGTCGATTATCGATTCGAAGCACATATAAGTGTACATACATGTACAAGATTTCCGAGAAGTACAGCTCGTCGTAAGCATCTGTTGTAACTTTCGAAACATTATTTTTTTGAGGAAAAAAATCACAAATTTCCTGATATAATTTTATAGCACTCATATATGTGTTCAGGTGCGCGCGCGAGAGAGAGAAAGAGAGAGAAAGAGTGAGTCGAACGGTGTTGAATGTTCGCCGGCTCCGATTTTCCAAAAACTCCCCGAAGGCATATAAATATAATGCGCGACTGTTGATATTTTCTATTTTCCAATGGCAGCTCTTCGGGGAAATTCGCAGAGGCCGGCCCGTATCGCTCCGGTTTGTGTGTTTACTTTCGAGATAATAACCGCGTGTAAAGTCGCCGCACGTTTTTAGCAACAAACTAGTGATAAATCCAGAACGAACCGGCCCGTGAATATAAGAATTCAATGATAATCGTCGCGGAAAAAGACTCGGCGCGCGACTCGTTTTATTATCGAATTTGGAGCGTACGCGCCTCGACTTCCGTCCGTTTGAAATTCAGAGCGTTCATCAAGCCTAATACACGCATATACTGATGGAAATACAACCGAGAGAAGGAGCAGCGTAAGTCCCACTAGAATTTCGCGAAAAAGCCTCGCCGACCGCGCAGACACGCACTCGACTCTCTCTCTTTCTCGTCGTCCTTCGGGGAATTCGACTCTCCCTCTCTCCGACGAGAGGAGAACAAAACGTACGCTACACGACGCTCGGAAACAAGAGAGACGAAGAGAGAGAATAAAAAAAAAAGTATATAAGCGCATATAACTCACCGTGATCGTAAAAGCTCGTGGCTCCGCCGTTGCAGGGTGTACGTTATCCTCTCCCCAGGTCGGTCAGGTACACACCGTCAACTGCACACTTAACTCTCGGCTCTCTTCCGCACAGACAAATAATATCAACTAAATGAACATGTATAGAGTGACTGAGTGGGCTGGGCCGTGCGTTGTACGTATGTATATACTATATAGCCTCGGAGCTGCACCAGCTTGAAAACTGCACACACCAGATTCAGAGAGAGAAAGAGAGCGAGAGAGAGAGGGGGAGGGAGGGAGAGAGAAGGAAATAAAAAAAGAAAACAAGAGCGAAGCGTCTCCTGCAGTCCGTTGTCCGCGCACTTATATATCCGGCCGGCACTGCGTACACGCGTATTGTAATATAACGACTCTCGAACGTGTATATGCGTAACTATGTGTATCAACGTATAGGTATATATCTTTTTCCGGAATATCACACACACAGTTGTCGCAGGATCTGTAATTCGCTCGTAGTACGTATATAATGCAATAGTTGCGCGCGTTCTGCCTCTTCTCCTTGTCTCAGACCTTACTGCGCGCGAGTATACGTGTGTCTCTCCCTAACCTTCTCGACGCGTGCCTCGTCGTGCCTCGACTGAACTGCCGAGCTCCGGCCGCCAGGAGCTGCGAGAACGAGCCATATAGTCTCTCTCTCTTTCTCTTGCCGCCGCCGCAGCGCCGCCGGTGCGCGCGCGCGACTTTGCCACACACACTCTATATACCTCCCTCTCTTTCTTTCTCGCTCGCGAGTATAAGCGAGGTTAGGTTGGTTCGCCGGCACCGCCGCGCACGGGCTTCTCTCGCTCTCTCTTTCTCTCCTTTTTTGCGCCTGGTGAATGTCGCTGTCTCTCTCTTTATATGTACTACGTGGATTTTTCACTTTGAGACGTTGTGGCGAGGACGCATAGCCGGTGAGTTTTCGTGTAAGTATAGGTACACACGTATGATGTGAGTATATACAGCTATTGAGTAAGGTGGCAATAGCGAGAGAGGGAAGGGAGAAAACGCGGCAAAAATCGGCGGGAAGAGAGGAGGGCCAGAACAAAGGGGTCTCGTTTCGATTCCACCTCTCTCTCTCTCTCTCTATCGTTCTCACAGCCGCCTACGCTGTATTATACACTGCGAATTATTATTTTCGCGATTCGGTGCCGAATTTCCACTATATAGTATAGCCGCAGCCTTGATCTTGGCGATTTTCGCCCGGGCGCCTATACCAGTCTCTTTGTTCGCTCGCTGCGCAAGTGTATGTATATATATAGATATGTAGCGATTCTCGCTGAGAGCAGCGCGGCGGCGGCGCTTCCTCTCGCGGCGAAGGACGAGGAAGGAGGGAACTGCCGGAGAAAGAGAAGAGAGAGAGAGAGAGAGAGACGGACGGATCAACCGGGGTTCGTCGATCGGCGCGTCGGCGCTAAAGAGAAAAGAGCCTTCCTTTGTTCGCTTGCGACAGAGAGTTTTCTTCAAGGGAAATGGAATTTCGAGAGATTTTTTGGGACGTTCGCGGTTGCTGGTTCTTGAGAGGTACTTTGAGGTTATGGTGCGAAGGGATGAGAGAAGAGATGTTCAAGATGAGAAGGACTGTCGGTAAGCCGGATTATGATCAGAGATGTAATTTGTGTTTCAGAAGGAGGTCCACCTGGTAGAGTCGATTATTTTGTTAACATACTGCGTATACTTCTGAAACTTATGAAGGAAGGTAAGTTGCGATGATTGCTGTAGCTATGCACTGTGTTCGAAATTCGCGAGTTTGAGTGTAACGGAAATTTTTGAAATTTCGAAGTACGTTAATTTTCCAAGGTTATCGTGCATGAAAAAAGGTAGTTGCCAATAGGTTACAAAGTGACAAAACTACGAATTAGCGAACAAAGAAAGCTTTTCTAGATTTTTCGGCCGGCATCCTCCTCTCATACGGCAAATTCGCAACGCTTCATAGTATCATCCCTATCGCGAAATGCTCGACTTATATATACGAAATTCATTTTCCCTTTTATCGTACTTAGGCCGCGTTAGCAACGCGAGTTCACATCGGCCAGCAACTTCGCCCTTCTTGTCGTCAACGGCGCCGAGCTGTGTGCACAACGAGGAGGGCGTAGATTCTACCCCTCGTGCAGCACGTATATTTCCCGGTTCATGACACGTCGTACTGTGTGGGTAAGGATTTTGCTCGTTTTTTTTTTGCGTTTGGTATATAAGTACGTGTAACATACATACGACGATTTGTGCAATTTTATTAATTCCACTGTGTTCTCTAAACATTTGTTACAGAAGCCGCGAGTTCCTGAGCTAATTTTTGGTCCTTACACTTCATCAGGTATCGAACGTCAAACGTATACGATATAATCTCTCTGTGAAATCTCATTCGCTGTACCGAGGCCTTTGTAAATCCGAAAAATTAGACCCCTGGCTCAGTCGCGGTGACTTTGAAATCGCAAGTTTGCAACGAAATGGGTACGTATACATATATACTGTAATAGCGCGAATTCTTCGGTGTCGTGACGAGGGAGAGAAAGTGTATAGGGGCCACGCGCTGGTAACGTCGCATAAAGGAACGCAATTTCACGACAAGCGAGCCGGCTAAATACGCGTACGTGTGTATATATGTGTGTGTTTTAGTATAGCCGAAAGAAAGATAGACAAAGCTCTTTGTTTGAGGTTTGAGTGTGTAAAATCTGAAGGGATTTTCCGTTTGATTGTATACGGATAGTATTAGTTTAATTTGTTTTATGGTTGCGATACTTCAATTATATCCTTGGGAAGAATTAATGTATATCAGGATTTAACGAGATATATAAGAAGTTGTAAATCTTGTGCTTCATTAGACGTTAATTAACAAAGAAATAATTTTCTAGCCCAACAAAGCTCGCTGGACGAATTGAAGTTGCAAGAAAGAGAGAAAAATAAAGTATATAACACCGACGAAAGACGAGGGGAGGCGAAGACTTTGCCAAGAGGGATGCCTTTCTCCTGTGTACAGGGGAGAACACAGGGCGTTGGCATAAGGAAGAGGGAGAGAACGAAGGAACCAAATTAAAGCCCGCAGCAGCTCGCAATAAATAATTGAGATCCCATTTATGCGTCGCGGGGGGCGGTGGCGGCTGCTCCGGCAAAAAAACGCTCCGCACGTGATATCTCCATGCTAATCGACCGACGTGCCGGTATTGCACACGCTTCCTTCGATTGTTATCCGCAGCTGTACTTTTGATTTGCACGTGGAAAGTGAAACGTGGAGGGAAGTTTCGCCGTTGAGAAGAAAGTTTCAGAGGGAGAAGGTTTTTATGCTTCTTTTTTCATTTTATTTACTGTTATTTTTTTTCTTTGTTTTATTACGATTGTATTTTAAGGATAGCACATTATAGTTGCGAAAAACTTTAAGCGGAAAACTTTCTGGTTAATGAGGTTTTTAGAAGTACATCTATTAGGACATTCATCTACTATCAAGTTAGAATTAATGCTGCAAATTGAAATTAAGAAACGATTTGCTTTGTAGAAAACTCGGTAACGTTGAAAAACGACTCTTCTTTAGACATAGTCTACTACTATCGACCTAGATTTTTTGTTTCGCAAAATCAGAACTAATGCTTTTTCATTATCGTAATAACGTCATCTCTATTATGCTACAGAGCTGGCTCGAGCTCGCGTAATTACTACCCATCATAAAGAGTTTTATTCAATGTTCGCACGCGCTCGCTCGAGCTCAAGCTCGCATTAACGCATCATTAAACGTCGCGTAAAACTAACCTAATAATAATACGGCAAAAATATTCTCGCCTGATCTCCATAGAACTGACGCCACTCCGTACAATGTATTCAACCTTGTGCTCATTCACGTGTATGCTTGTTTTGAAGGTTCTTTCATTGTCTTCCGCATTTGCTTTTGATTAAGGTTTTTATACGTCGAATGTTTCAGTGAAAGATCATTCCTTCGTTCATCATTTTCGTTACTGGTTACATATTTCCTTAAAATTTTGAATCCAAATGCAGGCTGAACAAATTCAGAATAAGTGCCTCCACAGGGTTTTAAAATAAGATTGACTTCAGAGTGAGCTGAATGCTATAGTCGAGAATAAATAATGCAGTTACGAGTGGCCACGACGAACGTGCAAAGCTTCCACACACACACGCACACTCGCATCTGTAAGAAGGGCAACTTCGCAGAGGTGCCGACAAAGGATAACTGCCCACAAAGAGACCAAGTCGATGGATCGAAGCTCCGATTACTCCCTTCGGATCATCCTGAAGGAGAAAAAATTGTTGTAGGCTTCGGGCACAACTCACGCCCACATGCGATGTAATATCCAAAGGGCGGTATTTGATAGTAGGGCTCTGGGAAAAATTTCACGATATACGTGATTCGGCAATGTTGACCGCACTCGCGCGTTGGACAGTAGAAAATATTTTGGAAAAAATAGTATTCGTGCTTCATAAATTGCAAATTTGAACATCGATCCTTGCAATTGAAAATGTGTACCAAAATATATAAATGTATTATTCTTTACGAGAAAGTCAATGTATTATGTAATATTGTTCTTAAGAAATTCAAATAGCATTTATAATGGAGAAAGCGAAACGTTTCATCCCAGCACCGAGTGTCATAATGCGTTTCATAGTGAGAAAAAACGAAATTCAGGTAGTTTGTAGGTATATAAACCCCAGGGCTAAATAATTAACCAGAGGAGTAATAATCGCGAAAAAGAAGATAATGAAAAAGGGAAAACAAAAAAGTAAAGTGTATACGAAGAAAATGCTAAATGGATGGAAAATAAGGGAAAACAGAAGAGAAAATTTAATGAAAGAAGAAGAAATAGACAAAATTAGTCCGAATTAGTGTAACGAGAAGAAGCTGATTACGGAAACCTTTTGCCAAGATTAATTAAGTATGACGCCAGCGCAATGTTATATATTCGCAGTATACGTTAAAAAATTTTACCTTAAAATGAAAATTTTACTTAACAAGGAATTTAGAAGGAAAATGCCCGTATTCACGTATTTGAAATTTTTTTGCAATATTCTTTATTACAATATAACTTTAATTACTTCGAGTCTTATTCCACTATCGTGTCTCTCTGCAGTTCGCGACCGTCTGCTTTCTGAATTCCAACTCTGGTGTTCGCAAATGCAGGATAATAACGACTGCGACGAAAAAAACAGTCACCGCAAATTAACAAATAAAAGCAGCCGGCAAACGTGGAAGCGCGTGGAACGACGTGGAATGACCATGAAAGGGAAAACGAAGAGAAAAGGACAGCAAGCAAAAGGAAAGCGAAAGAGTTCGTCTCGCTTATACACACGAGAAGGAGACCGAAAGAGAGAGAGAGAGAGAGAGAGAGAGAGAGAGAGCGCCAAGAGTTTCGTCTAACGAGCAAATGCGAGTGTGTACGTGCGTGGGTTATATGCTTGATGCGGTGACCGTTTGCAAAAGTTAATAGCGGGTGAAGGGAACGCTGGGCGATAATTGTGTCCGCCGAGGGAATAAATGACTTTTAATTTTGGCGGAACGAGAGTAATTCAGAATTCGGTATTCAAGTTAACATTTTGATGGGCGTGGAAAATAATTTTGTTCGCGTTTAATTTTTATTTGAATGCGAAAGACTATATTCTACTTTGAGCAACTATGTACACATTGACGCACGGTCATCTCTCCGCTGGCTTCTTTGCGCGCAGTTTCAGTGTATGATTTTCTCTCGTTTTCACGCAAAAAGGACACACGCACACTCTCGGCCAGACTGCTGCAGGACCGTTTCGTCAGCTTATCTGTTTTTTCCTTAATGAGCTGTACGTGAGCGCTCGCTCGCGTTATTACTGGAAACTTTTGCTCTCTACAAATTGACGAGAAAGAGAATCGAAGGGTTGGCAAAGGAGACGCTGTTCGCTTCATGATGATGCTGTTAAACACGGCAACTCCTTTGAAGACTTCTTTTTGAGATTTTTTTCCCATTGCGAATATTGAATAACTTTTATATTTTGCTTATTTCTTACGAACGTAATTGTGCTTATCTAACAAAGTGTGCTTGTATTTCAGTCGTGACATATATAAAAAGGGCGACGAGGAACTAATTGGAAGAATCATTCAATCGTCATTATGCGTCCAGCAATCGTTTTGCAAACAACGAGGAAAATATCGTATCCTGAAAAGACATATTTGTCGTAGTAAGCCTTCATTAACCACAAAGGACACGTATAGAACAGATTTATTCTTTATCCCGTATTAGAAGACGGAAGAATGTGAGCCGAGGGTGAAAATGATTACTACTCCGCCGAAATTTTCCACATGGCGCTTTGTCCACTCCCCCTATATATTGATTACAGGACTATTTCCGGCTCGGTTATCCGAGAGATTGTCGATACATCGGACTCTCGCTCTCTCATGGTGTCTAGAACAATATTTGCCTCGTTACGCGTGTCGTATTTCTTTTTCGCGAATAAAGTCCAGGCGTTGAGGTTTGTTTAATACGTCGCCCTTGCAAAAAATCTTAATCAACGCTTTTACGTTGCTTTCAAACATTTTTTATTTACCACGGCGCAAAGAGAATAATCCACCTCTGGAGACTTTCAGTAATTCAGTAATCTTCTTTTGCAGGAAATACATTCGCGTGAGGAAAAAACTGAGGGAGCCACGGTCAGAAGATCAGCTCAGCCACGTAAAAGCGGGCGCTGCGGGCAAACTGAATAAAAGAGCGCGATTAATCGCCGCTACAGCGCCCGGGCTCTTCTTGCAAATCCTACTCACGAATTCTCAAACTCTGCCTTAAAGCCGCGAAGAAAAAACCTTCTTGCGGCCCGCTGTCGGGCATAAGTGGGCAAGTGCAGCTCGAGTTCGGTGCTCCTTTTTCCGCAGCTGTGGCGTTTGCTTTCTGGGTCTACCCTTGTAAGCCTTGAAAATGAAGACCCGATCAACTTTCGCTGGTCTAATCCAGCGACTTCTATCGTGAGCTTTTGGTTACTTGTGAGCTGCTTTTATTCATCACTTTTGGAATAAAGTAATAGATTTAACACAGACTTGTTATAAATCCATGAGTAACGATTGGTTTTCGTTCGCAATCTGTCGGCGTTTTTTCTAAGAGTTTGTAGAGCGTTTGCTCCTCTTCGACGATTTGCAATCTTCTTACTACCATTCGTTCTTTTTTCGAGGGATAGCAGAGCGGAGCCATACAAACAATTCCCTTGGATTCTCTGGAAACCTTTCGAGGAATAAGAAATCGGAAAGCACGTTCTCTCTCTCTTTCTCTCTCTCCTTCTCTCTCTCTCTCTTTCTGGTGATAAAGGAAATATCGAGGGGCGCGAAGAAAATACGCGTAAGGAGATGCCAACGCTAAGAGATTCGAATAGCCTTATTTACACTTTTACTTTTAAAAATTGAATTTCACTAGTGATATATGAATGCAGCAGAATGTTATCTCAAGATCCGTCATGCATACCTTTTATTTTTTGAATCTGCAGCTGTCTTCTTGAGTGCTTTGGTATATAGTAGAGATACGTGCTATCGATTTCTACGTCGTTGCTGCAGTAAAAAAAAACTAATCAAGCAACGTGACAAATCACCCCTTCTTTATTATATCCGACTCGGTTGTACAAATAATTCGACAGGCAGTTGCTCCGCTATTTACAGCCTCAGGCAAAATCCAGTCAGTCGCGAAGCGTGTGCTGTTCGTGTTACGTACATCGGACTGGTTGTCACGGTACAGTCGCCTTTAGAAGGTAGTTCTCCGTAGCTCGACTGAATCTCTTGAGATCTTGCATCATAGTATCAATTTCAACGGGCTGAAAATTCCTCAAACGTCATCAAATACACGACCAGTTTTTATTGATTAACTTCTTTCCATCTCTAGAGACATATAGAAAGCTCTTATGCGGACTAAAAAGGCTCTGCGAAACTTCAAGTAAACGTACTCCCGGTATACTCGTGCAACAATGCGGCCACCGAAAATTCAAATATTTCTTAACAAAGTCATCTCGTTCTCTGCTGCAAGCCGTAAAACCATCCCGCAGCTGGCGCGCGTCTAAAAGTTTCCCCTCGCTTCGTGGCTTTTTACGATCCCACTCCATATCGCCGCGAAACAAGCCTGTGACGACGTGCGTCTGCTCTCGAGACTCGCTGTTTTTTTTTTGTACGTCTTCACGCGTATGTAATATAGGCATATATTCGGAGGAAGCGAGAAAGTAAAAGAAGAAAGAGAGGAAAGCGTTATGAAAGGAGCGACTGCGGCTGCCGCTTAATTAATTGTTGCGCCGAAGCTGTTTCAGGAATTTCCATGGCGGAGAAGAGAAATATTCTCGATTTTAAAAAGAAAATCTTGCTTTTATCAAAGAGCGGTTAGAGCAGCAAAGATGAGAATTTTCTTCCTCATTTCAGGCGCACGTCGGAATCGATTCCGAAGGCTCTCTTTTTTGCCGCTCGAACGTGCGCTCGCCTGAGCTCTGAAAAACGTGTAAGCCCCGAATATTATGAAGGCTGCCAGGCTGTGTAGCCGCTATATGGGAAATGCTTTGTATAATGACGCGCGGAAGTGAATGTGAAGCGTGCCGGAGAAAAGGGGATATGTGTGCGCGAGCGCGTAAATGCGAATATTGCTTTTCGAGAATGCAGAAGCGAAATTGCGAACGAAAAAGCGTTTTTATTCTGTAATATATACTCGGCAGGGATCAGCGCTAGGTACTTTATTACGTACTTCGAATTTCGGAAAGTCGAAGTGCGGCTCTTTTGTGAAAAAAAAATAATTCAATTCCTCGGCTATATCGTCCAAGTGTAATTTATTCACCGAGCTCACATCGAGAAATAATCGAATGAATGAGGTAATTCTTCATATCCTGAGGGGATCTTGGAATCCACCGAAAACGTGCGTTTTTGGGTCTAGAGCACAATGGCAGGGCCGACCGAACGGCCAGACAGAAAAAGTAGAGTATAGCGAAACACTACGCGTGGCACCTGCTCTTTTCTGCAGCAGAGCCGCACGACGTATCGCGATACACCGGATTCGAGCGAAATTTTGTAACGCTTGTAACGTCGCCACGTGAAAGGCGTACTGTAAATTCTTCGAGGAGAATGACAGGAATAGCGTAAAGCATTTTGTAATGGTTCTTGATGATTCTGCGTATACGTAAATACACTTGCAAAAACTTGCAAAACTAAATTGTAAAACAGAAAAAATAGTGCGTTAACCGGCAGCTAACCAGTGCATCAATCAACAACTCGACACAGCTGAACTCGCTCTCCACAGCGGTATACAGCTCGCCTATCATCGACTATCAACCCGTTCGTCTCGCAAACTCCTTTCTTCTCTGGGTCGTATTATATACCGGCATACTGCGCACCTTCCATTCACTTTTTCTGCGCTCGCTCGAAAGGTGGTGGATATATAGGTACCTATACATATATACGTTCGCCCCGGCTCGCACTACGGACAATTTGCTGCCGGCTCTCCGTTCCGGCGAGGCGGACACAATGCTCTCGAGCAGCGGTTCTCAGCCGAGCAAACGAGGGGGACTTTTTTCGCTCTTGTTGTAATACTCGCGCGATGGCCTTCCGTACCGACGCGCATTCTTTGCGAGCGATCGCTGAGGGCTTTGCTCTTCGGCGAGGTTCTTTCTCTCGGCTTTATTCTGCGCCGTCATGAAAATTTGCAGGAGTACTAATAATGAGAAACATTTATGTGATTGGATTTCGTTTATTCGTGCAGGAAACGCGAACGTTGTGTATTATACAGTAGTAGAGTTCAAGTAAGTACGTTTTGTAAAGATGAAAAATGCGTTCGGATGTTCGTTAATCATCCTCATTTCGCCTAAAATCCGGGCCAGAAAGCGCGGTTCAAGCCGTCTAGAAGAAAGGAAATAATTCTCGTTCTCTCTTGCGGTTCGACGTGTACCTTCTCCCTTCTCGCTACTGGCATTGTAGTCTGGCATTGCACTCACACATATACACAAGAGTATAGCAACTCGTTCTGACGGAATTCAAATTTCAAGCCACGAGAGGCACACACATGCGACATGTTCGCTCTGTGTGCGCTCGTGAGGAAATTGGTCTCGAGTTTCTTTTTGCTGCTGTACAGCTTTTCAATGAGAGTGGATTGGACAATTTTTATTTTTTCCTTCTTAATGTACTCGGCAAGACGAGTTTCGCTGTTTTCCTTCTCCTGCATTTATACTCCGAGCATTGTATTTGTAAATCATCATTTTTACAATCATTGCACGATCGTTAGCAAGGAAATCTCCGACTGGTAACTAACGCAATACTTTTTTTCAGGATCATCAGCTGCATACACACACACACTGCGGGCGACCATAATGGCACATTTTGCGCAATGACCTTTCGATGCAATCCAGCGACCATTACCCGACGTCCAAATTACCCTCTCGGCTAATTATCGGCGGCGCGAGCGAGCGACTACGTCCATAAAGCGAAGCTTTATTCCGACGGCCGGCCCACACCCACGTTACTTACCTGGCAGTAAATGCTCGCTCCTTGGTGTGGCGCATAATACGTGACTATATATACCTGCGCTTTCGCAACGTTTCAAAAGACTCGACAGGAGCTCGTGGCCCACTTGAAGGTGCGAGTGTTCCCTTCGCCTTTGGTATATGGACACCCGCGATCCTATCGATCGCAAGCTGAGGTTTATCGGTCGATCGTTTACTGCGACTGCATGAATGTATATATGTGGATATCTTGTTATTTCATAGAAAAATCAAATGAATGAAAAGCAGAACGAACGCGTTCGTTAAAACCGAGTATCGCTGCGCGGTTCATTATAAACACCGAATTTCAAAGAAAATACTCTCTCGACATTCCGTTTTCCGGACCCTGCACTCGCTAGTACGGCTTTGCGCAATTTTTTTTCTCATTTACATCTGCTAAAGCATACACCGGCTGTACACTTTTCCGCCTCCACTTTCGCTTCCGGTTCTACCTCGTGATTGTGCTCCGCCTTGTTTTCAGCTTTTTGGTTATATATTTCACTGTCGCTGCGGCTCTTCTCTTTTGTTTGATTTTGCGCTTACCTGCGGCTAGAAGTCTTTGTCCGCCGTTACTACTGGAAAACTGGCTGCAAGTTTCGCGGCTCTTGTTTTCATGCTCTCTGATGTTTTAATTTCTTAAGTGGTCGGGTTTTTTGAATTCCCGTCGCGCTTCACTGCGCCGAAAAAGACTCTGCTAGAGTAGGACTGTGTCTTTTGCGGTGGTTCACTATAGTTTTTACCGGACTTGGCTGAATTCAAGCTTTGATAACCTTTTGAGGATACTGAGCTGAAGTATTGTACTTAGCGTTATTTAGAAAATAAGCTCTCTTATGCTATTCACCTAACTCAAAGAACCAAATTAATACATATTATTTAACAAACGTTTCTGTTATACTTGCAGATCGAGCTCTCCAGGACGATAATATGTATCCCCTATCGACGGATACGTCCACGTACAAAAAAGCGGCGATGACTCTCCTGTTCTTTTTTTTTATCCACTTGGTCCCGCACTTCAGTCTTCGGTTACATTCACTTACTCGTAAGTGGGTTCGAAGGGATCTCTGAGATGCGGTGGCGAAGTGTACAGAAAAAGAGATGCGGGAGGTAAAAGCATTTTGTACTTTTTCCGCGTGATTCTCTATACCCCGGTCTTCTGCTGCTGTAATTTGCCCCACGTGGGCATGTTCAAAGGGATTTCCGAGGTACTAAGACGCGATGAGTACAAAAGGCCATCATCGTTAACCACACGGAGACTCTGTAGCATGTGAGTATTTTATTTTATTGGATGTTGAGTAGTCGATGAAAATGAGTTCTATGCGAGTCGACGTAATCGTTATTCACTTCTAGAACGGCATTCCTCGCGAGACTTTCGCTCGTTCTACTCGACGACCGGAAAACAGCTGACTCCTTCTTTCTCTCTCGGCAATGAAGCAGCTGCTGCTGGTGAAGCCTCGTTTAAATGCATACCTGGTGTTAGTATCAGAAGCCCGCATGATCCGCTGCCGAAAAAGTGTGAATACGATTATGAGCAACTTCGAGGTAAGGACTTGATCTTTATGTTGCTATGTTTTAAAATACTATCTACTGGTGGCAGCGATATTAATTTTTTAAAATTATCTATTATTCCATAAAAATGTTTGCGTTATACAAAAATATCAAAGCCCCAATTTCCCCGATATTCTCTCATCCTAGCAGCTTTTCCGTCGACCTCACCTCTATAGTCTCCTCGAACTTATGGAAATTCAAGGTGGGAGTTTCTCGGCAACACTTTTTTATCCCACCAGCTCCTCTTGTACATCGTCTAGAGCCCCGGAAAGTGCCGAGGGCAGGCACAGAGTTTGTTTTGTATCGCGTCTGTTTTTAGTTTTAAGCTTCCGAGGATAGCGCAATCAATCTGTTGCCGGCTGCGCGCGTCGGGCAAACTTTTTTGCCTCGGAATTTAATTAGGTCTCTCTCCGGCCAGTTTTTGAATCGTTCGTTTGCGTCGTCGAGATTAAAACGAAAGCTTCGTGGAATTTAATAACGACTGATGACTCTCCTCTATATAATTTTTTCCTTTTTCATTCATTCCAACTCCAACTGCTTGACAGTCGCGCTAATTTTGCTCTTGTTTTGAATAACTCGTCGGGATCATACTTTTCGTTACTTTTTCGAGTTTTGCACACCTTGTTTCGTAATTAAAAAAGTAAATCGCGAGTGTCCTCGGGAAATTCCCGCCGTAAACGCAAGTGCGCAGCCACTTCCGCGCATCGGAAGTTTGTCGACTATAAAAGCGAATTTAAGTTTTTTTTACGACGCCGGTGAATCTCGGCTGCTTCTCCTGTGTCTCGTACACGCACTTATACTTTCCTCGAAGCAGAATCTCTCTGGAGGCTCTGTATATAACACCGAGAGTAAAAAAAATTCAACGTTTTTTACTGCGAGCGGTTTATTGCTGTTTCAACAACGGAAGTTGGATGAGGATAGCCGTTCATCGGCAAATTGGATTTTAAACTCACGCGAGAACGTAAGCGATCGAAGCGTTGATAGCAATAATTACAATATATAGCAATGTACGAATCAACTTGCACGAGTACCGCCGTCTTTTTCTGATTTTTCCAGGACACTTCCGCTCGGGTGAACTACCGGCGTATATAAAGTAGCCCGAGAGCTGAATTTCGCTCGTAGGCATGACTACGTGAGTGTGAAAAAAGGGGTGGCTTTATTCTTTGACGCGTCGCGGTGGGGAATGTAGTCCAATATTACCTACGCGTGGGCATCGATCGAGCCTCGCTGCGAGAACAGACATGACGTTCGGCCGCGAGCTTTTGTAAAATTTAGATTTTTAATGAGAGTTTATTGCGGGTTAGAACGGCTGATTTATCGTACATTATTGATGGATGACGGAATGATTATCAATGCTTCGATGCAACGGTGAAATTAGTATGTCGCTTGTGTCCGTTTGAATTAATCCCTCTCGTTCTAGAAAGCTTTCTTCGACGTCAGCTATAGATTAAAAAAATGTCGAGAGACAGCAGGGCTTTCTAATTTTCAATGCAAAGAGAGCAAATCGTGTATGCATATACCTCTCATTTAATAGAGATCCCAGTTGGCTAAAAAGGCGAGAATTTGAAATTCAAATATACCTCCGCGCTAAATTCATCTCATGGTTAGCATTAAGCCCGAAGTGTGTACCGAAATTGACTTTCAGCAATGTAAATTCCGCCATGATAAATGTTTACGAATTTTCCGTATAAATTAAAATTCGCGTGGATTCCCCAAAGTTTGAAAACCAAATGATCCGACGTCGCTTTGAGAAAAAAAAATACGCCGTCAATTTCTAGAGCCTCTCGGGGAGGGGGGGGGGGAGCGACTGTGGAATCGTATAACTTGTTGATCCGACGCGGGCGATTCCATTTACGCTCGCCAGAAACGAGGTCGTCGCTACGACGGACTCCGTCTCGAGACGCGCGAATCAACGTTCCACTTTTTTCCCCATTTTTTTCTCTCCCTCTCTCTCTCCCTCTCTCTCTCTCTTCAACGAGCGATCGAGGGATAAGGCGTTTCGGTTCTATTTAAGCTTCTGTGTCTTAGCAGCTGACTGTGTTATGCTAATCTGATTGGAGATTGTCAAGCTTTCGGGAGGTGTTTATTCTTTATTTTTCTAACATACACATTGGTATCTCGGTCATTAGAATTTCGGAAATACCATTGCGTAATTCCTCTGGAATAGAACACGAAATTCACCCGCGATTGGGAATTAAATCGTCGCTCAACCCTCGACACCGCAACTTTGATCAACGCAATCAGCGTATAGGCGTCAGCGATTCGTTCATGACCCACATCCTCCCCAGTCGACCTCCTCGCACGCGCATCCAACCCCCCTGTACAGCTCCGTCAATATGGAAGCTACTCCTCCGCATCTGGTTTACATCGCGACATACGCGGTCGTGCGTGTGTCGTACTCAAAAGACGCCGGGTTTATTCAGCCGTGCTGAATCGCGATTAATTGGCCAAATGCAGCTATGGGCGTGCGTTAATTGGCCCCGACTACGCAGCAAGTCTGCTGAATCGTTACTGCGGTTTGCGGTAACGCGGATTCGACGAGGCGTTTTGCGTCGAGGATCGGTGAAGATGGAGATTAAAACTTGCTTTCGAGGTGTATGGTCGTGTTTATCCGCGGAGAAGTAGCTATTTTATGGTGACGTTGACTTCTGGCCAACGACTGGTCGGTGATTAAGGATATACCTCGTCGTATGCGGTGTCCAGCATGAATTTGGCTGTAAAATTTCTTTTATAATATTCCGCGCGTTTACGACACGCAAGCGCGCGTATATATAAAAGAGCTGAAGGATATAGTGAAGTCGGGCGCCACGAGGAACGCGAATACGGATTTAGGCTGCGTATAAAAATAATCTACTGATGATAGTTCGCTTATAACGAACTTGCTCAATCGGGAATTTCATTGTCGTGTATTATACAGGCAATTCAAACTTGACATTGACACTTATTTCTCCTGAGCGGCGAGCGACGAAACACTTATCCCGTTCGTTATTGTTTCCCAAGACACGGCGTGTCATTGTGACACACGAGCGAAACAAAGCCGGCGAGCAAGTGTTCCCCGAATAATCGATAATCGATCAATCCTTTCCTTTCTCAATGCCCTCCGTGTCTTTGCGATATATACACATATACAATACACCTTTTCATACATGGTTCATCTCAACCGCGAGAACATATATATATATATAGACTTCGTATACAAATTAACCGGGTCGCGATTACGATCTTACGACTCAGTCGCCGCCGCAGTGGTAATTTCCATGTCACCGCATTGCTTAATCTTTACCGCTCGTGCATGAATATATATACGTGCGCATATACCGGGTACAGAGTTCGAACGAAAAAAAAATAAATGAAACGAGACGCGGGCAGGGTTGTGGTGCTCGTGTCCTCGTTTTCTGTGCAGATACATATGTGTGCAGGTGGGGAGACTTTTGATGCCAACTATATAGAGAGAGAGAATTTCGGTAAAAATTTTCGTGTTATTTTTCAAAACTAACGAAAATGTTGTTTAAAGATACTTATGGATATATACGTATTGTATAAGTTTATAGTTTGAAAATACACGTGAGCAAACAACCCAGACAGTCCACTGCGAAAAAATGTCGGCCAACAAAACTACATATTATGAGTAAAATGTCTCCAAGTATTATATATACATATAATTACGTCTATCCATCTTTTCTACGCCGTCGGAATGCCGCCGAAAAATGTGCGTTCTCGCGCGCGAAATATAGTCGCGTTACGCGTTATTGCGCAAATCTAGAGAGTTCCGCGCTCGGAAGTCTAGCTCGGAAACTCTCGAGGATTTCTCGCGCGCTTTCGCGTTCGAATGGCCGGCCGTCTATGTATGTATATATGTGAATGTGCGAATGAACGCAGGCTTTGCAAAGAGCGCGAAATTCCAGGATGATGCAATGCTTCGCGAGACTTATACAATGGGATCTTCTGGGCTTCTTATTCTTAAGGTGGCTAAAGTGCCGCGCGTTTACCGTGATTTTGCGGATATTTCACGTGTTCACGGAATGATGAGGTGTGAGGTAAGCATGTTTGCGTTTAGTGCGTGCGTTATAAGATTAGAAGGTGTAGAATTTTTTTTTGAAAACGCGTTGCGTTATTTACTTGATATTATCATGTAATGTAATATGAGAGGAATTAGAATTGATGGTTGTAATTGATGTGATTTATATATTTCACGGTGAACTGAGTAATTATAAATTTATAATTACAGTGAAATATTATACTACCTCATGAAATGAATTATGAAAATAAAATGTTTACAGTGAGAGTTTATTCTTCCATGAAAATGGTTCACGTTCCAAAAGTATCACGCTGCAGTTCATAGAATAATTTTCATTTCAAACTCTAATGAATCAACGTTACGTAGCAAACAAACGTTAAAACCCTTGACCTAGTCAAACACGAGCCGCTCATTTGCATTTCAGCCAAAAGCATCTTCCCTTCTCTCTCTCTCTCTCTCTCTCTCTCTCTCTCTCTCTCTCTCTCTCTCTCTCTCTCTCTCTCTCTCTCGCCTCAGTTGAAATTAAACGAGCGTCTCAATGCTCATACAGGTGTATATGTACAGCTTCTCGCGCACTATATATAGACGGAAAATCCACGTTGGTGGCGTTGGGTGACGAACACCTGGCGTCTCTACATTCGTCTCCGGCCGATTCCCCGAGCAGCCACAAAATCGCCATCGAGATGCAGCAGTTTCGCGCCTCGCGATTTACGATCGAGGAACTGGTCGAGGATGAATTTCCACGGGACGCGGAGTAACGCATTTACGAGCGGCCTGCGGATGCGGTTGCACAGGAAAGGCGCCGAGGATGTCCTCTCGGGAAAGTCCAGGCTGGATTGATGGCTCGGCTGTTTGTGGCTGATGCAGTTCTGCTTTTAAAGAGCTGGCGTACTGCGAAATGATTTCGAGTGTTTTCGTACAATATCGACTTATTTCGTTGGCCTTCGTCAAATTTTCGGACGTATTTGCACAGCTTTTGTACGAAGGTCGTCCGAAGTTTTTCTCGACTTTCGTATAGCTGAATTTATATGCGCACGCGGGGGATGAAAAGTCGCGCAATTCGTTGGCCGGTCGACGAGCTAAGCTCGTCAGGATTACCGACGTTTGGACAGCTACTTTTGCCATTTGCATATAACAGCCTCGACGCTATTCTCTCTCTCTCCACACTTTAATAATGGGATTTTCATCTCATCTCTGAGCCTTGGACAGGCCTGATTTGGTACTACTGTTTAATTCAGGCTACTAATGAAGTTATCGATGTTTCAACCTTATACGCAATGAATTATGTATACTGTAATTTGGCTCTTTTATTAAAAATATTAAACCGCATAACAGTAACATACATTTCCGAATGTCATTGTAAAAAAAATCCAATTATCGCGAATCATATCTGATAAATATAAGAATATTTAACTATAGATGATCGTTACAGATCCAGCTAGATCAAACTATTTAGCTCGAATTTACAAGCCCCGCGAGCCGTCGATATTAAAAACGACATTCGCATAATTCCAGTCGACGATATATACACGCGCACATGCATACATCGATATCACATATCTCCCGTAATCGATTCGGAATTGCGGAACCGTCGCTGTCGTTCCGATGAATCATTCATATCGAGTCATCGGGAATCTCCATTCATCTCGTTATCAGACGCCGTATACCCAGAAGAAGAGACGTGTCTTTTCGTCTACTATATATGCATATATACGTATATGTCGGGCGCGTCGCAGTAAAAGATGCATTACACACACTCGAAGCTCGGGAATTTTACGAGACTGATGGCAAAAACTTTTTAAAGCTCGTAAAAACTTTAGTGCGCCGCGGCGATTAAACTTGCGCCGCTTGAGCTTGTATTAAAATATGAAATATATCAGAATATTCGTGAGCGGATCATGCGATTTCGAGTGTCCATGGCGCGCGTTGTTTTGAATTTTTCAGCTGCTCTCGCTCGGATAGAGCGTATATTGCGATTGAAGTCATTCATTTCTAATGTAATTTCTATTCGTGATTTCGCGAAAACGAGCTTGAGACATAGTGTATTATTATACTGGACGTTGCAAGACGTATTTTTAGAAGCTCTCCCAAGAATTACGAGGGAATAATTAATGGAGTATCGTTAGTACCCTTTGTTTCGAGATCCTCGTAATGCCGCAATCCGTAACGGATTGCGACAGTTTCGCGGATGATGAACATCTGCGTTAGATCAATGTCTGGTACGCCGTGTAATAATACAGTGATTGATATAATTTGAACAATTTTCGACTAAAAATGGATGATGTATAATAGTGGAGAGAATTCATTCGAGCAAGTATAATACAAGCGACATTAAAATCTCGTATAAGCTGGTTTAAGCAAATTTTTCCGAGATTTGAAGAAAATTTGCACATTTTATTACCTTGTTGCGCACTAAATACGCTTTAATGATCCACTCAACCACTGCGTAAAACAACATTTTATATTTTATGGTCTTTATCTTCTTACGAATTTGTAAAACATGGCGACTTTTAAATCTTCGCTCATTAAAACGTGCATGAAATTTTCATAATGTATATCACCGAGTATATATACATATATATATATATAGACTTAATCTCACTTTACGCCTCAGTTCTCATATTCCAGCCGGAGAAGCTCGACGAGTTCAAGGCCGGTTGAGGGAAAATTTCGTCGCTATTGTTAAAACATGGTTAAGCCTTTAACTTTTTAACGACGAAACGCGCGAAAAATGTCGCATTAATGCTGAGCGTTACGCGCTTCGACAGGTGCGGACAGCGTAAGCGCCAGGTGGACGCAGATTATCGCGTGTGTGCCACTTTGCATCCTGTTTTTTTTTTTGGCGTGTTATTCGCCACGAATGTAACCGTTACGAAAAAAAAGTCAATCAATATTGATGGCACCGGTATCAAGCACGATATCCTCGAATTCTGTCGTTGGAAGAGCAATAAGCGTTAAATCCGCTGCTTCTTTCTACTTTCCTAATAAAAAGCCCAGCTGCGCGTCTAGATTCGACAGGCTCGTTGGAAACGTCTCGTTCCGGCTTTTGCGCGCCTCTCGTCGTTCGGAGTCCCGAACGATCGCCCAAGTGGGTCTCTCCTGACGAATGTTCTTTTTTTTTAGCGTCAAGGCTGAGTTTTGCGAGCGAGAAAAGGGGAGCTATGACGGATTCGAAGAGCGCGGTGTATATACGCAAGTCGCTGATGTACTCGGTATGTGGGGTATATTTTTTTTGGTGACATTCTTTTTTTTTTTGTTTGGAGGGTTATTGGTATGCCGAGGCTTGATTTTTTTTTGAGACTGTATTTGGTGGTGACGCTATTGTATTTTGATAATAAAAGTGTAGATCAAACTTTCTTTTTTTAAGTGTTAAATCCATACCTGACGATATTAGTGTTGACCATGGAATAGAACAATTTTTGGTTAACAATTAATAATCAAATCATATTTGAAAGTTAAACATTTATTTTTTATAAAGAAATTTATACAACGATTCTCGAGTCTAATAAAAGCGCATCGCAATCGGAAAAAAACCGAGCCGTCGCCGCCGCTTCCAAAAATTGAAAACGCGTTGACTGATCGTTATTACGGACTTGAGTGGCTGGAAGCAGTTCCGTCGTTGCGTCCGTCATCACGGGCTCACATGCTGAAGGAATTAAAGCGCTCGGCACAGTTGTCTCTTTGAAAGGCTCGACTGCCAAGAGCAAAAACTCGGCCGGCATATGAGAAAGAGAGCCGGAGCGAAATGGAAAATAATATCGAGAAGCAATTGCTGCTGGTATATATATATATATATATATATATATATATATATATATATATATGTGCGTGAAAAACAAAAATGATGTACAAATATGATATGTGAAGTAGGTCGGATTATCTATTTTTGCTTTCAGAGCACATAGCTCGCTACGAAGAAAAAGGCAGCGCGAGAGTGAGCGACTTTGTTTATTTTTTTTCGAGTTAATCAAAACTAAATATTGCTAGAGCTGAATATTGAATTGAAGACGCACTGGCTTTCTCTCGTTTTTCATCAAACTTAATTCGATATCACATGTTTTTCGCGCAAAATTTTCCATACACTCTCATCTCTCGCTCGATCGATACTATCAAAAAAATTATTCGTACCTCCGGCAACTATATATATGTATATACACGCCTGTATAACTGGCAAGCGGCGCTAGGTTCTCACTACAGCTTGGCCAAAGCCGCTAACTGTACTCGCGCTTTGATCTCCGTCATACTACTGGTGTGGCTTTGACGTCGTCGCCGCGACGTGTATTTAGGTACTATAATGCCTTCCGACGAGAATGTCGCTTAATACAACCGCGTGGCTTCGCCCGTAATTATTACGTTGTAAAAGGGGGAAAGGTGTCATGTGTCATTTTACAGATCGAAGCTGTTGGACGACTTTTTATTATATTAGAGTTACCCGAAAATTGGAAGACTCATTATCGAATTTTTCAGTCTTCTTATACGAGAAATTTGATCGAAGCTGCGAGCAAACCAATCGCGACTTCATTTTTCAATCACGATGAGGGGAGGGGTAACTGCGTCGTTATACCGAGTGATCGACTTTTCGTTTTATAAACGCTTCTCTCTCACATCAGGTTTGAATTTTCCGACGCAGAAAATTTTTCTCCCTTTTATAGGCGAAAACACGTTTCTCGCGCGTGATGGGTGTAATATTGATGGGGAAATTACTTCGTGTCTGCTTTACGTCGAACTTTTAGCCGTTGTACATTCGAAATAGGTGTTTCGCTCGTTGGCGTTAGAATTCGATAATACGGCGAGAATAAAGCTCTCGTTAAGCCGGAATATATTCGAAAAATACATCCCGAAATTTTGAACGAAAATCCCATCTCGGGGTGAAATCCATTTTCCTCCACGACATAGACCCCCTCGCGCAAAATTGCCGACGTTAAATCAGCAGGTGATTTCGCGCGGAACAAGGCGCGACGCTCTACAGCTCCTAATCCGCTTCCAAAAGCTCATCTTCGTCCCTGGCTCCGGCTGAGCAGCGCGTTGTTTATAAATGTCAAGCGCGACGACGCGGTGGGTTCGAGTGGAAAGCTCGCGTTCGTTACAGGCAAAAGAGACTAATTTAGCCCGGGAATTAGGTGATAATAGAGTTCGCAACTTTGACTCGAGTGCCTCCGCGTGTGTGTATACATATAGTGCGCAGCGACGTGAATTTTAAAGCTGCTTCGCTTATTTTTGTTATAAGTGTATACTTTCTCCGCGAGGAGAAAGTATATATACATAAACATCGCGATCGATGCGAGAAAATTATATCAACAATATAACCGAATATTTATTTCGGAATCGAAATAACGTTACCATATATATGTGCGTATTACGTAAAGCAATAATGAATCGCGTTATTTGCGTATGTTTTCGAAAGTCGCTACACGTCAGCGCAATTAAGCTCTCCTTTCATTTCACCGAGAGAAAAGCTCGCAACTATTTCACGACTCGTTTATGTATATATCTGTATAAACGTCTCCTTTTGTATAAGATATGCTATATACAGTTCGTCACGACGAAGCGCGTTGCATAACGAGCGCGAAAAAAACCGGAAATAAAAGCTCGCGTTCGCACAAAGAATAGAAATACAAGAGACGAGTCGACCGATCGGAAATGAGCGCAGCTGCGCTGCTATACGGCGATATATATTTAAATGAGCCGTCTCGCGATCGAGCGTTAAATCGGCCGACGTCGTCGTCGTCGAGAGGGTAATTGAGCTGCAATCGAGTGTCCTTGAAGCCCGAGTCCTGGGCAATATTGAGCTTTGCTGCATCGATGAGATGTACATAGTGAGGATATTATCTTGAAGAGATTCGCTGTAGGTTCTCTTTCCTTTTCCAGCTGGTTCGCCTGGAGATTCGCGAGGTATTTAGAATAAAGTTTTTGAGTTTTCTTATGCTCTTCATTATACTTATAGCTGTAGATATAGATATCACGGTGTTATTGCTCGACCTGATTCAGAATTAGTGTAAGCTTATTAATTCATTGTTATGTAAATAACACGCTCGAAATTGAGATTATAAATCTTAAAATAGCAACGTATGTATAACGGACTTTTCTCCAATATTCATCAGCATACGTTCTTCATCTTATCATCGCTAATAGACAGCTTCAACATATACTCTTATACACAGCCAACATCGCTAAACTACCAGGTCGACGAGTCCCTCTATACATATATCTCTACCGGCGCACGCACACAACTGAACGAAAAAAAGGCGGCCCCGCGAGATGACAGAACTTGAATTAAAAAAAAAAGATGGAGGGGACATCGTCGAGCCATATAGTTACGATCGGCGAGCGGTATTTCAGGTTACGGTTTACACGCGTGTAATGTACCGAGAGGCCGGTATTTATGACATCAGCCGGCGCGAGGATAAACGAAAGTTGCGAGATTACTCTTACTCTCGGTGGCAGCGTCTCCAAAAGGGGAAACCTGTTTGTTATGTGATGAATCTCGCGACACACACACACACGCTTGCGTTTCTCCGGTTCAACGGTCCTTTTTTCCTTCCCCCCGCGCGATCTGCTTTTATACATTGTGCGATTTCTTTTTTTTCTCGTACCTCGGAGAGTTTACGAGCCTCGTAATCGCGAATTTTATTTCGCGCAACGAGTTTTCGCCGTTGGTTTATACGTGCCGGACGTGGGGTTAATTTGTTAACGCCCGGCGATGCTGTTACACATCGGCCGGCGTAAATTTTCGGATTGGACGTTTAGTGGGGGGTATTAATTTAGAGACGCCCGTTGCGCACGCGCTTCTCGATTTTATCGGACAAATTGATAAAATTTGTCGCCACACGTGTTGCTCGTAGAGTTTATATCTACACCGCGTTACCTGTGATTTATGGAGCGGCGGAAAAATCGTGTGTTCATTATTCCGGCTTCGATATCGATTTCGATGTAAGTATAGATTCAAAACTACACAAAAAGGCTGCGTACGTTGGCCAGAACGAGGCTCGCGACACATTCGCCCCTTCTGAAAGCGCTCGTAAAGTTTACAATCTCGAAAGCGGTTTCTCGTTAAAAAGCCAAGGGTCTGAATAAAAAGCCGCTAATACTCACGCGCGGCTATACAACCCGCGTGTGCGCAAACTTTAAGGCTAATTTCCGCGGAGCTTAACGCCGCCAATACGACGTGGGTTTTTCGAGAAAAAAAAAGAAAGAAGGAAACGCTCACGAGGATTGAGATAGAGTAGGGTGAGCTTGCGATTAGATCGCGCGGTGCTGAGGTGATTGCGTTTGCGGAGTCGTTTCTAGATTCTTTTACGTGATTATATAGCGGGGAAATGACGTAATTAATTCTTAGGTATGGCGATAGTTTACGTAAAGCGTTATAATTCTATTCCCATCCGATTGATGAGAAAAGTTATTTTTAAAATGATTAAAATGTGGTGGTAAACATTGTTACGTATGCCTGGGAGTTGAATAATTGTATTGTTTTGGTTTTTGAAATGTGTCAAAAGCATAATATGCAGGGAATAATGCTTTTAACATTATTGTATAAGTCATAGGGAGATTTAAATAAATACAAAGCTTTATAATTACTGAATTTTTGCAGTAGAAAATAATCATTACGTGCCTGTTGCTCGAAAAAGTCGAGAGTAAAATAAAATTTAACAACATAAAATCCCGAGCCCTGATGCGACATAGGATATCACGTATAAAAAAGCTGAAATTGGGAATGTATGTAAATACTCATTAAAATTCAGCGCAATAATCCATAAGGTACTTTGCGCGGGCTCGCAAAGCGGAAACATTCGCACGCGCGCACGAGTAGAATGCGCAACAAACAATATATATATGTGTGTGTGTATATATAAAGAGATGGAAGCAGAATAAAGCCGAAGACGTCATTGAGCAGAGGCGATTTTACGCTCTATTAATTTTACCCCGAGCATCGCTTTCGTTTTCGCGACGTTAATGAGCATCCTATATGAAGTGCGGATATAGCGAAAACAAAGCAATCTGCGGTGGGGAACACGATGCCGCGATCGATGTCTCGAGGATAAAAAATAAGATGAGGTAACGCTGCCACCCGCAGAATTATGCTGGAGTGCCGGGAGGGTTTTAAAGGTTTTGCACGAAATGTTTTGTTAAATTTATGATTCGGAAAAGTAAATAAAAACATCAGTCGTATTAATATCGCGATTAATGGTTAGTCATCTCGTGTGTGTTCCGGATGGAAGGCAGAAGTGAAATTCTCCTCGGCCATCATCATCATTACGGTGAACGGCTGACACTCGAGCGGTATATTATTCTCATTTCCGCGTCGAGTTTCCCTGCACCTGGTGCTCGGACAATGTTTTCAACGTTCCGACTCGGTAAATGGTAACCCCCTCCCTCTTTTCCGTTTAGATAACCCAGGCGCGCGGGCTTCACCGACAAAAAAAGCTGCTTGAAATTCTCTCTGTTTTTGAGGATAATACATTTTTACTGTATACGGTTTCGCAGACCTGCATTTGATTAATCTTTTATGAGCGCTTTAAATTTCAATGTACAATATTCGATGTGTATAAAATACACACATTCACCAAAGACTTTCATCCCATATCGTGTCAGGTACTTATTATAGTCGCATTATTATGGAATCGCGATTCGCTCGACTCCAACGAAATTTCCGCGAGGTAGAATTTCAAAGCTGCGATGGGGTGTACTATAAGGGCATCGCTCGCAACTTGTTAAACTGATAAGTTAACAGCTCTCGCGGTGAACAGGAAAATTGTTAGTTTCCAACTAGAATCATAACAGGCACGTGAAGCTGTCGCGTTATATTAGGAAACGAGAGCAGCAGTTGCGCGTCGCTATTATATGGCATAATTATAGAGTCGTCACGTGTTTGCGAACGACCGCGTATGACTGGCTCACGTCGTTCTTGCTGGTTATGATAATTCGTTATATACGTATGACTGTAGAGCCACGTCAATGTGTCGCTTAAGCACAGAATGAGGAAGGGAATACAGGGCGTTTGCGAACGGATGTGGCAAAAATTCGATCTTTTCGGAAGCCACAAGCCTCGTTATAGTCAAAATCGTTGGTATTGTATAGCCTCGCATTACCACATAGGTATATGCCGATGTTTCGATCGATCCCCCGGTGTAGGATTCGGTTATCTTTGGTTTCGCCCTTTCTCTCTTTTTCTCTCGCATGTGGATAAGTAATTCTCACCGCTCGATATCCGTTTCCTTCTATTTAGTTTCCGCGCAAGTTTGCGGTTTCAAAAAGGGCTTCGGGCTAATGGAAAAGTCCTTAACGAAGTTTTGAGAATTCAACTTAATTTAGGTTTATAATACGAGTGGCTAACCGCGATGAAATGATTAAGATCTCGTTAACTTTAAAAAGCGCATTGCGGTAGAAGCCAAAAAGTAAGTCTCTAATAATCTTAAAGTCTCACAGTATATAAATTCTCGAGGCTGCGAACAAAGTCTTATTAGCTGTGGGTAGAGTTTTAGGATGCTATTCATGTGCCCTTATAGGTTTTTTAAGGATTTTTCAAGTTAAGTTTTTACTATCGCGTTCACTAAGTTTACGCAAACGAAGCCATGAATGAATAGGTGAAAAGATTAAACAAATTGAGAATTTTCTGTGCTGGATTCGATTTGAGACTTGCAATTCCAATTCGTGAATCCGGAATTGAATTTGTTTCCACTTAATTTGCTGTAAGGCTGTTTAATATCACTTTCTTTTTTGTTAATAATACAAAGAGAATTAATGTATGATTTCGTTAAATTTATTATCATAGTCATAAAAGATAATCGAATGCCGAATTCAAACTTTGAAATTTTCATTCTTTATTCATTCTTTAAAATTTCTTCTATGTGAAAAAGTGATTGATGCAGGATGACGCGGATTTACCGGATCATTATATAGCTATACAATTTAGTTTAATTGCAAAGATAGGAACGGAACAGCATTACACAAAAAAGTGTACAAAATTAGTGTCAAGTATCTTCAATTACTTCTAAACCGCGAAGCTCACATATGACGTAAATTATGTAAACTTGGTAAAACGCATTTAGCAAATATTTTCATTTTTTAAACCATAATTCGGCAAATTTTCGACTGCAAAATGATTTCGAATGATTTCTGGATTTTGCAGAATAAATTATTGACATTAATAAAATTTGAATTTTAACATCTTCTTGCACAAAAAATCTCTCATAGGATGTAGCTTTAAAATTTATTCCTAAATTTATTCGTCGAGTAATTTACGAATAATTTCACGAATTTTACAGTAAAAAATCATTGCATCATAGAATTCAAAGATGGTACAGACTTTTTGATGCATCAATAGATAAATATTTCTCAAGATCTCTTTTGCCTTGTTCGTTGTTTTCCGAAATTTCTTTCGGAAGACATTCGTAGAAAAAAAATATAGCACTGGATTTGACTTACGCACCTTTAAAAAATTGCGCTGAGCGAGGCGTGCTGAATTTTGCTAGTAAACATAAACAATTTTCATGCATAGGACAAATCCGGTGTTGTGACCACAACCACCGGTTGCTACTGCCACGGTCTTGAATCCCAGAGTTTTACGCCGTGAGGGCTTCGGCTTATGCATACTTCAAAGTGCTCATTAAGGAGATCTACTGCTGCTACTATAACTTTGAGCTTCGGGCTTTTTTGAAAAGCTGTTTGGCGAGCTTTTGGGTGTATCTAAAAATTCCAGAAAACGCAAAGTTGAATGTGGTGGTGTTTGATGTTCTGCTTCTTTAGGAAATTAAAAATTCGATGTACTTGGCTCTTTGACTAAAATTTCGAAATTATGATAAATTCGAGAATTTTTAATTCAGTCACTTTTGATAGCGAATAAGACATTTCATATTCGATGTAATACTATACCGTATCATCTTTGATCTGTGCATTCAGTCTAGAAACAAAAAGAAAAGGTTGTACGTCTTCAAACAGATTTTATTTCTTGAAACGACCAATACCAATCTTGTACATTCAAAATCCTATAATCTGCAACTTCATAAAAGGAAAGCTCACATCTTCAACGCCAAGCTTCACATATAACCAAAGTCACTGTACCATCTCAATAGACTTCGTCATCTCCACACACATACACACACACACACACCCACGATTCCTTTGAAGTTCCTTTGAAGATGCGATTCGATCGTGAACGCTCGTAAAGTTGCCTCTGAGCTCCCTACTATACACAAGCTTTATTGCGATATCGATGCACGGGACGTAATTATTACGCTCGCGCTTTTTCGATTTTCCCCGATGACTCGGTGCTTTGCGGGCTGATTCGATTTGTATAATATCGGCAGGCGCGTTTCAGTCGAAGTCACCGAGATCGAAGATAATTGTCGGCTGCGATTTTTGTTCTATTCGCTTATTTATAAAGTATACGAAATTGGTTTAGTTGTGAACCGATGATTTATTCTCATTATCATCCAACAGTTTACAAAGAGCAATCGACCTTGGTGCACGTCTGTCAATAATTTCGCACGAAACAAGGCAATTAACACCACCAAACGTTCCCACATCTATCGAACCCAATAAACGTCGATATCCAGCATACCTCAGCTCTCACAACACGCGCCATGAAGCAGCATTCTCCAGCGCTTAGCTCTTTTCCCACTCCCCTCCCCCTTTCGTCCCTCGAGATAAACTGCCATCAGACTCGCGATTCCCATCTCT
Organism: Muscidifurax raptorellus; assembly: GCA_020010945.3. Classification (NCBI taxonomy): domain Eukaryota; kingdom Metazoa; phylum Arthropoda; class Insecta; order Hymenoptera; family Pteromalidae; genus Muscidifurax; species Muscidifurax raptorellus. Next base: position 4,396,582 of record CM052079.1, on the reverse strand, counting down.
TCCTCTCTCGAATATAGCTACCCGGTATACACACACATACACACATACACTTTACATACTATATCCATATCGCTTCGCGATTGCAAAAGTGCGCGAGTAACGCATCTCACGCAGCGTAATCTCTCGCTGCGCATCTGCGCGCAATAATCCGAGGAGAAAACGCGTGGAATTTCTCGGAGGCTGCGCGGAGGAATCGCAAAACGGAGAATAAGAGAACGCGAGGTTTATTGGAGAGGAGCTTACAATATGCTTTCGATCAGAGAAAGAGAGAGAGAGAGAGGGAGAGAGATAAAAGAGGATGGATATGTATTATGGAGAAGACCGAGCGCGGGTACGTTGATCCTGTGTAGATGGGGTGTAAAAGTTTCATCATCTCGCGTGTGTAGCTTCTTCTTTCGATTATAAAGTCGAATACTATATTGTTTGATATACAAATATTTCTTGTATCAAACAAGCTCACGACTGCATCGCATCTCTTTTTAAAAAAGACACAGCCAGGGGCGCAAGGACTTATACTCACTGTACTCGAGAAAAAGGTAGAACACAGAAGTGAGAAGGGGGGGGGGGGGGAGAAAAGGATATAAAGGATGCAGTGGCGACTACGACTACGACCACCGGCCACTGACACCCTTCCTCTACTTCTTCTTCTTCTTCATCCTCGTACTCGCCCCGAGTCTTCCTACTGCCTGGACCTGACAAGATTAAGCGCCGCGCAACGTGATATACGGCGCTCCTGCCATATAAGGACCACAATAATATGAGAGTTAGGCCGGTAATATCGTGCGCGCGCTCGAGCCGGTTCTTATTCTCTCGAGATGTGAGTGTGTGTGTGTGTGTGTGTGTGTATGCCGACGACGACTGCATATTATAATATAGTGAATAGAATCGAGTGAGATGAAGGAAGCGAAGGGCTGGGAGGTCAGGGCTTTTTGAGCACCGCCGCGATTTTTACGCCTCGTGGGATTAGACACAGTTTTAATTGAATTCTATCAAGTGCTGAGGAGTTCGGAGGACTGTAGCGCCTAGGTGATTTATATTTAATTAATTTATTTATTTTGCGGATAAGTAAATTACGCAGTTACAGTTTTCCATTCTGTTGTGAGTAAACTTGTGAAAGCGATCGATTCACGACAATTTAAACCGGCCAACGGGTTCCCTGCGCTGAACATTTATGCACTTTATTCAGTTTTCTTTCTCGCGTTCGCATTGATGCCACTTAAAAAAATCATAATAATTCTAATATATCCCGGTGTGTCTAACACTCTCGGCAGTCTTTCGACAGCGCTAAAAATCCAAACGGCCTCTCGCCAAGTCGAGAATACGAGTGCGCATCGCCCGACTATAACAGCGGCCATTCCCATCGCCTCTCGTAACAAAGAGCCTCGTTCCTCTCTCGCTCTCTCTCTCTCTTACACAGGAAGAAATAGAAATGCAGAAAGGAAGGTGCAGCAGGAGCAGCAGCAGCAGCAGTGCTGGAAAGTAAGAAACTCGTGCGGGGATGAGAGAGAGAGAGAGCCTCTTCGTGGAAGAAGTCCCTCACTCCTATCTCTTTCCCACTCGTGTTCTCTCGCCGCCCGCGCACTGCCCCGAGGGCGATAAATCTCGCCTCGTTGCCCTTCTCTCTCTCTCTCTCTCTCTCTCTCTCTCTCTCTCTGCTTTTCGCATTTCGCTTTTTCATCGTTTAGCTTCTTCTCGTCTCTCTACTGCACCTACCGAGGCTGCAGAGGCTGCTTTTTCAATCGTTTCTTCTGGTTCTGTTTCTATTTTCCCCCTCGCCTTCGCACACGATTTGCTGCAGCGCTTTGTCCTTATCTGTTGTATATAGGAGTGTCGCTGTACTAGCTTCTGTTTAAAGCGACACTTTCTATATATATATATATATATTTAATTTAAAATAGAAGAGAACATTAAAATTCAGTGTGAGAGAGACCCTTAAAAAATAAATTGTTCGAGAGCGTGCATCGGAAGGAATTTCTCTCGACATTTCAACGATCAGGTCAGCGGCGACGGCGGCGGCGACAAAAAAGGTGTCCACCCTTTCGCTGCTGCTGCTGTTGCAGCTCGATCCTCTCGCGCTCCATAGAATCTCAATAACAATTTCCGGCAAAAATACTCTCCATAACCAGTCGTCTCTCTCGTAAATTTTTATCTTGTGCCAGTTGGATATATATGTATACATTCGAGGTTCTCTTCTCCTCGCGCAACAATGAGGCGCAAAAAGGTATTCGACGACGGCATCAAGAATTCTCACTCCCTTTTTCTATATATCATACCGGTCTGTTCGATACAGTCAGTCGTAAGTCTCAGAATGATTTTCGAATCTTCGAGTAATCCAAAGCGTAAAAAATCGACCGATCAAAATGGCCTATATTTTTCACATCTGATCAATGGTTAAATTTCTGGCCAAACAATCGCGAATATTTGGTTAACGTTTTTACCAGGGTCGTCGTCATTACCCTGCAATGAACAAAAGATCGCGATGAGAGCGAATTTCAATCGAGTCTCATCGGCGCGCTTCTCAAAAGCCTCATTTCCTCTCACAACAAGCTTTTACCCCATCGGCACACGATCGACCTGCCACTCCACATTCCATCGCGCAGCTTGCGGCGTTCCTTCGAACAAAGCTCGTGCCGCTCTCTGCTCGCCGTTTATTCACTCTTTCTCTCGCTCGCGGAGAACGAGAGGATAGGCTGTGTTATACTCTCCTGAAAGATGGGATTTACTTTCCGCGAAGCTGGACGGTGGAAAATGATTACTCGAGTCTGTTGAGTTACGCACATAGTTGTAAAGAGAGTTTTCGTGTACATTAGTTGAAATATATCATCGTAACAATAAATAGACTTAGCATTGTAATTATACGTGAATAAGCCGTGCAGTACCACACGTAAATTCCAACGTAGAGCTGTCCAATTACTCCTGGCATAACCACGGGGCTTCTTCACCCGCACTGCATCTGCGCAGTCTTTATTTCCTCATTTTCTCTCTCTCTCTCCTGATGCTGCTGCTGCATCTGGCTTTATATCCTCGCTCGGCTTCCTTTTCCTTCCTTTTGACCTGTCCTTAGAGCCCGCAGGTATACAGGTATGTGTATAAGTATATACCCACAATCGCGCGTCGTGCAGCCTCTCTTCCCGTGCACACGCGGCGGCGGTGGTCGACAGGCGTTGATCGCACATGGAAAGCTCTGGGGAGATCGCGAGATCGTACTATATGGAAGGCTGTTACAGGAGAATGGACGCTTCTGTTTTATTTGTCCTTTTATGTGTGCAGTATATATAGGTATATATATATAGAAGCGCGGAGTGACCCGTGGAATAACGTAGCGTCGACGATATTGGTGTGTGTATATATATATAGTATGTGAATATTCGTCTAATTATGGGTCAATAATGGCGCGACGCGTTTAATTATCACTGTATGTATACACTGTCGCTCACATTCGGATGGTCGATCGTCGTGGGTATATATATATATGAAAGCGGGGTATGAGCAACAGTGCCTGGAATTGAATTTGCGAGGTAAAGTTAAATGCAAGTATATGCATTTCGAGCTGAAACTATTATGGATAAATAAGCAGGTTTTGAGGATAAAAGAAAAGACGGTATACGTGCGGGTAAAGGTTTGAAGTGATTATAGGTAGATAAAGATAGATGCTTCTTTTTTACGAGTTCTTGATTAAAAATTTAGCGATTTAGTATAGATAGTGTTAAATTTGTACAAATTATTTAAAAGTATGAATTTGCATTTTCAATCATGGAGTACGAAAAGTCGTGACAAGAACTCGGTACACGAAACCAGATCCAGCACTATATCATAAAAAGCTTAGTAAAAAATATCATCGTTGTTTTCTACGACACACACTAAATAAAAAGTTGAATCAGACTGAATTTATTCATGATATTTCTCAAATTAAATGAAGCACAAGTCAAGTAAACTATACGCGTATACATGTATATACGTAATCTGGAACGAGGCTATGTGCGGTATGTTCCTTCGCAGCGACTGCGCATCACGCCTCGATACCGCAAACCGTCTAACCGAACAAACCCGAAATCGTGCTGCTTCCGCCGCAGCGACTCCGGCACAGTGAATTCACTGCGGTGTCTCCTTGATTCATCGAGTGCGATGTAGGCGGTTGCTGCTGCATATACCCTCGCTTCGGTTATCCGACCACTGCATTTGTTGATACTGCGATATGAAAAAAACGCATTTTTATTCGGCATCAATCGTCGACCTTGCGCTCGGTAACGAAAGCGTATATGTATACAATCGAAAGTAGGCACGTATTATTATAACCCGCGGTGTAGATAAAGAAAGAGAGAGCTGAGGCTGCGGAAGAGCGAAGCACGCGAGTTACGTGTATACTTACACGATATTGCGCAACGAAAAGAGGTCATCGCGCGCGTCCATCCGCGCGGGATTCAATCTGCGTCTTTCGCGCAAATGAGCTGGAGAGAGATGCGGCTACTGTCGGGAAGTAGATATCGTGTGATGCATCGTAATAATTTTTAGTGCGCGGCCTGCTGCACAGCGCTTATAATGGGAGTACTGTGGAGTATATAACTTTCATTGGATATGTTTTGCATTGCGTTATGCATTACGCGTTCGCTCTATTTCTCTTATATGTGATTTGCTCGTTCACTTGTTTTACGGAATTTCGTTGTAACGTTGAAAACACTGCGTATAAAGAGTATAATTGAAACGTGCGCACGCTTTTAATTTTCAGAACCGAAATATGGGGAAATGAAGTGAAAAACGCTTAATTAATTTTCATGCATCTGCGAACTCCGCGTACTCGGCCCATATTTTTCAAGCGTTCTCTCGTGCGTCGAAAAAAAAAATTTTTTTTTCGAAATATAAACTTTTCGATGAGAGGAGAATTTGCCTCGTAAAAAAAAGTTGGTGTAACGCAGTTTTACCGGATGAATATTCCGGGCTCTCTCCTTCGCGCGGCGGCAGGAAATATCCCGACAAAAGCCGAGCTAATAACTTAACGAATTTCCAGCTCCGGAAGTGTCAAAGCTCCGCGCGTTGGCTTCCGCCACTGCCTTCCTGCATTTTCGCGTGCTACTATACGGCCTGGAGAGTAATGAAAAAAGTGCCCCTTAAATGACTTCGCACTACCGGGCAAATTGACTTACACGACCGGGAGGATATATAGATCTGTATATATATGAGCGAGATCCTTTGCAGTGATATCTAGGGCTGTTTTCGAGAGGTGATAATTACTGGGCAGTCTTAGTGTATTCATATTGCACATTCGTAATACTGGTTCAAAACGTAATGCGAAGATCTGCGACTTAAGAGGGGTCTCAGGACAGGTTAATTCGCAAGCTTTATAGTCGGATTAAAGAAAAATTTTCTAATAGGTTTGAATACATCGAACTACAGCTAAAACCGTCTATTTTACAGTTTATTTTAAAAACCGATTAAAAATTCAATCGAAAAACAAGCGAACGTTATCCCGCTAAGGCTTAAAACAGCCCTTCGCAAATCCCTTAAGCTACGATCACACACGCGCATTCCGATCGATTTAATTCGTAATCGATGCTGCCGCGCCTCTCTCCCTCTCTCTCTCTCTCTCTCTCTGTCCGCTTCTCTTCGTCGCTATATACACACAGGGACGCATCTTCTACTCTCTCGCTCTCCTTTGTCCCCCTTCGGCCTTGCCCCGACCGACCGGAGTGAAAGAGAGTGAACGATCCATCAGGATCGTGAGATTGCATTTCCCTTAGCGGCATTTCTCGGGAATGTGTACACCACCTCGTGCGCGACGAGAGAAAGAAAGAGAAAAAAAATGACGGCGACGTTGCTGCTCTACACTGTTATATATATGTATCGCTACTCTCGAGCGGCTTTTCGAATGAATTGGAAGACGAACGAGACGCGGAGAATGGACTGATAAATCGTGTAGCCTTGCGGTTCTGTATTATGTGTAATAAAGTCAATTGTTTATTGAGTAATATTGCTGTCTATATACCTATAGCTGGAGGGATGCGGACCACGATGTCGATCTTCCGTTGCTTTATGGAAAGACGGATTTGTTTTTATTTCGCGACGACTCGCGCGTGTTTGTGCAAATGATTTTTGCGCAACTCTCGCGCGTCGAGCTGCTCTGAGGAATTTATTGTTTTGAGCAATACTCGTTGGAATGTACGCGCGGTTGAATTGTGTGTTGAATATTATTTCGCGCAGTATGTATATATATACATGTCGCGCGTTTTAAATTAGACGTATCGCTCGCGCGGAGGAGGCTCGCATTGTAATGAGCTGAGAATTAATAACGTGGGATATTAATTATCCTTCGGGTATGTATGCATATATAGATATATTTTGAAAATTGATTACACCACTCGCCTTGAACTTTCTCTCCGCGGACGTATATAGTATAGATATTATTAATCGTGTATCGCGTATTCGAGCGTATGAAGTTTCCCCCTATAGCGTAATAACTAGACATATCTCTTTGATATGAAATTAACCGTTTATGCATATTATATCACGTTTATCATTAATATCCGTCCAGTATCACAGTGACTATATTGACAAAACGAGAAACTCACTATACATATATATATACGTAGATACAATCTTTGTGATTAATTAAAGACCCTCCAACGTGTACACAGATGAATTATTCGTCTATACCATCAAAAAATAAAATAAAGATTCAAACTATGTCTATACGTGTTCTAAGCCCTAATTAAGCCATCGCCTAGGCTAATAGTTCCCGCGAAACGTGCCTCGCCGCGAGTAACAAGGAGAAAAAGAGCAAAACGTCGTTCTGCGAAGCAGCTGAGAAAAGTCGGAAGATTATCATCGGCTGTCTCGAGGCCCATAAAACCCCGATCAAAGCTAGAGCAACGTGTCTCAAGTCCCCTTTTCCCCTCTATAGCTATATACATATATAACGATTGCTCGCTTTCGCAAGGCGATACCACAGTCGTGACTTCGAAGCCGCAAAAAAATAGGGGGGCTGAGGAGGAAGAGTACAAGTGGGGACCGCCTGGGTAGCATAGTCCCGGGGACCGTTAGATCACGGCCCGTTTAGCCATGGGAAAGCCTCTGAGCAAACACAGGGCGATGCTTTGCCTGTGTCGGTTGTGTACAGTACGGATTTTGGGCTTGACACTTTTTTTCCTGCGAGACTTGCAGCGGGAATGGTAATTGAATTGTTTGACTTGAGGTCGGAGATTTGGGCGGCTTTGGCAGTGACATGTACTAATAGGTTTGGTATATATACTTTTTAGAAAGGTTTTATATTGGTGAAAATTTGTGGATTTCTGTCGTATTCGGAGTCCTTACAATTATGATCCTAATGAAATTCTATTAAGCTGAATGAAATGTTTTGTAGTAAAGAATGTAACAAGAGTTATTTGGATGTAAAGGTAAAAATTTATTAATCATGATTCGTGTCGTCAACATTATTTGGTACAAAATGGACTATTTATCTCGTCAAACTAAATATTCATAAATTTAAACCTCTTTATACACAAGAAACTTTTTATAGTATAAACTTTATTCCCAAAAATTGCTTCCAAACACAGGAAGCGGCACAGCGAGTTCTCTCGAAAAAATGCCTTGTCCTCCTAATGGAGACGATCTCCAAGAACTCACTAACCTCCCACAACAGCGATTCAGGACAAGAAAGATCAAAGATACGAGCTCTGCAAGAAGAACAAGATTAGAAGCTCAGACCCACGAGCAAACTCTCTGAAAAAAAGACGCCAACAAACTCGTATTTTTGTATCCTACATAAGGACGCGAAAGTTATTCCGAATCGCATAGTGATGATGCTATCGGTGGCGAACTACTCGAGTCGCGATCGCACGTTTTCTCGGCTTTTACGAGGACCGATCGCCAAGAGTGATCCCAGGCTTACGCTAAGTGTAAAACGACAGAACGCCGCCGTTAATTAGTCTCGCAAATATAAATATTGACGTATTTATAAATTCACTTGATGACCGCTCAATGTTCAGTCAATGAAGATTCTCGCGTTGTGTACTTTATTAGTACGCAATAAAATAATCTCGAATCGCTCGCTCTCGAAAAACTACTCGGCTATTTTCCCGAGCAATATCTCAATTCCTCCTCGAGTCGCGAGTAAAATCAATAATGGATCGAACACGATTACCCCGAGTAAAAACGTGAGAAATAAAGCAAGAAAAGGGAAAAGGAGAGAGAGAGACTGCTGCTGCTGTTCTCTTATCGAAAAAGGCGAAAAAGAGCGAGCTAAAACCCGAGGGAGGAAAGACAAAGGAGAGGGAGAACAGGTTTTCTCTCTCACTCGTGGAGGAGGAGGAAGAAGAGGCGAAAGAATGCGTTGCACGATCATCGCATCAGCGGCACGACTGCGCGCACTCCTATATATTTCTCTCCCTTGGCTTTGCCTTTATGGATCCGTGTGCTCTCGTGTGTGTGTGTGGGTAAATGTGCCCTGGCAACAGCGGAGGAGAGGAACGACGAGATGCTCGCGCTCTGATGCCGGTATTTCTGTATTGTTCCATTCCGCGTTCGCGGACTGCGGCAGCGCAGTTTACCTGAACAGTTGTAATTTTCTTGGAATCCTATATATACATACACTACGGCTTGCATTTTCTCTACGGGCCGCGCAGGGGAACGAGATTTGATCGCTGGGAGGAAAATTTATCGTTGGAAGTGTGTGTGTGTCTGTGTGTTGTAGGGAAAATTTGTCGTTCGAGTGTTGTAAGGTAGTTTTTTTATAAGGGGAAACGAGAGGTCGTTTAATGCGGAATGAGCTCTTTTGAATAAAATTTAGCGATGGAAACGTCTTTTATTACACGCGACGTAGAATTTTTCATTCATCATGAAATTCATCAAGACCCCAGCGAAAATAGCATATCCCCCTCGTATCTTCTTTTTCGAAAAAAGAAAACCCCGTATAATTTTAATCGATAAGAATTCGCAATTTATACCTCACTCCTCGGACTCATACATATAAAAGCTCAATTTCCGTTGACCCAGAGACTCCTCGAAATTCCTCAGCACACACAGCCTGAAAAAAGCTCTCTCCTTCTCTCGCGCAATCGAGCTCGTTTATCGAGAGCCGGTTCGGTAAACAGCTGGCCCATGTCTCCAGAAGACAAAGCCGCCTACTCCGAGGCTATTTCGCTCCTCGAGACTATTTGGCGTCGTTAACACCCGCGCGCGTCGTCCTCGTTATCTCCGCGTGAAAAAACGCACCCTCGGGGCCGTTATTGGAAAGGAGAGTAGCTCCAAGGAGTGTATATAGATCGAACGAATTACGCAGCGGCACTCGTTTTACCGAATTGGCTCTAAATTGAAAGTAGGACGGTGTCGTCGTTGCGGTGGAGATTATTTTTTGGGGTTCGATAAGATTTGGATCTTTGGATATAGCTGGAGCGCATATATCTCAAACCGTCTAACCCACTTCTCTCTACCTCGAAAATTCAAGAAAGCAGGAAATCATCGCCGGGACGATGCTAAATACACCGTGTAAACAGCCGAGATCTTAAAAAGTATCATTAAACGCTTAACACGACTGCAATTAGGGCGCTACCGTGCGCTTATTTCGATTCATTTCGTCGCTGATAAATTACAAGGGCCATTAGGCGCGAGAGTTAACGCGCTCGTTTGGCGCGGGGAAAAAAAGCGAGGCGCTGCATCGGCTTGAAAGAACGCGAGGAATTAAACGCCCCGAGAATCGAGATTCTTTCTGCGTTATAATGGCATATCGCGCGCTCGCGCGCGACGTATATACGTAATCCAGTTTAATCGCTGGATAATTACTGTTCCAGGCTCTCAGCTCCGTGTCTTCGATCGAGTGACGGAAATATTTATACTAAGCGCGCTTAAACATATACGGCTTTTCGAATTTACGAATTAATATAATTTCGCGTATATAAAACCGATGATCGTCCCCGTTAAGCAATAATAATCCGACCTCGCGACTACCACACCCGAATACTTACATCGTGTGCGCAGCTCCTCAAAGCGTCGAATCTCAAATTCAGCGTCGTGAGATAATACGGATAAGACATCGGCGGCGCGTGGCAGCAGCTTTGCAGCTTATATATCGGCAGGTGCTTCGCTGTATATATACCTACTCCCTGAGCGAGTGCATTCGCGCCTTTACCGCGCGGGAGGTAGGGCTTTATTAGGCTAATTTCCGCGCTTCGGGTTGTATCGTTACAGCATCGCGGCGGGGTGAGGGGGAGAGCTTCGCTCTGATAAGAACGACGAGGGAGTGGTTGCTGCGCGTGGGATGTTTACGGTACGTATGAATAATAAAGTTATCAGAGTTTTAGGGAAATGACTTGCTCGAGATGCTTGGCCATATTTGGCTTGTCAGCTGGCTGTTTTGTAATAGCAATTTTAGGTTAAGAGTCTCTGTTGTAATGAATTTCGCCTCGTGGATAGCAGACTCGATTAAACAAACTATTTTTTAATTCCCTTATGGCTCGATTTTTACTTTTAACGTAGAATCTACACTGTATAAAATAAAGCTCAAACGGAAAAGATTGCAATTGGACGAAAATTCGTCCTCGCGATTAGAATCTACAAAAACGAATAACAATAAAATAAATATTGTATACACGTTTCACAACCACAGCTCGATATGAACTAAATGAAAAATCTAAACCTTGTATGAATAACCAATCCAGCAGTTTGTCAGAAACCAATTCAACGCGTTCGCGTATATATACAAGCAGTAAAACATTGATTGACAGTGTCGAGCCGTGTGCGTTCGAGCGAATGAATCCTCCGCCGAACAATTTTTTAATTACATCATCGCGCGAATTCGTCTACTATAACCAGATCACGTCGCTCGACAAAAGAGCGTAAAAGGCCGCTACCGAATCAAAGTTATATCGAAAATCCCATTTTGCGCGGCAATTAGTACTTATTCCTCGCTTTTAAAATTCAATCAGCCGCGGCCTTTCAGGCGACGAACGAAGCGCTATATATATATAACAAGATCACGCTGGTTCGCGCGCGGCCTGCGAATTAATTTCGTACTGGGACTGACCTTTTTTCCTGGTGTGTATAGTGCAGTATATAGTAGGCACTGCTTTTTTTCGGTTTAGTTTATTTTATATACACGGAAAAAAGAAGTTCCGGTGATTTCGCAATAGTCGTATACTTTTAACCACTTGGAACTTACAAGATGTTTAGTCTCTGGCTAACTGCAATAGGTGGCGCATAGGTACTTTTTCATTATCCCAACTCTACATTTGCTCGCAGAACGTATTTATAGGAGTGTGTCGGTCAAAGCTGTCTTATTGGGGTCACTCATGCTACAACTGCCTGTTTGTGTTTATTATATTCTACACCGGCCTAAGACACCGGCTAGTTACGAGTTTGAAATGTAGACTAAAGAGATACTTGTGGCGCTACAACCCCACAAACTAGGTTTTTTTTCCTTTGATAATTAAGCACTTGCTTTATCACCGCGATGATTCGCGAGCATCATGAAATCCGAAGAAAAATCAGGAATTTACATACGTTACTAACGCTCTCACTCGAAACCCAACCTAATCATAAAAACTCTCGCTACAAGCTGCAAACGGCCAGTCAAAGCAAAGTACGATCATTAGCCAAGCTCGTTATACGTACAATAATTACAACGATTTCACTCCGGCGAAAAGTCAAAGCAGCCCACCCACCCTCTCAGCGTCCACTTGACCCGCAAAAATTCCTCAGCGACGGCCTCCGCAGTTCATAATTTTTGCACCAGCTGCCACGCGTCCTCGACGCTCTTTTTTATTACCGAAAAAGGGGCCACCATACGACGAGCGCGCGATTCCTGGTTCGAATTTCCGTCGTGGAGCTGTAATACGAGACGAGGATTCTGCTGCAGGTTCGTCGGAGGTATAAGGGATAGATCTTTGTTAGTTATTTTATTCGGTTAGCCGAATTTTCATTACGCGTGAATCGGCGATGAGTTTGTTAATTTGTATATCTCTAGACAATATGTTTCAAGTGCGCATTACATAACATAGAGCGTACGTTTCAAGAACAGACGATTACACGAATGAGTAAATTGCACACTTTTTTCTTTCGGTAAATTTGAAAAATAAATTTGAAACCGAAGACTCGTGTAGCTCAAGTTGCAGCATGTTAGGCCCTGGTGCAGCCAATTGCCAAACTCGCTGTATAGTTCAATTCGATATATACTGTATATATAGTTCTCGGGTGGATTTCTCAAAGTTTCGGTGTACACAAAGTCAGGGTAGTCATGTAATCGAGTTATCTTTGTAATTGCATATAGTAACGTATTTCCAAAGTTTACAACCGATAAGCACCGAAATTACACGGACGATTAGACTTCGTGTTCTGCACGTCATGTCTGTACCTACGTCAACTTTGCGTTATAAATATTAAAAAAAAAAACAATTCCACCTCTTCCATACAAAAACGCACCCGCGTATACCGCGCAATTTACCCCTACCTCAACAACGACCCTCTAATACCAATGATCATCCTCACGGAGAACCGTCAATCTCCACACAGCTAAAACCACACCTGACACGCCAAAAAAAGCGCTGCACTATACACCACCTCCGCCTCAAGCCGTAAGCTCGCCCGCGCAGAAAATTCTCGGGGTAAGCATATTCTCGCGCGGCGGGCAGTTTTCGCGTGACGCTCGCGGTGCACATAATAGCATTGTAATTTATGCGCGCGCGAATTTCCGCAATGCGGTTCCGTTACGCGGCGCTTATATAATAGCCGCCGGCAGCAAGTTGCCTGTGTTTGTGTGTGTGTGTGTGTGTGTATCGTGGTGGAAGAAGATTTTGTCGAGGAGCTGCGATGATGATTACGAAGCTTCAGGTGGAGATGCTCCTATGTATTATGGCTATAATTTGCGTGGATGTATGCCGCGAGATATTGCGGGGTGTTTGTTGGCTGGGATTTTTCGCGAGGAATATAATTCGCGCGTGCGTAGGTGGCACTTTCTCGGATAACATGCGAAAATATACGTTTTGTTTTTATATGAATTTTCTGCGGCACATTCTACGGATTATACAGAAATTACCTTGTTATTCTGACGATGCGCAAATGTCTGCTACTTTATGCATTATTATTATTATTATTATTATTCGAAAAGAAAAACATGTGAGTTTTGTCCGGATTTAACGTTGCGTAAAGAATAATAATTAAACACTCATTGTTGGTGAAAATTGTCATAAATTTTCAAAATCAAAAACAGATGGATATCATGTTCTATTTATTATTGTATCGAGCGAGCGCATTCCCCGGCTCGGTTTATTCTATTATATGCAAAAATACGCAAAGTGATTTTCGCGAGTCGTTATGTGTATAGCATGACGACTCGCCGTTACCCTCCTGCGCTTTTCATCGATTACAGAATCTCCTCCTTCCGCAGATAACGTCAAAGAAACGCAGGTTTTCAACCTGTATTATAATTTTCAAGGTTTATAAAGAAACGCGGTCAGAATCATGCTCATCTCACTGCGGCGTTTGTGCGTTCATCCTCTCGAGCACAAGCAATTCTTTTTTCTACGAAGTGAAACCTCTCGCGCAGAAGGAAAAATCTCATTACGCGGCCGACGATTTTAGCAAGCGAAAAGCTTGATATGCTCGCTCTTATATATATATATATATATATATACATGTAGCGATTCCTTGCCTCTCGTGCGTCTCATCTTAAAGGAAGAATCCAATAACGTGGGTCAGCGAGAAGCTCCTTTGTTTTTAGAGCGGCGGAGTATGTCTCGGCTTTTTATCCGCTGCGTTGCCGGGGAGAGAGAAAAAATTGCCCGGAGTGAATCAGATTTCTCGCAGAGAGAGAGAGCAAAAGGTCGGGAATATAGTACCAATCGAATTGTTCGAACCACGAGTTTCTTTTTTAAAAAAACACTTTCGGGTATTATTGTGTCCTTGGAAATATTAATCTAAGAAAACACACACACATGAATTAATTTCGAATCGGTTCCAAAAAAAAGAAACTGTGCTCCTAAGTCATTGACGTTTTTATCTTGAATACAAGTATTAAAAAGTGTCTATTAAGTTCGATTCGATAATCGCGCGAATACATCTTTTGCTACGAATATCATGAAATTTTATTGATAGTGTACATTGAAAAATAAGTCAATCGAAACAGCATACTTCTCGGAATCGCGAACTGATTGAAAGCTTTCTACTCGAGTTGAGCACGAAAAAAAAACCAGTTTTTTCCAGGTATCGATTTTTTACTCTAAAAGTAAAAAGTCAGATTTCCTCGTTGAATTCATATTTTATTTCATCAAAAAATTCAAAGCTTCCTCCGAGGGGAAGCACAAACGAGGGTCGAGTGAAATCAAGCTATTATATAAGATACAAAGCAAAAGTACCGGGGAAAAATTAGCTCTCGCGCGCAACAAATGCCGGCAGATCGGACGGGCGCCAGGAAAAGTCGTATCCAATAAACATCACAAAAGCGCTTGGCTGAAATCGCTTATCGCGTTTTTTGGCACGGTTACGGTGCACACTGTGTAACCTAGAGGTTCGCTCTACAAGTGGTTGACCCGCGAAGCTCGAGCGCGGGACATCACTGGCTCTATAATGCAGTGGGACAAAGATGGATTATTGACGTGTGATTGGGAAGTGATGCAATTCATCTGCGTTTATTTTATTTATTTATATTTTAAATATTTATATTCAAGGATTTCTATGGTACTTTAGTTTATCTAATGAATTATCTATGGCTTATTTTTCAGGTATACCCGTTATATGGAATTAACATTGAAAGCGCTTGGACGAATGCAAAGAGCACTTCATTGGTAAGTACATTTCTCTTAAAGTAATAAATTGATATATGTCTCTCTATATATTAAGTATGCCTCTAATCTGCAATTCGAATCACATATAAAGAAGTCAGTTATTATATACGCCACCCTAAAAACAGATTGTCTTTCATTCTACAAGTGGTTTTCCCAAAGCCAAAAAAAATCACCATCTGACGCACACCTCGGCCACATGCATGTCGAGCGCGCGTGTCCGCGAACAATTTTTCCGACAAAAAATTTCCCTCCTAACAATCGCCTCACATATGCGGTTAATTATGGCGCTTGAGACTCACGCGGGGTCGTGCCGTCGACGTCATTCGATGACGCTGGTGAAGGTCTCGAAGGGGGAAAGCCGAGGAAATAAATATGACGACTAATGCTGCCTTCCCATAGTTCGGTGGCATGATTTTGGCCTAGAAACTAATGTACGACTGGCCTTTTTTTTCCTCGAGGGCTTACGGGAAATCGGGTGAATCGTTACGTTTTGGTATGGGTGAACTTAATTCCCATTGATTTATTAATTTCGATTTGGAGACATATGCCTACATCATTTTTTCTATATACGTTTCAATGAGCTGAGAATAATATTCGACGCAGTTATGCAAATATTATCGTCGCACTTTTTATTCGAGTTTTCTTAATACATTACTAATATGCAGACCGCCATGTCTATAATTCGATGACTCCCATAGTAAATTACGCAACGCCGATATGACTCATTCAAATGCGAGCCAAACTTTCCCACATTACCTCCCTAAATGCTTAACTTTGCGCTACAGTTATTCACAACAGTATTGTTCAACACCTCGTAAAAAATACAGGGAACTTTCAAAACCATCAACAATATCCCAGTGTTTAATTCACCGCCGATATCGACGACGACCCGCAAAAAGAAAACGACTCGTATTATATGTTGCAAAAATTTCCACGGGCTATTTTTCGATACACTCGGAATGCAGGAGCGCCTGAAGGCCCCTCGACTGCTTCGTTAGATTTTTCTCAGGCTCTTGTTGATGGTTGCGCAAGTAGTCGAGCGCATGAGAGAAACTGCGCATGTATATATTATAATGCGTGTAGTGGGTTTTTCTTTGAGCGCCTGTTTTTGTTGGTTTGCTTGGGGTTTGTTTGTTAAACTCTTGGGAAATTGTGCTTTGTTTTCACGATCGATTTTCAAGTACTAAATTGTTAACTCCTATTTTATATTGCTCATTATACCGAATAGTACTAAGAGTATACGCTTCCTTTATGCGATATTTTGATTTTCGGAACTGCGCTTATTTGCGAGATCGATTATATTTATTATGTTTATTTGCCTTGATGTTAGAGCGTAACTTTGGCGACGAATATTTGCACTTGTTCGCGAAAAGCCTTTGTCGGATAAATGGAAATTTCGTTCAAACCAAGAGTCAATAAGTCACGATTAAATTTGAATTTTTTATTAAAGCAGTAAACAGATTTTGCACATATTGACATGGTTTATAACTTCACTAGAAACGTCACGAAATGTTCATTGAGTATATTATAAAACAATTAAGTGTACCGGAGCTTCTAATGGACAAAATTGAAGTTATTAACACTTGCAAGAGTAACTAATTCTTAATATTATAATGAAAAAATTATGTTAAGAGCTTCGCGTACTTTGCATTATTAAAGTAAAACAAAAACGTGTTAAATATATAAAAATATCATCGCAATTTTGTAAAAAAATCGATCAAATTTCCAATCAAGTAACCCCTTTGCTTACGGCATACATG
This sequence comes from Muscidifurax raptorellus, assembly GCA_020010945.3. Taxonomy (NCBI): domain Eukaryota; kingdom Metazoa; phylum Arthropoda; class Insecta; order Hymenoptera; family Pteromalidae; genus Muscidifurax; species Muscidifurax raptorellus. Next base: position 4,380,057 of record CM052079.1, on the reverse strand, counting down.
ACGTCAGTGGAGCTTAATTTCACGAAATGGCGTCGAAATATCTATACCCTGCAGGGTCCGCATGGTGGCCTTTACTCGCAAGCGACCAATCTAAATTCCTGACGCGCCTACCTTGACGGTCGCACGCGTATCGGACCGCGATAAGACTGGGCGAGCGCCTCTTGGATTTTTTGTTTGTTACGTTGGTATCGGTTCTCGATGATAAGCATGGCAGATGATGCGGTGAGTGATGGATCGGAAATTGTGATTGAAAGTGTTTTTTAGCTTTTTCTCGAATTGATTGGGACAAACTTGGGCAAATTCGACTGATAATGGAGATCGTGTTTGTAGAGAGAGAGAGATAAGCGTATCATTAGCATAGACTAATCGTGAGAGCAAACGAGTCACTGAATGTGACAACACGAATCTCTGGGTGTACTGTAAGATCAGTTAATCGATGAAAAAAATTATTTAATTATTCATTTTTAAAAATTGACCATTCTGGCAATTGTTAAGAAATTTACTATGGATATATAATTTATATAGAGTTACGCCAGATTATGCATAAAAAAACTTAACGTTGATGACGCTGCTATCAACAACAATAGTTATAATTGATTTAAGCAAACGCTTTTTTTTTAATCATCGAATACACTCAATGACTATAAAAACTGTTCACGCGCATCAGTTTAGCCGATAAACCAAACCAGTTCCTCACTGCGGCGACCAGACGCAGCAGTGCACTCGGAGGAAAATGTAAATTTCGAAGTGAAAGGCATAAGTCTCACTCCTCTATATATACACACCAGTCAGCTCGAGAGTGTGGGTATCGAAAATCGGTAAAAGTCAAATCAGTATATACGTTGATATGCGGTTCAGTGGTCTAGGGGTATGATTCTCGCTTAGGGTGCGAGAGGTCCCGGGTTCAAATCCCGGCTGAACCCAATTTTTTTTTCTCGATAAATTTTATTCTATGAGTGAAAGGTGTAAAGTTCTATACGTCTTTACTTATTGGCTTGAGTGCTTATGCCTTGAAAACGTGAAGTGTAAGCAGCGCGCATATAGATATGCGGTTCAGTGGTCTAGGGGTATGATTCTCGCTTAGGGTGCGAGAGGTCCCGGGTTCAAATCCCGGCTGAACCCATTTTTTTTTCTCGCGAAAAACGATTGTGTTGTGTGTTTACCTTTGTTTGGGTTAAAAAAATTTTGGTTTTTTCGAAAAATGAATAAAATATTGACATTAAACATTAATTGAGTGAAAATTTGCAGATTTTTCTGTTAATAAAATTGTTTTTTGTTCTCATCAATTTACATATAGGATTTTTGTATATTTTAGTTGTTGTTTAGTATTTCTAGGACAACATTTACTTATTGTTATTTAAATTATGCGTACATATTACATTACAAACTGTACAGTCTTAAAGGAAATTGTGTATTCAAATATACTTGCACTGAAGAAATAATTTAAAAAACGCGTTCATAGATTAAAAAATAGTGAAAATTATATAATACTACGTTTATTAAATTATATTTAATCCAAGCATATGAACAAATGTAAAAAAATATTAAAATTTCTCATCTTTATGCTCTGCTATAGAGAGGTTACCATTCGGTGCAGGTCCCTGTTTCATCGACCTCGAATTTTTCGTATCTTCGCGTACACGACTTAAGAGAAAGTGCTTACGCCATCGTTCATACGACTGCGTACTTATCGAATGGTAGCATTATTTCACGAGATAAATCTCTTCGGCTCTATTTATACACGTCACGAAAAATTTTCTTCGAGAAAAAAACACCTTCGACAAACCTAAATCTTCCTAACACACGCACGAGCTATAATTATCCTGTGGCACTGCGAACAATTCAAACATATTTAAAAACCCACGCAGTAATCAACTCGAAGCGTCTTCACGGCATTGTTTTCCTAATTTCCGCGCAAGAAATATCCCCATCGAGCATGAAAAGTAGCCTTAAAAGAGCGGAAAAGGAAACGGCGGGAGAAAAAAAGCGCTAATTTTCGCCTCGCACGCGACGACGTCGAATATTAAGGAAAGAACGCCGAAACATATATAGGCCAAAAGGCAAACACTGCCGCGAAAAAATATATGGAAGGGAGATGTGGAGCGAGAGAGGAAAATGTGTGTCGCGCACGAGAATAATTTTCCGCGACTTTTCTTTTTCCGCGCAGCGAAATTTCACAGCGCGCGACGCCGGAAACAATGCGATTATGCGCCGCGACAGGAACAAAGGCTGCACCGCGGATTCCCTCGCGCGTAAATGGAGTAAAGCGACGGCGTTAAAAGTAGAGAAGCGCAAAGGGTTGCGCAAACGACTGGCGCTATGCGGCTATTCGAGGTGATGCGCTTGTTGTTGTTGTTTCGGTTGTGCGCTGAAAAAAAGGCCGCGGAAAAAGAAACGAGAAGCGCGAGCGTCGTTACTTCCGAGTGGCTTCGTTTTGTCGATTGTTGTGCAGTGTGAAAGAGAGCGGATTTTGTAATGTTTTTTTTCGCGCGGCGGTGTGATCGCCGATTTAAATGGACCGATTTTACACACTGCAGAAGTATCAAATTTCTAAATAGCGAATGCGATATCCTATGCAATATTATACGTATACTATCCTGAAATTAACTCGTTACGATCATGCCGAAATAACTAAATTTCATCATCTTCTCACACACGCGTAATATAATCGCAGCCCAATTACAATTTATTTACAACCACACTCTATATGCGCCGGCTACTATATATAATAAATACAGTATACATTCCTCGGAATTGATTTACAACCGATCAATCAACTAAACTCGCGCCTTTAAAATTCCAAGCTATTACCCACACCGCGCGATCGGAAAAAAGAGAAAAACTTATGCTACTCCAGAGCGCGTTAATAATTACGATTTTTCAATAGCACACTACTCGCTCTCTCGCGTTTATAATTCTATACAATCAGCCTTGCCATTACCACGTATTAGCGAAATCACCAGTCCCCGCCGCGCACGTCGCGATTTTCTAATGAACGAGCGCGCGAGAGCCAGACTGAGACGAGTTCAATAGTCAATATCCGAAGGAATCGTTGAGAAAAAGGATCGCGCCGACGTGAATTCCCGCGCGCGTATTCCGCCTTGATATTATGTCATAAAACTTTGCATAATGTTCGATGATGCTGCGATTTTCTGCCGCGGCTGTATCGCGTCTCTGTGTATGTATGCTAATATACCGGCTGTTTAGATCGAGATTTTCACTTATGTATATATAGTGTAATGGATAAAACACGGTATCAATTTTATGCGTAATTTTATAAAGTATATATCACGTTATGTATTTTGAAATATCGACGTAGTGGTAAAGTCATTAGCTCATCACAAATTGCTCTATAACACAACCGTGTCCTATAAGACGCTTCGCTAACACTTATAATTGCTCACGAACTTCCTTAACGACTTCGCGTTATTCCTTTGACGCGCACACTGCTCCCCTCGACGAATCGATTAATACGCGACCGATTCCGAGTGTCGACGGATCCTTCCTGACGTTTCATCTCGAGAGATGGAACAGCCTCGTTAAGGAGGAGTGGCTTTACGTTATACGTGAATGTTCTTCAAAGTATATAATATGTCGCATCGACGGTTAATCGGTGATGATCGTTCGAAATTCATACGGCGTGCTACTTGATTGATTTCATTATATGGTAGTATAGTCGTTATGAATTAATCGCTTCGATGTAGGGATGTAATACGCGAAATCATTCATCGAATAATTACGGATTTATATAGTAGTCGCGTATTTCTTGAAACGGCAATAAAATTAGCAGATTTATCCACGTATACACGCTGTGTTATATATCGCTTAATAGTTCGTGCATAATCGTTTTTATATATTAATCGGAGGCTGTTTTACGACGATGAGTTTTCTAAGCGTTATATCGCGAGTTTTACGACATAATTAACTCGATGAACGCAGTACAGAAACGCCCGGCGCGGATTATAGTTCAGTCGCACCACCGGAGGCATTCGCTATTAATATGTCTATACAGCGTATCCTGCCTCATCCACTCACCGCGCGTATCAGCAAAAATTTTAATTCATCTTCCTCGACGTAAGCTCTAAAAGAAAAAAGTCTCGTTCAATTACACGACTTTCATCGTTCCCCCGTGTGTCCCATTAAATCAACGTAAAATAAATTCCAAGGCAAATTAAACGACGACAGTACACATCCTCGTGCCGGATAACATCTCGCTGCCCGATCCATCGATAAATATATATATATATATATATATATATATATATATATATATATAGAGAGAGAGAGAGAGCTATTTGCCGATCGTCCAAGTACAAATAAGACGTACCACAGGCCACTTCCTCCCATAAATCATACACACATGCGCGACGCTCGTGAAATCCGTTGCGCAGAGTATATAGAGCAATGACACGCCGAGCTGGGGGGGCATTAATCATCCACTCGTGCTGCTGCTGCTCGGCATCTCTTGGAGTCACTCGAGAAACACAGAGAGAGAGAGAGAGAGAAAGAGAGAGAGAGAGAGAGAGAGAGAGAGAGAGAGAGAGAGAGAGAGAGAGAGAGAGAGAGAGAGAGAGAGAGACGTATATATATAACGACTGCGCTGCTGCTCTCGAGTGTTTCTCGCCTGTATATATAATACTCTCGATCTCTAGCGAGTGACTTTCTCTGCTCCTCTTCTATATGATGTTACACGACACTTTTCGAAGTTAAGCTTTGATGAAAGACTGACAGATTCCTGCGGGAAAAGCTGTTTATTGCGCTTGCCCGAGGCGGCATTCAGATAGAATACGTTTGTAAGTACAGATTTTATCGAAGAAACGAAAAACTTTCGAGATATTGATACAACTATTCATGTTCGACGTTACAGCTCTCGCGTAATACCCGAATGAACTCTCCCGAGTTGGTATATATACAGGCCCCGCCTCGTCGAGATTCCGCAACTCGGGCTATCGAGAGTTTCGACAAAGTTGACCGGTCGTGTATAACATATAGTCCGCGGAAGGTGGTTTATCGTACCCCGAACGCTTCATTTTGACCCGCCGCATCATCGATTCTCGGATCCCAAATCCATTACTCGAAACTTTTGTGAACGTGGTGGTTTTGGAATATAAGCTACAGGCATTTTATGAAAAAGAAGCTCTTTTTCAGCAGAGACGAGGTATTTATTTCATATGGCACGTGCGGAAGCTGGAGAAGTGTTCGAGATATGAATAGCTCTATTTTTAAATACGCAGACTCCCGGACGAGCGGCTGCGTTTTTACGATTTGACCCAAGGTCGGATATTTTTGAGAGGTCTTGAGAACGCAGACGCGGCATCGAGATTCGGGAAAACATTGAAAATAATAATTGAACTGCGAGCCGGTGTATCATCCTCTTTTAGAACTGTTGTGCCGGAATTGCTACGCGTTTTAATCGATATATAGAGCACACAATGCGGAAGCTTCACTTCGTGTGTCGAGTAATTGACCCGAGGCTTGTCACTCTGACAGCCTATAAATAAGCTGTATGACATCGTCATCAAGGCGCGGCTTTCTCGGTTATAATCTAAAAGTGGCCAGCATTTTTATACTACACCGCGCACTGCCTTTCCTTTTCTATTTATCTTCCTGGAATTTATCTTTTCCTCGGAAATAAAGCAATTTCGCGGAAGCGCAAGACGATATTTTGAGTAACGGTTCGTTACACGCATGTCGCGAGATTCCAGAAAAATTGCGTCGCAGTATTTCTACTAAATCGAGAAAATATTTTATTTTTAAAAGCTCTTTTGTTTTCAAATATTAAAAATCAATGAACTTTCGATCCGTATGGAAACTCACCTACTTTAGCAGTAAAAAATCCTAAAAAGTTGTTTAAAGATATTCCGCAACCATTATATAATATTATAGTCCAGAATAATCCCGTAAACTACAGAGAGTTGCCAAATCTCTGAACACCTACATGTACCACGCACTAAGCCCCCATCCGTCCTGTCAGCATATAATACAGTCTCTTCTGAACGCTCTTATACACGTAAACTTGCTTAATCCCAGGCAAAGATAAAGCAGCAGAGCTTAATCGTCGTGGAAGTTGTTTGCGCTTCGCCGACGACACGCGACGTTCAACGCTTGATCGGCGAACGCGATCATCAACTATATAACTGTCTGTCTGTCTGTCTGTCTGCCTGGCGAGCCTCAACTTCGCGCGAGACTTCGTAGGGTCGACTATTACTATATATATATGTATATATGTAAGCTCCGCTAATGCGACGAGGAGTAGCGTCGCGCACGAGTTTATAACGGTTGAGTCGACGAGTTGGAGATTATTTGGGAATTAAGATACCGATGCATATATGTACTGTGATACGATTTGCGTTTCTTAAGATTCCGTTATTTTTATGGCTTGCTAATTCTGTGAAGGTTTTTCATTTCGAATTACACGTTTATTAAAAGATACTTACGGAAACGGTTTTCGGGACGATTTGTGCACAAAAAAGAAAAGTTTCCACTTGGTTCGGCTAACGCGATAAGCAACGCTCACTTTAGTATACAGATTTTTAATTCGAGGATTAGCATAACGAGAAACTCGGAGTCAAAAACGCGCAGCCGGAGTGTAATCCAATCGAAATAATGCGCGCAGATGCTTATATATTCAACTCGCTGTGGTTGTAATCCGATTTCCGACAAAGTTTTTCACGCAAGCTTAGCTTCCGCATTTCCGTATCTGCGCGAGTTGCCCGATTCGTCCACTATGGTGAATTTTCCATTTTAATACACCACACGTGTAAAACAACAACTATACACATGTAATACAACAACAACTTTCGCTGAGGCGGACGAATTGCTCGACAAAACAACAACAAAAAAAAGACCGCATGAATTTTTATTCAACTTTTACGGGATACTTGATGTCGGTCGTAAATTCAGCAATCTCGCTAAACACGCAGATACGCGGCTTTCTTTATATTTCTCCTCGTGGATGTTTCGCGGTTGTATCATACAAGCGCACGCAAACTCTTTCCCCATCCGAATGACGTCATTTGGCGCAACACTAATACCAGGACATTTTATTCTGTGTCAGCGCCACAGCCCTTTAACCCAGAAGCTCGACGTTCGATCCTCAGGTCTGATAAGCACTTTAACAGCAGAGACGCTTTCTTTCCTTCAGACGCTTCGGGGCTTCGAGATAAGGGCTACGACGACGACGCTGATGGAATATACGACTAAAATGTATCGATTTTGCAGCTTGATTGCAGAAACGCTATATAGGAGTAAATTTGAATTTCGAATTGATTGCGGTTATATATAGAGAATGCTGCGCGGGTCTCATTGAATTTCAACGGTTTTTGGCGGTGAATTTTCCGAGCTTGTATCGACGATTAATATTTGCAATCGAAAAAGAGTTACAGTTTTGCATTGAAAAGCTTCTCTTTCATAATAAGTGAATAACAAGCTTTCTTTTCAGAATATAAGAAAACTGCCGTGACTCTACTGAGTCGGGAACTTTAAATCAGCTTATATATATATATATATGGCTTGTATGAGGAAAGCTCTTTACAGAACCATAAGTCTATTATCTCCTTCATTTCCGATTGCCGGCTAAGATTTTCCTGCGAAATCGTTATTTCTCCTCCTTTTGAAAATCTTTAATCTCTATACTTCACCAATTACAAGCTCCACGAAAATCGATCAATCATGCCAAAGCTTTTTGCCTTCGAAAAAGCTGTCCTATATATCTATACAAGAAATAATTTATTCCCATTACAGGCAATGTTGAATAAAAAAACCAATGAAATCTTTAAACGCACAACCCTCTCTCTTATGACTAATGTCCTCGCCACCTCCGTCGCATATCACCGCCTCTCTCCACACTACGCATGTATATACATACGCGACCGATGAATAGACGAAGATTAACGACTCTACGCGTCAGGCACTAACAACTCGCTCTTTATTTTCCGTCTTTTTTTCCCGGCCAACGCGATATTCAGTTTTCCACGTTTCTCTGGCTGATGTGCGCCTGCGACTGCCCACACACGTGCAGAGAGCCGCGCACACGCGACTCCGAGGATTTATTAGCCTCTGCGGAAAACCAGAAAAATTCCAAGCTGACCTAGAGATTCGCAAAAGTGGAAAATTTCGAGGAAGCGTTAAACGGCAAAAACAAGGGCTGGCGCGGTGCGAGTGTGTAGGAAAATAGAAGAAAAATTCCGGCTATAGCATTGAGGAGGAGAGTTGAAAAATGCCAACGCGGCGTAAACCTCGTTAGATCCTGAAGCTCTAAACGACAGTGACGCATCGCGAGCCGTTTTATTCTATAGCAGTTAAAAAGCGAGATTCTATTTTACGCAGCGCATAGATATGCAAAATCCTAGATAAAGTGCACTCGTATATACGTTCCCGTAATGCGCGTTTTCTCCTTTAGTCGGGGCAAAATGCACTTCAGGCTTCTGTGAGAGAGAAATTACACTCGAAGGCTCTACTGCGACTCGTCGTTCGTCGGTTAATGTTATGTAAATAGAGTCGATTTGTCATTTACTCCGGTTCGATTTTTTCTACTCCCTTGCACGAATTTTCTTTCTCGATTAATTTTTACGTCATACTCGCGATTAAATAGCGGCAAAAAGCTTGATGGATCTACGCAGTAATCATACTTGCTGGGAGTTGGTATAAGTAGAGAAATTGTAACTCGTCTATATATGCCAAAGTGGATTTATAAAATGATAATTATGACTCGACTATTGAATTTTCGAATGCATTTTAAAGTTACAGATATTTATAAGGATTTTCTTTACGTGAGAAATTATTCGAAACTTTTTTTTGGTCGAATGTTCGCCGAACTATGTTTGTATATAACTGTCAATAAACCGTTAGCTACATTCGTTGAGAGAAAACAGAATACCGAGTGCCAGTAGGTAAAACTACAAATGTTTCAAGTAAAATCAACTTTTGATGTGAAAATTTTAGTTTGAAACACCCACAATCACGTCTAGAATTATTTTGAATGCTTAAAATCCATTAAAATGCAAATTCAAAAGCTGATACACCTCCGACTTCGAGTAATTTAAAACAAAGCCTCATAAGCCAGCAAAGCTCGCTAAGCTTGACAATTCGATCAGAGACTAAAAATATCGCTCAGCTGACCGATCGACTACCGTGTTCGATCTTGCGTATGCCGGATCGGCACCACGTTGTACAGGGCATTACGTATTCAACGCGCCGACGTCGCCGCGACGCAGCACATAAAAAGCGCGACGCACTCGTGAGAAGACGTACGAGCACGCGCCGAGTGATTCACTGGCTTCAGGCGAAATGACGTTTTTATGCAGATGGATAAAGGGCGTGCGTAATTGTGCTTCGAGTTATTCGCTGGGACTTTTGATGTGGCTTGTCGGTTTAGTTGCTAAGTTGATGAAGTTTTTTTTAAATTTATATAAATGGTAGTGAAGAATTGTTTTAGCGGAAAGGAGAGAAGGAGCAACGAACAAAATAGAATCCAATGAAATTTATCTTGTTTAGAAACGATGCAGAATTATTGTGAGCCTTGATGAATAAATAATGATAGGAAGTTAATTAAGACGAAAACAAAGAAACCAATATTCTGATAACAATGGACAGTTGAACGAACAATGTATTTGCGAAATTCACTTTTTAATATGAAAAAACGCGATAAAACACGTTCTCGGCACTCAGCGCGGTGTAAAACCTCGTATACACTCGTGGTGCTTTCATCGAACGCGAGTATTATCACCGACTAGCTCTCGTCGTTTTATAACGGGCGGCCGACGCATTGTTGTCGTTTAATATACTTTCCAACAACTTTTATTTAGCCGCAAATCGTCAAGTAGTCAGCAGTGCCACGTCTCGTAAAAAATTTTTCCTTCGTTCCCGAGGTAATCTCGCCTCTTACACCGGGATAATATGTAATATATCTGCTATTGAAGTCTCGGGAATGTCTAGATTGAAGAGCGACGCTGGTCGTTTGTAGCGGCTTTGTGGCCGATTACGCATAGTTTCGGACGATTCGAGAGATTATTTGTACTACGGTATTATACAAGTTCGGATAATACTTGAATAGTTCGTGAGAGATTTCGTGTAATGCATCGTAATTCAATTGGGTCAAACGTGAAGTGCTCGTCAAGCCAATTTATTAATTATTTCATTACACTCGCGAGCTCGCGTTCGAATTGCTCTTTCAAAGATTTTATAATTTAAAATCTTGCAATTGTTTAGCTGTACACTTCGTGTTGTTTCGCATTACATCACACAGGCTGTTTCATAAGCGTTATAGACAATTCAATCGATAACCCGCGCTTTATAAAAATCCTCGAAGAAAGAACAATCATATCGAAGAAAAAAATAAACTTTTCTATACCAACTGCTGCAATATAACAACCAGACGATCTTATCTACGTCTGTATAGCGTACAATTTTATTGTCCTAACAAATAAAATTTCTTTCGCTATACCCTTCGCCCCCAACAAAACAGTCCTCTATAATTCTTTATAAAGAATTAAACAAAGCAAAAAATATAATAATTTTCTCGCGCACCGTTACAATTTATTCGCAGCACCCTCTATACGCTCCGCTAATCCTCGTCCGCGTTGACGTCAGCTGACCTGTTATACCCAAAAAATTTGAATCCCTCGCGGACCTTCTCTCTCTGACGCACTGAATCACGTGCTCCGCAGTTGACATGTATCCCACACAGAGTCCTGCGCGCAAGGAGCATTGCACGCGATAAAATCGGCACGCGTATCCCCACGAGTTCGGACTTTCTCTGGGCCGTGATGTTATATGCCGGTTGCCGTTACGCAATCGCCATTATATATATATATATATATATATATATATATACAGCTTACTAGGACGAATATGGCCTTTCGCGAGGCTCTGCACGTGAGTATATAGTGCATTCTGGATTTTTTTAACGGGATTGAAGTCATTGGAGTAATGGTGAAAATTTAATAATTAAGGTAAATTTGCGATAATCTAGGGACGTAGATGTAGTATAGTATGTTGATTGAAAAATATCTACGTAAATTTTACGTAGATATTTTTACTACTCACATACCGGCCTATTGTCTGGTTAGTTAAATACACTTTTTTGTTTAGTCGAATGATTATTCATATACTGTCAATCTAAATAAATCCGCATCAAAGAATCGTATACATCCCTCATTCAACATCAACGAGGAAACAGTCATATATATAATATATATACAGCAACGAGAGCATCCGTTATACGTACTTATACTCTCGCGAGGATTCTAACGAGCAGTTATAAACAAAGAGTAGTAACCTCAAAAACGTCACTCGCTTCACTTGGTTGTTATTCACTCCGAAAGAGCTCCGCGTGTCGGTGACGACGCTTATACCTTCTCTCTCTCTCTCTGTCTCTTACGAAAACGCCGCGCGAAATAGACGCGCAAGAGCCAGGCCGTAAATTCATCGGAGCGTGCAGCCGGAGCTTCGCGATTGTGTACTATATATACAGCAGCAAAACTTGTGCTAGAGCAAGAGAAAGAGAGAGAGAGAGAGAGAGAGGGAGAGAAATTGACAAGGATCTTCTCTGCTCTGCGCAACTGTGCGAACTCCTCCAAAGAAACGAGGAAAGGGGAAAGGGGAGAGAAAGGAAAATGGAGTAATTACGCAGGTTAACGAGCCACGTCTAGCGGCGCGAGGATAATAATGAACGGACGAGTTTTTCGACTGAGTCAAGTGAGCGTGTGTGTGTGGGAGGTGTAAGAAATGGGGTATTGCGAAGTTGGGATGTAGAATTTTAATGTTCAGTGACGTTCGTGGAACGGATAACGTTTATGCATTGATGATTTTTTCGTGTTGTACTCGTTAAAAATATAAATTTTACGCCTCGTAATATTTAATTGCAATTGTCCATGTAAATACCAAATCAATTACAGGTCGAAATTTTATTATACCGAAATATACGCTTCAATAATTCACAAATTGAATAATAATTTCTGCCTGAAGTGAAATAACTCATGCAGTGTGTAGTAATACATATATCATACTTCCAATTTCGATGTATTAATTGCGCCTTTCTTTATTAACTATTAGTATATTCAGTATAACCTGTAGTCCTTCAGGTTATACTGAAAATTGTGACGCGCTGAAAACGTAACGCGAAAGTAAGGCTCATATTGTCATGAGGGAAGTCCTTGAGGAAAAATGTCTATTCGTTTCTTTTTTCTTCATCCAAACGACATTCCGCACGTTTGTTGAAAGATCAGACAAACCCACGATCTATTAGTATAATACCCTTCAAGAAAAAAAAACTGTTTTCCCGGAGTTTGCCGTCGTCACGTACATATATGAAAAAATCGATAAGCGCGGTGTGTTCGGCTCTGCGTGAAGGAAAAACGAGAGACTTTACAGAAATGTCAATCACTCAACGCTAATTTGTAAGCTTGAGTAAAACGGAAGCGAAACTATACTGTATACCTATATACGCATGCGAGCTTAAAACGGGCGGTTTGTCGCTTGAACCGCGCGTGGAGATGGATGGAGATGGATGTTGAATTTCGCCGGGACGGTCGTTAATGCCAAGACGCTTAACATGGTCTGTTTGTTCAAGCTGTTGGTGTTTGCTGAAGGTCCTTGTTGAGTTTCGGTAATTTCATATATTTCATTTTTTTTTTGCTCTACCCATATGGCAACTTGTGTAATGCAACACCGTATTTATTTTTCAATATATATCATTACATTACTCAAAATAGTCATTTTTTTGAGGTTAGGAAACCAATCTTCACATAGTTCGCTCGTATCATCGATTACAAAAATACGCGTTGCCTCTTCAAAATCGAGTCTCAAGGCACGACGCCAAAGATCAATCAGAAATTCTCAAACATGTCACAAGCCGAACCTCTCCCCCATCAATCAAGAAGCTCTCGATCGTCGTATTTCGGATAGATCCGACAAGCTCGCGCAATATTTCTCAAGTCGCGCGCTGCATTATAGCGTGTGCCTCCATAAGGCCCCCTAAGGCGGTGGTGCTATGTATGCGCTTCTCAATGATTCACCGCACTTCCGCTAACTGCGGCCGCACTGCAGCTCGAACTTGTAAACACTCGCGGGGACAGAAATAGGATCTGCATATTAATAGCGCAGGCGCGCGCCAACTTGGCCCCGAGTCTCTATAGCTGCTGCACCGACACATCTGCTGTAGCTCTTAGCTGAGACGCTGCTGCATCTTTGGACGAGTTTTCTCGATGATGGGGTTAGGCCTGCTTTCGAGTTGGAGAGGATGGTTGAGTTTATATATAGACTTTTGGTTTTATCGAATTACTCGACTTTTCAGGAAAATTCTCTTACTCAAAGTTTGACGCTGGGCGAATTTTCAGTCGCGCGTAAATGACTCAGTATTTTGAATAATATTCAAATGTAATCGCAGGAACACACTCAGAAAGTTTGAACCGTCGCGCGCGTAGATATGAAGCTTGAGTTTTGTCACGCGCTTCGGGAAGCGCTGCCGGCGAACCAATTTCCCGCAGGATAAGTAATTAGATGTAAATATATCAAGTGTTATTTCTTCGGAAGTTGGCTTGAGATCCAGTCACTCGTCCATTTCCACGTGTAATTCTTGAAGAGATTTTTAAAATCCGATAAAACATTTTAAACCATTATATGCTGTATCTGCCAAACTAACTTTAGCTTCGATTCGACTACCCATAGATATTCAAAACCACTTAAGCGAACTCCATTATACGCGTATACGGAATCCACGGCCATATACCTCTGTATGGATCAAAACCGAAAAAGGCCGATGCAGGCAAGAGAGAAAAGTTTGCCTTTCACGAAAGCGCATGTATGCACGCGCGCGACGTGCGCCTTTGTAACTTTGCGGAATATCTAATGCGTTTCTTTGTGGCAGCGGAGTCGCTTACGCAAACTGATGCGCGCAAAACTTTTTCTCGCGCCTCTGCTGAATTCGACATTCTTCCACTGTTATCTTATTATTCGAGATTTGCTTGCGTGTGAAATATTGAATTTTCGAATCGAAATTTTTTTTGTGCAGTGAAATATTAATTTAACGCGGTTACATATATAGTAATAAAAATATGTATCCTGGTACGTCGTAATGAAAATTCTGAAGTCTCGAAGTTCGTTAACTTCGTATAAATTAAGACTCCAATTTACAATTGGAGAGGTTCATTAAAGATAATGAATTTTAATATTTGTTAAAAATAATTAAATAAATTCAGCGTGTAGTACAGTCGTAAAATTATTTGAGACAATATATACAGCAAGAGAAGTCAAATCATAATCCGGGGCCATGTATAATCTACTGATGTGATCCGGCTGTGAAGTTTAAATCAGTTGATTTAACTTCGGCCTGAAACAAGATTGTTCGGAGAACTTTATAATGCGCTTTGTGTGTATCATTCTTATTACTATATATATTTTCCCAGATAAATCAAAAACTCACTTAGAGAAAATAATTCCGTTGACAAAACAAAGACGTGCGCTCGAGTAGCAGACACAATCGGTTATATAGATCTGACAAGCAATACCGGGAATACAAAATTGATCATAAAATATTCCATTTGCCAAACGGAATAAGTCTCCGCATTTTTCACAGTCCATTAATAATCCATAAAGACAAAAAGTAAAGCACTCCGACGTCCGATCGAGCTATAAGCTTTTCGTAGCTTAACAAACAAAGCTCGTCAATTAGTAAAGTTATTCCGTCGCTCAGTTGGAAAACACCGGAAGCCCATTCTGCCTCTCAGTCAGAAAATCCCCTCAAGCTCTTCGCACACACCCCCTTTCCCCCTTGACTAGCGAGACGAAAGGACTAGCAGTGGTAAATAAGTAGATGAAGAGACGCGCGCGCGCAGTTGCCGCAGCGAATCGAATTACTTCCCCTAGACTTTGGCCGCATCCTCCTGCAGGCACAATCGACGATAATTAAAGCCACTGGAGAAACTTCCCTTTTTCCCTCGCGCGTCTCTCTCGCGTGTATGCGAGCCGTTAAGGCTCGCGCTCGTGGATCCTGCGCTAATTAATTTTTGTTTGAACGCAGCTGTTGTGCCGACGTCGTCGTCAGTCTTGTTCTTGTATGAAAATGAGAGGGTTTGCCCTCGTTTCCGCGGGTATAGAGATTCGTGAAACTTTGGAAACGCGCGCAAGGAGAGATGAAAGATGTTTGAGTGGAGACGGTATATATTTATGTGTGAATTGGAAGCTGCCGTATACGCCTAACGACGAGTTATTTTGAAACCGGATTGTTTTTGATGCTTCAAATGAATGGGACGCTATGGTGATTCGCGAATTTATTGTTTGTCGACCTCATTTCGTGAATGATGCATTGTGTTCGCTGAATTATAATAACTGCGACTCGTGGAATATATACCCGTTTCGAGAATGTAAACTGATGAGATGTATATATATACATACGGAAGAATGCGATCGAATGCTATTTCGCTGCAAGAGATTGTACGTTTATTGATTGAAATAAAAATACGACAGTGGTGGTGTAATACGATTTGTATGCCTTATCTGATTATTTGAAAAATGTTTTGCTCCGAGGGTACTTTTTCCAATTTGAATAATCCTTTCAATTGTATGCGCTGTAATTGGATAAGGTACATCGGACATTTTTGTTGCGGACATTAATTTATTTTAGTATATAAAAATAGTTTTTAGGAACAATGTACGACTTCGTAATAATATAGTATTGTATGAATATAATTCAAAGACTGTATTAGATAAGCCTTCCCTACTGTGCACCTAAGGCCATTTGATACTTTCTCAGTAAATAGGTCGAGGCCACGGAATTTCTTATGGCTAAACCGCGGATGCTTTAATTTTCTTCAGTATATTTACAAATGAAGGAGTAATTATATTGCTTATCGGACGATTAGAATACCGATTGTTTGAAATATTTGATTGCATTCAGATTCTTATTCAACCTTTTAATGCTAATCCTATTTAAATTCTTTAATCCTGATACGAGTATTTATCTTTTAAGAGATAGTTCATCCCTACGCGTGAGCTAATCCTTCCATTAAATTATTTACATTTTAAATTATTAAGAAAGAAAGTCCGCATAAAAACTGTCAGCGCAGGCTAGTATTTTTGTGCTACTAAAAAATTAATTTCTATACGAATTCACGCGAATTGCTTGCAGTACAAATGCTAAAAAATGCTTACGAAACGAGATTGCAAGTTTTTTCCCAAAAATCGCACAATAAAGCGACAACCGCGAATGTATATAGCATGCACAGGTGAATTGGCGTCATGGACAGCTGACCTGCAATAGTATAGCATATAGAAGCAGTGACTCGTCATATTCGATGAATTTCATTTGATCGGTGACCTTGAACTTACTTACCTCTAGCGTCTCGTACACGGAAAAAAGTGAGTGTGCCGTTGATGCCTCTTGAGAATCGGCTACTTCAAACACACAATGTAAGCTAGATACCCTTGCAGTCTATAATAATGACGATGACGATGCAACAGTTCGGCAGCGCGATTAAAACAGCAAAGTCACGTGACTCGAGTACACAAAGTTTAATCAGTTTAGCTTCGGAGTTTCGTCAGCCTTTTATCACCGGCTGATCGCGCATCTGCTCTGTTTCTTGTGGCTCGCGATAGTTCTAACGTATAGTTTCACTGCACTTTTGTTAGATTAGAACGGAAAATTTCTGATAGTTTAAAACGACAACATTCAACTCAAGCTGACATATATATCTAATTACATCAGAAGCCAGAACGACAATTTATTCGTATTTACAACCCGATGTACAAGCCGAAAATCGACAAGAGCAGCTCACGAAAAACATTACCCTCACCGAAAACCAAAGAACGATCCCCTTTCAATTGAAAAATAACAGCAACAAGAACAACAACACAAACATCAACAATAACAACGACGAATCATGTGACGGCGCTCAGAAGCAGACGACGAGCCGACGCGCACCTGTCGCTCTCTGTTCGCGATACAATATACATCAGCAGGGAGAGCGATGCGACACGCGTGCGCGACGCTCCCATATACTTGTATATAGGCCGGCGCTGCTGCCATCCCGTGGGGGATGGAGGTGATTACGCGACGCGCTCTTTTCACGGGAGAGGGAGGTCAGCGCGTTATAGCGACCGAAGGACGAAGCGCATGAGTCTCGCGGTTCGATGCGTCGACGATGCGCATTTTAATGGGAGGGGTGACTTGAGATGCAGATTTGAGAGGGGGAAGAAGCTTGAGTTTAGAGTGACGAGTCAGACTCGCTGCTGCGCGTCTGACGGTATCTCAGCTTTTCTACTTGTACAACGGCACGCATATGTGTTAATGCGAAGTGTTTACGAGACTTGCGTTGTTTTTATAGATTGGTTCGTAATAAATGTTCTCGCATGAAATTGTATGTTTTCATTCGCAGATGTAGCTGCAGACGATTTTCTTGAATTTTTATAGGGCGTACGCAGCATATCGCGATGTGAGTCAAAAAAATCCTCGATTTTGATGCGAGCGAAATAATAAAATTTACTTACGATTCTCGAGAAAAAAGCCGAACGTGCCTCGCGGCCAACCCACACAACGATTCAACGGCGATATAAACCCAACATTCTACGGGAATTGCGTCGTTAAAAACTTGCAATTCAATAACAATCTACTTTTTATCACGAAACGATTATTCGTCATTTTATCAATGTCCTGACGACCTCAACGATACTCAAATATATATATCCATTGAAACATTTCATCGCAATTTACGCCAATTTAAAACTCGACGCTTGCGCGCCAACCTGTTTGTGGAATAGGAAATTAAAATTGCAAGTGCTGGCAATACTGCATCTGCCTCACTATTTTTTTGGAAAAAAACAAGCGAAGAGAGGAGTCATTAAGTCGGAAAAAGGTGTAAACAGTCGTAAGACTCGATGTCCAAAGCCGTTTGGACAAGTCCAAAAATGACTACTTGTCCAAAGCTAAAGTATATAGTTGTGTTGTAGCGTTTTCCACTGTCTTGTTCTTTCGAGCTCCTGCCATTGTTTTTCAAGTTGCAGACTTTGGTCGTTTGATTTTGCAAGAATCCAACTGTGCTCGCAGATCTGCATTATCTTTTCATAAAATTCTATTCTTAGAGGCACTATACTAAGTTTTGCGTCTGAGCTTTCGGAACTTTCGAATGTTGAGTCTGTTAGCATAATTTTAAGGTGAGCGCATTTTATAATATTGATGAGAACAATCTAATGAGTTTGAAGTGCGTTGACATAGATAAGTGTACTTTATCATAAAGTTTTGAATTAATTACTGAATTTTAGATAATCTTTGGTTAATTTCCTAATACTATATTTTACATCATACATATTATTAGCTCATTAAATTTCATTAAAAAGTTTTTACACGTTTGAAACTTGATACAAGTTTATGTAAATTTAATGAATATATAGTACTGTTACTCCCCGTCAGTTGGTTCAATTTGTACACAGCTGTGAACTATACTGAAATTCATTATTTAAATGATGATAAGCCAGAAGCTTCGAGTCAACAAAGAACAAACGCCCGCAATGGCCGCAGATATAATGCAGTAGAAATGTATATTTATGAAATAGAGCTATTTATATGATCGTGAAAAGCAAATTTGTTCTTTTCGTTCTCATTCGTTCGCTTGTTTATCGAAGGATTTCTGGTTTTAAACGCGATTCAGTATAGAGCTATCTTTCTGAATACATTATTTCGTACATTGAAAAGGATCGGGAAAGCGCAAGAAATTTATTTAATTAAATTATCGTCCGAGTTTTTCTCCCTGATAAATTTAAATTAAATAGAAAATGCTGCGCTGTTAAAAATTAATATACGCGAAGAATAACGACTCCAATATTTCAGAGAATTAATTAATCATCGTGCTCGATGAACGCGTACAAATACAACGTTATAAGACGATTTTCAGAACTCTCATCCAAAACTGAATCGTCAATCTCAAATTCGCGCAAAAATCCCAAGAATTTTCACATAATTACTTTTATTGATCACTGCATCAAATAAAAAAAAGAACTACCCTCACTTGCACAAACAAAGAAAATGTCCTTCAAAGATTCAATCCAGACACAGAGCACGAGCCGCACCCCATGAATAATCCATATACCCTATCTTCCTCATCAAATTCAAATCGTCAGTACGAGGGTCAGACCTTCTATCCCCAATGAAAAAGGAAAAAAAAGTAAAACTAAGAAAACATAAAAATCCATCCACTCGCATCCTCCGGCCAACCACACTAGTCATCATTCCTGTTCGCGAGAGGCGAAGGCCATTCGGAGCGTCAAAGCCCGGGGAAGCCGCGCGCGCGGGAAAGGACTCGCGCATGCGGGAGGCGCTGTTGGAATATATTGACGTATCGCGCATCAGAGGGGGCGGCGAGCCGGCGCGGAAGGTGGCGGCTAGGCTCCTTCTGTGTACCGAGTCCAGGGTTGTCTACTGACGCCGGTCGTATATACAGTAATGCCGCTCCAGTGCGCAGCTGCTGCATAGCGACACGCAAGTTATATGTATGTATTTATACGGCGGGGGGTCGAAGGCTGCGCATATGCGAGGACCTGTGGAGCAGACGCGAAAGAAAGATGAACTGGATTTTGTGCGTGGATATGCTTCGTGGGTGTATATACGTGTATATATATATACTGGCGAAGTCTAGGTAGTTGAGCTATATTCAATTATGATGATTTATTGCGGTGTGGAAAATTTTAAGGAACGCCAGTGAATTGCTGAGTGTGGTTTGAAAGAATATGAATGTGGAACAGGGTTTATGATTGAAATATGTAAAAAAACTTATTTTATGTCAAGCAGCAGCAAATGTTGAGAATATTTCAATAGAAGTTGAAAAAGGGTAGTTGTTTTTCAATCCAGGAAAATAACAATTTGGCAAATATTCGAGACACACATTCTCATCGTTAATTAATGTTTAAAAACGAAGTATTTAAAACATTGACGAATATTTTACAATTCGTGTATACATCTTGATTAACATTGTTTCTAAAAAAATAGTTTCATATATCAAGATATTAAATTTTGGCTCTCACCGCACATTTTTACAAATTCCATCTCCCGCAGTCAAAAAAAAAACAATTAAAAATGATTGTCCTTTTTTTTAACTACTTCATTCCACCTACACTTGGTGACACGAGACACACTCGCCAAGCTCTAATCTCCGCCGAATACAGCGCACGAAGAATGAACCCGTTCTCGTAATCTCCCACAATTGATAGTGCGACAACTAGACCCTCTATATACTCTCTTCAACTTGGCAGTACACTGCAACACACCTCTTCTTCACCATTAGCCGGCCCTTATCTCTCGCCCCCGACGTTCTCTCCCACACACAAGACGACGGAAGCACCGAATGGCCGCAGTGACGATAACGGCGCACCACCTGTGCAGGATGCGTCTCGCCAGCGCGAAAACGACTTTCCCGGCGATCCAATTACCTCGCGATTAAGAGCCGCAGAGCTTGCGATCGAGGCCAGGATAATCGCCCGTGTGTGTGTGTGTGTGTGACTTCCGGTGAACGTGTCGCGATTTATTCGGGCCTCGTGTTAGCGGAGATTGTCGCGTATGTTGCCGAGGATGCATTCGCGCGAGATTCTTATCTTCGAGAGGAGGAAGCGCAAGCTCGACCGAGTTAATGGTGGCGATTAGTGCTAGACGGCGTGGCAGGGAGAGGGATATTTATCGGTGACGTTATTAAATCTAGTGGGCTTCTCCTAGATGCGCCAAGGCTGATAATGCCTCTCAGGGTTTAGCTGCTTTATTGCGCTGGATTTTCTGAGATTATGAGGTTTTTTTTTCGTCGCCAAGTTGAGAACGAATGGAATTAATGATTTGTTTATGGTTCGTTCGAACTACTTTTGTAGTTATTCAGAGCTTTTTGTAAGTTTATAATCTGTTCTTTTGAAGGTGAATAGTACGATTTATAATCAATACATCGACTTCTCCAATCTTCTGCCGAAGTACTGCGTAAAGTCACCGATAAAAGATTCAGCAATCAATTAAAAATTGTTAGCGAAATCAATCACAGAAGTTTTAATCTACAATGGAAATTGTATTGCTAATTGAGATTTCCGTCGGCGTATTCATCTTCTTCGGAGCTACTCGAAGTTAATTATATTTGTAACAAGCTATCGAAGCGTCTCTCCTTTGTCGTTCGCGTCGTCGGAAAAGTTGGACATTTTCCAGATTCGCCAAAACGTTGTATACACCAGCAGCGAAGACACGGCCGACTTGTTTTGATCTGTTGAACACGCGCGAAGCTAAGTGGCCCCAGTGTAAATGTAATTTGTCTCGACTTTGGCCATTAAACGCAATCACTTTCTACTTCTGCAGCAGAGTCTTCGACAGTAAAATACAATTAATCACGCGAAACCTTTGAATTGCAAGAAACGTCGGTATTATTATTATTATTATTACAAGGTTATAGCGTTTTTCTCAGCTCGTTTCTATACATCCATCCGGTCTTCCACTGAGGCGTCCTAATGAAACGTCGTTTGCAGAAACGGTCAGCCCGAGGAAATACAACGACACGACAGCGAGGTCACCGGTTAATGGATCAATCGCCTTCAAGACCTCGGTATTTTCGCGAAATTTTTCCCGAGACGGATTACATTCGAATGTGTATACGAGGCGTGAAAAATAGCTCGCGTCTGTAATGCAGAAAAATAGCGCTGGCTATAAGGCGAATTTCATCCCCCCGGCTTCTCAGCTATTCATTTTTCAATAGCCCCCGCTCTAGCGTAAGAACGAGGGCTGCTTGGGCGGAAACATTGTTCAAAATCCTCTTTGCATTCGAAATGGTCTGGAAGAAATTCCGTGCAGTAGAATTTATTAGCTGCTGCGCGCCGCTTGTTGTGAGAGTATGTAGTTGCACTTTTCTGGAATTACTCCAGATGCACATTTAAATAAACGCCGTTGGATTGGAAAAATAACGGCTTTTTATTCATCTCGAAGCCCCTTTTACTTATTCTCATCCCCCTCTCACAGGGGAAGGTACATAACGTGGAAATGGATTTTATAATTCGAAAATCGAAGCTCTTCCGCGTTGGGCTGTCTGACGGTCTCATATTTAATCTCGTTTTCCGTATATAGACGCTTCGCATCGGTTCACCCTTAGGCAACTTTCGTCGCGCGGGGGATCGCTAAGTGCGTTTGGCTTAAGCTCTCGAAGAGTGTGTGTGTGAGAAATTCACGCAGTCACTGTGACTTTCGCTGCGCGGCCTGCGCTGAAAAAGCTTTTTCTTCGAGGAGTTGGATAAGTACACTTTTCTTCATACTTGTATCATTCGTAGTTTATTTTTCGAAACCAGGTTCGCGGGCTCATGACTTTTGAACGTATTTTTCTGACCAAAAACTCAATTTTACCAGGACAAAGAGCAGCAATATTTCCAAAAGCAATCCGCGCGCGCCATTTCTCAATCCGTAGTCCGAAAGCCATATACACACGGACAGGCTTCAGGAAAACAATAACCATCGCAGATTCCGATCACCCGGCCATTATCTCATTCCTCCGGAATGTCCAAGGGTCATCCTCCTCCTCCTCCTCCTCCTGTTCGTCCTCTCGGGTGGTCCGTCTCATCTCTTCCCCGCGATTCGGGAAACACGTCTACCTCTTAACTGCGGCACAATGAACCGGGCAAAAGCATCCGAACAAAGAAGAGGACGGAGAGAAAGAAAGCGAGAAGACGATGGGGCAGGAGAGTAAAAAAAGAGAACGAAATTGAGCGGCGGAGAAAACGAGCTGCGGTTCTCATAATCGGGGCATTAGAGGAGATAGAAATAGCGCGAGGGATTTCGCCTCCTTTTCAGCGCGTACACTGCGCGGCGATGTTGTTATTAAAACTGCTATTACCCGGAGAGCTGAGCAATTGCGTAACTAGATGGCCTGTCGGGCTGTGAGCTGAACAAAGAGGAAACGCGGCGGATCTCTGATGATGATGTTTGCTCTTGTGCAGACGCTTGGCTTGGGTTATTAATTTTTTCATTCAGTGCTGGATGCCCGTTTTATTTTAGATCCGCTTTAAAACTTTCGCCTTATAGTGTATAATGTACATTATACAGCAAATTAATAATTGTAACAAATACTTTTGGACTCAACTTTTCCCCATCGTTTCAACTTTCCGGTTCTCTAGTACATATATAGCAAAGATAGATGGCGCATATATACTCGCCGGTTTCACTCTCATCATTACTTTACATAACTATATCTAATATAGCAAAATAATAAATAAAAAAATAGTAGTTGTCTGTGTTCACTAAATACGAGACGGCAGCCGCAGGTAGGAAGGCCATTTTGTTTGAACAATAATTGAAAATTTAATTAAAATTTAGGCAGAGCCGAATAAAAATAATAGAAAAACCGTAAGCTATGATGTATAAATTAACAAACATGGCTTACTATCATGGCGTCACGTACAAAGAGAAGTCAGTAAAAACTCAGATATATGCAAAGTCACTGGCGCTTGTTAAATGAGTATATTATGTACACTTCAATGTCGTAGAAATCCGCTTCCCGAATTGCAGAAAGCGAGAGAGCACCATTATTATATAGTATAGTGGAAAGGAACAATTATAGATAAATGCAGCGTTGGTGGTTGTGTCGAATCAGCAAATAAGGAGAACTAGAAGCGAGAAAAACGACGAAATTCCCCAAGAAATTGGTCATAAAGTTAACGTCTTTTATAAGTATTTGATGAAACTTCATAAAACAACTGCACACCGCTCCAACATTCTCGATTTCTTGCTTCCGTGATTGGCTGCTTCATGCTATTTTTACTAAAAAGGACGCATCGATTTCCCGGAAGTTCAAGACAATACCAGTTTTTCAAAATTACCATTCCGGATTTATTCGAATATCCAATGCGCAATGCATATGAATCGAAATGTCAACGATGCGCAGGAAAAATACGTCTCTCTCTCCACATTAGGATGAAAATAGAAGGAAAAAAACTCTCCAAATCAGGAACCGATGAAACGCCGCAGAAGTAAAATAAACTGGCTCCCGTGTAAACAAACGTTCACATGCGCCTCCTATACTCACGTATTGAACAAATACAAACTTTGCTGCGCTCGTTTATATACATACACACGCGTATGCGACGCTCCGATAGCGACGAGCGCTTTTTTCCTCCCCTCGGTATACGAGTGGAGTGCACTCTTTCGGTTTTTCGTTATTTTTTTGAGAACATCACGCTGCTGCGCCGGAGAGAGCGTTGGAACCACGCGATAACGAACGGATTTTTCCGCTTTATTGTCCCGCGCCTAGGAAGGTTCGCCAGTCGAGCTCTGATGTATTTTATTTCGCGCCGATGAAAAGAAATCGATTTTTTTCTGATTTAGAGTGTGTTTTTGTGCGGGGCTGATTGCTTTTTACTTGGGATCGTTGCGAGAAAAATGTGTTTGTCCTCGCGTTCTGCGTATATATGTATATAGAACAGTAGTGGGGGCTGGTTTTAAAGATTGAAAGTGCGAATTTTTTTATTATTCTACAAAAATATATAAGGGTAAATGAGGCAGCAAATTTATACTTTACGCGTTTTCTTCTGTTTCTGACGATCATATGAGTTAATATTGCTTTCAGTCGAAATGCAGCTCGCAGAAATGAGATTTCTTTAGATTCTTATAGAAAAAAAGGAGGGGGGAAGGAATTTCTATTTTCGCATGAGAATCGATTTGATACCGTAATACCGGGAGCTGTATCAAAGTTCTGAAGTGGCCTTGTGAAGCTTCTTATATTATCTACACTGATCGGATTCACAAAATGTCGAATAATAAAGCTGATTTGTTCGGATTTTCGAAGTGCTTACAGACTATTCTCCTATTATTAATAATCCTATATTATCCTGATTTTATTCACCGTCCAGTAAACCCATCTACACTGGATGAGCACGATATTATATTCAACAAAATATGCCGTATACATATTCGTATGAAGCATCAATTATACAACACTGATTAAAAATGTAATCTATTAGCCAATTAATATTATAATCTCAAATTAGAATCAAAATAGCCCCGTGAATCAATACTATCGCGCCTTCTAATTATAATTCAAACCCCCGCAATTAATAATCCCGCGGTGAAGGATCAGCCATACCCGCGTCGTAGATCATCAAAGAAACATACACCAGCGACAACGGCTTCCCGCCAGAGTCATCTGCAGTCCCTTTGGTTCGTGCAAACGTTAAGCCCGAAATCATCCATGCTAATGCCTGCACCGTTGTAATAATACGCGTCCCGGTTCGCTCAGGTATATACCGTATTACGGCGGGTGATAGCTGAAATTCTCCCAACAACTCTTGATGACGATATTTTGCGACATCTCGGCGAGAATACACGAGCACGAGATTTATTCATAATTTCAGTCCGATGAGGGATATTTGAAGGGTAGTCCAGGCGAGAAATTAATTAATTAATGTTTTTGAAATGCGAGCGCGCGAGCGCGAGCGCACAAAAAGTTTTAATTAAAAAGGCTCGATGATTGAAAAAGTTTGATGCTGCATAAATTTCAAAGATATCAAATATTCTTTTTGATGCGCGCAAAATTAATCTATAATTCCCCTAACGAGAGGCGCAATTTCATTACACATGTAATGAAGAATAACCTGAAAAATGCGATTAAAAGAACGACGTATATAAAAGATCTATAATAAAAACTCGAAACCCATAAACTAAAACAACGACGTATAGCAGCAGTAGCAGTAGCAGCACATTGTCGGGCGATTATTTATGTGCAGCATCCCGAAATAAATAAACTACCCACACACACAGTCTTACCGGCATCCCGCGCGCGAACTATAAGACGAAGGAGAAGGCGGCAAAAATGGCTGCGGATACGGCGTTACGCATCCACGAGCTGCTGTAATAACTGCGCGAAGTTACGCGCCGCCAGGAAAAAGGGAAGCCTGGGCCATGAACTCGCGGCTGAGTATTTCTTTTTAAGCCCCGACAAGCTTTCTCGTAGAATTTATTATTTTCATTTTCGCCCGACGGTGTAATAAAGGTGTGCGGCGACTTTTGCCCCTGTGTTTGCATCGCGGTTCTTGCCGTTGCGGAAAATCTCGTATGCGTTTTGATAATTCAACTATATATGGTGTATAATTAAGAGTTTCGCGCGCGTACACTTGTAACGGAGAAGTTTTCTGTTTAAATAAATGAGTAAATTTCTTCGACAAAATTTATTGAGCATTAAATTCTGTTGAGGTATATCGCGAACCGCACATTTCAGGCATAAATTGCGAGCCGAGGCGCGAATGGAATTTTCAAAATAGTCCAGCTGCGTGAACGTGACAGGGAAATAATTACACTATATATAAATGCCTTGAGTACTCCAGTGTAAACTTATTATACTGTAATGGAAGGCATCAGTCGAAAGTTATACCTTGACGCGTAGCGGCTATCGAAAGATATTTATTATACGTATTTCGTTTTCATTGTATCATAGCGTAAAGTTTATGCGTTCTTGTAAAAGCTGGTTATTAAATGATTCAAGCTTGATGTGCAGGTTGAAAAATTCATCAACTTTGTTTGGGAGATGTTTATAAGGATTGATTTTTTCTCGTAAACTGCATTTTAATTAAAGCAAACTTCGAGAATGATTATCCAGTGTTGATTTAAGTAACTTTTAATTAAAATCTGCAATATGCAGCGTTTGTTACGTTGTATATTTAATTTTTATGTCGTTTTAAACAGAAATAATTATCTGATGCAATTTCTTAAATTAAAACTCGCTATGCAAAGGGCAAACTTAAGAGAGGAAGTCTTGATTGCATAATATATTCTTATATTTCACATCAATCTCAGAAACGTCCACGACCTTTAGGGCTACGTTGAGAGAAGAATTAATTTATTTAACCCAGAATTAATATATAACTACAAATACAAATGCATTTACTAAATTTAATCAAATCCTTCTCTCTCATAGCCTTCAAAGCAGTTCTCAAATTCATCCTTGGCTTGAATCTAAATTTCATTATTTCTCGAGCACAACATGCCCAACAACGCATAAACCTCCATTAGTCGTTGCAGTCATCTTCTATATCGCGCGCTGGCAGCTTCATTTTCGCGTCTACCACATCTGTTGTTATTCATGAAGCATCCTATCCCGGTCCATCGCGGTAAGCTCGCCAGAGTTTCGGGTGTGCTTTGAACTGGGCACGAAGAACAATAGCGGAAATTGTGGAGCAGTGTTTGATGAAACGTATATAAAGTTTAAAGCTTGAGTTTTAATTATCTTCTACGCGTATGTTCATAATTGATCATTGACCTCGAAGGTGTAACCTCGATATTTTCGTAATGCGCAGTAGTATATAAAAGTATAAGAACGACGAAACGGTGATCCCAATCAGCACTTTATCCTCTGATTTGTCTCTGAAAAACTTATTAAATTCTATCTCGCAGCTCCATTAGTATATAGTCGAGAGCTTGAGGACAAAAATGACGGTGTCCCTGCTCGCGCCGGTGGCTTATAAAAGATGCTAAGTGCGCGAAATTGCGGCCGAGCGCGTGGGCTGATTTATGCGTCTTTCGTCTCCCGCCCCCCTCTCGCTCCCTCATTCCTTTTCGCGGCTGGCTTCCACTGCCGGGCGTGAAATTTCAAACCTCCGTTTAATATATCTCCCTCAGCGGCTACTTAATTACGCGAAGAAATTAAAATTTATATATTCGCGGGAGCTGCTCCCGCGTAGTATATATATAGCGCTAAGCGCGGACGGAGAAACGGAGCGAAGCTTGTTTTAAGGACAAGGATGGCAGGGAATATAGAGTTGGCTAGAGACAAAGAGAGAGTTAAATTGCGTGAGAGATTGTTATGTAATTTGCAAGAAAAAAATAATGCTTTTTTCCGGCAAACTTTGCCCTTTTTTGAGGCTCCGGGAGTAATTTATTTATTACCTTCGTAACGAGATGAAAATATTCATTTTGGATTACTGAAGTAGAACTTGCGTGTACTTTGAGTTGTAACATTGACTACATAGGTACGGATCTAATGGAGTGGAAATTAGTGCCGACTGATCCTGTAATAAAAAATACTCTTGCCGGGAGAGAAAAACGAGGAAACGGAAGAACAGAGTCAGAAGAATAAGCTTTCAAGCGTAAGCTCTGAAAGTTGCCTCTCCCGCAGGATATTTTCCGGTACAGCGGCAGAGTTTGTCGTCCAGGGATTTCCTTCGCCTTTAGCTCGTTGGTCTACCTCAATAAAGTGACGCTCGAGCAGCAGAGCAAGTTTTCGCTTGGATGGATTCATCAGTGACCGATACGCACATGTATGTTAGCCAGAGTTTGTGCTGTTATATCCTATAGAGATTTGTTTTTCGTAATAGAGATACCGGTGGGGGTTAGCGAGAAAGGGAAATTGGAATATTTTTCTAGAAATCTATGCTATATTCTCGTTGGCGAAGGACAAACACTTCAGAAGGTTACTTTTTGATACGTTTTAGTTTCTGATTTTAGAGAAAAATGTTGTTATACGATATAATGCAGAATTTTGATTTGTTCAGAATATATATTCGAACAAGCTTTTGGAATTTTATTGGAGTAACGCAGAGCGACACAGCGAAATATTTTTTAACAGTGTACACTTTCGTTAGTGTCCATTTAGATACATTCTATTCGTATTTTATGAAACAAACATGATTTTTAACTATTCCGTTCGGATATTTTTAGTTTATTGACGTGGAATTTTACTTCTTTTTTTTGTGTCAGCATAAAAAAAATCGTTCCACGGTATATAATTCTGGTTTGATTTATATTATTTTTACGACGAAAAGCACTGCACAAAAATGCAAAACGTTTCGTTCGAAAGTTTATTAATACGTATATAAACAAAGCTTTCGATATAGAAAACCCCTAATATGCAGAAATTCAAATCAGCGCAAATTTCCTTTCGATATTCAGAAAACCGGCTGCCGATATCTAATGCACGTCACCGTGCTCTCAAGCACATGCACAGGTCAATAAACAGCTCGGCGTTGAAAAAGCTCATAAAAAACTATCCGCACAATGCAGCCGAGCGATGAGATCGAGGCACTATATCAATCGGCGTCGCGCACGTATTTCGCTATATTCCGAATGAAAAATCGACGATCGTTATCCCAACTTTGTCAATGGCTGCGGCGTGCTCGCAACGAGTCGCGTCGAAAATGAAAATGAACAGAATAAAAAAACACGCGCACGCAAGCTCTCCTTTGAAAAAACGCCGTTGATTGGGAAAACAAGGCAGTCGAATATAAAAGGCAAAAAGGCTATTTCGAATTTTTCATTTTCCGCGTCGAGGGAGCGAAAAAATATATATATATATATGTACAAGCCCAGAGGCTCTGCGGCTCGTATAGCAATTTACGCATACGGATAGAGAGAACAATAGACGGCGTATATAGACGTATTGTGGCATCGAGCTTGCGCGTAACCTCGATGAAAGAAGAGATGTTTTTTCGTCTCGGTTGGAAGCACGATCGAGATGACGGCTAATTATTGGCTTGCGATTTAATTTTTGCGAGTATAAAAAACCAATTCATCCTTCAATCTAATCACAGTACATTATATTCGCTTCGTGCATCGTCATCGCAGAAAGCAATTAAAATTCGAAAGCTCCAAATTAACCCCGCGTCAATCACGAAATATCTCGGCTCGTATGTCTATATTATAAGTGCAAAAATCCTCGATGCTGAAACAAACGCCACTGTGAAATAATTAACGATCCTCCACCAAGAACACCCCCCCCCCCCTTCCGTAAAGGCACACCCACTCGATACCTCCAACAATTTTCACGCGCAAGGGAGGTATTATAATCCTGCACCAATTCATAATTTCGTAAAACAAAAGCTGCCGGACGCACACGTAAAGAGGGTATAAGTATATAGCCGCTGAATATGTGCGATGAGGGAAAAGGTATAGAGCTCCGTTGGCCCGTAGCAGTCGTTATGCTCGAATTTTTCTTCGGCACTGCGCCGCACTGCGACGGGGAGTCGTGTGCTCTCTCTCTCTCTCTCTCACTTTGCATATAACCTATATATGCGATGCCGCGGTTGGAATAAAGGAGGCTGTACAGCGGCTATGGCTTTAATTTTCAGGGTTATTGGGGAAGGGATATCGCTGCTGCGGTGTCGGGTATATACATATATATACACTGGAATTTCGCAAGTGCGTGCGTTGGAAGGCTTTATTTTGGCGCAGTCGTCGAGGTGACAGTAGGATGTTAGCGTGATAGGCGTTTATGCTGAGTAAATTAGATCGTAGAAATTTTATATTGTTTTATGATAATGTGTGGGAGGAAATTTCGACGCTTAAGGGCTTTTTTGATTCTGAAACGTGTATACGATAAACGTGTCGGAAGAATCCGGAGACCCTATTATTTAACATATGACATTAGCTCGTCGATTATTATAATGTATAATCAAACGTGTCTTAATTCTAATTTCGATGTAAAATAACGAAAACCTATATCTTAACCTCTTCTGATCTGTATTACGATTCGCTCAGACAAAAATTTTTTTAACATACATATTATTTTTGCTTAAAAGAAGATTCTATCAAAAGACTTATTAAAATTCACGTTTTTCTTGCATATATTACACATGGTCTCATATGAGGCCACTAGGCCTTAGAGGAATACAATTGTGAAAAAAACTTTTGTCTCGAAAATTAGTTTATTGATCTTTTATATGTATATATAAGATGGTCTATTGTACGGAAGGCGCTCCGAAAAATTCCAAATAAATGTACTGCATACATACTTATTTAACCCAATATTTTAAGCTAAGCTAATTCGACACTTTTAAGCTTATTCTTGGGTTATAATTGGTTGCGATTTCTACCAGAATTACGCCTCGACTATTTCAATATCTCCACACACATATAGCCTCTCTTTCCAATAACAATATTGCAAAACCCGCGCCAACATTACAAGAGCCCCGTTTCCTACAAATAAAATATAAATATTCCATGATGCCAGCAAGAGATGCAACGCATGTCGTATATAAGGATATTTATAACATATACATATATACAACCTAATACTCATAGGATATACTTGTGTATATATATATATACACGCATGCGAACACGCGCACAGCGACTTGCGCAGCAGAGAGAAAAGACTGCATTACGTTCGATACTATACCTGCATTTCTTTGCGCCTTTTAACCTCGTGAATACACTCTACCGCGTGTTTCCGCTGCTCTGCTTCTTAAAGAATATATACGTGTGTGTAAATGTATGCATATAGAAGAGAGGGCATGGAAATTAAGCGGTACCGCAAGCTTGTTTTTAACGGTAACAGCAGCGGCTTTCGGGGTGCATATATACATATATACATATATATATATACACACATACATTCGTAGTTTCGTCGTTTTCTCTTTGAGTGTGATAAGAAGTAATGCGAGCGTTCGGCTTTGACGCGGTGAGATTAGGTTTCGAGCAGTTGAGCTTTTGTTTGTATTAATAGTCGACTGTTTCGTGTTCTCTGTATATCGTCTTTTTAGCCTTTAGATAGAAAATTCGAAAGGTTTTTAGCGGTGGAAATAAGGATGTGGGAGAAAACAATGTATTTGTGACGCTTTTGGTTGGCTGGAAAATATAGTTCGATGGAATTCGTGTCAGAGGCGGCATAAGACTTTATTCATGACAGTTTTCTGTATATATATGTATAAGAAACTCTAAATCAATAACCCCAGAGATTTATTGAGGTCGTGTCAAAAAACTATTACCGATACCATCTACCGCCTGCGTATACGTGTACACTAGAATGAATACGCGATAAAAGAGCGACAAAAAATAACAGCCGAGTATTTCCATGCCGCCATTCCAATAAATTTCATATCTCTATTTTTTCTTTTCAAATTAACCTTATTTCTGACCTTTGTTTTTACGCGGTTCATGAGTTATTTATTTATTTATTTCACGACATGAAATGCCGAAGATGATTTTGCGAGCACTTTTATTTGCGTTTGTTCGTTTGTGCGTATATACGCGTAAAATTTTTAAATTAAAAAATAAAGCTCAATCCTTAAATCGTCGAAGCTCATGACAAAATCTCTCGAGCACCAACACCTACACAGCACACCAAACTTCCGAAATCACCTCCGTACCCATCGTATTTCCAAAATAACGCGCAGAAGTCTCGCTTTCAACTGTCGCTCAAGCTAACAAGCCTTGTCCGAGATTATCCACCCTCGCAACGAGAGACCGAATTAACTGAAGCTGCTAATATATATATATATCTTCCTTCGAATTCCCATTCGCTCCCTGTGTATCAGCTGACACGCTCTCGAAAAATGCCTCACTTTTCTCGAGCCCCTTCAGGAAACGTAATACGCTTGAAACGCAATACTCACAGGTATACGTATATATATATACACATATACAGATATAGGTAGCGTCGACAAAAGTAATAGCGAGATACCCGTATCTGCGAGGTTTCTTCGCTTTTCTCCGGGGCTGTTTTCTTTTCTTCGCCGTCGTGTCCTCTCTTGTCTTTCTTCTGAGATGTTTTTTCGGAACTAGCTCGTTGAGATGTGGGAAGCGTTTGTGCGGGATGCAATTTTTTTTATTTTGTTTCTTGCAAGAAAAATATCGCACTGCAGTGAAGGATTGCTCCCAGTTAATTGGGATGGAATTAGATTTTTTGCGGCTGCTCTTGTTCTCGTGTTTTTCGACAGTATAATAGGTTCGCGCGGTGCCAAGAAAATAATGTGATTTGGTCAGATTATTTTTTTAACCTTTCCAGCTTAAAAAAGCCCTGCGATAGATTGTGTCTTCCTCTCGGAACGTACCTCATAAAAAACATTCGTCGATCGGAACCACTTTTAGTGGAATCCACTAGTGGATTTCCATGAAAATTGATTTTGGTCTTGCTTCAGCTCGTCGGTAATTAATATTTCTATTCCGAAAAAACAGAATCACATCAAAATCCTGGGAGAAATATTCATCGGCAAACGTTACCTTGTTCAATACTATAATAATATGCAACGATACAACTCAAATACTGTCACAGCATGACTCGGCATCAACTCGTTGCATATAAGTGTAGGAGTAGCAAAAGGAAGGCGGAAAGTCGCAGGAGCCATTAATACGCTGCAAGGTATAATATTGAAAATTCACTGGCAGTATGCCTTAGTTTGAAAATTATACTATTGCGCTAATCCAATCCAGTGAAACGAATGACACGCGACGCAGATTTTTTTTCTCACTCTCTGATGCGTCCACTGCGTATACATATACTACAAGAGAGATAAAGTGTCCGGCGCCACCGGATATTTAATTGAAAAGCGGAAATGTTCGTAATTAGCGCAAAACGCGGGCGCGCAGCTTAATTAAAGTTTCGCTCGCATAAGCAGCTCCGAACGCACTACACTGACCCGATTTCGCGACTGTCGCGTCTTTTATACGCGCCCGCGAGAGAGCACACTCGCTATTAATTAATTATTTCTCGGTAATTAAGGAGGTAGACGCGCCAAGACGGAGTCGGACCAGACAGTCTGCTGCAGCGCCTCTTAATTGAAAATGGAGTTTACGACCGATAAGATGGCGCCGCTTCGAAATGGCTCCGATGCGTTTATGGTGCGCTGCAGGAGTTACGATTGTTTCCAAGTAAAGGAGGAGCTCACATCAGTGCCGGCGGCGTTTAAGCTTTGCCGCGCTTGAAAAAAAAAACCGCATGGTTCGAGAACACGTTTCAGTAGCTATAGGGATTTCTATT
This sequence comes from Muscidifurax raptorellus, assembly GCA_020010945.3. NCBI lineage: Eukaryota > Metazoa > Arthropoda > Insecta > Hymenoptera > Pteromalidae > Muscidifurax > Muscidifurax raptorellus. The sequence continues at coordinate 4,346,383 of CM052079.1, read as the reverse complement.
ATTTTGTTAAACGCGCAGCTCTACAGCTGTCTGATTTATTATTTAAACGCGTTTTATTTGGAGCAAAGTCGTTTATATGTTGGGTTTGATTAAAACCAATAATGTGTGTAGAGAGTTCAACTTGAGAGTGAACTCGCGATTCGATTGGACAGTAATTATACTATATCGAATTTATCTGCAAACTTTGTTATTAATCAATGTGATTATATATATAATATAATGGAGCAAATATTAATATAAACTCGCCCTATTTCATTTTATGCCTTAATACAGATAGTATATAAAAGTAATTTATTTCGCTTTAAATCATATATTCATACATATATATATATATATAGCGAGCGATCGTAAAATATTCCATATGCACTGTTCAGTAATGGGTACTATGCGGTACTATAACGATACACAACACAACGATACAGCGTAAACTGTTTGATATGATTTCGAGTTACGCATCAAAATAAGCTCGGCTAGGAAGAGAACAATATAATACATTTGTTGTTAAAGTCGGCAAAATTGGCATGATTACATATATAGCTTGCATTAATGCAAAGCTGCTTTACACCGACCCGATTACGATTACGATTACGATATTGCATATATTACGATCATTGGATAACATATTCGAGAATAAAGTCCTTGCTATATTGAATCTACAATTACATATTTTAAGTCAGTTTTAAAAATGCAAAATTCAAGACAAAATTTTCAATACTTAATTAACAAAATTATTTTTCTCATTTCACGCAAACCATAAAGACTATGATAACGCTGTAAAAATTTTCAGTACCTCTTTGGCCTAACAAGTTGACCTAAGATGTTCGAATACGATCGTTATCGTCGTCACAATCGCCCTAACCTGATCCTTATCTTTGTTGGCATCGTCAATTTGGCCTGTACGTATATATTTATACCTGCCGACACAATGCATCGCAACTAAACGAACCTTTTAGCAGTGAAAAAAAAGAGATACTAAATGACCCCCGGATAATTAGAACATTTATGAATAGGATAAAGATTTAACGATCATATTCTTGTAGTTACAAGTTAGGCTTATTCGCATTTGAAAGTATTCATCGCTGATGTTTATCGCGACATTGTGTAAAAATTTTCTTTTTCCTGTGCCACGCCTTCATACCAACGGTACTGTAACTACATGCATCGATCTGTTTCCTAATAATTTAGATCCCTTGAGTGACGGTATCGTGTCGTCGAAGAGGCCGTAGCCACCTGAGCGTCGAGCTTTTCGGCTGTGCATAATCTCCCGTCAGCCAGTCCCGCGGAATGTATATGTATATCAAGAGCCGCTCGGTTGGCTCCTGAGCGAGGCCCGTAATTGATTCGTTAACATGCATGAAAAGCCTGTCGGCGATTGTTTGGGGACTAGCCGTATGCCAGTCGTCGATGCTCTTGCGTTTGATGGGGCGCGAGCTGAAAAACGAACGATGCATTGTTTTTGAGCGAGTCGGTATAAACACGCTACAGAAAATTATTTCAAAGCTGTATACTTGGATTTTTTTTATTTTCTCAGAAAAATATGTAATGGTGCGACTTTTTAAAAATTATCACATAATAAGTTTTCGACTAAAATGCTAAAGTGCTCGAGGTTTAAGTACACTTGCACTGAGAAAAATGTTTGATTTATTTTGATTGTGAAAAATGTTACTATGTAATATAGTAATTTTTGTTATATTATATATAGTAAAAACTATTATATGTATAGCATATAATAGTTAGCATAGAATATAGTGATAATTGTTAAAAAAATTTTCTCTGCGTAAATATATCTTTATTTTTATCACAATATACTCAATGAATATATTCTATTTTATATTAAGCAGCTCTAACAATGCGAACAATCAACAGTATATACATAGGTATATCACTCAATCGTCAAAGCAGCACGTAGTCTACCGAAAAATTCGCATATCAATACATATACAAGACGAAGTACGAATAATTCTCCATACACATAAAGCCGCAGTGGAGAAGTCGTCAATAGAGCCGCGTTATTAAATTTTCATCGGAAGACGCGAGCAGCCGCATACACGTCGACGATGCGGAAAATTCGCTTGCGCCCCCCTTATCGTCGCGACTTGAATAGCCTGACGCTCACACACACACACACAGTTCTCAAAGCGGCCGCGTCGTGCGACCCGCTTTCGTCGCGCGCGGAAATCTCGTTATCATATAGCGGTGCAGCGATCGTTAAAATTGATACGCGCGAGATAGCGAATGCTTCGGCTGCTGGTTAATGTCTGTAACGAGGGGGGAGCATGTAGACAGGCTCTGTGATGATGGCCTTCTTCGGACGGTTTTCATTTGCGCGGCGCACATTAGGACGTAATTTTCCATTTTCATTGACATATAACAAAACTTTGGTCTCCTATACGGTTGAGATTTAACATGAAAAATTGAAATCACGATTCTATTTTCGAAATTCCTGCCAACTATATAGATTACGGCAATCGGCTAGGATATATACGTTTTCTCTAAACCTCTCGTGCGAAATCGTCGATATCGCTCGGGGATCTACCGCGTCGGAAAAACTCTGCAGCCGCGCAATATATATATATATATATATATATGTGTGTGTATATATATAAGTGCAGTTGCGTTGCTCAGAGCCAATCTCGTTTTCACCTCAGCCGCGAGCGGAAGAAGAGCAAGCAGCCGCGACGATCTTTCGGTCAGTCTATACTCGCGCAATCACTGGCTTTCGCGTATACTTGGATATATACTTTATATACATATATATATACAGGAACGGGTGCGCGACTGCTCGTTTTCGCCAAGGCTTATATAGTGTTGCGCGTATAGCTCTATTCCTCAAGGCCGTGTTACGCGAACTGAATTTTCGCAAGTTTATTTTCCGGTTGTTTTGAAATTTTTATTCCTCATCCGCGTGTGCGTAATTTGAATTTAGCGCGGAATTTTTATCGGTGTTAATTTCGTATAAATATCGTGGTTTTAAGCTATACATGCAGTTGCATACGTTGTTTGACGCGCCATAAGTAGATCTACATTCAAGCATTGTCACACATATAACGACTTGCCGTTTCGCGATGCCGGTGTCCTTCATTTATATTCCAGCTTAATATGTAACGCAAGCCGCTTATTGTCGAATCAGGACAGCGGCGGGTACCGGCATCTCTCTCTCTCTCTCTCTCTCCATCTGGCATACGTATATATGTACTATACAGCGTCTATTATAACGTTCGCTGCGGTGATTATGATAACGAAGCTGCTGGTAATATCGATAGTAATGGTAATCCAGCCTGATTATCGATCACGTAATCGAGATGTTATAATAGCACGCTATCGCGTTCCAAAATTTCTCTCCATGTTTTTGTTATGCTCTGACTGTAAATTAATACCGTTATATATATACACATCTAAAATTTATTTGTAACGATACAGGAGTAAACTTTAATTTAATTTTTAATCTCTCTGTGCGAGACTATGAATAATTCATTCGCGGGAGAACTTTATTTGTTTTTCACAGCACGGTTCGGCTGGCATCGAGAGAAAAAAAAGTGGCCATGTTCGACCGCTCTATCGATATACGATTATTATGCGGGTCTACGACGTAGCAATAAGTCTCCGCGAGAAGATATCGCATTTGCATTTGGATTATATTCTTTATACACCAAAAGAGAGGTCTATATTTCCAAAGGGTCATGCAGTAGTTTCGATAAAACCTTTGAGAATATAATAACCTTTGGCAAACTCTGTATATTTTCTTTTATAATGCAGTCAATTTGCCTCAATCGCGTTCAGTAATAAAAACCGCAACAACGCGCACTCTTCCTTTTTTTCCACATCCATCGAAGCGCATCGCAAACGAAATCCATCACAGAGCGCCCGGCAGGTAGCATCCAATCGCACTGATTAAATTACCGTCGATGTGTACTTGCGATCTTCCCACATATGATTCTGCGCGAATTAATCCGATGCCTGTAGACGAGTTTATGGAATTCATTAGCTGCTCTTGCGCGCCAAAATCGCGCTTTGCCTGCTGTACATTGAACGAGAATTACTTATCGAGTGCTATATATACTGGATATATGTATAGAGATTGTATTCATGAATCTATAATGAAATGAACCACACGCTTGGCCTGTTGTTCACTGTATGCACGTTGTAATGGAAATTTAATTAGGAACGACGAGACACTGCGGAAGTTTGAGAGTAAATTCGCTTTGTGTATATATAGTAAAGCAGGAATATCGATTTATTAGGAAAAATTGCATTAAAAAGATTACTAAATTTTGTCGACAGGGAAAACCTTTCCCAGAGACGACAATCGGCACATACTCGTGGATATCTGCCCACACGGGGGAGTACACGCAGGGCGCCAAAGTGTATTCATGGTTTTTTTCTGAAACATCAGCAAGGCGACTTCCTTGTGATGAAGCAAGGGTGGGATATAAGGATAGACCAGTATAGGGGAACGATTTAGTGTGGCCAGTATAGGCGTAGTCTATCCGGAGACCCTCGTGTGATTTTTCGGCCTTCGAGGGGAGCCGTAACCGAGTCTTTCCGCAATTCTCGTTAGCGAAGGGCACGCACACGTGGCAGGAATAGACTCGATTATTTCGAAAGATCGGGATTTCGCCTAGGGGAAGTTGAGTTTTTATTCGAGAAAGAGAGATTCGGATCGTGTCTCTGATAACTAAGCAGGAATCATATTACATTTGTTCATTGATTTGTTATTGCAGAATCTCATGTGAACGTATGCACGAGTAATCATTCACGTTAAGCCAAGCGTGAAATCCTTTTGATTTCTCTGAATATATGCCAAGTACCCTTTTATTCAAATCTGAAGAATTCATCTAACAAAATAACGAAAGCCTTAAGAACTCGAAAAAAATACACCACGATATGTTCTTATATATAAACGTCCCAACTCGAGTCACTTAAGCCTTTTTTTTATACGCGATGATGGCACCCCTTACTTTGGCTCTTCTTTGTGCAGCCACATGTAAGAATCATTATTCCGCTTGGGCGATGTAATGACGTCCTTTTTCTATTCGCTCAGTCATGTGAAATTAAAGTCCTCGATGCACGCGGCGTCGCCTTTGTGCGAAGCTAAATCGCTGAAGTTTTTTAATTGCAGTATAGTCAGCCTCTTTATCAAAAGTTTTAACTTAGACGTACGTCGGTCGGCGATATACGTTGGTTGGGCTATTATGTATCAAAGCAGTTTTCTATTGTTTAGGCGTGTTTGTTCATTGCTATCATACTCGATCGGTTTTTGTATTAAACTTTAGGTGAATTCCTTGAATAAACAATTTTTGTATCAGCGAAGAGAATGAAAGCAAATTATCTCTTTGAATGCCAAGTTTTCTATACAATCGCATCTCGAGCTTGTCGAGTAGAACTCAGCTGAAAAATCTTCCTCTATATAGCTAAAGAACTACTTACTCGCGCGGTACTTGTCTCGAGACCCTTGAGGATTCGCGAGCTTCTCTCTCTCATCTTACGTTTAATTTTTCCGAAATGCAGGCTACTCGTGAACTGGGGAAAATAAGCTGCTTTTTTCTGAAATCAGCTGTTATTGTATATAAAATGAATTTTATATAGCGTAAGTATACAGTATACAATTCCAAAGCCCAAACAGTAACCCATCGAAGCCACAACTCGGCTCTCAGGATTCACGCTTTTAAGCGGTTCATCGACCGACCGAACCGATCTCGCGCCCTTCATTATTCTAAAATACCATCGACAGTCCAACGGCCTTGCCCGTGTGTCTATAATATACCTATACATGCAGGCGGCGAATTCGCGGAAAAGCAAATTACGGCAATCTCCGGAGGGCTTTGAGCTTCGCGGGCAGGGTCAAGCTCGCGACTATATACATGCAACCCGCGCATATTCATGCAGCAGCGCGTACTTCAAAGCCAAAGAGAATGCCCGAGATACACATCGCTCTCTCTCTCTCTCTCTCTTGAGCTACATATCTGAGTTGCCAGACGTCATCAACTAGGATGCTCGAGGAGGCTGCTTACATGCACACCTATACGTTATATAAGTGGCCCGTTTGACGGCCATATATACAAGAGGAGTGTCGAGACTGAATGCGATTCATGGGGCTTTGCTAGGTTGGATTGTTGCATACTTTTGCACTTGAAAGTCTCGAGTTGATGAAAGAGGCAGTTAACTAGTTATTTATCTTTGTGTTGAAAGTTTGTTGCATTTGTTCAAGGAAAATTAACTGGTGTACAAAACGAAAAGAATATAAATTTTAAAACGCCGTGCGATGTTCAACAAAATGTAAATATTGTCAATTTTTAATTAACCGGCTTGCTCGGTAGAGAGCACAGAGTATGATGCATGAATATATAAACCCGAAATTATAACGAAGCGCGCATCAAAATTATTAAAAGCGCAAGCTAGTTAACAACGTATAAATAATATATCCAAGTTTTAAAAAAATTATCCGGTTCGCATTGTCTAATCCACAAGCTGGTTCGATAAAAAAGAAATTGAGACAGCGAGCTCATCGCAAACACGGCCGCGCTACACGTGTACATAAAACCGCGCGCGTAAATAGCCAAGATCATTAGCCCATAACGCATCGCGCAGTGGGGGCGATACATTATACGCGCAATTGCAAGGGCCATCTCCGCGGGGAAATGGGACTGGTACGCGGTTACAGCTGGGCTCCACGCGCATATCCTGTCGTGTCCTATATACACACATACATGCACACCTTGGCTTGGTATACTGCGCACGTATATGGCTCCGTGTCTCTGCAGCGTGTAAGTGCTGTTCCTGCCCACAGCGGAAAAGATATATGAATTGCCGACTGTATTTCTGCTCGCTTCCATTGGCTCGAGCGTTCATAACACGAAGACTGCGCTTTCTCTGTGTGTGTATACGTCTGTATAGAGTATCGACGTTATCTTGCTTGATGATAAATCTATCCGCGAATGAATTCATGAGGCGAGCCTCTCTGTGAACGTTTATTGTCGAAATGGGATTTTGTAGTTTTTACTGATTGAAGTTTATTATGATTCGTTATAAAAATAAATACAAAATATACCTTTTTCTATGGTTTGGTTAAAATACATGCGCCTTGAGCTACACGCAATTAGTACTATTTTCAAGTTTTGTCAAAGTATATTTTAATAGATAATCAAATCAATATTATTAGTCTAATTAATGACGTATATCATACACATATTCTTCATCGAGAATAATAAACATTATCTGAACGTGAAGTTTTAATAGATTTCTTAATACATCAATGCAAATGACACAACCTGCAGCTGCGCTCTTGGAACAAGAGTTTTCATAAATATTTATAAATTATATAAAAATTTAATAAATAAGAAAAAATATTTCGATATTATTTAGGGATTATATGGGTGTTTTAAGGAAATCAAATAGTTTTGTATATTTTTCATGCATATTTTATTGTAATAAAAACTTATTCTATTATAATATTTTATGTACAAAGGTATCAAGAAACATTAATGTCATATACGTGTTTACGTTATTTTCAAAAGCAGTGTCTATATTGATTTACAAAAGTTATCCTCAATTGTTCTTCTATAGATTGAAAATTCGATGATCTTCTGAGAGAAAGCCTTTAACATCTGGTCGTCTATTCTTAATGTATATTTTATTGTAATAAAAACTTATTCTATTATAATAGTTTATGTACAAAGGCAACAAGAAACGCTATTGTTATATACATGTTTAAGTTATTTTCAAAAACAGTGTCTATATTGGTTTACAAAAGTTATCCTCAATTGTTTTTCTATAGATTGGAAATTCAATGATCTTCTGAGAGAAAGCCTTTAACATCTGGTCGTCTATTCTTAATGTATATTTTATTGTAATAAAAACTTATTCTATTATAATAGTTTATGTACAAAGGCAACAAGAAACGTTATTGTTATATACATGTTTAAGTTATTTTCAAAAACAGTGTCTATATTGGTTTACAAAACTTCTCTTCAATAGTTCTTTTATAGAGCGGGAATTCGATAATCTTCTGAGAGAAAGCCTTTAACATCTGGTCGTCCATTCCCCACTGAGCGAAGTCGTCGTTCGTACCGTTGAGTATACTCAGCATGTCCAAATCGTCGTGGACGTGACAGTCTTTCATCTTCGTTAGTTCCACGCTGCATCTATCGAAGTAATCGCGCAATACGTTCGATCCATTTATCAGTCTCATGTTCTTCTGGGTGACCGGTCTTCCCATTATGTTCAAATGAGCGATTTTTCGGAGAAGAATACGTGCGACATTGAATTTCGTATAAGCGAGGAGTAGCGGTGTATGCCCTAGCACCGTCTCCGCGTCTACATCAGCACCATAATTCAGCAACAATTTAACCATTGAGGCGAACTTCTTCTTCATCTCTGAGCGCCGTTCATCCGACCAGACGCGATGTACGTAACCCATCAAGGCGTACATAAGTGGCGTGATACCGTGTTCCGTTCTTCCGTCAATGTTCGTGCCGTTGTTGTACAGAATATCAAAGACCACGGTGTTGCCGCCCCACGCGGCAAAGTGAAAAGCGTTGTGTCCATTGTATGTCCTGATATCCCAGTTGGCTATGATATGGCTTCTTCCCACGATATTTATAACTTCTGGATTTGTGTTGCACGCTGCTAAATGTAGCGCAGATCTGCCTTTCAAATCGATGTATTGTAGATCACCACCATGATTCACTAAGAAGTCAACTGTTTGCCTGCTGCCGTAGACCAATGCCAAGTGGAAGGGACTTGCGACATCGTAGTCGGTGTGTTCCATGACCTCGTTAGGATCCAGGCCTTCGTCCATTAACATAGACATGATTCTGATGTTGCTGGTACCTTTGACGCCGGACATCACTGCGACGGACAAGGCGTTGCCCCATCGAGATGTTTTCTGATGAATGTTCGCACCTCGGCTGATTAGAAGAGCGACGTGTGCACAGTCCCGAATGGCAGCGGCCTCGAATAGAGCTGAGTATCCTTCTGCATCCGTTGCGTTAACATCATCACCCATTTGTATCATCAAGTCCGTAACGGAAGGTTTTCTTGTCCACACCGCACATCGAATTGGCCACTTGGCCTCTCGCAGCAGAATTGCCATGTCGATATCAGTCATGTCGAGGTGTCTCAAACCTCTACATACTTCTCTGCCGAACCACTTTTTATTTCTTCGCATAAATCTTCTTCTGAACAATATCAAAGCGTTGACGCCACGACGATTCTTGTGGGTAATGTTGGCACCTTCGCGGATAAGAAGATCAACAACTTTTCTCATTTCACCGTCATCCGGCTGCACCATGAGAATAGGTGTGTCTCCAAACTTATTCACCGCGTTCACGTTAATACCATTATTTATGAGAAATTCGACCGTGTCACTGTCGCCTGCTTTAGTAGCTAGATGAAGATGAGTATCTCCTTCACAATCGACGTACGCAATCTGGTCGGGGTTGTTCTTGAAGTAAGTAATGGCCTCCCTTTCCTCCATTTGTAGGCTGATTTCGAATACACTCTTATTTGAAGAACACAGCGAACTTTCAAGGCACGTTGAACGAACAAAAATTCAAATACACTTGTCACTTGAAGACACTCGATCACGGTAAGACAAGAGACTGGTAGGAACTAGTGTCAGAGCTTGAATGATTGTAGACTGATTCGCACCGCTTTTATACCTGTATTTGGGACCTACCTGGCCTCTGCTGCACTGACTCAACCTGACCAACGGGACAACGCCCCCCACTACACAGCGATCTGATTAGGTGGCACCGCTGCTCCTGACCCCCCACTCTTGGGCCTAGCTCCTGCTGTAACGCCCACGCCTATTATAAGGTGAAGCGGCTATCTCTCGTCCTATATTATCTATACGTAAAAAGAGCCATATATACAAACTGAATGTTGTGATGAACATTGTTCATAAAATTTATAAACTTTAAACAAATAAGCTTTTAAAAACAATTAATAATGTATAATTAAAAAAAGCTTTGTTGGCAGAACAAGTTCTAAAGTGCCAGTAAAAATTAGAAACACAAACAAACGAACGAGCGAAAAATATTGTATATTAGAGTCACGCAACGGCATCGGGGTAAATTTACCGTGCGAGTCTAAAGCGCAACAACGAGGGTGTAGTTATATCCATAAGTAACCGGCTTTATGACTGACCAAATGCGTATACATTACTCCAAACTGGCTGAAAGCTTATTTAAGAAACCCTTCGTACAGTGCGGCAAAGACGCGCGAAAGTTCACACGAACGCACGTATATATATATATATTTATTTATTTATTTCCATAGTTACATATAAACAGAGTTACACATAAACATTTGCAATCCGGCACAGAGTAGATATTATTTTACACAATAACACACTATAACGTCGCAAATCCTGCAGAGGAATACGAGGATCCCTGTTCGCAGGTCCGGTTTAACAATACATGTATATATATGTGTGTGCGTGTGTACGTGTGCGTGCGCGCGTGCGTGCGTGCGTGCGAGCGTACGAGCGTGCGTGCGTCGGTCAGTGTGTATATATATATATATATATATATATATGCAAAAGCCGCAAGAAAGAGGAATGCATAATCATAATTATGTTATCAATCGATATTATGATATCAATGCATATCCATAAGTAACCGGGTTTCTGACTGACTAAATGCGTATGTCTGTGTGCATGTGTGTTCGTGTGTTTGTATGTACGTGTGCGTATGCGTGCATGCGTGCGTGCATGCATGCGAGCGTGCGTGCGTGGGTGAGTGTGTGTGTGTATATATATATATATATATATACAAAAGCCGCGAGAAAGAGGAATGCAGCTCTGCGGACTTGCGCGCGAGAACCACTTGTTGCTATATAGAGGCTGGAAATCGCGATTAGAGGCGCTGCTGTACATTCTCTACTCTTTCTCTGTCTCGAACTTCTTTCACTCCTAGCGTCTCTTCGTTTTTGCGAACTATATATATGCGCTCGGTGCTACCTGCTCTTATCAGCTCTTTTTTTCTAGACGCTTGTCGCCTCTGCTCGCAACGACTCTTTGTTTCCGTGGCTTTTCTGGACGCGGGAGGCTAAGAAACGAGTTGAGTTTTTTTGCGGGCGAGCCGGAGATTTGCGGTGTTTTGTTAAATGGTGGCTTTTTAGTTTATCAAATTTCAGCTTTAAGATAGAGTTAATTAAAATTGAGTTTATTAGATATTCAATAATGATAAAATAATTTAACAAATATTTACTCGTTGTTAATCCTAACCAGCAAAAAAGCCTCTAACCCATCTCTACCCTCAAAATACCCGAAAAATGCAACAAAGTGCAAATCTCCCTTCCAATGCACGTTAACGTTATTTTTTTTCACGTCACAAAGCGTTCCATCTCTACCCCCAAAAAAAGCCTCGATCTATTGGCACTCCAATCTTGCAAATTAGCTCAATTGCTTTTACCGGCGGCGGCAGAGAAAATAATTGCCCTTTCGGACTGCATTTTCGTGCAGCCCGCGTCCCGGTGTAGTCTCCACTTTTGAATAATGCAAATCGATCGAGCCGAGTGCAGCACGCGCGGAAATTAGCGATAATGGTCGCAGCGAGTTGCTCGTGATGTATGCCTGTTCATACATGGATATGACAGATTTTAAAATTTCTGAAATGAGAGTATGTCATTTTTTTTGTATATTCGTGTTAACAAAATGTTTGGTGTATAGTGACTACTGGTTGTTTGCCAATATTTGGTGCGAAAGAGCGTAGATCTTGATTACAAGGCTATCAAGATGCTACGGCGATGTAGCGCTCAATTGGAATGTCATCAACAGGTGTGCAGTACTTTTTTCCTCGCGGTGTATCGGTTAACAAAAAGCCGGGACATTCAATTGACAGGTCGTAAATGAATACGCGGAGAAAAAGTGGCAGCCAACATGCGTTTGATTTGAATGTTCGTACGAAAGAAATTGATAATCTTTAAAGAAACGTAAGTGGACTTTTTATCCTAAAATAAAAGACTTGAGACCGGAATTTAATTAATTCTTGAATCAAAGTCTAATATAGCTATTTATTGTTCGGAAAGCATCATCATGATAACGTAGGTAATTAATGCATTCTAATATCATATTATTTCAATCGCTTACAACTGTATAGCGTATTCCTATTGTATCCTTCACAAAGCTCGATTATAATGAAGGGCTAACGCAGTACAGTCAAAATGGAAGTGACTCCCCCTCCTACTTTTGGGTTTTCCCGGAGGCCGAGGCCGGAGACAGTACTGGGGTTTCCCCATGAATCGCCCGCCCCGTTTAACTTGAACGTTATATTGTCCCCATCAATTAAGTAATAAACAAGTTTTCCTCAGATTACCAAGTCTGTATACCAAGAATTTTGATATCGTGTAGCTGTAATAAAACTGCGGCTTAAAATTTAGAAACGCTAATCCATAGACCTATGGCACGACATCCTTAATTGAAAAGCAATTGTAGAACCAATTAACCGGAATAAAAAGCTCGGGCGTAGGCTTAAGTGGACGCGACACGACCCACGCTCTGGTTTCCCTTATAATACCCGTGAACCGGTTTGGACCATCGACTTTCACCGCTGTGCTGCGTTATATGCAAGATCACCCGCGCAACAAAAGTTTGCACGAGAAACGCCCACGACGCATCGTATAACTGGCTTTTATTTTGTTATATATATAGGTGATTTATATTCTTGCATCAGAAACTTGAATTTTAACGCCGTGAAAGAAAATTAAAATCTATCAGATTGTAAGCGATCGCATTTCTAAAATTTTTAATCTTCGAAGTCCATATTTAGCGACGCAAAATCACATCCCGTCGGAACAAAGCCTCGCCGCTCGTGTGATGCACTATACATATATAGTTCAGTATGCATCGATCCGACGAAAGCGCGTTACATTCGCATTGATTGGGCGTTGATTTGCGATGCGTGCACGAGCCTTAGCCGACGTCATTACGTGCGCCATAGGATTTGCTAGGCCCCGACGGCTACGTTTAATTACATTTATATGGGGGTTTGAGGAGAGATTTAATTTTGTGTTTGGTGCGGGTACATACACGTCCGATGCTTCCGAAGATATAATACATAGCAATAAATAGCGGAAAAGTAAAGTTGTAAATTTTGTAAACTATGTAAACTATGTAAATTATATGAATATGATGTAGAACACTATAAAAATTTTATATTGTAAAACGAAACGAAATAGAAAACTATATAAAGACTGATGTATGAATGTTAATATGTAAACGGAAAACTATGTATTGATTTTTGTATGAATTTATGTATAAAACCAAGTCCATTTCTGGACCATGTAAAGGCTGAAATTTATAATATTATATATATATATATATATAATACATATCAAAAAACTATATCTGTATATCCTTATATATTATAGTATGTGTCATAAGCGTCGCCATTTCCGCATATATAATTCAGTTCACATATTTTATTTATGTTATTTATTTTAAAAGCATCATCTCGAAACATAAAATATATACAAATAAACACACACACATAAATATATTGATTCGCCGATCGCAGCTTTTGAAAAACTGGCGCCAGTTGGTAGTATATAGGCGCCATCGACGAACGGTCTCTCAAGCTTTCACTCGACATTGCTACTATGTGTGTATATAACGCATGTATATATGTATGTGTGTATATATATATATATATATATATATATATACATATATATACATACATACACTCACTTATACACATACATATATAATGCACACGTACTTCGATAAACATACATATAAAGTGCATTGTGAGCCTGTGTTATGGAGGGCCTGTGTCTCATTGAGCAATACACGGCAGACCAAACATTAGTTTCTCTCTCTCTCTCTCTTTCTCTCCAAGAGACGGTGGCTTTCTTCCAGGGACATATTATACTGCACAAAGCCATATATATATACACACGCCCACTCGTAAACGTTTTGTTACTGCTATCGGGAAATCGATCATTTTGGAACGGTTTCTTGGAAAGCATATATATAGATATAATTTGTCATAGGAAGATTTATTGTATAATTATTTTATAGTTCAAAGTTCGTCTTGCTTACGAAATTTGAAAATCGAAATGATACAATGATTGTATATAGGACGTACAGTAAATTCAATGATAAACTGAGGAAAATTGCTATGTACGTTTTACAGTAAAAGTGTGACCGCTAAATGCAAATTTTGCTATGTAACAATATTGTTTGCTATATATATATAAAATTACTGTTATATAGTAAAATTTGTTAGAAATCAAAATATGTCACACTTTTACTATAGCACATAGGCACTTTTTACTTCAAATTTTTCTCAGCTTATAAACGTAAATGAAACTTTTAAAATTAAAGCCTCGAATTATGACGTTCCCGTTGAAATGGTAATTTTCTTCATCGAGAAATGTTAAAAAAAGTAACAATATCCGCAGATGCGACTATAAACTAATACAAAGAGGCCTCCATAACAACCGAAAGTAAAAATACGTTTAGCATATACGTATACACACACATACGCCAAATTAGGCGCGGATGTGTAGCGCGCGGTAAGTTTGTTCGCTTGATTAGAGTCGACCTCACCTCTCGCACGATCCAAACTCTCTTGCATTAATTGGCTATGAGAGCCAAGGGAGCGAGAGACGGATGAATAATCTCTCGCTCACGGCTCAATCCACATTTTCCTCTTCGGATTATTATTATGAGACGGATAAGAGCGTCTTAGTGAATATTATCTCTCGCCTAATACGCGTACGTCATATATATATAAAAAAGCGTCTGTTATGGATCCTGTGAACCAGTGGCGACGAATGTCATTAGGCCAGAGTCGTTGCCCCAGGCTGTCGCCTTGTTGACGATAGATGCCAAAGGAGATAGGAAATTAATTTCAGAACGGGCGCATGACGCCGGAATTCATGCTTGCGCCTTTATGAGACGTGCTTTTCCCTAATATAAAAGGTGAATCTGTCTGCGACTTTATTATGTACACATAATGCCTGCTTTGCAATGCTGCAATGTTCCTCGAAGAAATCCAGCGCACAACGAGATCCCGTGGTATACATATACATAGAAAAATGAAGAGCAGACTCGCTTTTTATCGGCGAATCACATCATGACGTCTGCGGTTTCCGGAGAAGTCTCTCCTGAGAAATAGAAAGCCAGAATGGCGCGTTGTGCGCGCGACACTCGCGTACGGGTAGATACTACACCCTCGAAACGGAAATTATTCCCCGATGGAATCTAGCGATCCGTTTACACGTCGTCGTAAAATCGCGTCCTCGTGTAGGTATACACACAGGACAACGTCGCGCCCCCCGACTCGATATAGGTGTATACATACATATATGTTCACGGTGAGCCGTAAAAGTGGGCTACGAGATTTCGCGGCTCGTCGTTCACCCTCTTGCAATCTTTATATCCGCCATTCCTCCGCTTTCCTTGTTTTTTTATTTTTGTTTTTTTTTTAAATTTTAATAATACTCAAACGACTAAAGTATGTGCACTGCGAATTTCCAAAGTATTTCGCGACGATAGTTATATTTAGGATGACACATTCGAGTCATCGACCTCGCGCGGCCATGAGTATACGCAAACGCTGGCTCGTCGTTGATTTTCTCGGCTCTTAAAATTGAGCCGCCGATATCCAAACTAAATATAATATGCGCGTGTATAATATTAGCTTTAATTTATTATTCCTAAGACTCCTAACCCCATTGCGTCGGGTGCAACGAATTATCGTGTCATTGTTGCACTTGATAATATGTTCTAAACGTATGCTGTTTATCTTGTCTGGAAATCTTGTCCATCGCTTTTGAATTTATGTTAAAGAAAAATAGGTGTAATATTTTATAAAATTCAATTTCGAAACAGTGGTTTACAAAATGGTTTTCTAAAAAATACTTTAAAAATGTATCATCTGGTTAATTAAATATTTAGTTTGTGTTGTGGTGCAAAATGACCGATACTTTTCTTTAATGTTATTAAATGAGAAAAAAACGGATATCTGAAAACACTTACAACATACAAAACAGAAGCAAAAAAATTGCTGGCTTTGACAATAGAATTAACCGAATAAATATATGCGTGCATATTTACAAATTAATACATGTTTATATGTTTCACGAATAATTCGGTAATATACAGTTTGCCTGAAAAAGGCTGTATCAAACCCTTTGCAGCTACTGACGAAACAAGACACATTTTAAACATTCTGTTTTATTAAAAAAATGTTTGAGAATATTTTTGAATGTTGTAACACGCCCGAGCTTTGCTCGGGCGAAAAGGTCAAACGAGGAGGAAATCAACTTCTTACATAAGTATCGAACGGTATTTTTTAATACAACGCACGAGAGGTGAGATTTTCGCATGCATCGTTTAGCCCTGCAAGCAAAAAGTCGATCCTCTCGCGCGGAGTGTCAAAAAACCGTTTGTACATATATTGTATTTTATTGTAGACAACAGACACACTGCACACATATAACCATGTGTAAAATAATATAAAAATTATATCTAATATTGGTAAAATATAATATTTTTAAGACATAACAACATATCCTTTTGAACACATTTAAGAACCACCTAAGTTATTTAACTTATAAATAATCAAAAATAAAGTTTTTGAAAATTTTTTTAAATATACACAAATACACACACCCTCACCCACGCACACATACACACATACATATATATAATCCGTGACAAAGTCGTCAAAATCTTTTCGATTAACATTTTTCATTCAAACTCGAGCTCTGCAACGCAAAATCAGGATTCCAAAACATTTCCCCTCACCTTTCATGCAGATAACATACTCTGTAGAGTATCATGTAATATAGAAAGCAGGAAGGATCTCGTTAGTTCCGTCGAGCATAATTTGCATTTCGTCTCTGCGACAGATGCTCGAGACGTGGAAAGCGCAGCATGAGTGAATTTCGTTTCTTCGGCTCGGCTGTTGCTTATACTCTCAAAAGCTCGTACATTAGTATACGATAACAATATTTCTTATATCAATTACAAAGTACATTCTATATCGATAGGATTTCGCGTATACAGGCCGCTGTGCAAGAAGGTCAGAGAGCACAAATAGATGATTGGCCATTTCTGCGCATTACCTATATGTATAAGACGCGGGAACAGGGCCCGGATATCCTTGGCTCTTACTAATCGCTCATAGTATATACAGCTATACGTGGAGCTGTTGTCCTGGTTCTCTCAGTGGGATGCGCACTGATTGAATCGTTGGATATGAGTCGTGATGAGAAAGCCGTGGTTGCGTCTGATCCGATTATCATGCGATTCAAGTGGAAAAGCTGGAAACACGCAAGCTTTATCAGGCTACTGAGTGTGTATATACTGCAAACGGAGGTTTTGATATGCTATTTAAGATATGTAAAACTAAAGTCTGCAAATTATTTAAATAAGATAACGATTATTATTCGATTGGTAAGATATATATCCTCATTTTTCAAACGAAATTTTTTTTCAAATTGTCCTTGATCTAGCTGTTAATTGTTATTTAAAGAATTTCGGGCCTGCATGTGTCTTGAAAAGCCGCTATGCTTTATAACACCTCATTAAAAGGGCCTGACAGTGAGCACACAATCTAATCCCCTTAACGGTATGGTCATCAAGTGGACATGGGCTTTATACGGTAATTACGCTTGGGTTTTACCCAGAGCTATCATATATCTTCAGCGCTTCTTCAATTGCTCGCATATACAATGACGCTTACAATGCAATACTTACAATGCTTCTTCTATTTTTATAAGCCCAGCAGTAGAAAACGTAAATAAAAGCAGACACTTGGCAAATATCGTCCCTTCCATAAGCCATAGTACACGACACACGTGTATGTGCCTCGAACGAGGGCGTAATCCCTTATTTGCGGCCGTGGGCACGTTGGCGCGTTCTGCTCGTGTTTATAATCACTTTATACACGGGCTGACGGGTGTAGCTGTCGCAACTTATAACCGGTATATATCGGCGTACCGGCGTCGTGTCTTCACCTTCTATTCGCAGATTTAAATGGTTTATATATAGTATTGTCGATGATAGCGTACTAGACTACATTATGCAGGGGGTATAATGGGAACTGATAATTAGCGGAGTTTCGGGATCCGCGTAGTTGATTCATGGTTTGGCTGTCGATTGATTTGCATGCGAATCGCTGATAGAGAGTAAGTAGCTCGTCGACTTGGATATATACTGAATAATGTGGATGTTCATTCAAATGGATGCGCTGTATAGTGAATTGTTGAAGGATCGACAGATGTTAACCAGCTCTATCAGTATCGTTTAATACAATAGCCTTATAAATGATTCTACTGAATGGTGTATTATTTACATTTTACTCATAAACAATGGAAACTCATAATTCGGCATTAGTTTCATGCATATACATTTTTCAAAATTTATTAAAAAAAAAATTTGGAATAGCTTATGAAACTCAACGAAGTTTCACGAGCACGTATGATTATCATACCTGACTCTCAACAGCCGCCAAGATGACACAGTAAACGCGAAACGAGCGTCGCGGACCCACAGGTGGTCGCGCGTACGTCTGGAAAAAAACACGGCTCCTTTTAATTCTGCTATTTTTCACGAGCCCGAGCCCAGGTCGTATAAGTATATACGAGCGAAAAATCGTTTGCGAACTTTTCGCTCTTCGACGACAGCTGTATTTTTCGCGCGCACGCGCGAGAGGAAGTGAAGATATACGCAGGAGTCTGCTGTTGCTGCGCTTTTCCATTATTTTTCGCCCGTCCGCTCTTCTCTTTCTTCCAGAGCTGCGCTGTATAACGGCGTATAATACATTTTTTCTCTCTTTGTTTCGCGCTATCGCGGATGAACGCCGGACTGCGCTCTGGCAGCGAAGTGTGTTATAAATGATGCCGAAGAAATATGAAGAGAGTGTATGGTTGAATTGAATGAAATTCAGAGATAATGGAGGGGAAGGTTTCGAGGATGACGCAGTTTAGAATGGAAGTACGATACTCTGGAGTTTCCTTTGGCCTGTAAGCTGACGGTTTGTATTCCACGTTTTTGGTTCTTGTTTGTGAGTGTTTTATTGGCATTTGTGTGTATGGAATGTATATATGGAATTTTCCGTGGATTTCGTAAAATAAAGTATTCGAAATCAGAGTATGTATAGGAATTTTTTTGAAGCGACGCGTCGTACTTTCTTTCCTATTGTAGTCGACATTTGAATAGAATCATTTTTGTGAACAACGTATACGATTTTTACATTTATCTGTCTTTCAATATTTACGAAAGAGCGAGTTGCATAAAGAATGGAATCCGTAAACTTCTCATACGAATGTTCAATATTCTTCCAATTAGTAAAACGGTGATACGTCCCTTTCATCATAACAACGATACAAATCCAATTTCACCATCAGTATATCTACATAATATTTAATACTCTCTCACGCCTCTCCATAAGCCCATTCGCAAATCAGCTGATTATCGCACCGATCCCCTCCTACATATACACATACACTCTCCGAGCAAACAAAAGGAGCGAACCTCTCTGCGCGTTTTCTCACGTGCGAATGTAAATCGTGGGGTGGCAGCAGCGGCGGCTTCTGAATCACGATCTTGGCTCGAGTTCTTCCCAGCGAAAGCCGTGCAAGAAAACGAAATTGAGTGATTGATCGGGTCAGCCGATTGGTTTGGATGTTTGGCTGCTGCGGAGTTAATGAAGTGAAGGTTTTTGCTCGTAGCGCTGGGAAACTTGCGGTTATATACGCGTGTATATTAAAAATTTTGTTGTTTATTCGACAATGTTCCCGCGGAGATTTTACTTTCTAAAAATAATACATAAGACACATTTTGTCTGTCAAATTGTAGATTCGCTGGAGACAGTTGAATTATTGGAACGAGCTCGGGTCAAAGATCTCTCTTTATTACACTCGAAATAATTCTCGCTTTTAATATTCAGCACATTTATATTTCCGGTCACGATAACAAATTCAAAGTTTATTTTGGCGTCGCGACCTGTATGTTATTTCATAAAAAGCTATGTATGTATCGCTTTATCTCCATGTATACATATATATTGATATATCCGAGCCTTTTATTTATCCGTACCCTTTTCCCTTCGGGCTGCAGCTCTATTTTTCCTTCGGAATTCCGGCGAGGCGAAAGAAAAATAAGTCATTGTACCGGATGAAAATCGAAATTTATCGCGAGAGAAGCCTGCCATGTGTTCTTTCGAGCGAAACCCTATATACACCGGGGCTAGAAAAATTACGCTATTTCGAGCTGTGATGAAAAGAGACGTACTTTACGGTTATCTTCAAGAAATACGTATATACATACTCGCGTACAATTAAAGGCTGTTTTCGTCTATCTTCATTTAGCAACGTTATAAAAATGACGATGATAAATCGATAACAAACGCGTTACATATTTCTCGAACTATCCACTATACACTTGAAAAGCGCATTCATCCTCTGCGTACAAAGCGGACTAAGAACGGCATCTTGCAAAGTTCCTCGGAGTCCTTGCATGCAACGCTCGAGCGCAGGGGTCAAGGTGATAAGGGCGTTCACCAGTCCAGGCCGGAGAAGGATAGAAGGAACTGCAGACCGCTCGGCGCTTCTTTCTCTTTATACTCGTTTATATACCGACGCTCGCGAGTATACTTATCCCTATTTTTCCTGCGTACTCGAAATACGCGCAGACGCGGTTTTTTAAAACTATTCGGATTTTCATTTTTCTAATATCACAAGATGATCGTTGGGTAAGCGCGGTAACGCGCAATCGTGCTTTGCAAAACAATCGATTAAATCCTCTTTCCCGTGCTGCCGAGCGCTCGTACTCACGTGTGTATCTATGTATATATATATACACCGGCAGTGCGCTGTACACACGCTCTTTATCCCTCTGCTTTGCCATTGGACTCGCGCGCGGCTTTTAATTATGCGGATGATCGAGTCGGCTTCGCACGAGCAGACGAAGCTCACACACGCACAGACAGGGGATAGTCCGTATAATCACTTAAGGCCAGGCTATTGGCTCTCGGCGTTTTTACGGTTCGCCGTAAATCCGCAGTACATACACGTGTATATATGTATATATAAAGCCTGCGCTAATTGTGGTGCTGATGCTTGAGAACCGAGAGATGGAGAGTATACATACATACATACGCAAGTTGAATTCACGGATAATTGCGATTGCAAGCTTTTTTGTACTGTATGCCTGTACGGTATATATATATACAAGCGTCGGCTTGTCGGCTGATGAAGATGAGGGACTTGCCCAGAAGTAGCGAGCTGTTTATTCTTAACTGATGCGGCCAACACAGAGGTCGGTTATTTTTATAGTCGTATCAATGATTATTATAACGTAGTTTCTGGAATTGAAAAACTCATTTTTTTACAATTTATAGTTTACTTTCTCCTATATAAAGAAAGCTTTGTGATAGAGCAATTTTTAGTTTCGCTAAAATATACGCAACATGACTTACTGTCAACAACGTACATTTTTTTAAAACAATTTTTCCATGCAATTTCACTGCACGTACAAGCTTACTCCACAAAAACCCCGTGTAAACTCCTCCAATAAGCGAGAAAGCCTGGGAAACAATAGCCTTATGTACCAGCAGAAAAACTCAAAGAAAAAAAACAATAAAAGCGATAAAGACTTCGCTGCTTCTTATACTCTTCGAGCGACACCGATCGGTCGCGCGGATAATTTCGTTCTCCCCGTCGACGTGCACGTCGTAGTCGCTACGAAGGGGCTATACTGAAGCGGAAGTCATATTGGACCTGGCTCACGAGACACATATGTCATCGACACTTTTTCGTCCCAAAGCTGACGAGGTCCTTTAAATTGAATCGCTCCAACTTTTTGCCTTTTGCTCGCGAGCGATGGCAGCTATTAATTTTTGTTCTCTCGAGCGACGAACTTTTGAAAAATTGATGCTTACGCTAAAAGCTTTAACGACTAAGAATTTTTATTTGAAAAATTCATCTGCGATTTTAATCATTGCGACTCGACGTTTACGTTTTGATGATGAGTTCGTAAACGTATAATAAAGACGCAGCTTAGAGTTCAATTACGCAAGCTCAACTGCGCATAATTGATACTCCTCGAGAACATGATGCTATAATGCAACTAATATCGCCGGATTTTTTACCCAATTACACCTGATTAACGTGGGCGCGCTCGCGCATCGATTTTACATAAGCACTCTCTATCGCAGATGTATATATCGTACGAAGGTACTATATACATACACTCACCGCTTGCATTCACGTCATGATCGCGACTAATTGAATTGCGGCATCACTGGGCAGGAGTAATTAAATCAATTCCGCAAGTGGCCCCGATCAGATTCAACATCGCGAGGTATAACTTTATAATATTCTGCTTCTTGATCGTTTGACCATCGAGCAAGTGGAGGTTCATTTTTATCGTGTCCTGTTTTCCGTACATTAAGATATATATATATATATATATATATATATATATCGATTAATCACCTTCTGATCTATATATAATTGTGATTCTAGTAAATTATTCATTTTGAAATTTGGCATCCATCATCTACTGTTTTAAAGTAATATACACTTTATACATTATAAATACATTATAAATAACAACCGAACGGTCACCTCGTAAATTTCAAATTCCAATCTGCAGATACGGTTTCGTAAATCACTTTTTTAAGTGATGCAAAGTTTTAAAAAATCGTTTCGTCCACTAACGATTGCCTTTCCAATCATCCAAACTCACCTTAACAAAGTTTCCGCGTTAATTAACGTCGCATCTAACCTTATAGCCTAAAGCGTAAAATTCTCGGTCCACCCGGCCGTATCAGCAACTAATGAGGCGCAAACAATAAGTTTCTCGCAGTGGTATAGCTCGTCGATTAAAACTCTCGGCCGGTTGGCGACACGCACACCAACTGTTCGCAAATAGGCCCGCGGCCTGAGACCGAATGAAATTTCCTCGCGGACGAAACGAGCGTCTGTTTACTTGGGCGCAGGAAATGCGAGAGTTTGAAACTTTGCGGGGAAAAAAGTCCATTCGATTGACTATAACGCGGGCGCGCATGTGTTGTTTTTGGGCGATTGTGAAACGAAACCGCGTTGATTCGTGTTTGTTTTCGTATCCTAGGGGTTGTTTCGTCGCGCAGTTGTGTAGTTTTCAATTTGCTGAGAAAGTATATGCTAGCACGAATTTCGGTCGAATCAAGACATTCTCTAAAATGTTCATTAAGGAGCCACACCACCCTTAAAACTCGAAATAATAATTATTTTTAAATGAATGAAAATGAAAGTTTGAAATGAAAACAAAAATTTAATTTAAATGAATTGAAATCTTTTTAAAAATAAAACAAGTAAAAAATTTACTTGTTTTAGCTTATTCTTTATTATTTTTGACTTGTTTTATTTTTAAAAAGTTTTCTATTCATTTAAATTAAATTTCCTCCATTCATACCAAAACTAGTGCTTTTAAGAGAGTCTCAAAAAATTTTCAGTCCGATTGGGCCGTACATTGTCTATTCGGTGTTTAATTTTTCATTAGGGTACATTAGGACTAAATAGGCCCAAAAAATTCTCAAATAAAGATAAAGTTGTGTTACGTATGTATAAAAAAAATTTCAAATCAATCCAACTTATCTGTGTGAAATTAAAAATAATTGTTTTTTCGAGTTTTAAAAGTGGTGTGTCCCCTTAAGCTCTTCTATTGCAAACTTTTACAGCGCAAAATGAGGGCAACTATCTTCACAAATTTTCGTACCACATGCATGCTCACCGCGACGTCTCTCGAAAATTCACACGGCAATCCGCTTATCCTCTCATCCGCGTCACAAGTTAAACTGCAAGTTAGCTAGTATACATATATAGTGGCTCTCGCGGACGTAAACTTTACGACAGAGAGATTAGAACCCGAAGGGTTCGCTCGCTCCGGCTAAGCGAGATCAGAATCGAGTTTATTATCGGCGATTTGTCGACGCGGCGCGACGATTAACGGTCCGAACAATGACACCGGCGAACTATTATCCGCGAGAATTGGGATGCGCTACGCACGCGTCGCTATTTTGCGGACCTTACCTCTGTAAGCCCTCGACGGTGTATTATATCCCAAGTGTATTGTCGTCAAGTTTCCGAACTGAGATTGCCTGGGCTTGCCCTGTGTTTACAGGAGCTTATATACTTGTTGTTTCGTGTGCTCTTGACTTTTTCTTTCAATTGTGGGATATTCAATATATAGCTATCTTGACTTGTGGTTGCGGGTTTATATATTGTACGGAAGTTGTGGTAGAATTATATACTGGTCGAATCGAACTTTAATTATTTCTTTATGTCGCTGCTGTAAAATCGAATAATTTATAAACAAAATCAAAAACAGACTCTCTGCTTGCTGAGCCTCTATACATAATCGCCTCGTTAATTATATATCCTCGATTTTCATCGGTGTTCGCACGTGCGCGTCGCAATTGTGCAGGTCATTCTCATGATATTACGTCGCGCTATAATCTTGCGAAATTCATATAATTAAAGCTCGCCGTACTGTGCAGCATCGACAACTTTTGTTGTACATACGCGAAGCCGATAATCGAAAAGCTGGCGCGTGAATTTCATTATTTTACGAATCACCGATGAAAGGCTGCTTTTCACGACTGGTCCGCCTGCGGTGTCATACCCATAAAATAAAGACAAGGGAAAAAGAGATTTGCAACAGCATGTGGAATCAGTCGCAGTATAATTATAGCCAGGATCGAATTAATCTCGATGAAAGCTTGGGTCGCTTATGCTATATGTAACTGTTGTCGTGGCAACTTTTAATAGTTTTT
Organism: Muscidifurax raptorellus; assembly: GCA_020010945.3. Lineage (NCBI taxonomy): Eukaryota > Metazoa > Arthropoda > Insecta > Hymenoptera > Pteromalidae > Muscidifurax > Muscidifurax raptorellus. The sequence continues at coordinate 4,321,607 of CM052079.1, read as the reverse complement.
ATTATACTCTAGAACTGCAAAAATACACAACTATCCCTGCAAAAAGCATTCAGTATATATCTGCGAGTAGATGCGGCCGTTATAGGTTATTTATTCCTCCATAAATCTAGGGGTATTGTCATCATAAAACATGAAAACCAGCGGCAATCACCGCGCCTTTTTTTTATTAAAAACACTAGCGCGTAAAAGTAAACAACTACGCCCACGCGACCCAACGCCAGTCGGTCGTGTGCAACAACGCGTCCGTCCAAAACTTTATAAAAAACTGAAACGACGAGAGCAGCGCAATGCAAAAATCGTTAAAACGCGGGAGGACAACATTCAGTGCGTCATCGCGAGTCGATCGAGGAAAAATCGCTGTCTATAAATATACTCGCGTATGTAATTAATCCGAAAAGTCTCTGTATTTTCGGCGGCCGCCTTTGAGTCCCGCTCGCCCACGCCCGCGAGCTTATATATTAATAATCCCGAGTCAATATTATGCGCGCGCGCAAACTTACAGTTCCGGCGACCTCGATTCGCGGCGCGTGTGTCCGCTCTTGAATTTTAGCCCGGGAAATTGCAAATCGAGAGCTTCGTTATATGTAGTTGAATTTTCGAGGGAAAATTTAGTTATGCCTTGGGTATTAAATTTTAATGCGAATTTTCCCGAGTAAATAGATTTTATAATGGGACTGCGGAGTTTTGACCTATACCGGTATTCCCCGCCTGATGTGTATAAAGTTCAAGGGAATGATGTGTATGATTTGTTGAAAATGTCGAATGACCCGCTCAGGCGGTAAATTCTAATGGACGCGTAAACTCGAAGCTATTTTCCAGACATTAATAAGTACACCTTCGACTTGATGGCTCCGAGCTTTTTTTCGAAAATAAAGCTCAAGGACTCGAGACTCAGCGTCGCAGGCATTATAAAGCTACGCTGGAGGCATGTCCGTTTCACGGGATTTCTCGGGGGTTATATGAGATGCGCCCAGCTGTAGCTCTCCTCGTAAAAGCTCAGCAAAAATCCCCTCCGACTGAATTTACGGTCAAAAGTTTTAATCGAATGTCCGCTGACCGAGAGAGAGAAAGCTCGCGCGGGATGAATAAACTTTTTCCCACTGCGTTCATAAACTACGCGAAACGCACACATACACAGCCGCACATTCCGATCATTGTTTGTTCTAATGTGAATTGTTCGATGCGGTCGTTACTTTCTTTTATATCTCTGCCGATCGAATATGCGATTAAAGCGAATGAGATACGTAAACGACACCCCCGTCTATACATTAATAAACGTGTCAGTGAAAAATAGACATATCGCAACTATGTCAAGATGTACCTTTCATAACGAGCCTCGCAGCTCAAAGAGAAACTTAATTCGCCTTAGCGTCGGGTGCAGCTCCCCGAAAAATCCGACCGCACTTGATGATCAAATCTTGCGTCCCTCTTCGTTCGTACATCAGTGCAGCTTCGAAAAAATTTAATATTTGCCCAGCGCAAATCCCGGCGCTTTACCCGAAGAAGAAAGCGCAACCCGGAAGCAAACAGAAGCCCGCGCGAATTCGCGCGTAATGGCGCAGGGAAGAAGAATCTTCGCCTCTTTCTCGTGTCTCAATTATGCGGATGCATAATTCAGGCGTCCTCGGGTAAGAGATAAAAGAAGGGTTGCTGTATATATCCACGATGTAAATGTAAAATCGGCGACGATTTTTCCTCAGCGGAATGATAATGTAAGGAGATGCCGAGCGAGATTCGAAAGGCAGCCGAGAGTTTCCCACACGACGACGAGGAAATAAAAAATACACACAGCCAAGTATCGGGCTTTTCAGTCGAGGAGAATGCACGCGGCTGCATGACGTAATGTGGCGCGCTGCTGATTATAATGCGCTGTGTGTATATGCAAAAAAGTGTGTTCGGGCGTAGGCTGGCTTTTCGAATTTTACTCCGTGAGCATATGATGCATTATTATGTGGGAGAACGAAGAAAAAGTTCCTTTTTTCGAACGTTTCGTCATTGTTATGTGAATTTTGCAAATATACGTGTATAACGCTCGTGCATAATAGAAAATGTCAAATAGTAAGATAAAAATGATAAGATCGCTTTCGACACACAGCACACGTAATTGCTCGGGCTGAGCCGGGCAGCTTATGAAACCTCGATTGCGCAACTGGCAGGAGTATGTGTATAAACAGTCGCTCACATCCACGTTTCGCATAGGAGTCACGCCCCCGCGTTAGTGATATTCTCGTGAACGCGAGCGGCGACGTCAAATGGACTCTTTTTCTCTTCTCTTTCGGCAGAAGTAAGCTTTCTTTTATACGGTACCATATGCACGCATTATTATGGCTCTTTTGAGTACAATATCAGCGTCATATCAATGATTATCTTCGAATGAGACTCTTTGAACAAGATGATGATTGCCTTTTCTCCAGTTTGCCGAAGTAATCGTTAGCGCGAAATTAGCATGCTTATAGCCCTCAAGCTCGTGCTATATGCAAATACACGTACAGCTCGTTCGCGCGAGCGACACTAGCTCGCTCTGAAAAGTTAAACACGATAGTCCATTAGCTAAACACGCCGGAAAAAAAGACTAGTCAATTTTATACGTGCCGTAAATCTTCCGCGCGCCCGAGCAGCCTTCATTATGCACACTTTTTTGTCGGCTGACGCGCTGCGAGAGTTTTATTATCATCGCGTGTACTGCCAGACTTTTCCCCAGCATCTGTGGCGTCGCTTTTAATTTTGTTGGCGAATAACTCGTTCGTGAATTATCAATTTGGTGCGAGAAATTTTTATCGTTAAACGGGCTATTTTGTTCTGGTCCTTCACATCAAATGATATACACGAATGAAGATCGATACCAAAATAACGCGACAGATCTCAGAATTATGTAAAGAATAAGTCTCAAGTCTTCAAAACTGAAATATAAAATAGATGCGATTTGGTGTTAAAAATTGAAATAGTAGATGCGTATACAACCCCACCTACGCTCACATTGTCACACACGCATCAAAATGAGAATATTATCTCCCATATTCCCTATAAATACGATTCGTCCCATCGAAATTCCCTGGACGCAACGCACATCTTAGCAGATCGATCGTCCACCATCGGAAAAAAAATCCAATCGACGAAGAACAACACGAACCAACAACAAAAAAAACCACCCTCTCGCGCTCCCACCAATTTCAATGATCATGAAACCCCAGTACTACATACATATGCGCATACCAATGCAGCTCGTTCATAGCCCGCAAAATTTCATTTACTCTCTCGTCCGGTTGCAATGCGGCAAGCGTTAGCACGCGCGGTTAGCCCCGGCGGTGGCCGTAAATCGTGGCGGCGCGGCCGAAACTCCGCGGAGGATTCGCGCGCCTCGCGGGAGCGGCTCGTCATTATCGGAGCCAATAAATACGCCGCGGGATAATCGCTCGGATACGCGCCGGCGACCGTGATTGAAACGCCGGAGTGAGATGCAGAAAGCTGTAAGCTCTCTGTATATGTATAGGTACCGATCGCGGGTATATATGCGCTATCATGAAGATAATGATTCGAGTCGTAAGGTATAGTGGGTATGTGTATATATACAGTCAAGCGTCTCGCTTGACCTGGTTATGTTCGCGGGGTATGCTGGTGTAGAAGTTCAGGGCATATTATAATCTGCTGATCGCTTTTGGAGGGGTTTAGATTCACTTTCCGGAGATGAATGTTTGTCTGAGATTTGAAAATATAGAGTATAGTCATCGTGAAACCATAACTATATAGCAGTCATAAGAAATATCTTACAGAATCTATACTTGATCTTCATCGGCTGGATTTTCTCAATTGCGAAATTCCTATGTACAATCGCGCATTTCAATCCACTAGAGCAAGAACTCGGTGTAAAAAAAAGTCCCCGCGACGTCCTCGCGGCCATTGGAATAACAAACTCAATCAGGAAAATCCGCGGTTAATCCGCGGCATCAACTTCCTGCACCGGCGAGAAAACTCTCCGAGTCTCGTAAATCGCACACGCGGCTCTCGAAATTCCCGCGTATTACAGGCGTCCCCCCGTTTATTGCTTGTACTCGCCGGGGGCGATGAAAATTGCATCTCCTGCGGGGACTTCTGCGCGTCCGGGGGATTGCGCGTCTCGAAAGCCCTCTAGCCTTTCATTTTGATTTTCGTAGAAATGCTCCGGCTGATGCTTCCAGTTACTCTGGGGAGGAAGAGAGCGAGCACTACCGTAAAGGTACCTTATCGTGAGCGTTAAATTGAATTGATGACGCTTTTTATTTTATCGCTTACCGATTTAATTTTAAACGCTCCTTTTTCTCTGTAATAAAAGACTCATTTTAATCTGCACGCAGCGTTCGTATAGAGTCTCTAACGTTTGCAATACTTATGCATACATAATAGCTCTCTTGCGCAGTAGTATGGCGAGCACGTATTTCCGGAAAGTGTCGCTCCGCGGGAAACAAACAAAGACTCTGCCTATGTATACCGTCCAGATTTCGCGCATGTTTTCTCGTAAAAGGACGTCGCAGACCGAAAATGATATTATATTCCAGGTATATTACACATACGTGTAACGTTTACAATTTACAAGTGCACGTAAACCGTTTATACATCGCCAGAACAATCAGCTATAGTTTAAACTGTAAACATCCCTCGTGGGGCTATTCGCTATCAACGATTGTTTATATGGCCGAGGGAAGCTGAGCAATTCCGGGGGACTGCAGCCTGTGGAGTCCTCTACTCCTTTGTGCAGTAATAAGGCGAAGTGCTTTGATGATTATTACGCTTTCGAATCTTCCTCTACAGCTATATATACAGAAGACCGTGTCCACCTATAATACATGGGACCTCGACGAATTCGATTACAGCCCGACATTGCGACTCGTGCGTAAAAGGAGCCTGAGGTGTGTGTGTGTATATATAGATACATACTGTTAGGGGAGCTTAAGTGAAATTTGTTTTCTCCAATTTCCATCAATCGCAAGTGAATAAAACCGCTCGATCTACGAAAACTCTTTTTCCTCACGTCTCGCGAATCGAATATAATCAAAACTTTGAGTCTTGATCCCCCGCAAACACGCGTTCGCCAATCTTCCAAGATATCAATCTCCTGCTCGACTGCATTTTTTCCGATCGAACGCGGCGCATCTTTATATACATATACAACGTATGTATATACACAAGTAAACACGGCTGCAGCCAAAGCCAGCTCCCGCGAAATCTCGGCTTTCGTGTTGATTTTTCCCTGGGCGATATCGGCGGGACTCGAAATTCGATTTCCCGTGTTCGACGAATGCATACACTGTGAATAGCGGAACACCGACTTTGCTGCCTTGTTTACGGCGTGTGTGTGTGTGTGTACAAAGCTCCCGTGTGTTGGATTTTCGAGGACAGTAGGTGCTGTGTCGAGGAAAATTCCGACTGAATTGAAAACTGCAGGTTTTCGTTTCCACGTGCAATTGCGCAGCGATGGATTAATTAATTAATTATGCCGGCAGTTGAAATCCACGCGAAGTCACGTATAAGCATCGAATAATCATCGGTACACCCGGTGAAACACGAAATTCGATAATAACACGTGCGACTGAGACCATTGTATATAAAAACAAACATCCATGCGCAAACACGTCCGTATATTAACCCGCCGCGTTTATCCGCAAAAAAGAAACACGTTTACGGTTACACTGCGGATCTTCTCGTTCGAGGCGACGCTGCTGCTGCACTTAAAAATAAGCGTATAAAAGTAAACGTCGAACCAGCCGTTTAGAGACGCGTCGCGGAGACGCTTCGATGCACTCGGCGATATAAAACCGCGACTACTACTGCGCTGTCGTCGTCGATGTTTATTTCATCGGTGCTACGTGACTGACCTCGGCTACGTGTAAGGGAGAACGCGGATATCCGTTTATAGTTGGATTCAGGGTTGCTTTTTTTCTTTCTTTCGCATTTTGTTGAAAATTAGCCTCTGCTAGTAATGTAGTGTATGTAATAGACCGAGGATGTTTCGTCGGATTTTCAATTTTTCGTCAATGCGGGTTAAATAGTTTATGCGCCGCTTAACGATAATTATTCTCCGTTTCATAAAATATTCGCTACATTTCGAGAGTTTTAGAGAAGCGTAAATAACAACGCCGTATACTAAACTTTTTTCCGCTACCTCCATCAATTTCACCCCTTCCCTCCCAGACGTGTCTTACACCCTTTCCTCCTACGCACCCATATATAGGTGTATACATACATATAAAGCGCTACAACCGCGTTGCGGTATTTCGACTGGTGCACTGCACCGAGCGTTGAATCATTCAAGCCGGCTATATATGTATATATATAAAAGTGGCGAGCAACAGTTCGATCCTCGCAGTATAAGCGGCGGCTCGCATTTATTATCGATACGCCACACGCGGATTACCCGACTATACTGTTTATTTTTCCAGGCCGTCGGACGCGGCGCGCGAGGATTATGATGCGCCTGGTTTATGAATGAAACTGGATGAGACGTCGTTTTTTTTCTGTTTTTTTTCAATTTTTGTTTGGCGCTCGCTCCGGAGAATCGATTGCCGTGCAGATGTTTGGAAAATGATTGCTGTCCGACTGCAGTATATATACAGCATATATGTATAGTGCGGCATGGATTATCGTATTGTTTTATTCATGATTCGATATGGGAATTTTTTACGCTGCGGCGCGGTCGTGCAGTTTTGATGCGGTAAAAGCTCAGCGACGGTGTTGGTTGCTTTTTACCGTATACACGTTACGTGAGAGTATAGAGATTGATTTTTCAAGTGAAGAATGCTCGATTTATCTCAGTTACGAAGGTCCCTCTTGCCGAAACGAAAAATCGGCAAACCGATCGTGAAATCCAAAAAGTTTCTTCAGCCGATCCATCGGCTTCCATCACCCCGAGACATCGAAACTCGTCTCAATCCAACGGGATTCCTTTCCGAGCTTCTCTCTCTCTCTCTCTCTCTCTCTCTCTCTCTCTCTCTCTCTCTCTCTCTCTCTCTTCTCTCCTCCGCAAGCCGCGAAGAAATACAACCCGGCTGCGAAGGAGCAAAGCCGCGGCGGCGCGATAGGAACTCGGACGACCAATAAACCTGATTTATCGACTGCCGTAGCCTGATTTATAGAGTGCGGCGCCGACCGGTTCTCCCTCTTTCTCGCTCTCTGAAGAATTGCGCGACCTTATTTCTATCCTTATTTTTATTTTTCAATCAATACGATTCAGTTTGCTTTTACTCAGCGGGATTCTGATGCGTCTGCGTTTCTACGAGTGTGCACAGTACGGTTTGTAAACCAAAAAAGTATATACTCCGACGAATACTTCACTCAGTGCACGTTACATTAATTCATATCGTCGTATCGAGAATGAAAAAATATGCTCTCTACTTAAAGAATAAAAATCACGGCATATCGGCTTCCCGTTGTCGTCGAAATCCTCGACAATATATATCTATATGCAGAGTCGCGCGGGACGAGAACAAAGTCGCAGTAGTGCAGCGGAAAGCGCCGAGAGGATTGAAAGTCGCGCGAGCGGAAAGAGAACAGTCGACTTGGTTCTTATAATGCATTTTGAATGGCGGCATTCGCGAGAGACGAGAGGATATAAGCTGCTTCTCGAGAACTATGCGGAGTCGAAGCTAAACAGCGGCTCTTCAACTGGAGCGAACGGATTAGTTGGGCGCATTAATTTTAGGGGATAGTATGAAATTCGCGAGATGCTTTTTTGAAATTGAAATCGTTGCTTCTCCCGGGTGTGCTCGATGTGCGCGTCCGACTAATGCTCGATTCGACTACTGGGCATGAGCTTTGGTGCTACGGACGCGTTGACCGTTTAGATTTCTCCTTTTTCTTTCTATCGGTTGTTAAATATGTATAATAATATTTTATTTTATGAAAATTTTCATCGAACTAATTTTTGCTGATGCTCTGTAGTGCATCAGCAAGCTTTCATCGTTTTAATGAATGTCAATGCTTCGCGACGATATATGCAAACATTAATGAAATAATAGCAAACGCAGAAATGTTTATTCATCGTAATTGGTATAAACCAATCTGGATTGTTTATCAATGATATATATTCACAGTCAATTTCGACAACGGGGCACGTTCTCGCCTTCATTTACGCTCCAATAACAAAATGCAAATATCAAGAGTCAAAAAATATAATTACACTTTACATCGACCCTTTCAAGAGCTTACAAAAAAAAGAGGAAAAACGTAAAAGGCGAAAATCCTACTTAAAGAAATCGCCTTACACTGCGACACATCCTTCACAGGGTGAAAATATAATTTGTCCGTCGATTACAAAATTTCCGCGCCACGCAAAGCTCCATCAAAGAGCTTTTTTCCGTCACTCGCGGCTTGCCAAGCTTCTAGACGGTCATTATACGCAAACGTCTTCCGATTCATCGACGTCGCAGAAAAAAGAACGAGGGAGAATCAACTCGCTAATGGGACTTGATGAAAAAAGAAGCGAGAGCTATAGCAGACGCCTTTTTACGCGCGAAATTCGACGAGTCATCGATCAAAGTGAGGACAGAGTAGGAGGGTTTTAGGTACCAATATATATACGCGGCTTTCGTCGATCCGAGCGTTTCTGTTCGAGTAACTTGGCTGTGTAAGTGTTTCGACAAAGTGTAAGTATGCGAATCAATCGGGGCTCCGAGAGAAAAATGATGCGGTGATTCTAAAGGCGATATTGTAAAATAATTTATACGAGCTTGCGACGCGTTTCTCAATAAGCTAAGTCGTTAAACTTGCGCTCGAATGTTGTCAGCGAACTTGAATACGAATTCACGTATGTAAACTATGAATCCTCGAGTGTACAATATAAAACCCTGCTCGCGATCCCTTTTTTCTGCACTTCTCGTTTCGCGCGCTTACTCCACACCTCCACATCGATTTCAACTTCTTTCTTCTTCGCATAGTATAGTCTCTCTTCTGTACAGCGATCCCATCACCCTCGTCGTTGTTCCCTTTGTTTTTTTTTCTCTCCCCCTCTCTTTGTCTCGCGAAGACAGACTCTTCGCTCTGCTGTGCGAAGTTTAACGAACTCGAACAATGAAGCTATTCGCGTCGGAGAAAAAAAACGACAAATCGAGGGCGAGACGCGTATGAGAAATGGAAAACGCGAAAAATAAGATGGGCAAAAGTGGTTGAACGGAGAGGAGTGATTGATGGATTTATTGGCGGCGGTATTGATGCTTCTACGCGTGTGTGTATATAGAGACGGATCATTCTTGATAATATCAGATGTACATTTTAATGATATACTTTCGAGGATGGATTATGTGTATATATATATTGTTTCTTATGCATATAGAGGCGAGGTATTGATAATTTGCGTTATCGAATATACAGCTGTATGTCTATAACCGCTTACACGTCGTGCGTTATTTCATTCTATATCCAACTTATTATTTTCCGAAAGTTATCTGTAACACCCAAGTTTATAGAGCTCCGTCGAATTCTCCCGAATATATGCTCGACTTATTTTCTCTCTCCCAGCAAGTAAGAAAGAGAAATTTAAAGTTCAGCCGCGAGCTGCAAGATTAATGCTACTTCGATGTAATTCAACTCCCCCGCAATCGATTCCCCCAGCCGAAGTATCTTCATTTTCTTCACAAACCGCCCCCGCACGAAAGAATTGAAATCCTTCAGACAGATTTCGTTCTCTCTCTCTCTCTTTCTCTCTCTGAATAAACGCCGTGTTCATAACAGCGAACGCATTCATCGCATTATCAAAGATCCTTCAACTTTTCGCAGTCATAAGCGCACCTCATCCATCCGAGTCTCAAAGCCCGCACAAAATAAAGCTCATGTATCGCATCAAAAGAACCTCGACAGAAATATAAACGCGTATATAGACACGCGTCTGTGCAGCATATATCGCCCATTTGCAGGCGGAAAGCCGAGAGCTTGCCTCCCCCATAAAGCCAGCAGCACTACCGCCGCCGGCAGAGAGCTGTATCGATCCGTCGGCGGTGGCAGTCCGCAGAGCCACCCCCGACGAGTCCTGAAAGCGCAGCCCATGCGAACAAAGGAAAATGTACCGACGCTCCAACAAAGAGGCCGCCGTGGATACTCTCGATCTTGTCGCGGAGATAGCTTGGCTTCTTCTTCTTCTTCTTCTTCTTGTTCCTTTACTTCTTTGTCGAGGCGCTTGGATATTCACGAGCGATTTGATTCGCTGGGATTTTTCGAGGAGATCAGGATTTTTAGAATAGAATTTATTTAGTAGGCAAGTCATATTTATTACGCTGATCAAGAACGTTAAGTTTAAGGCTGTGTAGAACGGCTTCTTGTGTGTATATACAGCACGTCTAACTTGGCACAATTAAACAAGTTGGCCGATGGGAAACTTGGGATTTTTATTGTGATCATTTTATTTTCCAACGTGAAGAATAAATACGTATTGAAAATCGATAAAGCCTCCTCGAATTCAACCATTAGTTTTAAGGAGTTAATAAAACGAATCACTATAAATTTAAAGTCGAAGATTACTGCTGCGTAAAAGCTGGAGCTTTCAAGGAACATATACTTATCTTTCGTTATTATTTCTTTATTTAGTACAGTTGTATACAATAATATTCATTTGTAACGAAATCAAATTTACAAGTTGCATTATACGATTCGTTGTCGCAAGAAGAAATATCATTAAGCGCTTATTAACGTACAATAACAGAGCAGTTGTGAGCACTCGCGAGTTTGGAAACGTTTCGTGTAATACCGTATACTACACGTGTCAAAGTTTTGATAGCAATTAGAGATGCCTTAAATACGTTTATATCCAAAATTAGCTCTTCAGCGCAAACTGCTCGACAAACGCCACTAAAATGCACACAAGCGTTTGTGCAACTACTCGCGCGGTCCAGTTAATTGCGATCGCAATTTTCTCGTCCGCGGTTAGATAACGGCAAAGACTAATAATAATTTATATTTGGTATTAAAGAAAACTAATGAAAATTTGATCATTTACATTATTACAATACGTCCTGACGTTCATAAACATCAGTTTTTACGTTGCAAAGACCCGAAATTGCTATAGTGTTCGCATGAAATATGCGCTACTCTTCACGGCGAGAATGAACTGCGCTGGTCTTCGTACAGTAGGGAGCGATTTTATACACAACAACATTTCAATCACACATACACGCCGGCAACAATATCCCAACCCCTCGTCACCGCACGTAATAATCCACGCCGCTATCAAACCATACGAGAAAAAAAAATACTTTTATTGCATCCATCGTATACATATAATAACCCCCAGAGCAGTAGTACATCTCGTTCACCCTCTCTCTCTCTTGCCTACAGCGTTTGCCCCGACGTTCTTTGTTGTCACGCGCAGCGAATCCCTCCGCGCGTTTGGCAAACCTCGACCTTTGATCCGAGCGCCCCCTCCGTGCAACGCGTGACCTTGGATTATAATGTATAAGGGGAACCGGGAAAAAGAGACGCGCGTGCGTAATTTTATGTGACGACCGATGGATGTCGAGTTTTCGTATACGTTTGCTCTTTGGATTTTCAAGGTTATCGCTCGTTGGGGTGGATATAAGGGAGAGGAAAATTAATCAAAGTGGTATTGTTGTGTAGATTTGGTATTGAGCTGGGCATTAGTATGGGTATAGCAGAGTGGCTTTGTTGTGGATATACCTAATTAAATAGACCGAGATGTTTGTTGAACGAACGTATGCGACAGTCTTGTTATTCATTTATAATCCGACCCTTGCATTTAAATATAAATATACTATTATTAAGAATAAAAAAGAACTAGACGTATTAAGCGTATCGCAATAATAATAAGCAATCGTCATTTACCGATACGATTCCGGCTTATATAATTCACGCTCGTAATAAATCTCTGTTTATCGAATACCGCAGGAAATTCGCTTTCCAAAGTTCCCATCCATATAATATGATCCAAACACTCTCCGATTTCAAATTACACTAATTAACAAGCCTTATAATCGCATCCATATATATATATACCTCCACACAACGAGGCAACCATTAAAAAATAACCTCCTCGCTCTGACGATGCCCACGGGCTGCACACCAACCGTGAAAAAGTAAATAATCCCCTGCTGGAAAACAGTTGAAATTAATTTCTCAGCCTGCTAGAATCCAATAAAGCCGCTTAAACATCTAGTCTACGCCAGTTCTCAGCAAAAAGCTCCGAGAAATTGTCCCGCTCGAATCGCGCCAAACTGCTAATCGCATTACCTTCCCGCCGCGGAACTTTCAAAGCGATTGCTCCCGTCGTTGCTATATCCTTCTTTTTCTTTGCTGCCGCTACTCTCTCTCTCTCTCTCTTTCTCCTTGGCATGGTCATGATTATTAAAACCTTCATCAGAGCTCGCCGAGCTCAAAGAGATCCGGAAACGCTCTGACCCCGCCGCGCTGACTATATATATATATAAGTTTTTGCAGGGAGTGAGAGCGAGAGAAGCGTTGACTGGCCTCTCGCTTTCTCTGTGCTGGGCAAACGTTATGAGAATACGCGAAAAGGGCCACAAAGGTAGGCACGATAAAGCGGCTCATCAGTTATTAATCGGTGAAATCGCGCAAATTGCTTTCTGAGACGAGTGCGAGATTTTCGTTTTTGATTTGTTTTGCTCTCGAGCATTCAAAGGCACAAATCTATTAGTTGATTGATGCATTAACATATAGTTATTTTCTAATATGAAAGATGATTCATGAGTTGTAATCTACTGCGTTTTTTTGAATATACAGAAGGTACTTATTAGTCCAGGAACCATTTGAAAGTTGATGGAGTGTATATGAAAAAAGATAGATAAACAAATAACAGTGAGAAAAACTTATTAATAACCAAAAAATGAATAAGCTCTCATCGCAAAGAAGCAACACGAAAAGAGAAGTAGGTATAGTGCTCTCGGGAGCCCTCGTGAATTCGACTCCTCGTGTCTCTGCATCAGCGCGAGGAAAATTTGATTTAGCCCCGACAAAGTGCCTCTCCTTCGTCGAGCCGCTGATGGAACAGGCAGAACCGCTTCGTTTTCGTCTCCCGCATCGACGTAGATAGAGAGAGAGAGACTGTAAAAAAATACATACACCAGGGGTGGCCGAGGCTAAAAGGGAGGCGAAGATAAGAGTACTGTATATACAGCGAACAAAACCGCAGGGGTCGACCTTGCAAGATTCTGAGTGCCATACTGATTGCCGCACAAAGGACCGAGAACACGGGACATCGCAGTAGCTCGCGCGCAGAGGCGTCGAATCGAATATTATGGACTCAGTTGTGTTTTCGTGCGCTTTATATTTGCAGCGTTTATGAGTGTCGGCGGAGCTGTTAATTTCGTCGAGAGCATCGATAAGACGTAAAAGCTCGAATTAGTTTTCAGCCCGTAAACGCGTATTTGATCGCGTATACGAGAATAAAACTTTTCTATTACTCTGGCCGACGTGCCAACGCACACACACAAACACACACACAAACACACAAACATACACACACATGTTCGATAATATGGATTAAGAAATCCGCCATAATTTTTTTTCATTCTATTTAGTTATACATATACTTTGGAAACAAATCACCTTTCAAACTATAGAGTTATTATGATATAATCTACTGAAAAAGTATACATTAATAATACTTATAATCCTCATCTGTCGTGTTTGTATGTACAATCGACTTTATTCAAACTGCGAATCATAATTTCAAACAAGAAGCGCTTCCAAAGTCGGCAAGTCCGTCATAATGCGAGAAATTCCGAAATTATGATAAAATTGTCATATTTCTCCAATCGCGACGTTGACGATAATAGCTTTGCATTGTCATCCGCAAAACGCGCCATTAATGTATAGTATAATTAAAACGTCATCCCACCCCCGTATATGGAACCAATCAATTTTTCTGCGAAAACAAAGGATGTCCCCACACAAAACCTTCCCATCCGCAAAACTATACCTATATATATATATATACACACGCGTCAGAGACGAGAGGACTGACAAGAAGTGCTAAACTAGTGCGAGCGATGCGAACTAATTGACGCCCGGCCGCCTACGCACCTGCATAGGCTGAGCTTGACAGCACGTGAATTCAAGCTCGATCGCGTACGCGCTATAATAGCGTATATATAGTCACGATTACGCACAAAGCAACACGCGTGCGACGTATTTTCAGCGGCACATACGCTGAATTACTGCTATTCGTATGTATATGGGCCGAGCTACTGTTCTTGACGGCCTATTGGGCCTGTGCGATAATTAGCTTGTTTATTTATATAATACGAGGTGAGCTGTGTGCTCGCGCGTGAGCGTGCGTGGGCGTTATTGGAGATGCGGTACTCAAGTTCGTGTCAATCATGATGTTTCATTGATACAATTCAAGCTCACTCGCAGATTCTTTAATTTCTCTAATAACAGATTTTAGCGAGAACGTTTTTTAAAAACACAAAACCATCCGCTCGTGAATCTTCCTTTCCTGCGCACCTCTAAACAACTTACTCGGCGCGCCGTAATTCACGGCAGAGTATATATACACGAAAACGCAGCTGCGAGAACACAATAATTTTCCGCGCCACTTATAATTACCAGCGCTTTATGCAGGAGATACGAAAAAAAACAAGAGCAAGCTCTCTCGCAACATTGATTTAAGCGCCATCTAAAAAGCTCGAGGGAACATCGCTCGGCCGAAAGTGTATACGCCAGACGCGACCCCCCGAGCTTATGATATATTCGTACGGCCGGTTTGTATGACTGTTTACCGAGTACCATCTGACAGTATCGTGTAAACAGGCGAATACTTCGAACGATTTATACGCTGTTGTTTTCGATATATTTTTCAAGCTTTGAATATAATAATCTTAAAGTTATTTAGTTGAGCTTAATTTAAACGACCTTTCTTGTACGGTTTATTTAAGACAACAAGTTGGCAGCTTTGCGAACAAAACTTTTGTTGTAATTTATACATCAGTCTAAAAAACTTTTCGCATCTAGCCGAGCTTTCACTATTAATTAGATCCACGAAATTGATCAAGCATGCGAGATTTGCTTATTACGAAGCACCTTCTTTATATACTTTTAGCAAACTAGAGAACTTTCGCAAAGTCAAAGCAGTACAAGATACTCGTTATTAATATTTACATTAAGATTATAAGGGTCGTCTAAAAACGAGTGATTAACTCTCCCGAGCAGTACATGCTACACGGACATTTATGATTTCTGAAATTCACTCTTGTTCGACCCAAATCCAACACCGTCATCATCCCTGAGCAAAGTGCATTCCGAAATCAAAGCTGCTGCGAAAACTCGCCTCGGATATTCCACGCCTGGGTGCGACAGAAATTTCGTCCCTCCGAACATGTCGAAGTTTGTTGTACACGTTGCGGTTATTCCCACACTATATATGATGTAGCGATATGCGCATGAAGTCAGGAACTGTCTGGTCTCCAGACGATTATTGCAGGTACTGGACACGTATGTTTACGTACTTTACTGTGTACATGTACGCGGAAATTTTGCTTCGAGGCTTGCCTGTATATGAATCTTTACATGCTTTAAAGCCATGAACTTTTATTCGCGAGAACGTAGTCTACTGTGTATAATTTGAATTTCATTAAACAAATTTCACGCTCGAGGTAAAACTAAACACGTCAATTACGTTCGCATCGGCATACTCCAATTACATCGTTCTTTGACAGCGTAAATATAACTATATACATAGTTGAAATATTCACAAGTTGTTGCTCGTTAATTATGTTCAAATCATAGCTCATGCTGTTTGTCGGTCTGTTTAATGCTCCTCTCCTATTATATACACTCGGCTCTTCAGTACGATTATCGGTCGACCGCCTCGCAAGCCGTTGTAATTACTGCATAATTGGATAAGCCGCCGATCCGCGTAAGTTTGTCAGATATTATATAATAAATGTTCTGAAATCCAAGCGCACGGATGCATCGATCGCGTTCTTGGAGTAAGCGCGTCGGCGCGCCGTCTCGAGGAGGAATAATTTCTCTCTCGTAGCGGCACGACGACGCTTTTCATTGTCTCGACAACGGAGAAGAGGCTCGTCACAGACGGAGCGCGAGGGAATTTCACTTGTTGCGCGACGTCTTACACTCGACTCGCCGTTAAAGTCGGAAGCGTGTGTATATATATACGAGATCACCGATAAGATTGAGGAGGATAGCGAGGTGGGAGGAATCATTTGAGAGGCGAAGGTTTGAGTAAATCCCAAATAGCGGTGGTAAGAAAGTCTTTATAAGTTGAAGACTCAATGGAGGTATTTAGTATAAGCGGATGGATCAGCAGACACAATAATAAGGCGAGTGGCGCCAACATTGGATATATTTTGACATTGATGTTCATGATATAAATTGAACAAGCAATCGTACTGGGTGATGTGCATGTGTACTCTTAGGAAGAATATTAAACGGACTTATTATTATAGATACTGATGGAATATTTGGCTCTTATTTTTTAATAAATAAATAAAATCTCTCGAAACTTTATCAATCCTCATGACACTAAATCAAAGACACTATACGCATAATAACCAACTAAAACTCACGAAGAAATTGAAGAGAACAGAAATCAACCAACACTTCTTAAACCTCTTCAGAACCTCTCGAGCTATTCGGTCAAACTCTCCACGAACCGGTACGCTCCGCGCCGTTTAATCCAACGAGCGAAACTTCCGAGTGTCACGCCGTCGCGGCTCTAATCGCGATTAATTGCAATTTCGGCGTAATGAAGAAGTCCGACCCTAATGACACCGGCTGCTGCAGTCGCCTGCGGGTATCCATCTTGCCATCAGGAGTTTCTGAAGGACCGGCGCCGACGACGCGACGTTTGTCCCGGTAATTACGCGAGACTCGTCCGCTCTAACGTCGCGATGATCTGCGAGAAGTGTACTCTCTCGCGTTGCCGTTGCTTTCGATGAGGTTTGTTGATTTTGGTCAGAAATTTGGAAGCTGATTGGATTCGATGTGTATATTTGTGATATTCTGAGTCAGTTGGTATTTTTAAAGTATATAGCTTTCTTGTAAAATATACGTGTGCGAGTATATGCCGGTCGGCTATTATAAAGTCTCGAGATTAGGAGAATTACAAGTTTCAAGCGCTCGATCATAATCACACTGTCGTCCTTAATGTCACGATCCTCTAATAGAAACTTCATAATGACTTTTCTTAACAAGATTCGCGCAGCTCCCGCGAGTTGTAATTGATTTAGAACATAGTTTAATATTCCCAGCTCTGTATTAATTAAGAATTACCGCATTAATCCCCCGTATATATATATGCTCCCGCACAACAAACCTCCAACTATTGTCCCGCATAAAACTTCTTTTAAACGTAAAATTATAATTTGTATTCCCATCTCGCTCGGCTCCTGGATATGGATAAAATTTAAAGATCGGATAATCGTACTTGCGGAGCAGTTGTGCCCTGATTTTCAAAGTAAAGAAAAAATAGGACTCGAATATTGAAGCAGTGCGTGTATACACCCCTCACGAGCAGAGGATAATATCGGCGGGGCTATTACGGATTATACACTCTATATACATCTCAGTCCGGTAATGAATCACTCAACGAACGACTCGATTTCTATCGGCTTTCAGAACTCCCGTGATGTCTCAATCGCTTTATATATATACGTAATGTCGACGCGGGATCTTCGCATATAAATATATAAATTGTAAGCAATCGATCAGTCATCTGTTCTCACCAGGATAAAAGGAAAACAGTGTTTCAGAAAATCAATAGGTGATGGCTTTTCTTTAATTTTAGTTCATGTGTTTACCCTGGTAGAACATTGAGCAGATTCTAAACAGAATTTCTGGTCGATGCATGACCGAAAATGACGCATATGTAGAAATCTGAAAATGCCCTTAAAACCAATATAATACCTTATTCATATACAACGTGCTGTTTCGTGTCGAATAAAATGTCGCGTTCTCAATTAGTAAGCGCAGCTGAAAGACCACCCGTGCTAAAAAAAATACGCTTACGCTAATCGCTATATTCATCTCGTCGATCCATCGACGCGAGTATCGAATTTCTCGTGTATGCAGTGTATTTATAAAGGGAGAGAAAGAGCGCGCAAAAACGCAAATTCGGAACGCCCGCATGCTATCTGACGAGGCCGATCGAACGTAGTCCCTCTCTCTCTCTCTCTCGTAACACGATACGATCGCGTCGCGATAGAAATAATGGGGTTCATTTTGCCGGCTGACCTGATCCGCTTCTACAGTACGTCCCTCGGGGGGATAGATCCGAGCTGAGGGTCGACACAGTCTTCTGCTTCGTCTTGTTTTGTATGCATTGCCGGCCCCGATTACATTATACATTGTTCACGCTTCTGCGAGTCTCGACGACGATGGTGGGCCCCTCCGATATACATTCGATGGGGGTATAGGCCGACGTACGGGTTGTGCCGTTTTTATTAATTTGCGCATCGCTGCTGCTGCTGCTACTATACTCAGCCGGGGGTATACTTATATGGAAAGGTTTTATTGTGCGATATATAGGCGGGACGTACGGTCGGGGTAACGCTGTATGGTCGTTGTTCGAGGAGCTGGAAATTCATATGCAGATCAGTTGGTGAAAGATATATGCTGATAGTTATTTTTGTGTTTGCTTCTAGAGGAAGAATTATATTGGAAAAATAAGTAGATCCCGTAATGCATGTTTACGCTGACCCATGTGGTCAATATATACTGATAGAGAAGTTGGGAACATCACTAGTTCTGAATTTAAATGTATCTCAAAAATCTATATAAAAAGTTTGTACGCCGATAGTGATAAGGAAAAGGGAAAATGGCCTATGCGCCACCTATCGCCGCTAGTCAGAGACTAGTGAGAGTGCCGGAAAGATTAAACTGTGTGGAACACCGTGTTTGATGCATTTAACATGTTAGATTTAACTGAATCATGTATGAATGAACAAGTAATCACAGAACTAATTTGTACGTTGTATAATAGCGCAGAAATTATTTTTACATACCGACTGCCACTATTTTTCGTTTATGTATCCTATTTGAAGGGTGAAAAACTATCGTATATACTGCTCATAGAAATGAAATGTTTCTAGAAGTCGAATACAGTTTCGATCAAGTAATTTTTTACATGAAAAACGTGTTAAAATTTTACTCACTCGAAATATTCAAAAGCATATTACGGTCGAATATTTGCCTAATTATATACATATACTGCGAGTTATTACATACAAAAACTGGTTGATGTATATTAACCTTTTTTTACATATTACACACGAAAAAATAATCGCAAACCAGGTGTCCCATTAACGCAATATCTACCCATCAGCAAAACTTGAGTCGTGTGCGCGACCTTGATGGGGTCCTCCGCATCATGCTCCGCCCTTCGCAAAATCCATACGCGCGTGATAATGAACGCGAGGCAGACACGTGCGCTGCCCGAGAACACGTGCGCAAGCGTATTATACATCGAACTTTTGTCGCGCACGACCCTTAGTTTCTCTCTCTCTCTCTCTTTTCGCAACACTTTGTGCTATATGTATGGATATATATATATATAGGTACTGCATCGGGACATTCGCAGATGCGTCGGGGCGGAGCTCGGGACGTTTGATGATTCCTTTGTGAGTCCATCTGCAGCGGGAGATTTGGCAACGCAATTTTACGGGGAGGATGATTACGAGAATGGCGAACGAGCTTTTGCGGAGGGGAATGTAATATAGAAAGCGAGCTGGAGATGGGGGTGAATTTATGCGAGAGAGAATAATTGAGAGAATCGTCATTGTTGGATTCGTTGTCGTATAATAAATTTAACGGAGTCGAAGCGCATAACGTTGATTAGTTTTTTTTTAAATTTTACTCAGTTGAAAAAACTAGAGATTTGTAACGACATATACGAATAAAGTTTAAACTTATATTCCGCCGCGAAATATTTTATCGTCTGTACTATTCGGAAAATGAATCACAGCTTGTATACGCGTTACGTAGCTGCGAAATATAATACGACTGCCTGGAATGTACAGTTATTAAGGTTGAATAGAAATTTACGTCATGCCTATTTACCCCGTTATGAATTTCCGCGAATCCGAAGACAGGCTCATATCGTTTGAATAGTAATGCGTCCTAATTATGCTCAAGCTCTATATCTCATATTCAATGGTATATATGTGTACACTATACATCGACAACCTGTATAAATTCAGAGAATCTGTTGGTTCGTCCTCGAATTGAATCGCGTTAAAATTCGTATGTTCACAATCATATACATAAGAGCTTTCTCCTGTATCGCCCATTTCATTAGCCCGTATAACCGCGCGCAGCAATCACGTTGCTCCGGCCTCACAGCAACGAACCCGCGACGCATTAGCAAACGCTAATCAATCAGTTAACCTCTCCCCCTTGCGGCATTCGTTCACTTCGTCGTTGGCGCGGGTATACACTCTTGCCGAATAACTGTACCCAATGGATAGACGATCGACAGTAATTTTGCTCGTCTACGGCCTGGCGTGAGAGATTTGCCATATATATGCGGAGACAGTGATACGACGCGGTTGCGGAGCTGATTCCGCGATGGACAGCCTCTCAGACAAGGCCGTGTGTTATGGGTGTGTACGCATGAACGTTCTGGACTCGAAGTGAGTAGAGATGCATCTCAGGTCGAGATGTCGGGACTTGAGACGTCGTAAAGTTTGAGTGACTTGTTGGATTGCGCTTCAGGATCCCCTGGGATGATTGCGCTTTATGCTAATGTTTATCGTTGGACGTATTGCGTGCGATTATTAAGATTTGCCGTTGCCTAGGATCATAACCAATCTTCTCATGGCAAAATAACGAAAAGGGAAACGACTATTTTATTAATAAGCAAATCGAAGCTTTCTCTTGTTGGGATTAACTGTGCCAGTTTGTTACGCTCTATATATACGTTAATACCGTGAAATACTAGCCCTCAATGTCAGCTTTACACTCGAAGCGTATATATACAGAGGCATGTCTCGTAAAAAAAGTTATGCGCAAGCTCGAATTGATTCCCTTCGATCTTCCCTATACATATTTCGGGGTACGTATATGCCGTAGCGAGCATCCGCAGAGAATTGTAAAGTCGCCCGGTTATCGCGTTCCCTCTATGTATATGCGCGAAAATACTGATGCATAAAAAAAGAAAAAAGCGAGAAAGGGCTCGATGCGCGTACAGTGCGCGACTACTGCCGAGCTTTTTATGATACCTCTACATAGAAATGCACTCGGCAAAAATGTTTGCATATAGAAACAATTTTTCTTTCTGTGTTCGCTCGTTTTTGTATGTGCGTCTATCGAAATACTCTCCCCCTTTTGCATCGGTGTTTTAAAAAAAAAAGAGCTTTGTTATATACTACCGACTTATTTACAGCGGAAATTTATTTGTTTCCTGTATTCGCGAATCTCTTTTTTTTTAACAAATTTTACATTGTGCTATTTCTCAATTATTTCTTGTTAACAAATTTCTTTTTTACTTCTCTTTCCGAAATGCAAAACGAGCCTTCACGCAATCCTTGTGTATTGCACCGCTCTAGATATATATGCACACGTACGTCGGCCCTTTCATAAACCCAAAATCTCTCGGAATGAAAGCGTTATTGCAAACAGGTTAGCCACGGCCTTCGTGATGTATTCCACGCTCGCGCAAATGGTTTTACAGCTACCCCGCATAACCGAAACTCTGCGTGAAACATTTATTTGCATAAATTTGCATTTTTGCAATCCAAAGATCGAGGCATAACGCGTCGATTAAAAATTGTGCAACTTTCACCAACTACACGACCGCGAGACAAGTTTACAAGCTGGCTCTTATTAATTTGTCGTTGCGGCAAGCACTCGAAGCCGTTATCCCGGCCATTATAATGCTACGAAGAAACAAGAGTTTTGGCAAATTGATTCTGGCCCGATTCCAAAATTAGATCGTATTTCAAAGGCTCCCCCCGTATTCCGAGCGCCAAAGACGGTTTTGCACGCGGCAATTTGTCGCTGGACCCTGGGCAAAGATTGTCGGAAATAAATATTTCTGCGCTCCTTTATTGACCCCCTTTTATTCTCATAAATTTCACCGCGGCTTATAATCTCTATTATACAATATTCCCGAGTTAATATTTCTTTAAAAACGCTGCTCGCCCTCTCGATTAAAGCTCATAAAGCGCCGTGATTTATCGTCTTTCGTTGTATTTACGAATTTCGTTGTATTTCTGGATTTCAATGCGGCTATCTTAAAAAGTGCGGAGCGTAGGAAATCATAAATAATTCTCGTATCGAGGTCACACACACACACACACACACGCATATATATATATATAAAATAATATAATTAAATGCAAGTTGTAAATTTTATACGATCCAGCCCGAATAACGCATTATCCAAATTTGCATAAAATCAGCCCCTGCAAATGCATTATCAAATATGCATCACTCTCTCGAGCTCAAGTCCAGCCGATCGATTTTCCCGATAAAAATTACCTTCTCTAATCTCCGACAGACCCGCTCGCGTCGATTCATCATTATATACAGGCGTCACAATATATACCGCACATAATACACAGCAGCATCCATATGGCGAGAAGTCCGCTGGAGACTCGAAATCGAGAGGAACAAACAGCAGCCGCAACACAGCTGCCCGATTCAGCAGCTGTGATGTGCTGTATACACAGACACACGCGGTATACTGATACTTTTTCGGTCGAACGCCGTGGATGAACATTGACGCGAGTGGATCGACGTTGACACGCCGCGGAGTTCTATAATGAAATATAGATAATTGATGAAATGCGGGTGAAAGATAATTTGTTGAAAACGCGAGTTCTCTAGAGTGACGAGGGTTTCGACTTCACCCCTTTTTTCGCATAAGAACTGTTTATTTGTAAATTTCGGTCTAAATATAATCGATATATTCCACGTATGCTAAATCATTGACACCTAAAAGCCAAAAATACCCCTCGCGCGCAGGCGTCATTAGCTGTTACACAGCACGTCAGCACAATAACAATCCTCATGAATAAATAAATCATCGCCACGCGCTCGTTTAATCCTAATCTACCAAAATCGAAATAGAGCCACAGACAAGCCTCTCTCACCCCCTATAGCGGAAAAACTCCTACTCACCGTTACTCGCGCTATATGCACACCCCTGTCTACGCAACTAATCGTCTCCTAAATTCATCTCAATCTCCTGAAATCACCCCTATTTTCAGCGAGAAGGGATCCACACACACGCACACACACACACATACGTATAAGTCATCAAGGCCGGCACACGCCAAGCTGCCACACGAAATTTCGGCTGCAGCAGCAGCATTGTGTGTCTGGAGCGAAGAGGGCATACACACAGCACAACAACAACAGGTTTCCGTGGCTGCGACGCGCCCACCCGAGAAACACCGAGAGACGCAGTGAATAGAGAGTACAGAGAACGCGTGTGTGTGTTTGCGTTGAAGAACGTGTATGAGGAGGCGGAGTAGGTATAAAGACGGGTTTGTACATGGAACGATACGCGTGATATTGGTTGCTTGAAAATATGAAGTGTTTGCTATTTTCGCTGTTTCTGTAAATAAATATTCAGTGACAAGAGGGGATTTTTAAGATGGATTTATTTGTTTTTTTTATTTACTAAAATCCGTATTAACTTTATTCGATCTTGCTTTTGTTAGAGGGGAAAACATTTAGCAAAAACGAGGCCTTACTTTTTATTTCGTAAAATGAAGCTTATTAAGTCACGGTTGTCTCTTTTTTCTGAGATTTACGACGAGCAACAATTTTCGATTTGTCAATTAATCACATTAACTCTGTATAGTAAAAAATATTCAGAAAACTAAATAATTTCTAAAATTTTTCATACAAAAAAAGAATTTAGATAACCCTAAAAAAGGATTTTGAATTCCAAAAAACGAAGAAAGCTATAGTAAAGTAAAATCGTATGCCCGTAAAAGCTTGGATTTTAGCGTATACGTACAGATATATACACACATATTGACACATCCTCGGGTAGGAAGCAATACAAGGTGTCTTCTGAGTAAACGAATTTTCGAACTAAATTTTACGATTGAAATTCAAAATGAAATTCAAAATATTTGACTGGCGCATTGGAACGCAATTAATAATGTACTATCTTTTATGAAAATTAGAAACGAAAAACCTATCAATATATACTGTCATTACAAACTCAACATCGTCCACTAATCAAACATAACAGTCGTTATCCGAAAAAAGCAACTTATATATATGGGTTATATACAGAATCCAATGTAATACGCTGCCACATCGAAACCTCAAAAATTTTCCATCCTTTCCCCGAATCAGCCATCATCCAAAAAACAAACACGAGCACCACCTGCGCCAGACCACCTCCACGGGTTTAAACTTGCCGAGCCACCCGTTACATGCGGCCTCGCCTTATAGTCCCTCTGGCACGCGTCTGCTCTCTCTCTCTCTCTCTCTCTCTCTCTCTCTCTCTCTCTCTCTCTCTCTCTCTCTCTCTCTCTCTCTCTCTCTCTCTCTCTGCAGCTGCTTCTTTTTAGGGCTCGTGCCATCTGCCGTTGCCGCCGTGTGTCGTACGCGTGCGCGCGTTCCGGTTCTTTCTCGCTTCTGATACACTACAGCGTCTCGATTCATTATGACTGTAAACGTCGAATTGTGCAGGGGTGGGAGGACAGTAATTGTACGTTTAATTTCCAAAAAAAAATTTCTGTCTACTTTTGATATTTTCACAACAAATAGGATGCTGTAGAGAGATGCTGAAAGCAAGTCATCTTTTTAATTATACCGCTGTATAGAGCTCGCTTGATGATGACAAATGCAGAATAGTATATTTATAAGTGAAGCTCGAATAGTACTGAATTTATATTTCAATTCGGAGGAAATAAAGCTTTATAAACGAAAATGTAATAAACGGTCAATTTTTTCGCTTCTATATAGGTTTCCGTGTCGTAATAATAATAATAATAAATCCAAATATATATAGGGAAGGGAAGTAAATTAACGAATAATGGTGCTGGTTGTACTTCACAAAATATGATTACGTAATCGTAAAAAGGGAGAAGTGCGCGCAGTGGAAACGAAGTTATGATAAAGAACTCGTCGGCACACAAGTTACGTAATGAAAAATATGCTAATGCCTAGAATATGTATTAACGTTATACCGCTGCAAACATAATTCAGTTTCAAAAGAACGATTTCGAGCCAAATAAGAAATCAAAAGTTGGAAGACTTTATATTAGCATTATGTCTGTCATGCTTACAGATGCTACTTTTATAATACATTAATTTATGTAAAAAATTGTTATCGTGCTTTTGTGTCATTTGAAATATTATCGCTAAAGTATTATATCCAAGATCAAAAGTGAACTGTTGGATTGGCTAAAAATCAGCCTATCTTTTCTTGTTAACGCATACAAACTTCTCAACCCTCGCCCAGGAAGTACAGTGAGCAGTTCTCTCGTATCCTGTGCTATGCTCGCTAATTTGACACTCTCTCGATTGATTTTCTGGTTAAACTATTGCTAACGAATTCATAATATATCGTTCATTAATTTATTTTTAAATTAACAACAATTTTACAATATCATACAATTCACAAAATATCGCTTCGGTCTACACGGCTTGAAATTAACATTTAAATCCTTCTCTTAAAAACTCCCATCATACTTCCCTACTCCCTTCGTATCCACAAGCGTTCAATTCACTCATCTTCCTAAAAAAAATCGGCCCGCTTTATATACGTTCAAAAAACGGAGCATCACGCTCCCGCCAGCCTTTATCCCTTGCGCAAATGAATCTCGCTCTTTCTGTCTCAAATCTTTTTAAACTCTCCCTTACCCTACACACAGACACACGCTTACACTCTACGCACTAAGCCTCACACGCACATGATGGCGGCCGACATTGACGATCTCGCGTCGGGGCTTTGCATGAAAATTAGCATAATAACGAAGGGCTGGGCTGCCGCGCTTTCAACTATACTAAGGGGAAGCTGATGAAACGCTGGAGCGAAAAAGGTGGCGATTCTGGCGACACGCGACTACTACTCGTTTTTAGCTCGTGGCAGTTTTACTGCTGATGCAGACTCGCTTTGCCGGGTGGTTTTGATCCCCCTGTGTGTTGGGACTTGTGAACTCGACTATGCTACGTTAGAAGAACAAAGGCGGAAAGAGATGGATAGCTGCGATTATTATGAAAATTATGGAGGGATAGCAGCGTGTCTGCTTTATGAAGTGGTCAAAGAATTTTTTAATCTCTTGGGTTTGAGATTGTTTTTAAAGTCTTTTCTTTGATTTCGAGTTTCTGATTTATTCAAGCGGACCAGGGATGCTGTTTATTTAAAGCAATTGGTGATCACCGAAATTGACTTAGCAAATCTGTGTGAACTTAAGCAATCGATCGCAATTTAATCTATTTAGATAGGTTGTACGCGATACTGAGAAATAAATCAATTCTGAGGAAGAAAAGTAATTTTTCAGTGGCATGGTAGCGATAGGCAGTACGAATTTGGTGAGCTGAAACAAAACCATAAAATCTATGGTAAGAAAGTTTCGCTAATTATTGTCCGAAATTTAAAAATTAAGAACGTATTATATAGAGACTTGGTTCTTCTGAACTCTGTTGATATATATCGGCGAGGACTATAAAACAGAAACCGTTCGGTATTTGTGTTTGAAACATGACACTTCGGATATATTGAAAATAGCAGTAAGTAGGTTCCAATGTCGTATCCATTAGCTGTCGTGTATTCCGACTCTTCAGGGGAAGAAGCGCAATCAAAGAGCAACAAATCTTGGTAAAATCAAAATGGATTATATATCCGTGAATTAACTATTTAAAAAGACAGAAAACTGGAAAATATGGAAACTACGAAACTAATCTTTCTCTTCACATTTTAGATCGTATTATATATTTTTTGTTCAGTATTGGTTTCATTATATTTGAAAAAAACTATACATTCAGTACGATAAGTTTAGAGATTTTTTCTAAAAATGCTTGCTGCACACCTTTATGCGTTTCAAAGCTCAGCTTCAATGCAGATCAAGATACCAAACCTTTTAGAGCTCAAAATAAAATATGAATCGGTCAATTTACAAATGTACACATGCATTTTTCATTGGCAATCTCTTTGGGAACTGACTGACTGAATTCGCGAATGTATCGGACATACAAACGCGCGCAAGAATTAATAATGAATGCTAAGCGGTTTACCAGGCTTGTTTTCCAACGCATCACCATTTGTGATAAAGTTTTCGTGTATAAATACCACGGAATTTCGTCTATTAATTAAATAAAAGGTATAATACGATGAGTTTAGCCAACAGTACATCATAATACTCTACTGAAATATTCGCGACTAAGCTTTTCGCGTGTTTTCCCTTCTCTGGAAAACCGAATATCAAAAAATATTCCTCTGACTTCAAAGAAGATCGGCTTTTTGGATTTATGCGAATCGACTGGCGCAGCGGCATATGCGACGCGCTGCGATCGATGTATATATACACATATATAGTACGAGGCTGATGCATCTGTTCTCTATGCGGCTTATCTGAGTTTTTTCTCGTATTATACGATTGTGGTGGGATGTCATGCCTCACTCTATATACAGTAGATTTGAGCGATTTTACCATGAAGTGGGTGCATTTTAAAACAAGTCGAATATATACAGTTCTACTCGTAAACTGCAGTACCAAATTAACTATGACTCTCCGAAATGAGAACGTATATCGGTGTCAATAAAGTATCGCGTTCGATATAAGCAGACATTAAAACTCCCTAATATAAGTTCGACGCATTAGAGCCATCACATGAGGTTGACGCAGCAGCAGCGGCAATAGGTTATACCCTATATACGCCCCGGCATCACCGATTCATTTCCCCGAGGTAACCGCCTGCAGCGACTATTCTCGTTAAAATTTCCCGTCGTCTCCTTGCTACGCCGCGTCAAACTCCGTCGTATGGTCCACGTGTGGGCAACGACGGGCCGACTCTCCCGTCAATAATTGATGCGGATGCTACAGTGCTGGAATTTCGACCGCTCTGTATATATATAACAGCGTCAGCACCGCGGCAAATTGGAAAGTTCGTCTCCGAGTCGTCGGGGATCGCGGCCGTTGTTTTCCCTCGTGACGGTGAACAGGAAGACACGAGGAGAGACCGAGTTTATACGCGATCCACAACAGCCTCGAAGTTTAACAATAGGTGTAGTGAGATACGAGGCTGGGGATTTCGGAACAGGTTACAACATAGGCGAGAACGGCTTTTAGGATGAGCTGTGTATATATAGAGAAGAGAGAAATACATTCCTGCTTCGCTGATCTATCGGTTATTTATACAATATAGTTTTTACCCGAGAAATCGATCTCGGATCGTATATGATTTTTGCTGGAGTTTTTCATCGATTATACTGTCGCAGTAAAACGCATTATCAATAATTACAGGGATTCACTAGTGATCCGAAACTGCGAAAGTCATTGATGATGAAGTGGTGAATTACTTGGAAACTGTGTATACGATGATGATATTTCTTCAGAGTTGAATTTGTGCTATCGGCAGTTACTCTAAAACAAATTATTTCTTAATCAAATATATAGAAACACCAAAATCAAGTTTAAAAGGGAACAAACTTTTGGAACAAAAACATATATGTTAGATAAATCAACTTATGTGAAACCTGGCGCATTTTGAAAATTCAAGAGATCCACCCCCTTTTCTGTTGTTTCATCCCGGAGAAATTCACTCTCAAGCCGAGAAAGTTTTCAAATTCCACGTATGCACAATCCCACTGTGCAGATAGTCCCTTTTGAAAATATCCTGGTAGTGCGCCAGTTTAGTCAAGAACTTCTGCGAACCGCACCCTGAAAAGAAACCCAGGAATGAGTTCTTCAAATCAATAAACGAACCCATTTCTACTCTGCGATAAATTCCTAACACACGAAATATGTCATAGTATCATCGTCAGTCAGTTGCGATCATGCTCATCACAGCCAGTTTCGAAAAGTTGTTCTGTGAGCGTCGAGTCTCGGTATCCAGTCAACGGAACTCGCAACTTCGCGTCCGCGTAAATTCATTAAGCAAGTTTTGCCGTCGGCATCGCCGTTCCGGTATCTCTCGCCCCAGAAGATCTTCGTGCTAACGATCTGCGCACGCGCGCACAACATACAGTCATATCGCAAGCTCGATTTGTCGCCAAATTGAAATCGCTCCGCCGTTTAATTTCAATTTACGGACAGTTTGAGCGGGCGCGTCTAACTTTACCGTACACGTGTGCAAGCTGAAATTTGCGCGTCATGGAGCCACTTGGACTGATTACCGATTATCGTAATCGAAATGAGTTGGATTTTTTTAACTGAAAGTTGTGTATGAGTTTATGAATGAAAAGATTATTTTCAAGAAGTTGTATTATAAATACATATCTGCAGATTCATTCAACATATTTCTAAATTAAGGTGGGTATATGATTCAATATGAGTAATAATATATTTGTGTCGTGTGGACTCGTTTAAAAAAAATCTAAAGAAATAAGATTTTTGGTGTAAGATAATGTTACCAAGCTTCTTTCTGGTTAACAGTTAACCTTTCCATACTAACTTGTCGGTACCTACCAAAATCTATACAATTGCTTGTCTGGTGGACGTAGCGGTTTCCTAGCGGATGTTCAAGATTGGAACTTGGAAAGTTGAGTCTGCAATCTGCGTTGGTATTAAGGATGCTACGGTTTCCGCCTCGGCTCTGCTAGTGGATTCCGTCCCAGACGGAAATTGGGCTGCGTCTTGTACCGATGAATTAACCTCCACAAGCTAAACGAAGTGCTTGCAGAAAGTTGACGAAATCTAAAATCACCGTTTCTAAGTATCTTGTATAATAATGTCAAAATTTATTATGGCAATATTATGTTCAGCCTGAATAATGATTATAGTATGTTATTGATTGTGAAATAAAATCTATACATTTATATCTCAATGTGATTAAATTTAAGCAATGGAAAGAGTAACACAGCAAATTTTTTCGTTACCTCTAAATTTGTATTGTCTTGTACTTTTTATTATATATTTACGAGACTTATTTTCGACTTGGTTTGATTATTCAATCAGGGAGGTAATCTCAAGAGCGTAGTAAAGGACTGTCTCCAGAACGGAAGAAAGAGCGATGAAACTTCTTTCAGATTATTTGAATCTATAACAATAAAAGGAATAAAGATATAATGTATTGGAACGTGTTTTTTTCCTGGAGTTTTCATGTTAAAATAAGTATGTTATTGGATAGACAATTAGCTAATCGTACAAAAGAAGATTTTAAAAATGATTACTTTTAAATATTAAAGACATAGTATATACAGTTTAGACTCTGATATCAAATTAAGAAAAAAGTTGCGTACATATATTTAATTGCAGAATCATATACAGTAGTAGACGAAAATATCAACCCGTTTCTACTTTATTCCAATGATCAACACAATTCTCTATCTTTCTTCCCCTGTATCACTGAAGTGTGTGTAGCCCATTATTCTCGAATTTCTTGATGTTTTACTACTGTTACTAATCATATTATTTTATTTTCAAATTTTTGTGTTGATAAAATTCAATTATTCAAGCATACATATATATTTATTGTTAAAATAAATTTAGATGTTATATGTATTTTTTCGTCAGATAGACAACACCGTATTTTCATTTTTACAAATGACGTCCATACAATAATTTTATTCGTAAACTTACCTGTCCATTTCACTTATTGTCATAAAAAGTACACCATTATTCATTAATACTTTTGGAAGAATGTAAATATCATACTTTGTTTTATGATTCCAATATAAGTATAAGATTTAAATAACCGTACTAATTTTAAATATTTCTACACATATCAATTAATGTTCTTTGCTATAAGGATTTATTGCAACTCAATTGTCAGAATTGCCAAATTAAATGTGTATATATTCAATCGCTATACAATGTTATCTTTTAGTATCAATATCTAAGTATAAAAGTTTCTCTAGAACCTTATTCTTATATGCTGCAATAAAATATTGATTATTATCGTATACAACACTGCATTTCCCTCTTTAATCATGCAATCGTGGCAAGTTTTATCAATGAGATTTCATATATTAATTGTGCCACATTAATGTTGAACTCTTATGGAATTATTTGCTTTAGAAATAAAAAAAAGATACTTGTGAAATTATATTTTAAATAAATAAATAATGAAAAATATTTCTGAAAGCGTATCGTGACAAAGCTTATGGGAGGTGTGTCTCGTGCATTTTTTTCTTCAGGACTGGACATAGACTCTTTAATACACAATTACAGTGGGGTAGGCTGATTATATGCTACAAGGAACCCTAGAGAATATGTACATGGAATCTGAAATTGTAAATCTATTTCTGTGCTAAGAATGGAGGGTCAGCGATCGGGCGCATCGAGAGATTTCCTGTGAAACATAGTATTATTGCATGCTGTTTTATGAAGAAATATTAATATTGCCTAACAGTGGAACTTTCGTTCTAATATAACAGTGAATAGATAAGAGTATATTCATACTTATATATTCCTTTTTCTCGTGTATTATCTTATGTTTCAATTGCGGAGTAGTCGTCGGATATAGAATGCGTAGGAAATACAATTTTGAACGTAAGAACATATGTAAGTACAGCTGTATATTAGAGATATGGAATGACGGATCAGAGAATATATTTATGAGAAATCCGTACAAAGAAGTATTACTAATGATAGAGCTAAGGACACGTAAGAAATTCAGATTTAGACATAGTATATGACATGTATTTACGCCTGCGTAGAGAATACGCATATGCATATTAGCATATTAAATTTATACGTGAAACAGTGGGATAAAGATGGAATACATAACAAATTCATAGTAAAAAATATTATTAATGATAGATTCAAGGAAACGTGGAAGACGCAAATTAATAGACAAAATATGTTATGCATATGAACGTCTGTGTAGGTAACATACATATGATATAATATCAACTCTTATTTGAATATTCTAGTACGTGCACCAGAGTATTTTTGTCTTATTCATTTATTGTATGTAAAATCGCGCGTAAATAATTGAACACAAGTGATTCAAGTTGAAAAAATACTTGAATTTACAAAAATAAAAAAATCTCATTCGATATTAAATTAATTTTTTGAACTATTTATTTATCAATAAGTATTTATTATCACCACAATGATAAAATTATTAAAATTTAATACTAACCAGAATGAGTAATAACGATTTTTATGACAATTAAAAAATACAAATTTCTTACAGACTTGACCACAAAAATATCTATGATCTAAAAAGAGTATTATTAAGATTCCAAAACTTTATGATTACACAATATTTTTTTAATGTACAGCAAAAATTATGTTTTCAATTTTTTAAAGAAATCAATATGTACATTATTTACTCAATGAATGAACTTAAAAATTATGTTAAAATTTCTGCTTATTACATAACTATAATAATACTTTATTCTCTGTAACTAGCACGAAGTACAGATAAATATGAAAAAGATGTTTTAACTATCTGTAAAAAAAAATTTGAATGAGCTAAGCGTTACTACTTTGTTTTAGAGTTATTTTAATTTTAATATAGCGACAATATTTGACTAATTATAAAATAGTACTCGTGATATTATTCATGGTATCGAGATAGAAATACAATGACTTTACTACATTTTATAATTGAGCTATACAATCAATAAGAAGTTAAATAAGGTTCACATATAATAATTTAAATTTTTGTTCCATTAATTGTTTCAAGTTTCGAATACATAAACGATCCAATGTATAATTATAAATATTGTCGACAACTAATCTAATTTATACATATATTTACAAATTTATGTTATTTACCACTGCAAAACTGGTCACTGATAAAGGTATGTATTTTCCTGCAGCTACTAGCAATGGGCGTTGAGCTTTTTTTATAATAAATAAAATAGCTTTTATATCGTTTGGTTCAATATTATACCAGTAAGAATCATAAATTGCTTTAGCAATAGTCTCGCCCTTGAAATAATTAATTACATTATAAATAAATATAATGATATTGCGGCATACGAATTTTTAATATTTATAATTACCTTATTCAATAGATACTGACCAGCAAAACAAAATGAAAATATCTGCCACATCAAGAACCAAATATACGATGCGAACTTTATCAAAAGTACTATATCTTTTGATTCTAGTGCCTATAACATTTTTTAATTTTGTATTTATGAAAGAGTAAAACATGATTTTTTGCATGCATTTATTAGATAGGCTCTTTGATTGTTATAAAATACCGTAATCATGACAAATCCTGTAATACAGATTGTTATAACACTAAAAAACATTTGTACTAACGAGACGTAAGTATAAATATATTCAATTTTTTTAACTGATTCTAAAACTTGAAGATGTTTTTTTAAAATTATATGTACATTAAAACGCATGTTGTTATTGGCGTTTATAATATTTACAACATTTTTATTACAGTTATCGGAAAATATTTTTATTTCATCTAGCAATAGATCTACGTAGCTGCAGGTATGCAAAATCTAAGTAAAGGATATAAGTAATAATGTTAAATAAAGTTTACAAACGTTAAGTGTTTAAATTATATATACATTTTAGAAATATTTAACATACCAATACAACAAACAAACTTTCAGTCATCGCATTAGCAGTGGCCATCGACATTGCTAAAATAATTTGAACAAACAACATGATTTCATAAGTCGGAGAACTTTTGTAATCAAATGGATAATATGATTTTAGTAGCATTTCTCTGCCATTTACCGGAACTTCTATATACATAATGCCCAATTGAATATAACACAACAAAGTGGCACTTACGTACCAACTATAATCGTATTTGCAGAAACGTCTAGCATTATAACTTAGCAATGACCAATTTTCAGACACATTTTTTTTGTTGCAATCATTCGATATTTCTTTTAAAACATCAATAACGTATCTGTTTAATTCATGCAAAAATTTATTTTCTAAAAGTAATAAATCCTATATTCTATTGCAAATAAAATTGTACGAACCGTCTGTTAATCCACATTATAATGAGTTTGGCGTACAAAACAATCTCAGTCGTAATATTACATAAACTATCCATTCGCACTACAGAATTATCTACTGTTTTTATAACATCCCAGAATTGAAAAGGTAATATTAGAACCAAACCAGATACTGTTAAAATTGGTCCTAAAATGTTAGTTTTTTCAGGCCATAGACCATTTAATCTCAAAGTGTATTCCAGCGGCCAGTAAATCATTGGAATTTTCATCTAAATAAAAATACAACAGTAAAAATTACTCAAATAATTTAGTTCAATACCAATGTTTAATGAAAAAAATGAGATGACAAAACTGTACCATTAATGAAACAACTTGTGATAGTTAGCAGTACACTAAGAAAGCTTGACATGTAGTTCCTTATGGTCGCAATTCTAAATAAGCACTTTGTTTTGTTGGAGTCACCAAGGAGATCTTCATTTGGTGCATAGTTTCCAGAAAGGTCTAATGCACAATGATAACTGCAATTGAAATCTACATTTCCCCTACTTTATGCAAATAAAGGAGCATTAATATAGTATATCATTCTTAGATTGAGCAAACAAACCGCGCTTGCGCTGCCGTATCCAATGATTCAGATGTGCATTATTTGGCATAAATGAACATCTACAGGATCAAGCAAACTGATTCTATAATGTAGTTAAATTTACTTTCAGTTTTCATTTCGTCAAAAATATATGTAAAAAAGTGTTATGAGAAACAGAAATTATAGCGGTTAACGAATTAGTCTTAAAAATATTATATAATTTTGTAAATAATGCAATGGTAAGCACTGAAGATAGTACGTAACAAAAATGTTATGTATTAGCAATTTATAACATACAAATATAATATGTACGATCGCAGACAGAAATACGTGAAACCAAGTTATTAATAAGATACAAGATTTATTTCTTCTTTATAATGTATTTAAGACCATTTAGTTTTATCATGGAGTATTTGACATCTTTAATCCAGTTCTTTTCATTTTAGTACATTCTGCTACGTATAACCAGCTTTCAGTACTGATAAATACGAAAAAGATGTTTTTATCATCTAAAATGTATAATTATTTTCATTATATTACATCATTTATCTTTGGAAATGAAACATATGACTAAATAATCCTCACTAATGTAAAAGTTTGGGCAGATAAGGCAATGAATTTTCCCGCACTAAGTGACAATGGTAATTGTGCTCTTTTTATAATAAATAGTATGGCTTTCATTTCTTTAGGTTCAACTTTATACCATAACGCATTGTATACTTGATGAGGAATCATTTCACTCTGTAAGAGAAATTAATTTTATTATCTAATGGACAAGCTTTGTCATATAAACCTGCACTACCTTGTTTAAAAGATGTTGTCCAGCAAAACAGAAAGAGAAACATTGCCACAGCAAAGTAAAATAAAGCATAATATACTTGATCATTACTACTATTTCATTTTCTGAGGTCATCTAAAAATTGTATAGAAAAATTTTTAATTAAATGTAACGTAAATTAACAAAACAATATAAAATATTTTAACAGCTTACTGTAAGAACAACAAATCCTGTTACACAAATAATAAATGTACTCAAAAATACTTGAGCAAGTGATACATAAGTATATATAGACTCAATTTTATTAACTAAGTTTAAAACTTTCAAATGACTTTTAATTACAAATTTCAATGTAAGAGAGTTTTCACTGTCGTAACTTTTGGAAACTATATTTATTTGATTATTCATTAAATCGATGTGACCACTAACATGTGAAACCTATAACATTGTAAGTAGTAAATTACGAATTTTTATACGAGCATTTTAATATTCTAAATAATTTTTGAATATATTTCTCTGGTAGAAACGTTCAGTAGTGATTGGCCAGTCACTTCCGAGTTTGAAATGAACTAGCGAGTTCCTTCACCAGTGACTTTTTATCTATGTTACTGACTAAGCACTACTTAATACAATATACTGTTTATTTTATCAAATCTTAAAGTAAAAAAACTAAGATTCCTCAGTATTTTATGTTATAAAATGTAATTTTAATCGAAAATTTGTTTTTATTAACTCTTTACACGGTCAATCATTAATTACAGTGCAGTTATAAAAGTGTAGATTGAAGATTTTACAAGATATAATGAACCGATCCAGGACTTACTTATATATGCTATTCTGGCATACCTGTGCCAAATATTACAAAGAACAGGTGATGTTTGCATGGCAGAATTAACCAGCGATGAGCTCTGAAATGTGCATACAAATATGAGAGCTAATATCTAGCCAGAGGCGATAGCTGAAGTTCTTGACACTATTAATCTAAACTATCAAAAGTATCTGTGCAAAAATTATATGTGTGGCTTCATTGCACTAGGTATAACAGCATAATATCAAGCAGTTCAACTATTGTCTCAGACCAGATTTCATACTTGTATGCAAATATCTTTGAAAATCACTTCCAGAGTTCATCGCTGGCTATTTGTGACGTATAAACATTACCTGTTCTTTGTAATATTTAACATAGGTATGCCAGAATAGCATATATTAGTGAGTCCTGGGTCGGTTCATCATATTTTGTAAGTGTAAGATTAGGTTACCAGTTTTCAATCTGCACATTTTAAAATTTGCACTATAATTAATGATTGATCTTGTAAAGAGTAAATATAAGTAGATCTTCAATTCAAATGAAATTTCATAACATAAAACTCTGATAATTTTTAATATTTGCTTAACTTTCAGATTTTATAAAATACACAGTAGTGTATTAAGCAGTACTTAACCAGTGACTCTTCTTTGAAACTAGTCACTAGCCAACCAACCAGTTCCACTGTTCTATTTTCTACCAGGCTTAGTTTAAAGATAAATATATTTTAACAATTGGGCAATAATATTATATTGACTTGGGCGTTATAATACTTTAAATGAATATTAAACTGTAAAAGTGTAACACTGTGGGCAAACTAATGAATTAGTATTATATTTAAGTAATTATTTGATGAAATTTCTCACCAATGCTATTAACAAAGATTCACTTAGCGCTTGAATACTGCACATTAATAGTCCTTGAATAAGTTGAATAAGGCACATAATTTCAAATGTTGGAGAGCTTTTGTAATCAAATGGATAATATGCTTTTAACAGCATTATTCTATCTTCAGATGGCATTTGTGTATACATCAAAGCAAATTGTAGATAAAATAAAGAACATGCACTCAAATACATTCCATAATCATAATTACAAAAACGTCGTGAATTTCGATTAAGTATCAACCATTTTTCTGTTACTACATTATTTTTATAATCATCTGCTATTTCACGTAATAAGTCATCAAGATAACTAATATAATGAAGTGTCTAACGTAATTGTACATATTAAATAAAAAAAATAGTAGTATGATAAGTATTAAAGCAAACCTTTTATTCAAGAATAATATTAAGAATTTTATGTACAAGAGTAGTTCTGACAAAATGTTACTCAGATTATCCATCATCATTACTAAATTATCAGATACATTTATAGTATCCCAGAATTGAAAAGGTATCATTGTAACTACAGCTGACCCCATTAATATGGGCCCAAACATATTTGGTTGATCAGGCCATAAGCCCGCTAGCTTTAACGTATATTCTAACGGAATGCCGATTATAGGTATTTTCATATTTTAGATAAAAGGTATTATAAATATTCAAAATTGATTGTTTGAAATTAAGTAGAGAAAACGAATAATGCAAATTTTATTATTTATGAAAATCTTTAGTTAAAAAACTTAAAATACAGTATTACTTCCATTCGCGGTTCTTTATGCACTGAAGAGAGTGAATGTATACATTTGTAGAGCTCCACCTATCTTTCTTATTGCGACCAATCGAAAAATATATCCTCTGTTTGCATAAGGTCTCCTAGGTGATTTTGATTTTTCATTGTAATTGAAAAAGATCATATACAGGAAATAATGCTTATAATCACAAGATTTGTCATTAGCTTTAATGCATACTATCATACGTTCAATAATAAATAGAATCATTGTTTATTACGTAAAAAAATCCACGTTTGTATAACTTCAGTTACACTCATTACATTATACCATGTCTACATAAACAGTTCCTTCCTGGCTATTGTAAAAAATCAAGTTTAAGGGATATTTTTCCAATACACAGATCATATATCTTTCAATAGTCAAACTGGGATATATATATACCTTAAATTATTAAAAAAAGTAAAATTTTACTTATATATTTTTACCGTAGACAACTTTTTTAATCAAAGTTTTTTTAAACCTCCCACATTCATTTAGAAATTATAACTGTTTCAAGCATTTGTAAAGGTTTAAAGTGCTCTTAGATGTCCGAATCCCTAGCAAGTCTGTGGCTGTTAAAATAAAATTCAAAAATACTTCGACGACATATTGTACCTGGTACATGCCATATATAAAAAATTTACTTATATTTCATACAGTGTTATTAGTAATGAGATTATACTACCATTTTATTATATAAATTTTAAATAATTAAGCATTTTTTAATCCGTTCAAGGTAAATACAAAAATAAAATTCAATTTTTCATTTTTTAATAATTTAAGGTGTTTTTTGGTATCTGTCCCCTTAACTAACTAGTATAATATAGTAATAAAATATAATACAAAAGTAGCCGTTACAAAAAACAATCATGTGTTATAGTTGTCTATAATTTCGTATAATTTAAAAATAATTACTTATTGATGAATTTCATAAAATTTTCGATTTTATATTTATTTTTTTATACTGAGTTTCGGCCTAAAATATACATTTTAAATAGAATTACGTATAAATATTTTGTACATAAACTATTAATTTTTGTTCGTATTATCTACTACAATCAAAATTATTATTAAGGAATCAAGTATAGGTTAAATAATAAAAATATATAATTCAGAGAAAAGATATTTTAAACTACAGTGAAAGGAAAAATTTAGCTAAATAAATATTTTGTTTTTTTGCAAGATCTAACCTAGACTTGACCTCGTCACATATGCTTATGAGATTTTAATTCTGTTCTTAATTCTTATAATTTCACAATCAACGTCTTAATAAAAATTCAATATTGTAGAAATATATATTTACTAAAATATCTTTTAAGCGCATACTGCTCGAAGCACTGATAAATATGATACTGATGTTTTTAGAATCTGAAAAATATATTTTATCAAGAATTAGATACTACATTAAGCCAATCTGTTAGTGATGTGTAATCATATAAGTATACATTTTTAATAATTCTTACCATAGTAAAACAACTAATTGAAAGTGCAAATAATTTTCCGCCATTTAAAGTTAAAGGTATCTGAGCGCTTTTTAGAACAAACGTTAATGATTTAATTTCTTTAGGTTCTGTGTAGTACCACAGGCAATTATATAATTCATGTACGATAGTATCCCCCTGATAACAAATATTATATAGTTTTAAGCTTAGAAAAAACATATAATTCCTTACAAACGTACTTCATTTCGAAGACATTGTGCTGCTAAACAAAATGTAAAAGCTTGAGATAGCATGACTATAATGTACAGAATAAATTTTAACAAAAGTATGAAATTGCCAGACTGCATTGCCTGAAAATAAAATGATTTTATAAGGCTTCTTCGTAATTCCTTAGTTTTTAATGATATATACTATACCGTAACTATCACAAAACCAGTAACGCAAATGATTATGGTGCTAAATAGTATTTGGAAAAATGATACATAACAGTAACAGTTATCAATACTTTGAATCAAATACAAAATTTTTCGATGTTTATTTATTACATGTTTTAAATTAACAGTACTTCTTTTATTATTACTGTGGTTGCATGCGTCAGCAATACTGGTAGAATAAATTCGTATTTCATTTTTCAGCAGATCTATATGAGCAATGGCGTGCAAAATCTATGAAGATCGAAAATTACGATAAAGAAAAGTCGAGAAAATTGATGAATATTATTAATGAATTAATTAATGAACATGCATAATAATACTTACCAATGCGACTAACAAAGTTTTACTTAGAGAATCGGCTGCCATTAATGTTATTGATTGAATCATTTGCATAAAATTCATTAGTTCATAAGTTGGAGAACTCAAATAGTTAAATGGATAATATGACTGAAATAGCATTTTTCTATTTTCTACAGGGTTTCCAAAGTATGACATTAATAAATCTGGATAATATGATGCAGATGCACTAAAATATACTAACGTATCGATATTACAAAACATTCGGGAGTAATATGCAAGAGTTTTCCATTTATCAGGTATTTTTTCAGTATTCCAATCATCAAATATTTCACGTAAAATACCAGTAATATGACTACGATTTGAACAAATACAGGTA
Source organism: Muscidifurax raptorellus (assembly GCA_020010945.3). Classification (NCBI taxonomy): domain Eukaryota; kingdom Metazoa; phylum Arthropoda; class Insecta; order Hymenoptera; family Pteromalidae; genus Muscidifurax; species Muscidifurax raptorellus. The sequence continues at coordinate 4,281,265 of CM052079.1, read as the reverse complement.
AGTTTATTTTTATACATATTTAATTGATAATTGAATAATTATTATTAATATTCTAACCTTCTACTCTTCCACATTGCAAAAATTTTGAGAAATATTAACACTTCTGCCAATATATCGCTTAAGCTATCCATCAGTGATACAAAATCGTCTGCAAAATTGAATACTTGCCAACATTGGAAAGGTAATGTTGTCACTAGAGTTGAAATCAGCGTTAATGAACCAATTATATTAAATTCAAATGGCCAAAAACCGGATAATTTTAAACTCAATTCAAGTGGTTTATTGATTAATAATATCATATTTGCTTTTAAATAAATATTAAAATTCTTAACGCGATTTCAAATATGCGAGAATGAAACTTTACGTTCGCGTAGCATTAACATATCCAGTGTGGTTTGTTTCAACCTGAACTGACAAGGAATTGTTAGGTTACAACGTAAGAGAAAAAGTATCATCACATCTTTATTTATAAGCTTCAACCAATCAAAATCCATTGCATTGTTTTGGTAAAGTTTCCTGGGTAATGCAATCTTTCACAGAAAATAAAAAATATTGTAATTTTCATTGCTCATGAACATATGATATACATTTTCTTCTTTATTAGAGATTTAAATGACCCGAGAGAAAAAATTATAGTTTACTAACTTATTTCTGTCGTATATGAAGGGTATGAATGAACCGAGAGAAAAGATTATAGTTTACGATTTTATTTCTTTCACATACGTAAATGTTAAAGTATTCATGAATAATCATTAGTGCGCAGAAGAAGAAAATGAGTTTTTGCGCACGAGTACAGAAAGTGCAATACTCGTATCGACGGAGCATAGTTCGCAATAACATTTACTTTGTTTCGGATCGACAGTATTTTAAGTCTTGCCAGAAAATGTGTTATATGATAAGTTTTGCTTTACTAATAAGACTATTAAATTATTGTTTTTACTATTTTTAAACAATGATTTATATAAGTTTTTAATTGTAATAAAATATAAAATTAATATAAAGGTATAAAAGGTTATAACAGTACAGTATCACACACCGTCGGTTCTTACGAAGACTAACACAACCCAAAAAAGTCCAATTTTAATTCGCTATTTTTATAGCGCCAGCGTAAAATAAATTCTTATAGAATCTGATAATTTGAGGTAAAATTCACATACTCAAATTCATGCGGCTTTGGACAAATTTAGTTTACTCTGGAGCTCTTTATATAGCAAATAAAATTGGACTTTACTTGAATTTGTACTATTCTTCGTAGAAACTGACAAGATTATCCTAATATGTCTTTTTATACATTAGGCATATTAAATTTAATGTAAAATATCAAGTTTATAAGTAGCATAAGTGTATATTTAAAAAAAATCGTGCTAATAATATAATATCATTGGGTATACATGGCTCGAAGAACTGATAAATATGAAGCTGAAGTTTTTACAATCTAGAAAAAAATGGTCCATGTTATTTGGAATGTCTGAAGCATTTACGCCAGCATTTACTTAATTATGCAGTATTAAATAAAACTATATTCAACAGTCATAGTTATGAAATATTTTACCATAGTGAACGTTTCTGCAGAGAGTTTAAATATATTTGCACCATTGACAGTCAATGGTTTTTGAGCATTAGTCAACACAAATAGCAATATTTTAATGTCTTTGCACTGGCTATTATACCAGTAAGAATTATTTATCATTTCAACTATAGATTCCCCCTAAACATACAAGAGAGCATAAATTGTTTTATAATATAGTTGTTTATAATAATGTTTACCTTATTAAGAAGATATTGGCCGGCGAAACAGAAATATGAAACTTGTACTAACATTGCAATAATAAAAGTGATAAACTTCACAAGTAGCATGATATTAGCAGACTCCATTGCCTTAAAATTTAGAATAATACGTTAAATTAAGTGTTTTGTTGTCCATATTAATTTTTTATACATTTTTATTATAACGTACTGTAATTATAACAAATCCTGTAACACAAATGATTATACTGCTGAACACTATTTGAAATAGTGTAACATAAGAATAAATGTGATCAATTCTTCGAACTAAACTTAAAATTTTTAGATGCTGTTGCACAACAAGCTTTAATTTTTCGAAATTTTTGTTTTTATAACCATTATTAGAATGGCGTGAATATTGTTCTAGATTATTTCTGAATATATATATTTGAGAACTGACATGCAAAATCTGTATATTAAGTTATTAGATATATATTAATTCTCTAAAACCTTATTTCTTTAACTGGTTACTTACCATACTTATAAAAAGGGTTTTGCTTACTGAGTCGGCAATCATCATTAGTATTCCTTGAAATAAATACAATATATTTATAATTTCATATATTGGTGAACGGCGGTAATCGAAAGGATAATATGATTGAAATAACATATGTCTTTCGTTCACAGGTTTGCCGAAGTATGACATTAATATATCTGGATAATATACGATTGAAGCACTGGCATATACAATTACATCGATATTACAAATGATGCGACAATAGTCGGCAAGGGTTCCCCATTCTGTTGGCATTGTTTTTATACTCCAATCTTTGCCAATTTCTTTTAATAGATCTCTTATTTCGCTATGTGCCGAATAAATACATCACAAGAATTAAAAATGAAACGCCACATAAACATACACAATATATATTTAATGATAAATAAGACCAAATATACAAATAGATACCTTCTATGATTCCACAGTATAAAAATTTTTATGTATATTAGCACTTCAGTGAAAATATCGCTTAAACTATCCATTAGAACAATGAAATTGCCAGTCAGAGTGAATGCATTCCAACATTGAAAAGGCAGCGTAGTAATAAGTACTGAGGTTATTGCCAGTGGGCCGAACATGTTAAAATCGTATGGCCAAAAACCTGCCACTCTTAAACAATACTCTAGAGTTTTATTAAATATTGACATCATTATCAAATATAGCCAAAAACAGTTTCATGAAATTTCATAAAATTATAAAATTGTTCTGTGGTACAGTCGTGTATTGACAACCTAGAAATGATTGACAAAGATAAAATAGTTTCCGTTAGTTACGTTTCGCACCACACAACGCATGCTATTGTTTTGATCAAGTTTCCTGGGTGACATATTAATCTTTCATTTCTTATTACGATACAAAATAGCAAAATGATACTTACGAGCTTGTATATGCGATTTAAAATTTATATAGCATGTTAGTGGAGTATCATAATCATTTTTAGAGACAACTACGTCTTTGTGCGTAAGACTAAAGCTATACAAGTTGCTTGTGATTCATGAGAAACTCTGTGGAAGTATATTTATACTGTATCGAACTTATAAGATAGTGCTTGGTTAAAAATCCGAAGTTCAGATATTAAAAAATGATTATTTACGATAATTCAGTCTATAAGAACTTCTAGTTTAATTATATATTAATACTGCAAAATAACTACAGAAATTTTCACGAAAAAATACTTTATAAATTGTTTATTACGTAAGCGTCAACATTTACATTTATTTATCGTTTTTGGAAAGGATAATAAATATCAAAATGCTATTTATTTTAGCAGATATAGGCAATTGAATATTTTGTCGAATTTATAAACAAGAAAATAATGTAGATATTTCTATATAAATAAATAAAAACAATTCGATAAAATCGTTAATAGAATTTTTTTTGAACCAGTAAGGAAATTTTCCTAATGCAGTATTATTTTTTGTAGATCTATATGTATATAGAATGTATTGTAACAAAGTTATACACGTTGAAAGAGATACTTTTTTGCTGACTAAAATTGACTGTAGCTCACGCGAACAATGATTATAACAGACGACGAACAAAGACTATGCAATAAAAAGATCACAGTTGTATATTATGTTGTATTGAACAAGATTGGGCTCTCGGACTCCGTGGTCTCATGCACGGGGAGTGGCTGACATGACGTGTACTCTGTCTACTTAATAGGCTTGCAAGGATGAACGAACCCGAACTCTGTGAAGTCGATCTTGACTAGAAATTGATAACAAACTCCTAGTTTTTTTTATGAATTTCATACGTTTTGTGTGTATCGATATTTCCCGAAGAAGCTGTAAAGATATAGTAAGAATAATAATTAAGCACGTTATATTTTTTCAACAAAGGCTTTTTGGAATCTTTGGATAAAACTAAAGATACAACTCGACTTTAAATGGGTAAAAAAAATTCAAATCGTTATTGTAATCAGTTTTCTACAATAAGTAATTTATTTCACTAGAAGACCGTTAATTGTATCGTAATCAAAATCTCGTTTCAAATAAGGCGTACCGTAGTCATGCCTAAAATGATACTGATATCTTCTATTTAAAGTTCATCCAGAGCAAAAAAAATTCCCGTTCTTATCCCATACAATTTCGATACTTTTACACCGTATTTGACGTTCTCCGGTCTTCCCTCAACCGATAGAGTGATTTTTTTCACTTAATGCTTCTCCCTCGCGCAATTCAATTCTCAGCTGCTGTACAGAATCCTAATCCGCTTAAAACCGCCACTGTAGACTCATTTGTTACCACGAATAAATCGCCCTTGACGTAGCAAATCTCACGTTGTGACCCTCGTCTGTGCGAACGGCGCAAGCTCTTGATTTCCACATTGAAACAATGGAAGTCGTAAATGCTACCGATGAAGATTCCATTGTTCCGTTCTAAATTGGAAATATTATGCGATTGTGTTTTTCAGTAATAATGCCCATGGGGGAAGAAAATAAGGATGTGATAAATTCATAATATCTTTGAGGTACACATGTTTCATAATTAAAATTCATAACAGTTTGAAGCTGACATGTATATCTCAAACAAAAACCTAATATATATATATATATATTAGGTTTTTCAACATATATATATATATATGTTGGGTTTTTATCGCAGTCATCAATTACACCAAACAAAGAGCGATGAATTGTCGACGTCCGCGCAAAATCTGATGCAGTTTGCTGTAAAAAAATGTATATGGCTCGAGAGTTGCATACGCGTTAACGGCACAGACCTTATCTGTACTATATCGCAATGGTCATTCTATTAGATTAGGCGCTTATCAGGTAATGATCAATGAAAATAACGGGGGGCTTATCGGTGTCGTCGATAAGGATAACGATCGCAAATAATAATTTTGCTGCGAACGGCGTCACATAAATTTCACGGATTAGCTAGTGATAATCTTTCTATAAGAGTATAAATAATTTGAAAATCAGAATTAATCACTTGGTGCGTTGAACGTAGCATGGAATAAATCAAAGAAGTTAGTTTCTAATGTTTATTGTTTGAAATTATGACGATGTTTCTTAATATATATATAGATGAAGTGTAAAAGAGACTTTGATTACTTTCATTCCTTTTACGATTGGGATTTCCAATTCCTATTGAAATTTAATCAAAGTTATTATACAAAGAGTGATCTCGTACAAAATTAGTTTTTTCTATTTGTATTATTCAGTCATACTATAATACATCTAAATCTCAATGTTAATAAAAGAATAGCGAAAAACAATAAAGTGGAGAAGAATGATGTGGTCCATAATATGGGTAATAAATTAGATAAAATTTTCAATGTATCCACAATTCAATTGAATGTGTGAAGAGCGATATTTAAAATTTATTGACGTGTCATCGTAAACAAAGAAAATCACGCGAAACCCACGCAATACGCCTGCTTACTCGGAATCACTAACCTCTACTTTGGTGTTCTCTTGTACATAGTCCATAGTCCATTGCATTTCGCGCGTGCGAACAAACAAAAGCAGCGTCGTGATTCCCTATATACACAGTGCGGCAGGAACGTTGTGCGGAAACACTCCCAGACGAGAAGAGAAACTCAGAGAGCAAATTCGTCTTTGAAACGGGAATCCCTTTATCGAGACTCTATATCGCCGAGGCAGAGACCCCCTTCTATAGCACTACCTCACTTGTTAGCCCCGTTTGACAAAGGACTGTAAGGGGACGGTTACCAAGATACCGATCGCTCTCTCACTCTACGTATCTTTCCCTTGCCATGTATTACGGCACAAAGAGCTGCTGCTTCTTGGAGTCGCACAGAATTCGACTTTCGCCCTTTCAATTTACGACGTACGTGACAGTGTACCACGGACGTGCGTTATTACATTGCATACCTTCGAATATGTCATGCAGAGAAATGTGCTATTCACTATTTTGTTTGCATTGTTCAGATGTCAGTTAATTGCGTGGTATTACAATATTACTCGATGTTTGACAAAGATACCGCTATTGTATTCTACTATCTTCTACTAACTTTCCATTATATTCAAGTCCTACGATTCCAAATACGACTTTCAATCAAAAGTTTATTATTATTCACAAATCGTATTAACACATTATAGACGCATACTTACGCAATTGTTGTGATTTGCACCCCATCCATCAAGAATCGTATTCGTGCACACACCCTCATACATCTTTCGGCTTTAGTGGCTTCTCTTTTGCTCACAGAAACGTCAGGCCGGCAGTTTTACTGCTTGATTTCGCAGCTTACCGTCATTGCAGCTGCGAAAAATTTGTACTCCATTCAACGCCGTGTTAAGTGTTACACGGCAAAAAATTGAATCTTCCAGAGGCGACGAGGAACAAAGAAATCTGCGCACTTGCTTCGCATATTGGCAACCAAGAATCGCTCTGTCGAATTTAGCTAGCCTGGAAGTCGTAAAAAAACGATTAGATAGGCTGCGATTATATGTAAGTAAACTAAGAATTAAGTGCGCTCATTTACTTTTTTGATTGCTCCATCAAAAAAGAAAAAGAAAGTAGTTGAAGTTTGTGAAAACTGCAAGTTTCTTCTCGTATAATATTTAATCATAGGAACCTAAAACACATATACAAATGTAAGAAACATTTCCATCATTTTAAATGCTGGCTATCGCCAATGATGTGAAATTTTACATAATCATTCAGATATAATTAAAATTATTCAGGTTTATTATCGATCAACAGTCATATTACTAATTAAGTAAAGTGATTAAAAAAAGGTATTATCCGCCTTTTTATCATATCTTAATTACATTAGATTTTACATAAATTGTGGTAAAATCTGGAGTACGAGATCTAGCTTCTATGTATTGACTAATATCGATCAAACCCTCTTGATGTTTCATCATTCTACTTCTTGTATTTTGAATCTTTACTCGAGCTTTTCACACTGTTATCTACATCTATATGCGCATATTTATTCTTGTTCTGATATTCCATGCCAAAAAGAGATAAGTTGAAAACTCTGGTGCATTTTTCACAAAGTGGAAACGAAAAAAAGTCATCTTTATCGACCAGTCCCACCTTTTCTCTCGCGGTACAAGAGAAGGGTCGACGAACTGCGCGCGCAGTCCAATCGCCAATTGTAGACCCCCTCGCAACGCGTCCGTAGCTTTTCGGCAATGGAGAAAAAAACGAGTAAGAAAGTGAGAAAGAGATACGAAGGAGGGTTGTACAAGTTGAGCTTGGTCGGGGGTTCTGACTGCTCCCCCAAGGGGGCGAACGGGGAGTTGCTATTGAAGTTTGCCCGGGCGAGAGTCAGGTTCAAGGACATGACTGCCGACGCCGGTCGATACACGCAGCCGTCCGTGCTATTCTGTTCGTTGTTGAACAGCCGAAGCGAGGATACAAAATTCGGAGAAATAAAAAGGGAAAGAAAATTCGAGATGACGATTGAGAAAGCTGAAATAAGAAGTATCAATAAATTAGAGACTATGAGAGAAAAGAGAAAGAGAACCAGGAAAACTCTTTGTTATGTATAGTTACTTTAAATGTCATTTGTCTATAAAGTTGATGTTTGGATATTGATACGAGAAAAAGTTTACTAGGATTACACAACGAATTCACTATGTTGATCACTGTGAGGGTTAATTGATTAAATAATTATTGATCGTATTAAAGACTTGCAGATATACAAAACCTAAGATTCCACAGTGCTCTTAGTTATCGATTATCGATTTTCAAAACAAATCAATTCACAATAATTACGTACCATATTTATATATTAATAATTACGTATATATAAATATGAATTATATTGTATGTTTTATAAAATAAAATTTTATAAAACATAACACTCATTATAACTATCCAAAAATGACTAAAAAATGTAAGTTATGTATTCAGATAAATATACTCTCTATTAAAAATGTACAATTATATTTGTATTTCAAAAGACTTCTATATGATGTATGTGGCGACATCTGCATGGAGAAATTGGAAACTTGACTATGAAGGATACTGCTTCTCTTTCATGAAGGTAATGCAGAAGATCTATTGTCTTTCAACGTTACTGCGTTATTTCGTATACCTATTGAAATTATTACGGAATTATATAAAAAAATGTTATTATTATTATTATTATTGTTATTGTTATCATTAAACTAAATATTATAACAAAATCAAGATTTCTTTTAACATTATACAAAAAAGTATTACCTATTTACTAGCGGCTCGCACTATTGATAAATAGGATACTGATGTTTTTATAATCTAGCAATCATTTTTAAATACGTTAGTGTGCTAAAAATGTCATTACATTTTATATATAAAAAGTATAGTATTTACTTTCGTAAAATATATAAGTGAGAGATCGCCGAAGCTTCCAGCAGTAATAGTCACTGTATGGCGACTTTTCATCAACATTAAAACTATTGTTTGAGTATCAACTGGTTTAAATTTATACCAAGGACAATCGCAAAGTTTTTCAAATATTAATGAACCCTGTAAATAAGTTGTATAATTTACGAATCAGATATAATAATATGAAAACTTACTATTTACTTTAAAAAAATGCTGGAAACAAAAAATAGTATTGTGCTTTACGAACCTGCGACGTTAAATATTCCCCAGCAATACAATAAGACCCTACAGCTGACAAAGCCGATATCGTATATAGTATGTATAACATAGCGGTAAAAATATTATCTTTATTCATAGTGAGCTATTAAAAATTAGTGTCTTATTAATGCAACCTCTTTTTGTGTGAAAACAAAAACAAAATAGTTTGCTTGACTACAACTTACGTTAATAAACATATATCCTACGATACAATTAATTAATGTCATTAAAAATAAATGAAAAAACAATATATACGCGAAAGTATCTTGAATTCGTTCTGCAAAATTTATGAAATTTAGATGTTTTTTTATTAATCTTCGTTTGGCTTTAACAATGTTTTTCCTACTTTGATTAGCTTCACAAGTCGCAGCAAATTTTGTTATTTCTTGACATACACTGAAAGCTTTCGTATTTGCATGTAAGACCTGAAAGGATATAATAGCAATTTAATTTGTATCTAACAATTTGAAAATGTAGAGTACCTACGGAGGACGTGAGTAGTCCTTCTAGAATAGCATGACCATTGGCACCAAGCATCGATACTGTGAATTGCCATACACCTACTATTTCGAATACAGGTGACTTTTTGCCATTTATTGGAAAAGTCGCTTGTATAACGTATTTTCTATCGTCGATATTTTCGGTTTTATAAGCTAGAATAGCTGTTAGAACATACAATAGTATTAGTCCATTATAGCAGATAGCGATTGTACTTGTCAAGTAAAAAGCTATTTTAGTATTCTTGATCATAACTTTTCGCTTCTCAACTTCTTTAATACATTTCCAGTCGCTTAACATATCAGTTATTATAAGCTTCGCACTTCTAAGCAGGATAATAAAATTTCAATAACTATCGTTAAAAATGTGTATTGTATAATTTCTTACCTACACTTTAAACGAAATACAAATAATTTTAGAACAACTGATGTCGCTGGCATAGTAGTTTGTAAATTGTCCATCAACAAATCTAATCTGGTAATCACTTCTGTCGTATTCCAAATTTGAAATATCAAACTAAATATCATATATGCAATCACGAAAAAAAAGAATCTAGACGATGAAACTCCTGGCCAAACACCAAGCATATTTAAGCCAATTTTAACGTGTCGATTAATGATGCTCATGGTAAACTCCGCTTAGTTATGATAATTGATTCTAATAAAATACGTTGAATTGTGTCTTATCACTTGAGCGGAAGTCGATTGAATTTTTCATTATTTTACTCGGGGAAAAATGAATACAATTAAGCTGATTTCACAGCAAACAAACGACCAACACTCGCTGCCGGTCACGCTGCTACTGATTTGCTCTTCTATTTTTCCAGTGTATCGAATGCAATAACAATGAAGTGATGACGACGCGCCTAAAATATTCAATCATCCTGCGTATAAAGCGACGTTTTTTCTTCCGGTTGTCGATATTGAGAAACGTATAATCGAACGATTTTATCGAGCTTGCTAAGATTATGAATAAAATAAATTGTATGCAATGCAGTTATTAGTGCGCTCTGCTTCAACGCGAGGATACACTATAGTCGATAAGATTCCGCATCTGTTGTCACACAAAATTTATTTTAAAAGTACAAATAATAAATAATATATCTATATGTTATCTTGAATACCTAAAGAAATAAAATAAAATTAGCTGTAATAAAGTGATGATATTTGTATATTTATAATATTCGTTATAAAGTTATAATATATATATATATATATACACAACAAATACTTATATTATTAAAAATATTATTTTTACAGATGATTGATGGAAGGACTGGACAGTACTATCATAAGCCACGTAATAGTCGGAGTTCCCAGAATATCAGCAGCTTTTAACGTAAGTATCATGATCTATATATATATATATATATATATATATATATATATATATATATATATATATATATATATATATATATATATATATATATATATATTAATAATCTGTTAAAAATAATTATATGAAATGTAACAACATTATATTTATGTATACATGAAGGACGTTATTATGAATTGACGTATACAACAGTAATTAATGAGTAGATGGGTCATAATAGTTGACGGGGATGCGAATAGCATTAGCGTTCAGATACTTTGAAAGAAAAATTAGAATATCCCATACACAAATATGTGTATCTATTTTAAAGTTCAAACAGTATTTTTGATAAAAAAATGGCATTATGCAATAAGATGTTCAATGTTTGAATCTTGAAGAATATTACTACTACAATGACATATCCTACATTAAAAATGTATGACTCCATGTTGTTTCTGATTTGCAATTAGTTTTCACGCGCGATCTCTCCTTGTATTGTATTCTAAAAGATATGAATTTCTATGAACCTCAGAAACTACAAATTAAGAAAAAACTACAATAAAAATGTGCGAATCGCGTTGCTAGTCCTAATATATACTTCTAATCAAATAATACATTATGTGCCAAGGGACACACGAGATCAAAAAACCCCACTAGTTCTTGGTGCAGACTATATTTTTTGTAAAACATGTGTTAATTTTTGCGATTTACGCAAATTTATTTGTTCCTTGCGGATTGTTAGAAAGGAGGACTACCTCTGACGTCGCTTTAATACAAGCGTCCCCCAGCCTTGACGACGGCGGCCGCTCGTACTATTACTTTGCCATAAGATTTAACATGAGCATAGCCTTCAATGGGAGGGCGCGACGGTCTTCGCACAGAGCGAATAATAACGAACAATAATGATTTTTGGTGCATATAGATGTGCACTAGGTACATAGTGCTGTCGATGATGATGTGGTAAATATAGTGCACATATTTACGTTCATGGGGGTGTCTAGGTATTAAAAGTCTCTGGTGATAAGATCCAGGTGGTGCGCACTGTAGGTTATAGCGTCTACAAGACGCTATAACATACATACAGTATTTGCGTATATATACACTAAAAACTACTGCTAAGCAAGTTGTTACTTGTGATTTTTAGACTAGTGTATGTAGTGTCTACACAAACGGCTTGAGATCTTATGTTAATAAAATATAATTTATTATTTATCACATAATACAACAGTTCTATAGCTATCTATACAGTACAATATTCTCCTGAGAATATTATGGAACTATGATACATTTTAATCATAACTAGCTGTAACACTATCGAGTAGCTCTAGTTAATGAAAGAATAGAGAACGAAGTCCTAATCACCTGAAAAGAAACAAACGAAGACTTGATAAACTAAGCTTATAAACTATATTATTCCTTTATAAGTAAATAAATCTAACTCACACTTGTTAAATAAAAAAGTGATAACTGACCAAAACTTGCTGGCGTAAGAAATATACAATTTCGAGCTTTCATTATCATAAAAATAATTACTTTAATGTTCGTAATATCAAATTCGTACCAAGTACTGTTGTATAGCTCATCAAAGATTCGCATACTCTAAAATAGGTATGAAAACAAATAAATCAAATTGTTTTTTCATTCATTAAATTACTCATTTACCTGATTCATAAGATATTCGCCGGCAATACAATAGATTGTAGTACTCGCTAAGGCTCTCGTTGTGTATAACCCATAAAGAAACAATTTGATTGATCTGTCTCCACGCTCTAGTGCCTAATAAACAAAAATCACTTAATTAGTTTAGAAGAAAAAATAATGTCGAATAAAGCTAATTTGAGTCTAATTTGAAAATAATTACATCAATAAACATATATCCAACAGTAACGTGTAAAAAGGTAAAAGTAAAAACATGAACAAATGAAATGAAAAAGTAAATATCCTTGATTTCCTTAACAAATTGAATAAACTTCAAATGATTATTAATCAATTTTATCGTGTCCTTCGATATAACTTCTTTCTTAATTTTCGATTGGCAAATAACTGACAACTTTTGTATTTCTTTTTGAAGTAGATCAACTTTAGTACCTGCGTGTAAAACCTGTGAATAGTGATAAAATGTATAATTTTCATTTGTTTATATAAAGATTATCATATCAGTAATATTTACCAATGTAGTCAGCATTCCTTCTGCCAAAGCTTGGATGTTGGTACTTATAAGAGCTGCGGTAAATTGAAAAAAGCATACAACCTCAAATACAGGCGATTCCTTACAAAATGATGGGAATTTCGAAGGCAAAACATATAGCCTTTGATCAACTACTCCGGAACTGTACGCTATAATAGCATTAACTAAAAAAGTTATCACATTCGCATTGTACGCTCCAATAATCCATTTAGTTAAGTATTTAGAACGTTTAGTATTTTTCATCATGACTTCACAATCGGAAGATCGATTTTCAATTGCCCAATCATTTAAAATTTCATTTATTACTATTTTTAAATTTCTAATGTATATTAAAATAATACATATATGTATACATAATGATATATAACAATAATTTGGCAAAATATCGGTGTTATTAGTACCGAAAGTGCATTGAACTTAATTACCTGCCTTTCGAACGTAACGCTATCAGCTTTAATATGGCTGTGACTACTGCCATTGTTGCGCCCAAATTGCCCATTAATGCATCAAGTTTGCTGACGACAAGTGCCGTGTGCCATAACTGAAACGCCAAACATGTCAGCAGCCAAATGATTGCTATACAAAATCCTACCGAGCTTGTGTAGCCTGGCCACAAACCTATGACTTGTAGTTCTACTTGAATATGATGCAAGACTATTTGGACCGACATAATTTTCTTTGTGAGTTTTCAGAATACTATTAATCTAATTCAAATTAAAAGCCAACTCTTAGAGGCATATTATGAAAATTTTAAGATTTGTATGTGTAGAATTGTTAAACAACAGTCACTCTAACTTGCCAGCCGAGGTGTACATACGCCTCAAGATGTTCCTCTGCAATCAACGTAATCTCGTACGTAAAATATGTGTAGGGAAATTTTAGTATCTTTTAAGATTAAATGCTGCAAATAAAAGGAATCGATAAAGCCTAGATTACTGATTCCTGAATACTTAAAAATATTGTAGACATAAATTTGCGTGTCTTATAAAGTTATCACGATCGATTAACTTTTTTTACTACTTTCAGTTTTCTCATACAAAAGTTATTATGTTCCTAATAAGATGAATAGAAAGTATCTAAAAAGTATTAAATGAGAATAAAAGAATAATAGGTTCAGTTAGCTTACTGATATTCAAAAGAAATTGCAAAAATCTCGTATTGATCCCAACGTCTTGATTAAACTGCTTAGCTTTTAAACTATTTAAAAAGTATTTCATATCTGAAGTATCATACTGAGCGAATATATTTCAAGAAACTGTACACAAAATTTAGTCATGTGAATTCCAGGCCAAGCGCATATTCAATACAAACCAACACCAATCATACTTTAGCAACACAAATTCGATTCGTTTGTTAAATAAAATTTTATGCGGTAGAAATTTTTCAAGCTCGTAGAAATAACACCAAATCTACTTCTCGTTTATACTGTTTTCGTTGGTGTAAGGGTGGAAGCTTCCAATGCGTATTTATACGTGGCAAGGTATAAAGCGTATACGCAGTTCTCAATGGTGTTACATGCTCGAGCACCGGTATCGATACCAGCTAGGAGGCTACTAATTTTCCTTCTCTTCTGTTCTGCGTTTCGGTTGAGCAAAGGCCTAAACTATGTATAGAATCTACTGTATACTTACATAATCATCTGAAATATTCAACCGGTAGAAGAGCACAGGCCAGAAGGAAGTTTTTTCTCTGGCCGCTTGGAGTGCGAAACTTACAGTCATGCAATTTTACCGTACACATACGACTTATAAATAAAACAATGTAGATCTAGGTACTAGCAAAGACATTGTCGCGCACATCTGTTCTTTACAATTAAAGTTTTACTTACAATTTAGTTATTCTAATGCATCACAATATTTCTTCTTGCCAGAAATAGCTTTGTAATTTTATTAAGTTTGGAAGTGAAATACATTGTGTGCATGCGTGTGCTTGCCTATACTTTAGTTTCGACTCAATGAATTGTATTGTACTACAAAGCTAATTAAAAATAAAAATTATATCCCACAAGCAGAAATAGTATATTGTGTGCCAAGGGCGTAAAGTGGGCTTTTTAAACGGAGTGTGGAATTTGAAGTACAAGTCAAGGCTAGTTAACCCAAGCCGAAGGCGATAGCGTTTACGAGGTCAAAAAACTCATTTTACGCCCTTGTTGCAAATCATATTTTTTGTAACCCAAGTATGGATTTTTGCGTTTATTTTAACATATTGAGTGGGGCTGGGTTATATTGTGTACCAAGAGTATAAAGTGGATTTTTGTAAACCGAGTTTACAGTTAGCCCGAGCTAAGGGCGCGTTATAATTTCTAACATTAATTGGACACGCAGAGTCTAGACAGATAAAATGATTTCTTGTCTTAAGAAAATAGAATTTATTACATCATATAATACAACAATTTTATAAAGTAAACACCACACTCCTTAAAATCATTCTGATGGAAACCATCATTATCGAGTTGCTCTAGTTAATGAGAGAATAGAAAATGAAGTCCTAATCACCTAAAAAGAAGAGATAAAGTCGTATCGAACGAAATTTACTGAAGGTTATAACTATATTTTTGGCTTATAACTAGATAGATAACTTACACCTGATAAATAAAAAAGTGATAACTGGCCAAAGCTTGCTGTTGTAAGAGATGTGGCGTTTCGAGCTTTCATTATCATAAATGAAATTGCTTTAATGTTAGTAACGTCAAGGTCGTACCAAGAACTGTTATATAGTTCATCGAAGATTCGCATACTCTAAAAAAATAGAAAAATAATTAATATATACATAAAAATGTTATTTTTCAGTTATTCAATTTATGTATTTACCTGATTCATAAGATATTCACCAGCAATACAATAAATTGTAGTACTAGCTAAGGCTCTTGTTGTAAATAACCCGTAAAGAAACAATTTGATTGATCTGTCTCCACGCTCTAACGTCTACTTAATAAAATTTATCCACTTAATAACAACTTAATAATAATTTTTAAAGGAAAAATGGTATCGATTAAGGCTATTTTGAGTCTATAATTACATCAATGAACATATATCCAACAGAGACGTGCAAAAAGGTAAAAGCAAAAACATGAACGAACGAAATAAAATAGTAAATATCCTTGACTTCTTTAACAAATTTAATAAAATTTAAATGTTTATTAATCAATTGAATTGTGGTCTTCGATATAACTTCTTTATTAGTTTTCGATTGGCAAAGAACTGACAGCTTTTGTATTTCTTTTTGCAGTAGGTGAACTTTAGTACCTGCGTGTAAAACCTGTAAATAGTGATAAAATGTATAATGTTCATTTGTTTATGTAAAAATTGGCGAATCCGTAATATTTACTAATGTAGTCAGCATTCCTTCTACCAGAACTTGAACGTTGGTACTTATAAGCGATGCGGAAAATTGGAAGAAGCATACAATCTCAAATACAGGTGATTGCTTACAAAATGATGGAAATTTTGAAGGCAAAACATACAACCTCTTATCAACAACTCCGGAACTGTACGCTATAATAGCATTAACTAAATAAGTTGTCACCGTCGCATTGTACGCTCCAATCATCCACTTTGTTAAGTACTCAGCACGTTTAGTATTTTTTATCATGACTTCACAGTCTGACGATCGATTTTCAATTTCCCAATCATTTAAAATTTCATTTATTACTATTTTTACATTTCTAATTTATATTAAAATAATACATATAAGTATATATATACATAATAATGATTTGAAATATCGGTATTATTAGTACCGAAAATACATTGAACTTAATTACCTGCCTTTCATATGGAACGCTATCAACTTCAGTGTCGCTGTGGACACGGCCATTGTTGCGCCCAAATTGCCCATTAATGCGTCGAGTTTGCTGAAAACAATTGCCGCGTGCCATAACTGAAACGCTAAACACGTCAAGAGCCAAGTGATTGCTATAAAAAATCCCACTGAGCTCGTGTAGCCTGGCCACAAACCTATCACTTGCAGTCCTACTTGAACATGATGCAAGACTATTTTGACTGACATGATTCTCTTTGTGAGTTTGTCAGAATGCTACAAATCTAACACAAACATTCATCTGTAATCAACTGTTTATATGAAATAAGTAAAGGGAAATTTTTATTAAGTTTAAATGATGCAAATAAAAGAAATCGATAAGTTGTAGATCGCTGATTTCTGAATAATTTAGAATATCACATAAAGTAATGTGCACGCTTTATTCAAAAGCATCGTCGTTAACCTTTGTTCACTAGCTGAATCTTGCAGATTTCTTCATACCACAATTTTTATGTTTTAATAATACAATAAATAGAAAGTATATAGAAAGTTCAAGAGATAACAAATATTACGATACCAGTAGCATAAGTCGTAGTTTACAGCGCGGAGTTTATAAGCGCCCAAGCTTACTGAATGTGCTTAACGCTGTGACATGAAGAATGACTTATGACACGTGTAATGTATGTTTTTTTACATTCCATTCTTGCACCATGTGGTTAACGTCCGAGCATATAGCGAAGATGATAAGCACGGTGCAATAATGGACTACTTATGTTACAACTAGGAGTGATATACATGCGGATTTATGCCACGCAGTGCTGTAAAAGAATAAGAGGTTCGGTTTTATGATTTCAAGGACTTTATTAAACTTTCTAGCTTTCAAACGATTAATTTAAAACAGTGTTCCAAAAAACTCAACACACAATTTAATCACGTGAATTCCAGGCCAAGTGCTTATTAAATAGAGACCAACACCATTCATACTTTAATAACATAAAATTCAATTAGTTTGATAAATAAAAACTTATGCCGAGAAAAATAACTCATGTTCAAAGCTAGTCGAACTGATACCAAATCTTGCTTGCTCTTTAAGTTGTTTTTCGCTGATGTAACAATGTAAGGGCGGAAGACCTTCCAATGATATTGCGTATGTAAACGTGACAAGATATGAAGCGTATACGAAATTCTCAATAGTAATACATGCTCGAGTACTGGTATCGATACCAGCTGGGAGGCTACTAATTTTCGTTCTCTTCTGCTATGTGTTTCGGATGGGCAGAGGCCTACACTATGTATAGAGTCTACTCTATACTTACATATTCTTCTGAAATATTCAATCGGTAGAAGAGCACAGGCCAGAAGGAAGTTTTTTCTTTGGTAGCATGGAGTACGAAACTTACAGTCATGCAATTTCGTCGCACACACACACCTTATGAATAAATTAATTTGAATCTATGCGCTAGCAAAGGCATTATTGTGCATATTCATCAATATTGCTTCTTGCTAGAGGAAGAAGCTTTGTGATATCAATTTTTGAAGTTTTAGTAAAAACATGTTAGACAGGTGTTTTGAAGTGCTTTCGAGCAAAATACAATGTTTTTGGAAAAATTCTCGAGTGGATGAGTGTATGTGTGCTGTGTGCCGCACCTAGATCTCAGTTTCTATTTAACAGATTTGATTTCCACAAAGCTAATAATCAAGTCTTTTATGGTCTTCTTTATTTATGGTATTTTTTGTGTATTCTATTGAATTCGACAATACTGCATCTGAAAGAATATGAAATTACCTAGTTTTTCCTGTATTATTTGTCGGATTAACCGTTTCGTTTTACTGTAATAAAATTGATGATTTTTGTGCAGAAACCTGCATCCTTAAAATTAAAAAGTATAACCTTGTGAAAAAAAAGCTATAAGAACTGTGTACATCGAATTTTTAACTAAATTATCTTTTTATTTTAAGTGCCCAACGATTACGTAAGTAGAAAACACATTGAATCACTTTTTTGCTCACAAATCCTCAGGTAATTATTAGCCAAATTTTTCAGTATGATATTAATTGTTTGATATTTGTAACGAAAAATTGTCGCTTCTCATTTATATGTACATAAATTAATCACAAGCTATAGAAACTTTTTGAAATTTTTTGATTGCTTATAGTATAATTACTATAAATATAACAACAGTTTGTTCAAAGATATATTCAAAATTTTTTTCCGGCGACTGTACAATTCTTGTAAATGTGGTTATCGCTGTTTTATAAATTTAACACTTAGACATCAGTTACAATTAATCATTAATAAATATTAAATAATGATAACAATAAGAAATATTTTGAATACTAACTCTTTATTTTATTGTCCACTCACAAATAATAATTACAATACTTCAGAGAAATTCATAAAAAAAGTATATATACTTTTTTTATGAATTTCTCTGAAACACACTTTTTTCTTTCTCATTTAACAATTCGTTGCCAAGTAATTAACCCCTATTTCTACTCGTGTTCCATCGGGCTCCTCAGCACGCACAAATGATGAGTATAGGAGGACGAATAATCTGTAATAAAAAATATTTTTACAGTTACAATTGTGTCAGAATAAATACGCGAGAGAGTGACAAATGTTACTACTGTAAGAAACACGGGTTATCTACGTTTCATAATTATAATAAAAATTTTCTTCGTATCGAACGGCTCTAGTACCTTAGTATTGTAGTATTTCCAGTAGTTTTTTATAGATCAACTTTTTGTAAAAGAAGATGTATAACTTTCAAAAAATGTGTTTTCACTTCAAGACATCAAGTATTCGTTAACAATGAGATGCAGCAGCGAATGAGGCACTGACAATATACACTATGCACAGTATCAATGTA
Organism: Muscidifurax raptorellus; assembly: GCA_020010945.3. Classification (NCBI taxonomy): domain Eukaryota; kingdom Metazoa; phylum Arthropoda; class Insecta; order Hymenoptera; family Pteromalidae; genus Muscidifurax; species Muscidifurax raptorellus. Next base: position 4,261,795 of record CM052079.1, on the reverse strand, counting down.
GAAATATTATCTTGCTTTATGTTATTAACGATATATACATAAATCACATATTTTAATAGCTTCGTATTTCTTAAAAGATACGTATATGTACCTCTGAATTTATAAACATGGATATGTCTATAATTATAGTAAACACTAAAATTATTAAAAACATGTGAAAAGATGAGGCGTATATAAGATTAAATCCCTTGAATACGTTGCGTAAATTCGATAAAATCATTTTTGTAGACAACTGTATGTCAATGATAATATTAGCATTACTCGTGCATACTTCGTCTGTTCATCGAACTGTCAAACTTTTGGACAAATTAAACAGTATTCCAAATTTAAAATATCCTTGAATGAAATTGCGTATAATGTACACATACACAGCGGCAAGAGTAAGGTGTTTTTTTCGCAATGAGTTAAAGGGTGCTAAACTTGCGATCAAACAATTTCGCTGAACTTACCCGGCTATTCTTAAATTATTGTGGTCATGATCCGCACTGTTAATGTCTCCAAGCATGCATAAAATATGCAGTTGATTTACTTGTCATGCGAAGAAACTATATGTTTATCGGTAATGTTATAAAAATAAGCACTAAAAATCAACAGCAATATTTCCAAAGTATGGGCTGTTATAGTCATATCAACTATTAAAAATAACAATAACAAGTTACAAAATTAATAATATGACAAAAGACATTTAACGCACAATCATTCAGCAAACTGTCTTCTCACAGCAAGAATCTATTGCTTACTGATATTTTTTGTGTTATTTCGGCTGCGTGAGCATAGCAACATACATACACACACTGCGCTTCGTAAATATTGAAGTAAAGTTCGGAACAAACTTTTTTTAATAGATATAAGAAAATCGAGGGTGGATGCATACAATGTATTTCATACTAAGCTGCAACGTTTTAGCATCGAATAAAATACAATGTATGGTGCACATGCGTTACCACAAGGCACTGGGCTTTATAAATTTCATATAAGGAAGCTTCTTTGTTCAATCCCTCGACCGCTTCCTAGGGGACGATGAGGGCAATGCCCTTTTTTCTCCGCGGACCTTTGTGATTTAAGATGTACATATCATTCGACTATTATTTTATGTTTGTGGCATACAGCTTTATGTCTGTAGATTTGCGGTTTACGAACTATAGCTATAGCTATAGTCTTCCAGAAGGATCATATGGTATAACTTTGTATTATTATATTTTAAAATTAAAACACAAAGCGAGAGTGTTTTTTAAGTTCCTAATTGATTACAACTAAAAAAAATTAAGAAATTTGATAAATACTGATCTGAACTATAATAACGAATAATCGCACGAATAATAGATATAGATCCAATTTTTCGTGTCCAAATCATACGCTAGTCGTATGAATAAATAAGTTGAGAGCGCGATCGATTTTCTCGAAGATCATGATCACGCTACGCTTTTATTTAGCTAATTCTATATGCACTGCTTCGTGCTTCTCTAACGTATATAGACGGTTCAATGATTACAGGTTACAAAACATAATATTTTTTGCTCCTATGGGGTTTCTTTTTGTGATAAAAAAAGCTGCTCAGCACGTTTAAAATTGTAATTTTCAAACTAGATATGTAAAGTCTAGACAGGTGCCATTTCATTCATGAATACCTGTTTTAAGAAAATATAATTTATTATGTCATATAATACAACAATTTTATAAAGTAAACACCATACTCCTTAAAATCATTGTGATGGAAAACCATCATTATCGAGTTGCTCTAGTTAATGAAAGAATAGAAAATGAAGTCCTAATCACCTGAAAAGAAAGAGACGAAGAGATATAAAATGAAATTTACTGCGTGTCATAACTTTATTATTGGCTTATAAGGAAATAAATAACTTACACTTGATAAATAAAAAAGTGATAACTGGCCAAAACTTGCTGATGTAAGAGATGTGGCGTTTCGAGCTTTCATTATCATAAAAGAAATTGCTTTAATATTTATAATATCAAATTCGTACCAAGCACTGTTGTATAGCTCATCGAAGATTCGCATACTCTAAAATAGATATGAAAACAAATAAATCAAAATATTTTGTCATTCATAAAATGTATTTATTACCTGATTCATGAGATATTCACCAGCAATACAATAGATTGTAGTACTGGCTAAGGCTCTTGTTGTAAATAGCCCGTAGAGAAATAATTTGATTGATCTGTCTCCACGCTCTAACGTCTAATCAACAAAATTTAGTTCCATTTAATTACAAATTAGTAATTTTAGAAGAAAGAATGACATCGTTAAAGCTAATTTGAGTCTATAATTACATCAATAAACATATATCCAACAATGACGTGCAAAAAGGTAAAAGTAAAAACATGAACAAATGAAACAAAAAAATAAATGTCCTTGATTTCTTTTACAAATTTAATAAAATTCAAATGTTTATTAATCAATGCTCTTGTAGCCTTCCTTATAATGCCCTTGTCAGTTTTCGATTGGCAAATAACTGACAACTTTCGTATTTTGGTTTGCAATAAGTGAACTTTAGTACCTGCGTGCAGTACCTATGAATTGTAATAAAATGTATAATTCTTACATTTATGTAAAGATAAATATTATTTTTGTTTTACCAATACGGTCAGCATCCCTTCTATCAATGCATGGACATTAGCGCTTATAATAGCAATGGTAAATTGAAAGAAGCATACAATCTCAAATACAGGTGATTGCTTACAAAATGATGGAAATTTTGAAGGCAAAACATACAGCCTCTTGTCAACAACTCCAGAACTGTAGGCTATAATAGCATTAACTAAATATGTTATCACGGTCCCATTACAAACTCCAGTAATCCATTTAGTTAAGTACTTAGCACGTTCAGTATTTTTTATCATGACTTTACAATTTGAAGATCGATTTTCAATTGTCCAATCATTCAAGATTTCATTTATAACTATTATAATATTTCTAATTTTTTTAAAAACAATATAACAGTGATTTGGCGAAATATCGAAATTATGTACCGAAAGTGCATTGAACTTGATTACCTGCCTTTCATACGGAACGCTGTCAGCTTTAATATGGCCGTGATTACTGCCATTGTTGCTCCTAAATTACCCATTAATGCGTCAAGTTTGCTAAAAACAATTGCCGCGTGCCATAACTGAAATGCCAAGCACGTCAGGAGCAAAGCGATTATTATGAAAAATCCCACGGAGCTCGTATAGCCTGGCCACAAGCCTATCACTTGTAGTCCTATTCGAACATGATGCATGACTATTTTGGCTGACATGATTGTTCTTATGAGTTTGTTAGAATGCTATCAGTCTAATACAAATACTTGACTGCAACGTAACTAAAAAATTGAATTAAAAGCAAATACTTTGAGACGAATAAAACTCTGTGCATCAAACGTAGCACCGTAAAACGAGATCCAGTCGAACTTGCTGGTCGAGCTGCACATATGCGGCTCTAGGCATTCCTCTGTAATCAACGTAATATTTTATGCCAAGTAAGTATAGGGGGATTTGATTATCTACCAAGATTAAAGGCTGAAAATAAAATATCTCGATAAACCGTAGACCACTTATCCCTAAATAATTCAAAATATCCTACACAGAAGACTGGACTTTGGTGAATAAGCAAACGGAAACCACCAAACATTTACTTAAATTGTATACGACATTTTCTCTTCAATTTGTATGAGCCGTTCAAGTTTTAGATCTGCATCTTACTGCGTTTGAGTATCTAGTAGCCGCAATCGTTGACAAAGAAATCTTACTTTATATGCAACCAACAAACATCTATTTACAATCTTTATATAATATAATATTACTACAACAATATTTTTTTAAATTAGGAACATAAATGTACAACGCATTGCTCGTATAAGTGAAAAGTATGGAAACATAGTTTTGTCTAAAATAAAAGTGTATGAGTATATACGTATAATATAAGTATATCATTATTTTATGATGATATTTCATGAAGTAATATATTAAAGTATTGCCAAATGGTGCACATCGTATTTTTTATTTTATCTGTATTTAAAGTTATTTAATCATTTATTAATCATAGTACAAAAATTTCTCTTATAATGGATTTTATCACATATATTTCCGTAAAATAATCAAGCGACATCGTTGAGTGCTTTCATATGAGATAGATATTCATGTATTCAAAAAATCTCTGTGTAAATTTTATCATTCATTTTTTAAATTTGAATTTGTTGTTTTTGTTATTAATTCTTGCGGGAGTAAAAATATTAATATTTGAAGGCTTTATTCTTTATTTTATTTTTTTATCATATTCACAATAGAACCAACGTTTTTCATATATTTTTAGAGACTTTTATCGTACTGCTCGAACTAACGATAGGTACGAAAATGAAGTCTTCATTATCTGAAAAAATCAGTCTTATTAAAATAATAATAATAAATATTATTATATTATCTTAATATCTGATCGTGCGGAATCAAAATAAAAGTTGTTACTACAAATATTGCTTGACCCTAGCATTCACTGAATGTCCGAGAATCAGCCATATTATATGAGTTTTGTCTTGTAAATAATGAGCAAATGGTAAAAAGGAAGCAAAAAATGTACATACACTTGTTAGATATATCAGAGATAGTGTGCTAAATTTTCCAACAGTTAGTTTCACTGGTTTTCGAGCTTTAAGTAACATAAAACATATTGCTTTCTTATAAGAAGATGGAAATTCATACCAATAGCAATTGTACAACTCGTTGAAAATGATCTCACTCTACGATAAACAATATATGTGATAATCTTGACGATAGTAATAATTAATATATTATAACTGACCTGGCTCGTTAAGTATTCTCCTACAATACAATAATAACCTGCACTCACTAAAAACGATGTTGTTAATATTGCGTAGTGAATTAAATTGACTGGTTTTGTACCGCGTTCTAATCCCTGGATAAATGTCACGATTTTAAACTTTAAACTATATATTTAGATAGATATATTGAAATTGTTTGTTCTTTTAAGTACTTTAGTATTCTACTTACATCAATGAACATATATCCAGATACAACTTGAATTAGAGTTAAGAAAAATATGTGAAAAAATGAAACATAAGAAAAAACATCCTGAATATCTTCTGAAAATTTAACGAACTTAAAGTGTTCTTTAGATAATTTTCGTAAAGACAGCTTTAATTTTTTGTTATTGTTATCTGTTTTGCAAATTATTGAAAAATTCAGAATCTCTCTCTTAACAAAGTCCACTTTTGAGGATGCATGTAGAACCTGACCGTAAATGAATTCATTATTTATATCTATATTTATAATTTGAATCTAATTGTACTTACAAAAGTTGCTAGTAAACCTTCAAGTAAAGCATGACTGTTGAAGCATATTGATGCAGTGACGAATTGAGCAAATATTATAATCTCATACAACGGCGTTTGTCTTCCATCAATAGGAAAAGTTACTGGCGCTAAAAATTTTCTATCTTCAACATCATCAAATATATAAGATATTACAGTTCTCAAGAAATAAGTGAAATTCATGCTGTTATATAGAAAGATAACGGATTTGGACACTATTTGGGAACGAGTGCAATTTTCTACCATCATTTTAGATACAAGTCCGTTGTCAATCTTCCAGTCATTAAAAATTTGACTAATCACCACCATTAATTTTCTAAGTTGAAAAAGTTCAAAATTATGTTAGTTAATCACGTTTAATCAAAAGTAAGATAAAATAGTATATGCATCATATTATGTGAAAGAATACCTCCGTTTTATTCGTACTGTGACAAACTTGAATAAACCCAAAACTACTCCTATTGTTGATACTAAATTATCCATAAGTACTTCAAGATCATGATAAACTTCAAAAACGTTCCATATTTCAAAGATAAGAAAAAATAACATTATTCCAATAGCAAAATAAAAACCTGGCAATTGCAACTTTCCTGGCCAACTGCCAACTACCCGTAAACCGAATTGATGATGTCCTATGAAAATATTTCCATGCATTGTGCTCATTATTTATCTGAAAAGCACTAATTACTACTCTTGGTCGGCACATGTATAAACACTAAATATTCAAATCGGGTTTGTTTAAATATTATTGATCTTCAAACTAAATAATGGTAGAAATGTATGTATTCATGATTTATTATTACAAAAAGAAAATTACTTACATCTGGCACTTGTTTATAGGATAATAAAATTTATATGTACATTTAATCAACGCAAGTGTTATTTTACAATATGGAAAAAATATAAATTTTTACAAAAATAACCTTAATGACTGAGCAGTAATAATCGACTACGACAACGATAATCTAAAGAAAAACTTGATCATACTGCGCACACGCGATCAAGAGAACTATATGCGGTATTGTTAATTTTATATGCAAATTATACTAGAATAAAAAATGTAATTTAGGTTGCTACACACCAATTTGTGCCCAAGCTTTATAAATATCTGAACGTGGAATAGCTTCTGATCCTAAATAAATAAGTATGTAGAAATTACAAATAATAGCTGACATCTCCATAGTGTATCTAACTATTGGTTTTAAAATTTAGTATTTTTTCTCCGTGAAGAGAAGATGAGCATTTCTAACAATAAAATATTGTTTATTAATTTTAATTTGTTTAACAATCAAACTGCTCTCATCATTGCCGAAGCATGAAAATAAGACTGATAGGTATATAAACTTTTGTATTATTAAGATACAATATTTAAAATATTGTGTTACGATATCAGTGCGTGATGTAGAGGATTTTAGCACGAAATCAGAGATTTAAACCCGTGTGAGAATCCGGCATTTCCAGCTATCTGCCTAGTAAGAATAGACTAGAATTTCGCACATAGAGAGTCAAAACAAATTGTATAATATGTTCAACTGAATTTTAATATGTGGATACAATAATGAAAGCAAGTGCATTATATTTTTATTGCTAAATTTATTACAATCCTGTGATTTCGTATCATAAAAAAAAGAAATGTGATTTACTATGCTTTAGTTTATCTTTGATGAATATCAACTCCATAAAGGAATCATATCCATTATGTTTTATAAGTAATGCTAGTTCTTTAAACATTTAAACGTTTCTTTATATATCAAAAACAAAACTCTTGTAAATAGTAATTAATATAATATTTTATGTATATCTCCTAATTAATATTGAAATATTCATTTTTTTGATACACGTTATATATGTCTTCTCTAAAATGTGATTTCAAGAACAGAATATTTTTATATCTGAGCTTGTATTTCATGCATTTGGTTGTAAAACTTTCATTTGAATATTCGCGCGTAAAGATACGTGCGGTATACGTCACAATAGTTGCGACTACATATATTGATCAATAAAAAGCGCCATCTCTTAGCAAGCTAAGCAACTCAGTATCTGTAAGGACAACTCGGTCGATAAGCAGTTGCTCAGTGTGTGCTGCCATCTGGGTTATCCCATAAGAAAAGTAGAATATGCAGCAAGAAACTGTACCAATAATTTTTATTTCGCAGAGTTTATATACATATGTTTTTGTTAGAGTTTACATCAATATACATTTATAAACAGATTTGTCGTTGTAGATTGTTCCTGACATTGCTGAATTACTATTTAACGTTTCCCATTATAAAATATTCACTTTGTTAGTAACATTTTTTCTTATTTTCAACATATGACTTCAACCTGCAAAAATTAATAATTTTTCGAGCATCACTTGCGCGCTGTCTACACTATACACTAAGAAATGAGTTTTGACTTGGCAACAAAGAGAAAAATACTGAAACGGCAATATTGATAGAGCACACAATTGATAACGATTCTACTATAACTTGTCAGATTTTATTATTTCAACAAAAAATATACATTCTATAATTAAGCCTATTACAACCACGATTAACAATTTCACTTATCCATGATACTTTCAATGCATTTTTCTATCAACAAGTTTTATTACATTAAAAGAAAAAATAAACGATCCGGAGTAGTGTACTGCAAACAAGTCCTCGAAGAAAAAATCTTCTAAGTATCGTCTCGGTATCACATCACGGGGACGATTCGTCGGCTGATCTACGATGCCAAAAAGCGCAAAGATAAACGACACGGCCTGGCCGCCAGCCAAGCCTTTCCCAAGAAGCTTTCGCACGCACGCGCTTGCAGCGAAGCGCTGCATCAAGGATTCGCTTGGCTCTCTTTCTCTCTATATTCTCGCGTCTTTTGTACGCGTGGAACCAAAAGCACTGGCTCTAAGAGACGCATACTGTATACCTAGTCCCTAACGATGGCGCATGTGTGTGAGCGTGGGTTCGTCGACCCGGCGCTGATCTTTATATTGCCACAATTAGTGGCGATAAGGCTTTGGAGAAGCATCTGTAGAGTCGCAGTACAGCGAAGAGATTATGTGATGCAAGAGAGATGTGCCGCGATTAAGCGTCGATTGATTTATATTGTTGTATTTTTTTATGGCTTGGGAAATCGGAAGATTCGGTTTGTCGAGTGATGCGCGCTACGAGAGGCTTAAAATAGAACGCGAAGACGAGACAATTGTTCTTGTTGATACACGAAAACGTCGTGTATTGCCGCGATTCGTCATTTGGAATTTTCTATTGTTGTAAAAGCCAGAGTTGAAAATACTTCAGCTGGATCGGGATTCGATTTTAACAAAAACTTAGAAGATTTTTATTGTACACCCTCTGTTTTAAAATTAAATTCCTAAATTTACAGCCAAGGTTGTAAGATGTTAATTTTGTAGATGCTAGCAATTATTAGACCCAGCGTCCGACAATCTATTGGCAAGATTCGCGAGTTTGTCTGCACCATTTAAGCCCATTAAATATTTATATATATATTATTTAAAAACATTCTGCATCATTCTAATGATCTATCTCTCTCTCTCTCTCTCAATCCAACTTATCCGTGATTTATACAGGTATAGTCTCTCATAATTCGAATGCCGCAATTAATATTGACGGACCTAAAATTGACAAGCCTGCCACAGTACAGGGAGCTCACAATGTCAACAAGTCGTAAAATAGTTAAATTGAAGCTAGACGATGCTTGGAAAGTGCCAGGAGTCCGTTCAAATCCAATTGGTACAATAATATGCATGAGAGCATTCTATACGATGTATATACCTCATACTCCTATAAGCTATACTATATTTATGCAAATCACATACTACGCGCTTGAACTTTATAAACGCGTAAAATATTTGAGCAAAAAAATAAAGCGTTAACGCGAACGGATCATTACCGAACAATAATACGATTGCAGAGTCGATGTAAACATATTTTCGCTCGAAAATTACTCGAACGACCGCGCATTGTGTTCTTCATTCACCGCCGACAGGATAACCTCTAGCTTTTATGCACGTGCCCACGTATAACAATACGATCGAATGGTAATCGAGACGCAACGCAAATATCCCGTGGCACGTGTGTTTCGCTATACACGCGATCATATATATGAGAATTTCGATCTGGGACCTGTGATTTTGATATTCGAACATAGAGCAGTCGATTAGCTTCCGATCGATTGTCCAGCTTTTTGTTTTCTCAAAGAGAATTTGAGAAAGCAAGGTTTGTGTAAAGATGAAGATTTTCAAATCAATAATTTTTATAGATTTGAATCGATGAGTAAGAAAGTGTTTTCTTGATGCCTGTCCGATGCCTGTACGTATATGTACAATGTAGATTTGAGGTTAATGAAAACCTTAAATATTTGAAACGTCAATAGCGTGTCACCTCTCATAAGAAATACATGGAAATTGTCATGAAGGCTGAGGTTCTAAATATTAAAAGTTTCCAGCAATGGATGTATACATGTGTAAATAAATGTTTCAACGCATTAAGTTACGAAGGTCTGTATATGAAATGTCATAAAGCTAGAAATGATTACATTTCGAACAATCTTTTAAGTACCGCCATAAATAAACAAAAAAACAGTATAGTAGTTGCACACAAACTGCCCACAACGTCACCTTAGGGCAAACAATATTTAACACCACTAATTCGCATTAGCGAGGATGAAAACGAAAATCTTCCACAATACGACAAAGTCGACAGTAAAGCTTACTTTATAGGGTCACTTAGCGCCACTTTTTATCGCGGACGCCGCCTCCGCGCAAACATCTAAGTACACGCGCTGTAATGAATCAGCCACGGCCATTACGACTCGGAAAGTCGCGCGCGTTAAACCGGCGGCTGCTGTCGTGTATTATTGAAAATATTATTGAACGTGTCTGCAATGCGGTGGAAGTGTTTGCTTTCGAGCGAGAGAGGAAACTTTATCACGGTCGACGAGCAAAATTTGAGAGAAAGATAACGCGCTTTTCATTTATGTCGAGGGTCCACGAGGCTCCAGCAAGTTATTCGCTTGGAAAATTTCGAATTTACTCAGTTCAATCGTATGGATGTACCACTGCTGTGTGCATTATAATACCGCCTCTTGTTTTTCACTCCGCAGGGATGTGATTTACGCGCACTACGCTTTCGAAGAGATTGGAAAATTACGTGCTTTCGACTTCTCGAAATCGATTCCGAAACGCATCAGTAGGTAATTTTTCTCGTTCATATAATACTCCCGCGTTTAGAAAAAAGACGTTGAAAGACACGACCTATATATTATAAGCTGGTTTTTTACGTAAGGCTCTTTTTGTTTTGACAGCTTTCACGGCGTAGAATTGCAGCCGCGTGGCTCGTAAACACAGGTGTTCGATTTCGTCTTCGAAAATAGGATATTGGACTCTCCTCTCTCTTTCTGATGTCTTGAGCAGCCTAACGTGAATCTATGTCTCGAAAACAAACGATGCAGCTGCGTCGCGGAAAATGATGTCGGTAGCGCAATAAAATGTATTTGAGGATTCTGTGATGCATTTCACTTTATCGCTGCTACACACACATATCGGTTACACTGTTTACACAGAGACTGCGATTAGTTTCTGCTAATGTTTCTGCTTAAAGCATTTCGGGTTCATGGATAAGCGGCCCAAGCGCAGCAGTTCCGTCTGAAAGCAGCTTTGGTAATTATAGGTGAGAAAGCGCAATATAGATATGTGCATTGCGAACAAAGCGCCATCTATGTTCTCTGGCCAGTGACATTACCCCTATAAAATTACGCTTTGTGTCGATGTATATTGTATAGAATCACAAAAACAGTTTTTGATAAAAAAATGTTCATCATATTTTTTGAATTTTTTACTCGAGGTTAGTAATGAATGTCGTTGTTAGATCGAACAAGAATGAAATGCCAGAAGGGAACAGCTGTTGTAAAAAATTCATGAAACGATATTTCACTTCACACCAAAATCGGGTCGACTCTGTTTACTGCGTATCGGTCCCGTGCGACGCCGTGTATTATACTCCCGATGAGTATATGATAGTATAATGTATACACATGCCAAACTGGCCGCCCCCTACTGTCCATCATCGCTCGGCCGTAAACAAACTGTTGTTACTTATTAAATAACGGAAAATTTCGCTAAAACATTCTAACCTTTCGACCAGACGCTGAAAAAGGTCTATATACACACTGTTTGTGATTAGTCATCAGTGCGTCGTAGTATATAATCTCCACGCATACCCATCGCTTGAAAAATGAAATCGAGTCGAGCGCATAGCTCGTAAAAAGTCGAATAACACCGTTCGCCTATAAACACCGGCAAACAAATTCCCTTCTTTCCGTCTAAAACTCCATGGACAAACATGTTTACGCGAACATTTTTCTCGGCAAATATCGCACGGCGCATTTTCCTATATACTCTTTCGAGCATGTGTTATGTCAATAATATAGAGTCGACGACCTAGAAAGGTTCTTGACTCATCGCGTATGTAGAAAAGGCCACGGTATAAAAAGTTTTTGATCTTTCGCGGAGGCGTCTCGCGGAACATTATAGAAAACAGTATTTCTCATACTGGATGAGTATAGAATCGCTGGCTTATGGTTATTCACCTGCAGCACTTCCACAGCGCGTAAAGTCGGCTTATATTGGAAAAGTTCAGGGTATATTGCATCGTGTATGTATATATAGTATATCCGAAGACTTTCAGTTCCACTCGGTTTCTGGCGTTCATTGACACGTATATAGGTATAGAGCTGTATACGAGATTGACCGCTCGAAGTTTCGGCGACATGCGGCATCATAATCTTGCGGATATACGAACTTTTTTCATCTCGCTCGGTCTTTTATCTCTGGCTTATAAATAAAAATATACTTGTATACGGTACAAGCATATCGATGTATAATTATGTAATATAAATATATCTGCAATTTAAAAGGTTCATTAAAATTCCCGATAAAAAATTATAATATACAAACAATGGAACGAGAAGTTAACCACATTCGCTTCGATCATGGCGACGATATAATACGTACACGTACAGCCTGAGCAATTTTCATCGATGACTCACGTTATTGTTCGCCAAAGCGACCGAATCATACGCGAGAAAACAGACGCTTGAGCTCGATCGAGCCTCGCGCGTTCATTCATTGCGCACTGGACGATTTTCGTCTATATGTATAAAAACGAGGGAACTCGTTGAAAGCCACCGCGTCGAGAATCTCGATCCGCAAATTCACTGCAAACTGATGTGTGACGAAAAAATATCGTCTCTTGACGTCTAATTCCGCTGTAGAGCGCGTGTTCGAACAAACTGGACTTGTGCCAATGAGAGGCGCTATTTTAATTCGAATGTTAGATGTATATATATGTGCTCTTTTTGTTAATTGCGTTAGTACGATTATTAGATTTTTTTATAGCCTGGTATAAACTTTTTATAGTTGAAAAATTTCGGTGGCATATACCTGTGTGTAATCATTACACGAAAATAAATTATTAATTTCAGCACAGTTTATTTTACCCAACTCTGTTGCTGCACTGTCGAACGATGGCGCATCGTCATAACCATTATATCGACCTCACTATATTACCAGTAGGTAGTCGCGTTATCGCAGATAAGCGTTATCAAACTACTCTATCGAGATTAACACGAAAACACGTTTCTCTCAAGCGCTGCATATATGAAAAAGCACGAGCGAATAAGTTACACGACGAGAGACTGTGTACACAACTAAAAACTCGCTCTCGTATTATTTTCTCTGTGGTATCGCAGAGGTACACGTGGTTTTCCCGGCCTGTACGTTTTCAATGGAATTACGTATTCACGGGGCTTATCCGGTCGAATGAATATTTACGCGCTGATTGATTCACACGCGGGCACCTCGAAAACATTCGGAGCTCAGAATTGAAAATCACCTTCGCTCGCAGAGACACTGTTGCGCTCCTTTTTTTCTCGCATCACAATGCTGCGAGGTTTATCTCGTTCCGTGGGAGACTGGAATTTTCCCTCTCGTGTGAATTCAGTTCGAGAAATAAAACAAAAATATAGGGCAAGCTCAGAGAGAGAAGACTGAGATCTTTTTACTTTCAAAAGTACTTGTATGTTAACATTGTCAATGTAAATCAATGTAACTTTCAAGATCAATACTATATTATTTAAAAATAATATATCCACGTACTCGTGGGCTGTATCCAGCAGCTCTTTTCCCCTCTCGTCGAAAAACAAACGGCGGTTTGCTCGGTGAATGACACAGAGCTCGGCCTATATATATACCAAAATTTTCGACGAATTTCTGCCTAATTATACAGGCCTGGCCAACGACAAACAAGAGAAGATGCGATTGCGTACAGTTAAGCTGCTTCTCTTGCCCTGATGATAACATTAGCGTAAACACGGTAGTGTTGTGTATATCAGCTTCCGCTAATTGAGGGATAATAGCTGCGAGATTCCATAAGTAGCTATTAACAGAACATGACGGGGAAATTCGATGTTTGTTTTTGAGAAGAATAAAAACAGTTTGTTTTTCCTTTTTCTGCCCGCCTTGGATCGAACGGGAAAAATGCTGCATCGAACACCGTGTTTTGATCGAATAAAACAATGCCAATCAGTAATAAACAACATACTTGTATACAAATATCAGTCAAATCGAATCCTCCAGTTATTCTTTCAGCCGCGCCAAACGTATTGTAAAGGCAGGGATAATTAGCAGAGCAACCTATATAAATCCGAATTTGCGATCGACGTAAATCTTCTATACGCACCTCATTAAAATGAAATAATTCCCTTCAGCGCACGATCCATCATTTAATTGCAAACTCTCGAACACATAATTATATGAAAGAGCCATAATAAAGCCGCTACAGAATCGGAAAAGGGGCAAACACGTGCAGAACCGAGTGAAAAACACGAAACATATACATACAAACATCTCAACGGGCTCTCACCGCCTATGAAAGAAAATTATATCAGCATGACGTGTACTTCGAGACTCTCGAGACGCAGACGCGTGCGCCTGGCGCCGGAATCGCTGAGCTTTCGCACGCGCCGAACGAGCTGAAAGAGAGACGCGAAGGTACATTATGCGATAATGAAAAGCACGTGTCGCGGACTGCTCCGTACACGCGACGTGATTATTGCATGCGATGCCATGATCGTCGGTCAATGTGCGAGCCCTTTCCCGGCGCATGTGCACGCGGCTGTAATAATTTATCGAGGGATTTATATAATCGTTGCTCGTGTGGACAAATTTTTCGGAGACGGGATTTCCAGATACGCGTACGCGTGTTATTGTATGTGGATATGTCCGCGGGTGGGATAATTGAATTGCGGCTGGTATTGTTTGCCGTTTTGCGAGCGATAGTTGGAGGGAGATTTTGCGTCGGAGCAATTGAAAGTTACTGCGCTGATGCAATACACATGCGAGAGACGCTGATAGGGTTTTTTTATCTAACGAGATATACGGTTTAAATGGAATTTTGTTTTGCTTGATATAATGCTCGCTCTTTTCTGAAATTTCCACAGCTTCTCTCGACTAATTCAAGTAAGCACTAATGAGCTTCTTCACAAAATCAAATGTCGAAAACGCATCGGATTTTGGCTCCGTCGTTATATACATTGTTTACTCACGCGAGCTATACGAATGTGTTTAAAAGTTCCCGGTTTACAGTGTAATTGAACTATATGCTGCTTTCGAGAAAATGCAAAACTGAAGCGGTGTTCTTTACCACTAAATTGAGAGAGAGAGAGAGAGAGAGAGAGAGAGGCGGAAAAGCCCCGCTCGGGCCGCCCGCCAAACTTATTCTGAGAGTTCACAAAATCGTTCCTTAATATACTCGACGACGGTCGCTATCATTTTACGGAAAATTTTCTCCTATATAACTACTGCGAGATGTCAAATTTTCCAATGAATACGGCATTAATTATTTTTCCTAACTTCGCGACTGAAAGAACCTTTGACCCCTATGTACAGTCAAGTTGTTTCTCGGAAAATACAATGCTCTACGTACTAGAGCCATCTAAATAGACGCCTACGAAAATTATCAATTTTTCCAGTGATTCACGCAGCCTTAGAGAGAATGACAGTATATCAACACTTGAGTCATGTGTTAGCATACTGCACTTTTGCAAAAAAAAAATTGAATCAATAAACCGATAACTGGTTCAATATATATATAAAACTACGCAAAAATAAAATCACACCCACCCACAATACAGCCTTTCCCATTCTCGAAAAATACAGCGTAACTACCCGCGTGTGCGCGCAAGTATATGAGTATACTTCTCTCGTTGTCCCGCGCGAAAGAAAAAAGCGTCTCGAATCAAGATAATAATATAAAGCTCCTCTCCGCGGGCATATAACAACCGACACGCGCATCCTCCCTCTCTTTCTCTATATACTCGCAGACAGTCGTCTCGTGCGTATATGTATAATATACTTCACGCGGTATATAGTACATAGCAGACGCCGCGACGCGACGCATGCGCCCCTCCACCGACGCGCCTATAAATGCCAGCAGCGCAAGCTCTTCCCCAGTCAGTCGACAGCGCGCAGTCAGCTCGTACACGCATATACACACAGAGTATATACATACTTTTATATAGTGTTCAAGTTGCTTTGCTTTCGCTGCCTCTGTATACAGCTGCAGTAGTGGTGCTATATTTGCAGAATATCGCCTATATCGCCAGCGCGCATTATTTCGTACACAACACTTCTGTTACGATACGAAGATATAATACCAGTGTCATAACCGAGCGCAGCTCAGCTCGCAGTTAAAAGTTTATTCTCAAGACCGTCAAAAAAAACAAACATAAAAAAATGCCGGCCGACGTAGCGATGCACACCAACTTCCTCCACTTCGACAAGTCGAGCAGCAAGCAGTCGAACGTCGACAGCTGCTGGAACACGGAGAACATGAGCGGTTACATGACCCTCTTGGGACCGAACGGTGGTCACCGGCAGTCGGTCCAGGTCAAGGTCTACCGCACGAGCATCGAGCACTTCGCCGTCATCTACCCGCAGAAGAAGCTGTGCCGGCCACTCGGTGTCCTCAACCTGCGCAACACGACGATCGAGCGTTGCGGCGACGAAGGTTTCCTCGTCAGGCAGAAAGGCTGCGACACTCCGGTCGCCCTGACCTTCCTCCTCGAGAACCCCAAGGACATCGACTACTGGATCCTCGCCTTCACCGCGAGATCGTCGCCCCTCGTGCACCAGAGCAGTCTACCCATCGTCGAGGAGGAGGAGATCTAAGCCGATCGCGGCGGAGCTTGTCGTCATTGGGTTGAGTGGCCGAAAGCCACCTGTCGATTCCGCCATGGGCTTCTCTCTCCAAAGGGAAGATGACTTATGCACGACCGGAGCCGTTTTGTGCGCAGGGACACACAGTGCGCGCAAACATAGCCGGTACGTGTGGAGAAAAAGAGAGAGAGAGACTCTTTTATTTTTTGCTTTCGATCAGCTGAGACTTCCCTCAGCTGAGAACTGATATAGACTGTGAGAACTACCCCCCCCCCCCCTCCTTGTACATCGTACACGAGCCAAGAAGATCGATATGATTTTGTCAGAGAGAGTCAACGTCTTCGCTGCATCATCGAGACCTGTATCGCACGAGGGAGAGAGAACAGCTGCCGAGTCACACGACCCCATGCGGAGGCAACAGAAGAGAGAAGAATACGCGTATATATAAGTGTGTAACGCAATGGACTCGTTTCGTTTTGACTTTTCACGCGGTATTATTATTATACCTCGTTATACGCATAAAAACAAAGTATTTATTTAAAAAAAAAAAAAAAAAAAATCAAAGTCAAATCGGAACGATCTTGGATTAAGGTCGACGCTTGTATAAAAAAGAGAAAGAACGAGGAGAAACGCGATATCTGGATCTGTAGGTCTGACATGCGTGTACATACCGGCATCGCGAATGGGGTTGGCTTTTTGCCGGCTCTTATTATATACAGCATCAGGAAATGATAGTCTCGCGCTCGCGTTCGTGGGCAGGACAGGAAAGTACATTCCCCTCTCGTTCTTTCTCTCCTCTAGCACTCGAGGCAAGGCTGCACCGTTAGATCCAGCCTGGCAACACAGACGCGAGCGGAAGTCTTGTCTGCCTTTGATTTTTTTTCTCTTCTTCTCCTCCGACGTATTATCGCACGAAGCGTTGATCGAGTGGACTGGAGCAGAGAGGGCGTATTCGTGGAAAACATTGTTCGTTTGACGATAGTTGAATAGATGATGTTTAATTAGCTTCAAACGTTGATGATACATCGAGATGTCACTGTATAACTTAATATACAGTCGCTCCCTCTGCTTCGGTTTGCTTTGCATTTTTCTTTTTCATCTTTTCGATCACTGGGTCTTCCCTCGTGTTGAGATGCATATATATATATACATTATACGATGACATTGTACTATCGTTGTGTGGGTACGTAAGTTATAATGATGTCCTCCTTACCTAGATTTTAAGACTCGTCTGTGATATACACTGTAAAATGAAAATTCGCGATACTCGTACGACGTGTCGTCATTGTGCGTAGACTTATAACAAAGAGAATAGTGTGTTCGTCTCTCCATTTCTTCTTCTTTTTTTTTCTCGATAATATAATACTGTTTTGCGGTGAGAGAATGTGTGTGTTTTCGAGAAAAACGTGGTGACGAAAAATGAGGAAAAAAAGAATGTTTGTACGATAATGAACGTGAAGTTCGATAGACTTATGAGCCTTTCGATTGTTTGAGGACCAGCTATCATAACAATGTATAAGTGCATATGATCGATGCTTCTTTTTTCTTTCTTCTCATTCGTATATAATCTCCACTCATTGTCAGTACGTTCGTTTCGGCTATGTTCAATTATACCGCAAACAATGAAGTTTCGATTAAAACAAAAATAATAAATTGTCGTAAATATTGATCGGACTCGCCAATCAATAATTGATTCGAGTTTTCATTGTTTTCGCACACACATGCACTACACGACTTCGTGCATATAACAAGAGCACAAACCTGTATAGTGTACAACAGCGACGCATATATATGTAATGGAATCACAAATGTAAGCTCGAACTTAATATGCCACACTGTTATATCCCGCGATTCAGTTGCGAATGATATCTTTGCGTGTCTGTGCTTGTTATTTACCGTATGTATACACGATAGACAAGAATTTACGCGCCCTCATTAGTTTTGTAATAATCTTACACATTAATATTATTACTGCTATATCATTACTACAACAACTACTACTGTATTATTATTATAATTAAGTCTATAAATATACGAAAAATCAGTGAATCTTAAAAAAATAATCTTCTTATTTGCCTCGAAACTTCCTATCCTCTCTCTATCTCTCCTGTCGTGCAAATCCCATCAGGTAACCTGATGTCATCGGGCGAATGCATAATCATCGCCGATAGCTCGCACGTCACGTGCACGACTGCTGCTGCATATATAGTCTGCGTATTTTGAAATATAAGCGCGAGCCGAGATCGGCTTGGCATTGGCACATAAAAAGTGTAGCTTGAAATATTGAATGTCCATCATGTGATCGGCATATACATTCCAGAGACTTTATCTAGTATTTTTCTTCGTTTAAGACGTTTATCTCGCGTTATTTGCATTAAGCGGATTTCTTATTTTACTCTGGTTTGAGATTTTAATTTCATATATTTTTTTGCTGGCTTGATATTTGTGCGATGAATGTAGATGAGCCGTGATTCGATGTTTTTAGATATTTTGAACTGATTTTTTCCTACATAATTATTAATGAATTACCGATTGACTTTTGCGCAATGAATTTTTTTCTGAACTGCGTAATTACTTACTATTTGGTTTTGAACATGATTGATTCTGTAGCTGTGAAAAACTATCTACGCACCTGCATCCATCTAAATGTTAATGAACTTCAACTTATTTTGACATTATGCGGGTTCAATTACCGTTTGCTATACACGCACGATAATAATTCCAATGATTATTACGTTTGTTTTTTTTTAACTCTATATTCGAGATAAAAATTTATTCTCTATCGATCTCTACACCAATGACTACTTTAACCTATTTTTCCTTTACAGAATTACTTCATCGGATACTACATCACTCAAAAGTCAATGTTACACACACACACACACACACACGCAGTCACAACCAGGTGAGTCTCCAAATTGTTATATTCACCAAAACTCCAACGCTGCACTCCAGCCTCGGTTTTCCCCAAATCTTTCAAAAGCCCATACACACACCCCAGAAACCTACGTACACACGCACGTTACCCTATATAACGGAATCGAAAGCGAAGCGGGAAACTTGGCTCGTCCGTCGTGCGCCAAATTTAGCCCTGCGCAGTATACAATTCGTCTCGACGGAAGGCGTATACACGCGCACCTGCGCCTTAACGGTTTTCGCACATCTGCAGCGGCCTTGAGATCGGTCCCCCGTTTTTGTTCCGCGTCGTGTTTTCACGGGGAACGTGATGGGAAATCGGCAAGTTGAAAAGAGAGGACTACTGGCTGTGCATTATGGAGGAGAGATGAGGGCGATGATTTATCGTTACGAGATGCGGGTCGCACAGGCTGCGTTTCTGGAAGAAAAAATCTGTTGCGAGGGATGCTGTCTTTTTTGTATGGTGCAGTTATACGGGCTTGAAAAATTTGCGTTTCTTGCAGAGTAAATGTGCCGGATGTATTAATAACTTTGTGTTATTATAGATTATAACGAGATAATGAATAATAATGCACAACAATGCCAGCACCCAATGAATATTGATCGGCGGGATTGCGGGATATCGGAAAGCTTGCGGGGAAAAAAGTTATGAAAGGACTTATAAAAGTCAATTATTTAGAGATGCAGCATGTGTGTATTTTACATAGTAAAAACGTGTTTTCTTTTTTGTCGATAAAGAAAAAAATACACTATATTACATTCTCTTTTATCAATCTATATATATATTAAATCGAAGTGCACAATATATACGTATAGGCGGCGGTTGAAAATGAAGTAAACGCAAAAATCGGTCGCCAATTCATAGACACTTCGGAGCGAACGTTTTTCAGCCGCTCCCATTCCTCAAAACCCATATATTCTCCGCGACCGCTAACACGCATCATTGACATGATTCTCTCTTTCTCGCTGCAGTGTATATATATACAGTATCTCAGGGACATTATATAATTCTTTTAGCGTCTCTCGAGATATCTCTCGTTCGTCAAAAAAAATAATAATTTTTCCAGCACAACAAAGAGAAACTTCTGTTATATATACAACAATAAAGCATCAGCCGAACACTTGTCAGAACCTCTTATAATATGGGAGAAGCTGAGAAAAGAACGAATATATAGCGCTGCTCTCTATACAGGCTGCACTAGAGTCGTAAAGCGTTGCTGATGGAGACGCGGAAAAAGAGCTTTACGACTTCCACGTCGCTGCTGCATGCCAAAGACTTCGAAAAGTCCGCCACTCGTCGTTTCAAGCGGCGAGTCCGACATCGCGGAACTTGTTTCGCGCGCGCGCTTACGAAATGTAAAACAAGCGAGTATTAGCCTGTCTTTCTCTGGAGTTCAAGAACATCGTGCCTCTGTATAAGAGCCTTTTATGCGGGAAGTGTGTGTATATACGGAATCGCGATGTGATACGGCTAGGATACGAGACTTTAGCGTTGAATTACAGCCTTTATATTCTCGGGAGAAAATGAGAGAGAGAGGGATACGTGAATAAGTAGAGTGTCGGTATGTGAGTATAACGCGTGGACAATGAACGCGTTGTTTTGTTCGCTCTCTGCGCTTTTTTATCGTCATATATACAGCTATAAGAGAGGCACGAAAAGAAATGAATATTATTGCCGGATTCTTTACATCAAGACATTGACACTCGCGTTAGGTAACAAAGTGTCGCTGCGCTTGGATTCCGAGCCGATTGCGCATTGCGCAAACGTTTGTAATCGACCTTTGTTCTCCATCCCAATTAATTATCCCGAAGCCAGTCCGTAAAACCTTCGAGCTTTTGTCTTTGCTTTCCCTCTCTATGGCTCGCTGACCAAAGCAAAGCGAATTGAATAATTACACGGAATTCGCACGTGACTATATGCACAGGCCGAACTGACATAACTGTCCAATGAATCTCTCTCTCCCTCACCTTCGACCGACTGAAACGGAGCTTATATCACACAGCAGAGCAATCGCATTTCTCCCGGACAAAAAGCTCACGCGACTCCGGCAACACAAAAGCGAACAACACATTTCTCGCCGACACGTGCAGCGAGTTTCTCACATCGTGTTATAACGACCTAGTCTCAATTGCGCCTCGCCGAAACCAATTGCTCAATCAGCGGGTTGCATCACTGCGTGTATTTCACAGAAAAAAATGCTGTACCTGTCTCGCCGAATCTAGCTCAGCAGGAGACGAGTCCAGGTCGACAAACTCAAGTGAACATACCGCGCGTGTAATGGCGCACGTGAACCTTTTTCTCTCGACCGAGAGAAGTAGCTTCCTTAAAATATATGTAAGTATATCGTTGTCGAGATTACGAACGGGTTACAATGCGCGTATGGGCTGATGCATGGAGAAAAAGCGATCTTATAATCTTTGACTGCGTATACTTTTAATTGATTTCTCCCTATGCCGTTAAATTTCTATAAGAAAACTTGAATTGCTTTACCCGTGGATGTCTCTTCTTCCTCTTCATTGTGGAAGTATATAACTATATAACATGTGCAAATGAAGAGAAAACCCCACTGATTTTTAGCTCCACCAATTTCGCGAAAATCGAACAAACAACGTTATAACCGCAAGATTTAAATTTGCAATTATACGATAGCGAATTTACGAGCGACACGAGCATATTACAAATGACGTCATAACTTTTGGATAGACGCTTAATTCCTACCTGCAGATGTCTCGTCACACGCGAATAAAGTTGAAAATGCGACAATTACGTTATAATACACGTCGTATTTTCTTGCGTCAATGGGTAGAGCAAAACAACACCTTTTTGCGCGTATCGCGTGCGACGCCTATGTCGCACGTCTGCAATGAAATGCTCTTCGTAATTAGAAAAATGATTTGCAAAATAGATTCCCTACTTACATGGATGCGGGATCAAAATTTGCCCGAGTAAGAAATGTGTGTACTGCAAAGAAAATATTATGTGTGAATTATTTTTTATTTGAATCGATGATAATATATATATAGATGTATAATATAGCATTTCGAATGAAAAATCTGCATCTTCGCAGTGTTCCATTAAGTGAATTTCGCGCACCTCTGTAATATTCACGCAATAAGATAGGAGATAGATGGCACACAATTTACGGTTACAGCGAGAAATCGCTTGCAAACTCGGACGCGCTCAATTAACTGCCGGTACTTTTTATTTCGCCGCGTCGACGACAGCTACAGAGTATATTAATTATTACGGCATTTCTACGAGACCTTGAGATGAAATTCGCAATCACCATTGCTCAACATGATATACGCGCATTAGAACGACGTCGGAATGTTTCTTTTTGCTTTTCGCTGTTATATAATATAAACACGAAAGAAAATAATTACTCTCCTTCACTGCGCGCTCATTGTCTCTCGGTAACGCTTATATACTTACCGGACATAGTCACTCGATCTAATTGCGTTTTGAGGATCTTCTGCATAAGCCCCGGTAAATTTGCATCGTATAAACGGCGCCTTATACCAGATACGGTGATACAACGACGACTACGATGCAACAGCCGCTATGTATACACATAATCCGCTTTATATATAATCAACGACAGGCTCGGCGTACTTATGAACTAAGACGATCACTCGCTGAGAGCTGCAAAAGACGTGTATATATACTTATATATCGATGCAGACTATTTTATTTTTCAGTTCATATGTCTGCACATCATTTGAGATAATAACGTCGTTCGAAATGCTCGAAAGTTTTAATTCCAATTACGTTAGCGACGATGACGCGAATGTCTGTATAGCAGAGGATAATAATCGACAGGTGAAAAAACATCATCGGTTGCGAAAATAGGGAAGAGCCGACGACGCGACGGCTCGAGAAGTGCGGTCGTGCCTTTTTTGTACTGCCACCGCTTCTATAATGATTAACTTTTAATATACGTTACTTCGCAATGTGTTACGCTGTCTTTATGCTTATGTAATCTCCAGATAAATTTTTACAATATTCGCATAAATTCCACCGAACGAAAATCTTATAAACAAAAATTTCGGCTCTGCAAACTCGAATGTTACATTTACGTCATCGCGTCGCTTGATTTTGGCATCCTGACGTCACAGTGAAGCACCGCGTAGGGCTTCCAGTCTCCTGGAGGACTCCCGAGTTAATAATCCAAAGATATGCGC
The DNA here is from genome assembly GCA_020010945.3 of Muscidifurax raptorellus. Taxonomy (NCBI): domain Eukaryota; kingdom Metazoa; phylum Arthropoda; class Insecta; order Hymenoptera; family Pteromalidae; genus Muscidifurax; species Muscidifurax raptorellus. Next base: position 4,238,161 of record CM052079.1, on the reverse strand, counting down.
AGAGGCGTCTTCGTTATCGCACAACCCAATAATAAAAGGAGGCATCGTCCCATACATTTCACAGCCATAAATGCTACCCACGGAAAAAGCGATTAGACGTCGTATTTTTAAAGCGACCTCGCCGACTGTAGGAAAATCGATTTCCCTTTCTGTTGCCCCTAATACACACCTTCTGACATCACGGAAAGACACTGCGTGGATTTGCAGCTGAGACCGTCCCATGGCTTTTTTGCGCGCGCGGTTGTGCAGCAGGAATACGTAATTGGGATGAGGTTGTATGGATTATTCCGTGACGCTGGGAATTCGATCGGTCGTGTATACACGGAGTGAAAGTGATCTATGGAAAGCGGAATGGATGTTTTTTGCTGTGGTGGTCGGCTGAGATGGTGCCCTGGTTTTGCCTAAAATTAGAGAAGGTTTTCTTTTCGTCGGTATAGAGAATGTATATACATAACAATACTATTATATGCTGACGCTTTGTGTGAACGTTTTAATGATCATCGAACGGCTTTTGTCAGCTTGACGAGTATAATATGAGTCGAAAGGTTATTAAACCTTGCTTTCCATACGTCGATACATATGCGGTAGTGAGTGTAATTATGAGGTGAGGAAACAACCGGTCGTAGACCCCCACACGCACGCATTCTGACCTCGATTCTGACCTTGCGACGAATGGACGGGTTTTTGAGGATGAATGTAGAGCGAATCAAGGTGACAGAAATGAAACGATTCATTTTTCATGAAGGCGAAGAAGTTTAAATAGAACACGACTGCAATGTTGCGTCTACGCTGCGCGAATCGTGTTTTAGGAGTGAATGATTTCTTCATAAAAAAGAAATCAATGAATTTTTGCATTCAAAGATCGTTTTACGATCCAAAAAACAAACGCTATGCAATTTTCAATTCCCCGCATTGATAGTTCCCGCCGCGAAACTTATTCATCGAAAGCAGCTCATCTCCTGATGGCTATGTATAATATATATGGAACATCATTATCACACCGTTTACAGCGACAACGTTTAGAGGCTCTCGAACCCACAGGTTCCGATTCGCTCGCGCTGCTATGCATATGGGATATGATTATATGCACGTCGTACATGTATATAAATACAGGCAACTAGACGCCCCAATTTCCGGCTTCGGATACAGGCGGAAGTTCTGCCACGATGATGATGATGATGATGCCGTGAAATTAACGTCACGATGCGAGAGGGTAGACATGTGCGTCGATTAAAATGATTTTTAATACAAGGTGTTTTTTTGTAATTAATTTCTGCGTTCTTATAAGAGCGTGAGAGAAGAAAAATTCAAAATTTCAATCCCCAGCTCCTTCGCACACAGGTAAATTTTCAGTATACAGCATCTCAGCTTGCGCAAACTCATGACCAGCAAAAAATCGATATTCGATCAGCGAACAAAGTATATATATATATATATATATATATATATATACATCGAATGGTTTAACGCCTCCGCAGACGCAGTAGAATACAACACATAAAAAAGTAGAATAAAGTAACCATAAGCGCACATCACACCAAACACGCACATACGCATATATATATATGTATATGTATATATAATAAAAGAGAGCCGCGGCATTGTGCGAAGCTGAAACTCACGTCGCGATAACGATCGGCGTAATGATCGGCGGCAGCAGCAGCCGCGACAATGGGATACTAAGTATAATACTAGCGCGACTTCTGACGCACGCGAAGAGGAAGCGCGAGCGCGTCTATGTGCTCGCGCGGCCTTGAAAGAGCCGCGGTGTACATATCATATACATTTTCATGCAAAATTTTCGTGCGAGAGATTTTCGAGGCGAACGTCAGACCGGTAGTGCGAGATACCACTCTCTGCGTCAGCCCGAGAGCTTTGAGATGGAGACGATGTGCAGGATGAATGAGCGGATGGGTACTTTGTTCTTTTGTTGTTGTTGCCTGATGCCGCACAGTTTGAGTGATGTGGCCAAGTTTTATGGATGCGGTGGATAGATATATATTGTAATTTATATATAGTGTATTTATTCGTTTGGCTTTATGTGCATTGTTATTTATTTAGTAATTTATTCGCATTTATTGCAAATGATATACGTTACATCGTTTAGCAACAACTAAACGAATTTTTATCAGCAACGATTAAACGCAATCGCAAAATCCAACCCATATACCTCGAATATTATGCTTTCGAACGTTACTCTATACTGGCGCTCCCTTTTCTCTCCAGAACTTTCTCGACTAACACAGCGTCCCGTGTGAAATCAAATTATCCGATTTTGCAGCTCAGATGCCCCACAAAAATCGCTTCTGTTATAGATAGAGCTTTGCTACACGAAGTTTTCGCGAAGATTTACCGTTGTGTAATGCGATGTATGTTTCTGTATATCTATAAGAGCTACGAGAAAGTGTTGCGCAATTCGCGTATACGATTGTTTATTTGCAGGCGATAAATAAGGATGAATTTTTTCATACAGCCAAACAGCGAAGAAAAGTCTTTTGTATATCTGTTTGTGCGGAGAAAGAGAAATAAGCCGGCGAAACAGAAGAGCGCGCGCTTTATCTCGATTGTATACGTCAACGCGGGCTAACGGACTCTCGATTCCGTTCTAATTCAATATTATTAATAGCCCGGACCGCGAAAAAAGCGTCCTGTACAAAAAACCTCGTGTACATCCCCCTGATTTCAGTCATCTCAAGGTCCACCCCAAAGAAAAGCTTCCACATGTACATCCCTCTCCGCAAACAAACGGACAGAAGTTCAAAAGCGCCCCGTCTCATTACAATATATGTTTACCCATCGAAGTAGACTCAGCAACTTTTCGCGGGGGTCGTCGCTCGGCCTTGAGGTACTTATACTCTCTATATACACAGTTTTGGCCAATCCTATATATATATACATCACGGCGAGAAGATCTAGAGCTTATCGAGGGCCGCGATTACGTGCCGATGAACCCGAAAGGCTCGTTGCGAAAGCGCCGGGGCTTTATCGCCTCCGGAGCGAGTTGTGTGTCTGTGTTATAAACGACTTGCGAGTTGCCTGTCCTTTTGCGACTTTTGTCGTGGCGGCGATGCGGGGCGAGGACTATATTTAGAAAGGTGCACTCGAGCCGCGGACTTTTACGGAATTTTTAGCGGTAAGAAGTTCGATTGGCACAGTATAGCTGGCGGGGGATTCGATGGAGTTTTATCGTTTTTTATTTATATTTTCATTCGGCTAATTTTGTGCGTATGCGTTGCTTCTCGTTTAATTATAACACAATAATGCGTGTACGTATTCAATTTGCAAGAAACAACATCGTACGAGCTCTATATTCATAACGCTGCAGTCGTTGAAAAGCCATGAAACGAAACCAAAAATGGAATAAGTAATTCGGACGCGAGCGTACATCGCTTTTCGGAATCCAATTACGCAATTGCCGCTACTTTAAAAGGAGCGAGATGAAGAAAAGGACAGTCGCGAGACGTTACGGATATGCGCGAGATGATCGCGTGTTCTAATTGCTCGTAACGGAAGCTCGTCACTGCGAGAATCATTCAATCGACTTGATTAAAAGGAGCAGCCGACGTCGTCGCTGACGAAAAAGAAATTTGCTCTTGGATACGTATGGCGAGGGGAGAGAGTCCGATGGAAGAGGAAATTTAATGAGTATTGGGGGTAAGAATTTAGAAGGAAAATGTAATTCGGCTGATTGACGAGATGAAGTCGAGGTGATTTTAGGGAGAAGGGTTGGAATTTTGTTTGCTGATAGGGCTTGTTGGATTAGTTGAGAGTGTTATACATTTATTTATACTAAGTTATATTATAATAAAGCAATGATAACTAAAAGCACTTTTGTGCATCTCCATATAGAAAATTTTCTTTTAATTTTCAAACTAACCATTCAGTTAATTGACTCGTGAAATGTGGTCAACTGTTATATACTACATATTATACACGACGTAAAAGGGAAAGCCAGTTTCGTATATTTCAAGCGATCCATTACATTGTAAAGCTCATTATATACACGGACAGGGAACACCATTATCATACGAGCTATATAGAAAGCAATTTTCATTATTATTTTTCTGCCCATTTTAAATTACTATTCCTCTCATTATTACATACGCAGATCCGAGTATACACACGTGCTCCATTTCAATTTCTTCAAATGAAATATCCGCAACGCGTTCATTTTCCCTCCATCTTTGTAAAACAAAAAATAATCCTCCGGGTGCATCAGCTTATTAAAAAAACAGCCACACGTACCACTCAAACCTCGAACAAATCATTTCCACGCAACAGGCCTATAACTTCATTAAGCTCTACGTATGTGCGAAATTAACATCGCAGCTGTATGCATACACGAAAGCTCCATTACCCAAAAAGCCACAGGAGCTATTCGGAAAAGGCCAACAGAGAGCCAACCCGCACACTGCGTGCGAAATAAAAGAAAATCCACGACAGGTCGCGCGGAAGAAAGAAAAAGACAAATAAAAGCTTCTCTTCTCGCTCGCGAAAAAAAAGCTCTCGCATCATCATCGGGCGCACAAAACTTCGGGGATAGCGCACAGTTGCCAGAGGGTTCGCTGTTGCCCTGGCAACCGATCGCCACTGCTGTGAACTGGCCTCGTTCGACTGTACGTTGCTTAATTAACCCCCTCCCGTGTACTATATATCTGCGTGGATGTATTGGCTCCGAATATGTCGGCTGGGAGCGTGCAGTAGTTGAAAAGTCCTGTGCAATTGGGAGAGGATATTGCGCAATTTTCTTAGGAACAACGAGACGCCTATGGTTTGGCTAATATTATACACGGATTTTCACTAGAATTATCTAGGTCGCTCGCGGTTTAAAAATAATGCCTTCATTATGCGTGTGTAAATGTTGATTCAGATGAAAAACTATAATTCCGTTGCGTCAAGATAGCTATATACATGCAAATTTACAAGGATTTACGCACAGGGTTCAGGTTATAGCTCTCGCGGTTATAAAAATAACCGAGTGTAATTAAGACGTCGCCATATTTATCACTAAGCCAATAGTGTGATGTGTGTCTAATTACGCGATTGTCTGGCGAGTGTGTACCGGCAGCGCCGAAAAAGATACTTATAGAATATAAATCGTTTGGCATATTGGTTCATAAATTATCTCGTACAGCTTTGAGGATATATATATACCTCGCGCACGTGTTTTATTCTGTTTAGATTTCGCGACGTTCTCGCAAAATATTTGTTCAGCGGCGAACGTGAAATAACATACCTCCCGTGTATGAAAAAAGTCGCAAGCGATCGAAAGAAACGGGTATACGTATTTCTAAAATTATACACTCCAATTCGTAATCTGGTCTAGAAACGGAGTGAATTCAGTGTCGAAAAAAATAATGCTCGAATTTTTATCTTATCAGCCTCGTGCTTCACCGAACAGAAGCAAAGAAGCGTCTCGGACGTCGCTTAAGGATGAAGCATCAGTATATATATACATATATATATAACATTTGTACTGCATTATATCAGTGACCCGTTTATTCTCTCCCGTATATGCGGAATATAAAAGCATGCACTCGATCAAATCGATTAAACACACGTTTGTCCGCAACACGTGCTTCGCCGTGTAATAACGAAATCGCGTATAATTGCCCCACGTGAGCTAAATCGTTCCGCTTTTGAGAGGATTACAAAGCTCTGTCGAGTCGCTCGTCGAGCTATAAAAATTGTTATTGAGGTAATTGCGCTTGTCAGTGTATTTGCTGAAAAAATATAGTCGTATAATCTAAATGTATATACTGTTGCCTTGCGGAAATTCCAAAATTTAATGTTGAACAAAGATTATACACCGTGTCGTCAATTGTTCTCGAGTACTTTCGGGAAACCCTGACAAAACAGGTTTATTGTGTTATTTTGAATTTGTAATTCCAGCCAATGATCAACAACGATGATATAAACACGTCGCATTCGCACAGTAATTCCTCTACCAAAAGCCATTCCGCCAAATCACAATCACCTCCGATAGCAGTTTTTTGCATATGCCTCGGTCAATCCTCGCATCTCAAACGCAAATACACTGGAAGCTTGGACTTTTAACCTATTTTGCCGATAACTCGTATATTATACGCTCTAATTGTTCGTATTTTTCGTAATATTTAAGAAAACACACGATGCGTCTTATATTTGTTTGGGACGATAAGGACCGGCGCCTATAAGAAACGGATTCGCGTCTCCTGTTATATATATATTGTTGAATATAAATGACACATGTGACGCGTAGATAACGTTGCGTTTATAATAACTTGAATATTCGTCAGCAGTTTTCGCCAGAGGTGCTTGCACCCGATTGTAAGCATAATTTCTTTGTCTGAAAGCATGAACTTCCCGACGGTTATGTAGTGACTAATATAATAGTTATATATAAGTTAGTTATATATAACTAATAAATAGAATATATATAGTTAACGGCTTCGGAGGCAACTTGAAAAGTTGGATAATCCTAGCAGGTACTAATGTCACGCTTACGCGAAAGTTCAAGCTCTTGTGTTTACCTTTTCCTGCGGCTCCAATAATGCAACGTTACAGACGCGTAACCTCAGGGGACGAACCAAGAGCACATGTATACAACTGAGTTTCGAGTCTATTAGTAGGATAGCTATGTTATTTACCAGTTTTGTCCGAAAATCGCCAAAAAAAACTCCAGCGCGACTTTATCGCGACGCGATAACTCCTTTCTCTTGCAAACAGCGCAGCAAGCGTTCAAAAATAAACGAGACTCGTATTATCTCGCTTTCACGCGCAAAGATAGCGCATCTTCGTGTAGCGCAAAACGCTATGCAGTATATACGCAGTGCACACGCTGCTAAAATGGAAAACCGGGTCTTCCGGGATTATTAAATCGACTGTTGAGCTTTTTTTTTAATTTCTTACACGCGAGCTGATTCCGCTTGAATCTCTCAGCTGTCGCATACCACCTGTTTGCGATCGATTTATATCAATCTCAATGCTATATACATTTTTTTTCAGAATCTCGTAATACACGATTATCGACAACGTGTGTTTGCTTAGCGAAAAATAAACCGGTTTCTCCAATTAACTCTTTCATTTTTTTCTTATTTTTAGCTCTTGAGCGAAAGCCTTATAATACGCGCAGAAACGTGTATATATAACAATGTTTCTTCTCTAGTCGAAGCCTCGTGTACAGGTATGTAACGTCCATAACTGCGTTGCGTCGATTCGGTATTTTTAAACGAGGAGAATAAATGAAATATTATTATTTAATCGTTGCATAAACTTTGATTCATCTCGACTACTTCAAATTTTTCAAACTCGGCACTCCTCGATCTCACACGTCACTGCAAAATATATTAGCTGTTTTAAGCATAGCATAATAATTATCGAGATACGAACAAAATATTTTGCCAAATATTGGCAAAGCCACGTCAGTCTCGCGCACAAAAGACATTGCTTATATGCGTTTACGCGTATTATATCAACAAACCGCGGCGCTCGATTTTTCTCGAAGTGATGCGTATAACGTATGTGTCTGTATATATATAGAGCAAATATACACACACGAGGGCTATAAATAGCTCGGAGAAAATCGCGATCGACAAACAGCAAGCAAAATAAGTACAAATTCTCTTATCTCCATCGGGAAACAATTGACGCAAGTATACCTCTCTGATATCGGTCAGCCAAAAGGTCGCCGCTCCATCAAGCCTACATGGAGGCGTCTGGGACACCCGTCAATTACAATCTAAAACCTTGATCTGTATATACACGTCCGAGTGCATAGTTATCCGACGCGAGATTCATATATAATACGATGGATATATATATATATATATACTACATAAACTTTTCCAATCGACGTATAGAATACCGCAAGTATATATACATATTTTCAACTTTTTTAATATAGCTCGAATACAATCCGGTATGCACAATCTTATATACGCGCTTCCATATCTCGCGGGCACAAGCCCCCGCTAATCAATCTAAAGCAATAAACCCACAATAAATCGCAATTCCCATATACATATATATACCGAATCGTCTCCTCTCTCGGCGTCGATTGACAGCGCTAAAGACCCCCAATAGAGTCTCGAGGCGCCGGTATCATCCGGATCTCGCGGATAATATATATAGATATATAGGTACGTATATATGCGTCGGATTGATGCGTGCAGTTCGCGATTCTCGATTGACGTCAAGAGATCAGCACGCGCCGATTCCGTGCACGGATGCGCATAGAGATTTCGAGAGAGTGTATACCCATATTTGTATAAAATACTTTTAAGTCATGATATGCGTAGATTACGGTATAGAAGCGATCTGGTTTTATTTTTGGTTGAGCGTTGAGAGTGGCGGTATACAAGTTTGTTTGCTTCGCTGTGAGATTGGAAATTTCAAAGATTATTATATACATTTTTGACTTATCGTTGGGGTATACCCATTCGATCGAGTCCGATATCGCGATATTATAATCGAGTTGACTCATCTTTCGAATTCTCTTATATGTGTATAGTCTTATCTCTCTACTATAACTCTATAGCATTACGTATACGCTCTACATATTATTCCGTAATCGTAAGCGATCTCCGGATTCATCCTTATCGATGATAATCGATTTTCGAGGGATTTTACGCATATTATGTGAATAAACACGATAATTAACTTTCGAAAGATATTGTGAGAAGTCTTGAGACACTTACGGAATACGTCATATGCACTATCTCAGAAAGACGATTATGCTTGCAAAATTGCACAAGTGTATGTATATATGAGGAATAACGTTGTGAAAAACAAAGCAAAAACATTCGAAGCGCCATACTCGGATTGGGATAAAGCCTCCTTGCGTCAATTGAAGCAAGAATAATAAAATTTCGTATTTATAATAAGCTGATTCGTTGAAGCAAAATTCGAGGCATGCGCGCGATTACTATATATTCGAAATTCCATTAATCTCTCGCACACTAATATTTTGCGCCGCACTTCTATACTATATAAAAACTTTCCAAGCAATTTTCAGACTCTAAACTTCTAACAAAACAGACTCGCTTCTGTCGCAATTGCCCTAAAACCAGAGACAACGCCCCGTAGATCCTGAAAATAACCACAATTAACTCTTCCGTACACGTAAAAAAACAAAGTTTTTCTACTCCGAACAGTTTCTCACAGCGCGTATATACGTTCATTCTCGCGGATGGAAAAAAAGACACACTTCACGCGATTAGAGGTTTCGAAAAACCTCCCGAGAGTGAAAGCGCGCTCCGAGGAAATTCTAATTTCTTTCATTAGGTAAATCGCGGTTCTTGCGTTATACACATGTACGTTTCTATTCTGGCGGAGTTAAAATTTTTTTTATTTCAAGGTAAATCGGATGAAAGTTGGGGAAATGCGATATGGGATTATCGGGGGTCGGGTACATATAACGAAGACGATTAAATTCATGATAAACATCGGGTTCTCGTGAACGCAAATTTACGTTTCATTCCTTTTCCCTCGAATTCCGCGCAAAACCGCAGCCGTTTGTTCCACATCGCCAAAATCCATCACATTCCCCAAACTGCAGCCATATCCACTTGGAAAAAAAAAGAAAATGTTTAAAACCATCCTCTCGAAATCTCGGCAAGTCCAGCTGTGCATCAGCAAAATAAGCTTCTCATATATACACGCACAGAAGCGTCGGCTCGATATACGAAGTGAGTGTGCATTCGGTCTCAAGGTCACGAGGCCGCTCGCGGTCACGCGAGTTCGGCGTGCAGAGCGGCGGCGATAATATAAAGCGAAAATAACAGTGTACGGGGCCGTTCTCTCTCTCCTGCGCGCAGGTAAAAAGCGATATATAGCACTGCTCGGATATGTTAAACCTGCGCAGGCGTATATGCAACGCTTTGCGCTCGTTTTTGCGAGATCGAAAGTGATGAAAAGTGAATATTTATACTATATGTATATAATATTATATGAAAATACATCGAAGGACATTTCAAATTCTCTCTCCGGCTCCATGTACAAACGCGAGAGATCAGCATCTCTCGCAATCGATGGATATATATACATCTACACGCGATCGCGAGCATCGATTACGTCTCTCTCTCTCTCTGTATATCCCCGCGAGAGAACCCATGCGAATAGCAGCTTAAATGGCGATCGCGGCGCAGCGAAACCAAAATAGCAGCAGCAGCAGCAAAGCGTAGAGAAAGAGAGAGAGAGAGAGAGAAACCCGTCGGACCTGTTGCAACGGAGAGAAGTCCTCGTCTCAAAAATTGCGGCTGCGGTTCGACGCTCCTTCGCTGCTGCTACGTGAGAGGTATGCAGGAGAGATACATTGGCTTCCGTCTTGAGGCTGGAAATAGACTTTTGGTTTGAAATCGAAGGCGCGCAATTTTGCGTTATATTTGAAAAATTGCGTTATTGCGTCATAGGTCAGAGCCAAAAAGCAACGCGCAGTTGCATTGTGTTTTTGTAAAATGATAACAACGATCGAACGATATATATATATGTACACGCGCGGTGTATTATGTTCTATATATACGCACGGGTAAGAACCCTGTTATATATTATCTGCGCGCATTATAAGAGGAAACAATTTGAACAACGAATTTTTCCCCTTATATACTCGAGAGTGAGTCACTCGTTAGCCTGGCGAATCTGCGAGTGACATTCTTGGAGAGCAGAAAGAAAGGAGTTTGGCAGCCGTAAACAAAATTAACCGGGCGACTTAATTTTTGTGTTTGCGCTTTTGCTTTTATAATTTAAACAATGACGAGGCACCGTGACGAATCAGTCAAATTATTTGATAAGAAACGTTGTTATTTTTAAAAAGAGCGTCGTCTTATTTGTTGGCTTTGTTCAAACGCTCTTGATAATATGAATATATGTATATATAATATACGCGTTATTGCTTTCGATTAATTTTTATAGCGATTGTGTCATGACGACGATTATTATGTTGTCTTCTTGAATTCACATGATAATATTAGTAGACAACGTCAAAAGGATACATACTTCAATAACAGGAAACGAAAAGGGATTACACGACACAGCCTCGATACATCTCGTATATATATTAAATATCTATACATATAACATTTAGGTAATCGCAGCATCTCGCGACGCAACGACAATCGTATATCTTCTTGTGTATTCCCACGGGGGGATTATTCCTTTACTCGAATTTCCAAATTACGAATTCTCTCGGTATTGTGCAATGCGGACTTGCGCAACGTAAATTTATTACATATCGAATCATTTAACTCGATCGTCGAACGCGCTGTCGTCGTTATGCAAAGCCCGGCTGGAAAAATCGCATTTCCGTGCTAAATACATAGCGTTCTTATATATGCGTGTGTCTTTAAAGCTTTTTATCAATCGCGAGCGCGTCAAGACGAGATTTTACAAGTGATGCATATATTTTATTGCAGTTTTATTATGACCGAAAATCGATATTGTATTATCTATTCTCAATGTCACATAATGTATCGATTTATCTTACGTCGTCAATTCCGTAAGGACGCATCTAATTCATAACAATTAAATTACATACGTAATATCGTCGTCTGGGCAGAACACCCGCGACGAGGTATATAAGTCGAGAGAGAAAAAAAATTGACAACGATCTATTACACACTCCGCTCGTTAACCCAATAACCCACAATCGTCGCCGCATATGCAAAATAGGAAAACTAGACCAGTTTCTCCAGTTTCAACCGAATCGCATACGAAAATCCAACTGAAACCAGACACCCGCGAATTACCGCGGCAGGTCTGCGCGATGATGCAATTCGTGTCATTATACGTGTACATGCGATGATCATAATGATGATGATCATCACGTATATATGCACGCGTGCGTGTGCATTATATATAGCGAGTAAAAGGAACGGGTGGATCGCGAGTCAACAGAATGATTAGCGGGTCAAGTGATTTAGCTCCTCGCGTGAGGCTTCGATATGCAACAATGATAATAATAACAATAATAATAATAGGCGGTACGGCGGCTACGTTGTCGAGGAAAAAAACGAGATGCGTCAGCCCCCCAGCGAACCGCGGTTATTGAGAGAGAATAAAAAAAATTGTGCCAACCGTAGGCGATCATATATTTTTATTGCTATATAAACTCGCGTGTGGCGAGAGATCTTTTGTTATATATACGTTATATATATATATATATATACAACTCGCGAACTTCTTTTTTCTTCTTCTCGCTTTGAGAGATGCTTTTCTCGTCCGATGGCCGATTGATGTTCCGTTGACCGAGACGTCGATAACCGGCCGAGTTAATAATATATGCGCGTTATTATTGATCACGGGACCAAGTTAGCCGCGTCGCTCGATATACAATGTACGCGGCTCGTGCGAATATCGATTAAGGGAAAAATCGCGCGTGACGCTCGACGACCGAAATATACTTATAGGTTCTTAGTTTAAGAAAGAGGCTCGTTAGTTCGCGATGGAATAGTTGTTATAGTAGGCGGAAACAAAAGATTGTGTAAATATATGAATTTCTCGAATAAGACGAAGCTAAACACCCAAAAATAACCACTACACCGAACAAAGCAACAATAACCCTCGCGATAATCATTTTACTAACGCAGACGCGGAATATTTTTTTTCTAGTCCATTCCATATACCGCGTCTCGTCAATCGAAGACACTCAGCTGGCATAAAACCAAAACCATCATCCTCTCACGCGCCTCTCGTTCACCCAATCAAACTCTGCATCTATCTATCTCGAATATCCCCAGCAGAGCGTATAGAATATATCCACTATAAAGACGCCTTTGAACTCTGTGTATAAGCTCGACGAACAATCGACGCGCATCGAGGCAATTAGCAGGATGATATATATCTGCGAGGCTATAACGTAAAGCGAGCGAGACGTATATATACCATCACGTGGATATTCGCGCGACGCAGCGGTGTCCGTTATATACGCTCGCGTAAACTCGTCGCTCGAAACACGTGCGCTCGCCGTGCATACGCGAAGGGATGTGTGAGAATTTTTATTGTATAATTAATCGGAGAGACGATTGTTTGTTTTCATGCTGCGATGGGCGGGCGCGTGGCCTTTTTTTGTGTATCGGAGTTGGTAATTTTTATAGATATGTAAATGTCGAGATGCCTCTCAGGGCTTGTGCTTCTATAACGAGTGAGCAGGAAGCTAGGCTTATCGATTATTTTGTCAGTACTTCCTGCGGAATGAAAGTGTCCGCACGCGAGCACGTGTAATTATTTTTATACGCTGACCTTATAGTACCCGCGCTTTTTTGTTCATTGATTAATAGCGAAGAAAAAGTTTTGCGTAGGCGATATTGATTCAACGTGGAATTTTTTTTATATACAGTTTTGCGTAATGTAACGTACACGTTCTGAGGGCGGTTACATAAAAATTCAAATTTTAACGACACGTCTTGAGAGTAACAAAGGATGAAGAAAGCGCAATAGGCTACTGCGGTATACAAGTAAGATCTATTCTAAACAGCTTACGTCAGCTCGAGCAACTGTTTTTCATGTATACATCAGCTCGTTAATGAATTATCTTGAAAATGCATTTTTCATTGCATGCAAGATTCTAAGAAAAATTCTTCTTTTTCTACAATTATCATTACGTGTGTAACGAATTACTTTGTTTTGCAAGTCTCGAAACATATACGTTACAGTAAATTATTTTTCTTTAGATTTATACGAAAATACTTGCAAAACTCATTTGCAAACATATTCTATAACTATATGTATACGCGTAGAATGAAGGTCGCGCGTAACGTGATTCTGCTTTTATCAGTGAGATTTTTCTTGAAAAATTAATAAACTTCATTCTCACCGGCCAAGATCAATGCATTTTCATTAGAATCCAAATAAAATATTTACTCCATCGTAAATCGACAAATCTACACTGCCGATCGCCGGAAACAAGATAATCCAAGTTATTGTCCGATTAAGCATCTCAATTACACCAAATTCCTCCCGATAACATCTCTCTCTTTCTCTCTCTCTCTAGTCATAATCCCAATTACAAAACGACATTTTTACAACAGACTTCCTCCAGACACCGAAAATCCCCGAATCGCGTGTAACACAATCGATATATATATATCCCCCTCACGAGAAAAATATAATCGATGCAACTCGCTCTTAGCCACTATTTATTTTCTCGCAGGTCCGCGACACCGTATATATACTTCTATTTCTAGATCGAGGCTAAACGCATCTGCCGCGTCTTTTTCCCCATAGGACTATCCAGCCATGTGGATGCCGAGATAATGACCGATGGATCTCGTGACGTAGTAAGCGGCGTAATACGTCAGAGTCGCTCTTATAGGTATACGGGCTCGACGCTTTGTTTTTTGTCCACGTGGTACACGTACAAGCAGGTATAGAGTTTGTGTTCGACGTTATGGGATGTTTAGCGGAAGAGGATTTTGCTTCAAGTAGGTACTGCTCGAGTGACGCGAGGCAGAGGAAAGAGAGCGAGAGGAAATCATCGCGTTGACGTATGTACGTGATACTACTCTCGCGGTTATATTTGTATTCCGGTCGCGCGGATAGAGCGAATTGCCGAGACGGCTGAATTTTTAGTTCCTTCTTTTTCTTTTTTTAATTTATCGCGGCGGGAATTATCCAACTGTGTTGTTCGAGGAAACGACTATCATGATGGTTGTTTTTGCTTGAGGCTTTGCGAATGTTTGAATTCTAATTTTGAATATTTGTCGGGGAAAATATTTTGTATTTAGAGAGAGTCTACTTTTTTACGACTATACGAGATAGGTCATAATTTTTCTCTTCGGGTGTATACACTATATATTATAGTGTTATGATTAATCCATTTTTATGACTTGATTTTATTTTTAGAGGCAGTAAGCCAATGTTTGGTCGTGAAATATTTTTAATCAATATTTAACGCGCGCTTAATTTTAGTACAAATATATTTTTTTCAAACAGCTCACATTAAAAATAATAATAGCAAAGTATCGTGCATTTGTAATGAAGTAAAAATTAGTCATTTATCTGGCGGTATATCTCCGCCAGCCGACAGTAAAAAAATGCACAGTAAAAAATTCTCAAGTGTATCGAGAGCACGCACACGAATGTAAAAGAAAAAAATGTATTGTCGCCGATAAATCCGATACCCAAACCACTGACTGACAGCGTGGATACTGGCTTTGGAATGCGGCTTCAATTTTAGTCCTGTTTGACACCCAATGCGCTAATTGAACATCGCGCACAGGTAACACAAGGACATGCGCTAAGCGCTCGTGAAAAAACGAACAAAATTTTTAGACCGACCGGGATTTGAACCCGGGAACCGCTTCTCCGCAGCGCAACGCTTTAGCCGACTGAGCCACGGAGCAACAGGCTATGAGAAATGTTGGATGTGAGAGATATGGGAGACACGTGCTGAATGTTTAGTTCTTGAAGATTTAGATTTATATACGAGTTCTATTGTTGTATCAGATTATATTGTTGAATTATGCGTAAATGTCACTTAAATAAATAATGTAGATTGATGTACATGATATATGACAATTATTTTCACGTATATTTAATATGATAATTACGAAGACTGAACGGATTTTTGAGAGAAACATTTAGACAAAATAATTGAAGCATCAGCTAAGTACTTTTGATCATCGTTATGACGCACATTATGACTCTATATACACCCCGATTTTTTTTAATCTCTAACCATTAATATGTATTCTTGGAAATGTTTGTTGTAAAATTCCGATCAATCGAATTCAAACAGCAAGAGTAAAAATCAGTAAAAAAAAAGGTCATTTGTTTCGTATCAGCGTTAGACTTTGAATTCTCTGATCTACAACAGATTATAGGAGATTAGTGCGCACTTGAAAATTTACGCACGTGCATATTTTTAACGACTTTGTTTTCTTTTTTTATATATATACGTATAGGACTCTAAAGTGTGATGATTTATCGTTCATTATCTTCGATAATTTTAACGAAATCACATTTATCTTATTTGCTTACTCTTAAACCCATATACTTGTACGATTTGTGACTGATAGTATATAGTAGGATGGAATGTAACAATATGTATATATACGATGGATTACAAAATTACATTTTTTTATTTCATTACGAATCTGTATCTTATCATTAAAATATCGCTATGCAAATATTATGCAAATATTATGCATCTACCGAGTAAATACTTAAAAATTTAATCCAATAAATGTCCTTTGAAATGTATACAATGTTTACATAAATTTCATTATCATAATCGAGATATGCTCTTTCATTCATGAAACTACAATTTTGATTTATTTTCTTCGATTATTTCTCACGTGTGATTATAATTTAAACTCGATCATGACCATTCAGATCCAAGCAATCTCTCGATAACCATCTCTCTCTCCCCCCCTCGTCATAAACCACACACATATTTCCGGGTTCGGCAAAAAAACGTAGCTCAAGCCTTAAACACATACACAAGTCTCTGGCAACAATGTAATCGAAAAATGAGCTCCACGAGATACTTATAACTCTTCCAATTACGATCGACCGCACGCGCGGGACTCGTTTCGCAACGAGTTTATATATATAGGTGTATATAATATGACTCATATAGCGTCAGATTGGCGAGTCGGTAAATAAATGCATGATTTGTACACGTGGTGCCATGTGGCGCGAGATGCATGACGGAAGTCGAGCGGTGGGCTATGTTAGTTTTGCAGTTTCTTGAAACAATATGCATACGGGTCGAGTGTGTGACTCACCGATTATGCGCGTTCACCTCGAAGTCTGGAAAAATCGGACAAGTGAAATAATGAGAAATGACGCGCGGGCGAACCGTAATTTTTTTTCGTTTTTAAACAATGATTTCTATTCAGGAAAGCCACGCCATTGGGCTACTGTGAATTGATGATTCCAAAACTAAAAACGCAAAATATTGCGATCAGTATAAAATTGGAAAAAAATTACTCATCCATGATCGAGCCGTTAATCAAGAAGTGCGCTAAATATTCAGCGACCTCGCCTACGCCTCAGTCCGTTCCTATTCCCATCAAAAGAAGATAAGCAACGCATCCCTGCGGTCATTCATTGAGTTCAATCACGCGACAAGCACAATATACGTAAATACATACCTGCCATTCCCAACGGAATCATGAGCAAAACGCATCCCGCGTTCGCACGTGTGTCCGCCACCTCGACCTCGAAAAATACCCACATGTGTTCGTCCATATATAATGACGTGTAATATACGGAAGATAGAATATCTCTCGGCGCGCCATAACATCCGCACGCGCCGCTATATGTATATGCATCAGCGAAAGACCTACAGGATCATTAAGCATTCCCCGCGGCGACGAGAATGTTTTGCGGGTACCATCATATATATACGACAGGTGCGGTCCACGTGGATGCGGTGCTGATAGTCTCGGGGGTAAGTTTGCGGCTTTGAGGGATTTTCGAAAGTGAGCGATGGAAGTTTGAAGAGTAAACTCGATAGTATTAGCGATCGGATGTGTGTTCTATTTTGGGAGGGTACGAGGGGGAATACGACCACGGATCTTGGAGAAATTAGTGGCTGATTTGTCGTGTGCGGGTATTTTTGGAAAAGGATATTCATTTTTTTCTTCAACACTCACGAGTGGTTACTTCTTCTAGTATATATACCCTGATGCCAGCGTAACATCTCTTCCGTGAGAAAATTATAATATACGCACTTCATCCTTATAAGTGTATATACATCTCTGGCGAGGCGCTCGGTGTTTTGCAATTTTTAATGCCTTTTCGTACATCAGTAGCGAGTTTGAAAATAATCCGTGGTATATACCGTTATGACGAGCCGTATATATAATTACATTGCTTAACGCATATAATTCACTCTTACCATCTTGCAATCAAATTTAATCACTGTTCTGCTTCGCATATTTTATAACACTTTCACAGGCGTAAATGCTTCGAGCTGCCGGCAACCGCCTCTTGGCTATATATATATATATACGGTCTACTCTTCAAAAGAAAAGTGCTCCTAGCTCTCTGTAAAATAGCTACCTTTATGCGCATCTCTTTTAACTGCGGAAATCGTGTTATATAATATAACACACGGTGATGTCAAAAAGTTTATAACAAAATCTATACTTAGCGTTATTTTCCAAATATATATATATATATATAGCGTGACGGAGAGGTCAACGCCATAAAAGTAGATATATATACAAACAAATTCCTTCCAATGATACAGTCTCGCGCATCCCGAGCAATTCCCAAAAGCCATCCAAATATAAGCCGAGGATCGAAAATAGCCTATATATACCTGCAATTCCTAAGATCTACCCACCATCCATCTTCGACCTAGAATAACCTCACTCAAGGCACGTGCGATTCGATTTTCGTCTATACGTCCACGTGTTGGGAATTAGAGGACGCGTCATCTTGGTCCATCTCTATCATGCGTCACCGTCAGCAATAATGTGTCGCTATTACGTTCCTTGCGTATGTGTCCGCCGGAACATATATATACGACACCACGTAACGTAGCCTTGGCTTCTTAGCCTCGCAGTGAATCGGAGCGAGAGAAAGAGCGTTATGAGTTTTTTGCGAGTACAGCGTACCTGATGTACAGTGAGAGGTTGGCAAACGAAAGGACAGACCGTCTTTGATGTTTCTAGAAACAGGAGGTTTTGGTTTCTTTCGACCCAGGATTCGCGTTGGTCGCCTCTATCGTTCGCAGCTTAAAAATGCCGATAACTCTTATCTCGTACAGACTGCAAAAAAATACTTTCAGACTATACAACGAGGTTCGGTTATATAAATATCATTTCCGATTTCGATATTTCAAATAAAGATTATTTATTATAACTTCAATAATGAGCAGACATCAAAGTGTCGTATCTGGAAGAGAAGAGCTGATTAACGATGTACAATATATGTTTGCACGATATAAACGAACGTCAATGAGGTACGTATATGTTTATATACATGTAATGTTTTTTGCAACCTTTGCGCGTGTCGATAAAACTCGCCATTCGGCGAAATCATTATTATCGTTTTCGCGTGTATCGTGCGGTTGATTCTTCTCAAATCATCCTTTTATACATAGATTTCGCGTATATATACCGCCAGTATATGCCGAACAAAAAAGAAAAATCGCTTGTCACCGATTGATATATACCTTAACACTGGAATTTTCATGCTAAAATTGAATCGTATAGGAAGTCGCTGTCAGTGCAGTGCCTTATTAATAATAATTTTGAGGTTCATTCTTACACACAAAAATAACGATAATCTCCTTTGTTCTATTGTCCAGTTCTCGGTACACAATTAATCCCCGACTTTCCACGAGGAAAATGTTCACTCTCGATATTACACTCCGCTCCTCAAAGCCTTTCCATTTCTTCCTCTGTCTCGGCTCTCTGCTATGGCAGAAATTCCTCGGTACGCTTCAAAGCTTAGCCCATCGAGTTTCTCACTTTCCTCTTCATCTTTTTCCTCTCCTGCAGTACAGTAGAAGCTTCTCTCGTACTTATCTACCCCCCGATACTGTCGCTATTTTCGTATTCCTTACGGTTATTGCAGCTCCCCTTTGCCTATCGTCTCATTTGCTCTGCAAATAAATGCTAGTACTTGTTTTTTTCATCTTACTCTCGACGCGGAGCTTGTAATTTTAAAAGGTTTGTTTTTTACGGCAGCGAGCTGAGCTCCTTTGTTGCATCGACGAGTAGAGTCTTGCGGGAATAGATTACGCGCAGATTTTTTGCTCGACGCGGTTTTAAACCTCAAAAACGAGCGCACTGTATTTGTAATATGTTTTTCGCTGGATTTTAAAGGATCAAACATATTGGAATATAGCCTCCGTTTAGTTTTGTATTTACCATTAAAAAAATGTTCTTAATTTGATAAAAAATTATTCAGATTGAAAAAGGAACGTTTGTAAACAATTCAATCAATCAAGATAACAGCTTGGCCTCTAATTCTTTTCCCCACTGACCCTATATATTCCCGTCTCTCTTTCCCATCAGCAAAAAAAGCGTCAATATGAACTCAATGGCATCAGCCGTAATCAGTCACGCGAGAGCGAATCTCACGGACGGCTGTATTATAACCGCGGCTGTATAAATCCTCTCCAGAGTTTAGCCGTGAAAAAAGTACCTCGGCGTTCCACTATATAGGAGTCGTGGTTTGATTGACTAAAAAGTCTTCTATATGGAGATGGAGGAATTTTCGATTATATTTCAGGCGAATGCGAGTGACGAGATGTGTCGTTTTCATATAGAGGACATTCTTTTAAAGGTAATACGTAACTTAACAAAAAGAAAACAAGCCTTTTATATCATCTATTTATATTACTCTTAAATGACTATATACAAGAACGAGAAAAACATCCGCCCGTTATATAAAAGCTCTAAAATTATAACAAACCTCGTAATATATAGCTTTCTCGACCTACACACACACAACAATCTATATATAAATCTCCTTCATTAAAACCGAATCTCCGATTCATTTCCCCGCCGATTTACGACTCTTTTCACTTTCTCCGCAGTCTCCGTATTATCATCGACACGCTCTGATTTACTCTTTGCGCAAACACACGCATACTCTGTCGCACTAATTCTTGCGCGTCGTGTCTCGAGATGCAATAACGCGAAAACAAGTGGAGTCTCACGTCTTATCGTCAAGGTTGACCTCCAGAGGAGTGTGAGAGAGAAAAAAGCCAGAGGTAGAGCCTGGTAACGGCATCGGTTTATTGGCAGACAGCAAATAAAGCGGCGTTTGCAGAGTTAGGTATGACTTGTCTACTTCTTTTTCAGTGCAGGTTATAATGCGAGGCTTGAGTATTTAAGTTTTTCGGTAAATTTTTAAATATTTGATAATGATCGCTTAAAGAGCGAAATATGTATTGGTGACCTTAGTGTGCGAAAGATAGCGCGAACAAGATTCGATAGTGAGAGAAAAAACCCTGAAGCCATTGAGTTTCGTGTGTAAATAAATCTGATACATTTTTTGAGTGCTTTCGACGATCATAAATTGATAATTCAATTAATACGTAATCCTTAAAAATGTTATCATCAGGCTTAGAGATAACGAATGAGCGGATGAACTGGAATCACTATTTTTATACAGTCATTGACACGACACACGGCGCTTGATTATCATGTGGCAATATTGCTCGTGTATAATTGAGGAAAATAATATACCTATATAATTTAATCAAAGATTTCTAAAGCAATCTCGAATCTCGCTACACTTGTATAAGCAACCGTACACACAATAATCGCAGCCATTATAACTTAAATTTAATTATTCAAAGGATCGCGCCCAGTCTGCGTAACCCGCAAAATAAAAAATAATGTTCCTCAACTTTTTAATTAATTTCCCGAAATAGCCGCGACGGTCCGCGAAAAATTTGCATCCCGCGCGAATAACGAATTCCCGGCAACGTCCTCCCGCGCGCGGCTGCGCGATGATAACGGAAAAGCGACTTTCGTGCTCGCGCTCTGGAAATTACAAAGCCGCTCGCGTTTCCGGTCATTACTTTAATTGCCGTCCGGGTTTCTCGTGCACGGATGAAAGAAATAAAAAAAAAAATACATCCACAGCATTTCCTCCGCGGGAAGGTTCGCGCATTAGGAGTATGTAATTGGTGGCCGATAACTTTTCGGGGAATTATTCGGAGACGGCTTTGTAATGCTGCAGGAGTCGATCTGCACGCTTTCCTTCCTGTGTACGGCTCTCACGTGGTGGCACACTTACTTCGATCTCGAGATGGGAATTGTACGGTTGTTTCGTTTTTGGATCGTACTTTCGATCTCTCTTTTCCCTCGAAATCAAATTAAACTCTGCTCCAGTATATGCTACTAATTTTACTTAATGCAACCATCAGAAACTTTTCAATTTATACATTTCTATTTTAAACCCAGTTCGCTCTCTATTAAACTTTCATGTAAAACCTCCCGCAGATCCTTCTCGCAAAATCCTCCGGCTCGTCTGCAACGATTTCGAAAATCCTCATGGAACAAAGGCGACACGATATCTCGTCGAGCAATAGAGACGTAAATATACAATATGCAAAAGACGACGACAGCTCGACGCGCCGCTTGGCAACGGGAACATGCATCAGGAAGACAATAGCGCGCGCGGCTGATCCTTTCGTAACGCGCTCGCAAGCATCATATCTATATGCAGCGTTGCGACAGACGAAGCTAAAGAAGATGATGCTCGATCTCTGATGTGTGTGTGTGGTGGGAATCTGGTGTCTTAAAAAATCGACGATTTTGCGCAAGCCGGACTCTATATGACTATTGTGTGTTGGTGAAGGAAGCGGCGATGCTCTTTTGTTTTAATTTCAAATAGGTGTGTCGTATCGAACTTTCGAGCGCAACAATGGGAGAATTTTGACTATATAGGAGTGCGTTTTAGTGGGCTTGTACAAATTGATGTTTGGATGTTGGTTCAATGAGGAAATCATACTTGTGATGAGCGAGTTTGTTTGGTTGCGGATAGAAGCGAGCGATTGAACATCGTTGATAAAATTCTCGTGACAAAATATAGTTCTCTTCAATTATACATGCGAACGTTTCAAAACAATGTACTGGATGAATATTCATAAACCATCATTACACAGTCGTACATAACAAAACCAACAGATTAAAAGGCGTTGCATCAAAGCTTAAAACTGAAAATTATTCATATCACAGTATACCGACTCGTCTTCACGATGCGAAACGACTCTCTTACATTCACACACACACATACACACACACACATATACTTCTTCCATTGCGTCCATTGTACATCCTGTATAAAGTTAACCTTTCGATTCTCGTATATATATATATATAGTAATAATCTCGGCCTTGAAGTCGCACCGCCGCCGTCGATCTTTCTTTTTCGTTTCGTTGTCGCACGGCATGAACTCTTTCATTTGCGTCTCTCGGAATTATGTGCGATTATTTCACTAATAACTGTTATTGAGCGTTTGTATCGCTGAAAATTAATATGTGGATATAATTCTCGTTTGGCATTGAATACGAGAACTAATTGCGAGGATTTTAGGGGGACTATTATACATATAACGCTTCTTATAGGTCGGGGTTTGTAATACAATGATATTTTTTGTAAACACTTCAATAATTTCGTGTACAAGCTATTACACGTATAATACGTCAGTAGGTTATAAACATATATATATGTGTTGAATTATTCGCACACAAACGCTCGATCCTAGCAAAACTTACGCAACTAAATTCACGCGACGCGCTTATTATTTCCACTGTACACGCATGCTCGCTTCCGGTATATCATACTGCAACAATTACACACCCCGAACATATGGACTTATTGAAGAAAATCACCAAGAAAAAACACAAATATTCTCGTAAAAATAGCTGTATTTCCACAGTAGTTCACCAGCGTCGACGATGAAGCTCGTTTTTCGAAAAAAACAACGCAATTACGTCGAATGAGAAACGAAAAACGATGCGTATGCGTATTGGATCGCGTGTGTCTCATCGATGAACAATTTTTTCTATATATAAATATACGTATAAGTACCAGGAAGCCAGTGCTGTATATGTGCAAACGACCGCGCGGCGGAAGAAGAAAGAGGAAAAGTCGCGTCGATCTCGAGCGAAAGGCTTGATTTATGCGGCGTTGATTTTGCTTTATTTGTTTGCTTGATATCGCGATGCGAAATCGTTGCCGCAATGAGAAGTCGACGAGCGTATAATGCCTCGATGAGTTTTGAAAGAGAATATGTACTCGGATATCATGCGTGTTAATGTTTAAAACGGAAATTGAACATTAAATATAATGAACATTTTTCATACAAATTTTAGAATGATATTAAAAATCTCTGAATATACAATTGAGACAATAAATTCATCGTCATCGTACATCACAATGCCGAGAATGTATAATAATAAAAAATAATTATCGATACTTTAACTAATTTAAAACGCAAATCGCCTCATTACATACCCAGTGAAATTTACAACTCGCAATTCATTCGCCCGAGGCAACTCCTTCGCACAGCAATAAAAAAAAAGTCTAAACGCTCGGCAATAACAAGCATTGCTTTCTCATCTAAGACCGCGACTCGACCTCCAAAAAGAACCTCGAATTCGCCGCAGCCTCGTTTTACTCACACTCTCACTTTTTGCTATACGCGCAGGCACGACGACGTTTTCCTCTCGCGGAAAAAGAAAAATCTGACCCCAATCATCATCCAACGCGGTTCATTACAATTATTTTCACCGTATGCAAAAGCGCGCGCATGTAACACGATTGCATCCTTTCTAAGCCTCCTGTATATATACACATATACATCAAAACAATGCATCACGATAGTAATATACAAGCGCGCAGCTCGTAGGTCGATTTGTGGGACTTGATAATCTGAGGTTTACATATATATAATCGAGCGTACACACTTTCACCTATTGTTGCGAGAGCTTCGGTGAGATTATTGAAAGTCGCTATATATTGTGCATGTACTTATAGGTGAAATTCCGTGCACGCGTTTACGTAAGTGTGTCGATTTGAGGAAATCTTAAAAATTAGCTGGTTTAGAGGGCCCCAAAAACAACAAACAAAAAGTTTGGTATGGGCTTCATAAACACTGCTATGTGCATAAATTAATCTTTAGCAGACTCGAAGATCTTTTCGGTTTGGTTTGGATTAAATAGAAAATTAATTAATAGAAAATTTGCCATTTGTATGAATACATTTCTATATTTAGAGGCTTGTCTTCCGAGTGTACATGCGCTTTCTGATCCGTTCCTTTGATATACATTGTTTAATTATGCGCTCAGAAAACGCGATGGTATATATAACGGCTTGTCGTGTTACGTGGAGTGTATGGATATTTTTGTGAATTACAAATCGAGAAAGTGAATTTGAGATATCTGTGCAGTGCAACAAAAAAAAAAGATAAACATGGATTTCACTGATTGGATTTATACTTTCATACTTCTTTAGACAGCTGAATTTAACAGCATATAAACTTACTCGACGCAAAGTTGTTATAACACTTCTCGATCACCACATCCACATCGTTCACTTCAGGCGATTGTATACCTTATACTCACACCTTCTCGTGTTGCTAAGAATAAAACACATCAGAAAGTCAACTATCCACCTATTTGCTTGATTGCAGGTTGCGTGGTTGATCGTTCGAGAGACGCAGAGATAGAAAACCGAGAAGATACCCAGTGTGATTCCCTTGAAGCGATGCCAGTAGCGGATACTTTGTTGCACTCGCTCATGCTTGTTTTGCTCCGGTGGAGGTGTGAGTTGGTGCAACAGCTCCAGGATTTGCCGTGTACTTTGAAAAGCTCATTTTTTGTTTCATCGGCTGAGCTCCTATCCGTGTAAGTATATAAATGCTGCATTATATTCCTTTATTTCATTATTATTCATATAGTATGCATTCGCGGAAATTAATATCATCCAGTGTCGTGTTTTCTTCACTTCTCAAGTAGATCCGTCGACAAAAGTGAAGATCGAAGTGTAAAGAGACAAAGTGACAATATGGATCGCGGTGTGGGTCGGCCGGATAATGGACTTTATATTTTTCTCGCACACTCAAGAAAGTGAAACGATCTTTTCTGGCTGCATGACTTGGTAGCTACCAGGAAATTGCTTGCGTGGGCAACTGGAAAAGAAAGATTGTGATTTTAGATGAGTTGCGCGAATATGTGCCTTAGTTATGGTGTCACATACACGAGATAAAATTATGAGCTTTTATTTTCGAGCAGCCGAGAAAAATAACTTTATTACTTTGTTTATCGGATGATAAATAAATTTACTATCTTTCTTCGGATAACATCGTCATTTGCAAGCACAAAATGCTAATATGTACGTTGTTATTATACTTATAATTAAAAATCTCAACGTTGCTCTGTAATTATTATTAACTTCAAAGCAAACACGCTCTCTCCTTTCCTGTTTATAAACCTCTCTAAAAAAAGAGAAAAAGAAAAAAACAACAATTTCTTCTTTCAAACAAAAACTTACTCTCTCACGCATCCGTACGACGCGTGCACTTGACCTTCGATGGACTTACTTCAATGCATCAACGGGGGGTTGAGCAACGCGTGTTTTATCTATCTCTCTCTTGGTGTCAGTCGGGCAAAACACGCTATATAGAGATGCGCCGTTAGTCTGCGTAAACAATGTATCGCTCGATAGGAAGCTTATATACGTATCGAAACAATTGCAGTATGCCCTTGATTTCGCTATAAAAATAGTCGGAGCGAAAATTCAGTTCAAAAGAATATTGGAATCCGTTGGGGATAAGGATTTTCAGGCTGTTGCGCCGTAGTTTCGCAAAGGACTATTGAATTTTTAGATGGATAATATTTTATTACATCGATCGCCTTGATGCTGATGAAAGTCTTCTATAAGTTTGTGTGTACTTTTTTCTTCGGAATTGTCATTTCATGCGAAATTGAACGAATGGATGACTTGTGTCATTCGTATTATTATACATACAGACATAAATTTTGTTTGTTTCGAAGGTATACGTAAAACTTATGTAAGCATAGTCGGTCACATTAAATAATATACCGTGATGTCATGCATGAAAAAAGTAAGTAGAATAAAACGATCTCTTCAACAATTACAATCAACGATTTTTTAAAAACGTAAATTTGTCTTAATCATAAAGCCTGCAATCAAAAGAGTTTACATTAGTCAATAATTTTCTATTATAACTATTAAAAATTGAATGCTATTCACTCTTATACTGTTAAACTTACACTAAAGCAATCAATGCAATATATCGTTGAAAAAAAAAAAAAAAAATTCAATCTCCAGAAATAACATGGAACGAGTCAATAACAAAGCTACAAATTCCTCCATTCCATTCAGTGAACACTTTCGTTAGCTTATCAAAAATTCAGCTCGCAACAATCCTCGGAAAGAGAAACCATAACGCCACCCACGCTATATACTCGTCCACTTTAGCAAATCTTAGCCGAAAACGAGAACTGCTGCCACTTAGTCGTGTCGTTCCACTGACCCGATATTCTCGAATCGCAGGGGATTGAGTCACGCGTTTTCGCGAGTTACGTGAAGAAAGAGAGTAGTCGAGCGACAACTGCAACCAGCAGCTTCTAATTTTACGTCGATGCGCCGAAATTCGACCGTTTTCTCCTCGTGCACGTGCTCAATGACACGATTGTTTTTAAAAAGTAGTCCGAGACGATTGAATTTGCGTTTGTATAAAAATGAGAGAAAACAAGTTGGATCCGGGAGCGATTGTTTCCTGGTAGCAAGAGAGTGTGGGATGATTATTCGGTTAAAGATTGCGTTGTTTTGCTTTTTCTCGGTTTGTGATGAAATTGATTTTGTCTTCGCAAAATCCAAGAAAATTTGAGTATAACTGTGTATCTTTGGCGAACGAAAATGTATTTGTATATTTATAAAAAAAAAAAATAACAGTATAAATTTCTACAACAACATTCCCACCGCTATTCAAACACAAAATCTCAAACCCTGTCAATACCTCCACCACCTGGGCGTATAAACACCCGTATTAAAACTCGCGCACAATGAAATTCTGAAAACAGAACCGCACGCATCAGAGTACCGAGAACCAGTGCATAATTTCACTTTTACTGCATGTCTCGTTTTCGTGCGCTCGTCTGCATTTCTCGGAATCACAAAATTCTCGCTTACAGACAGAAGAGCGTAGGACGTCGTCGGGAAATTCCCTTATCGTCACGTGGATTATTACGACGAAACGCGATGCGTCGACGGATTTTACACTGTGGCTTATTGGGGCGACAGACGAGCTTGATAATTGAGGATTATATGGGCTTTCGCGGAGAGAGAGAACAGCTTTGAGTATAATATGTAGGTGACGCGCGCGAACGCGTTATATACTTATTATTGCGCCGAAATGACGTGGGTTAATTTTTCGGTCTGACACCGTGTCTGCTCTTGGTGTATATATGTATACACCCATTTCGATGACGTTGTGGTTTATTTGGCCGCTCATTTTCCTTCCTCCTTTAGATAGGAAGTTGTGAAATAGTAAAGTTTTCAGTTTTGCTTATGATTCCTTGTATATGTAAATATTTATAACACTTTATAATATTTTAATATTTTGAAGAAAAAAAATCCCCCAAACAAACTGCACTTTAATCATTCTCTCAAGTACCTTCGATACAAATATATTAGTCTTTCAATTTGGCCAAAAATCAATATCCTAATTATGGACTCGATACCTTTCCCCGAACGCATTAAACTTACGGCGAGAGTGCAGCAGCTGCTCGATAAAGCGAAAACAAACAGCCCCTTTGCAAAGAGGGTCTCCGCGCGCGCGCGATATATAAAAGCTCTATTTCGTCGCAAGCTCCCTCGTAACAGAGAAGCACACAGGCTTCCGCCAGATGTGGACTTCCAATGAAAGCAGAAGAAGCTGCGATGAGTCATCGGGAGCGTCGCCAGGGGATGTATTCCGCGGTGATATTTTTCCGGGCAATTGCACGTAATTATAGAGCGAAATCGAGGAAAGTTGCTCGGCTATATCTGTCGCGCTTTATTACGCGCGTGAGTTTCGCTGGAGATTTACGGGCCGACAAGTCGGCAACTAGCGATGAATTCTGGAAAATTATGGTTAATTAGCAATGGGCGAATTTTCGATTATTTATGTATTTACACTATGGATTTTGGAAATAAATTCTTAACGACAGGAAGATCACTATATAGGTGCAATAAGGAAGCGGATTGATCAACATATCTGGTGATTATAAAGTAGTTTGGATGGGTTGCCCAATTTATAAATTTTCCCTTGTGTTCGATTCCACAGTGAGTCACGTTAATTGGGAGAATTATAGACGTATTCTATTTTAATGTCAAGCTTTTAGTCACAATATTGCGGGATATAACAGTATAAAGAGATTAGTCACTATATGCTGTCGATTGAAGGATCCGAATTTATAACGACTCGGCATTGTATGCAGATTTAAACGAGGAAATATGAGATAAACTTGAATATTATATAATAATCAATTATAGCTCGAGTCGCGAGAATCCTTCAGTACATTCAGCTTATCTATAAGTAAAAGAGCATTATAGCAAAAATTCCACAGAAGCAACGCGTTATAACATCTCATTTAATTTTTCAAATATAATACGCATCGACTTCACTCAGACAATAACATCAACAAAGCGTCGCGTTCGACGCCACTGGCCGTCGAAAAAAAAGTCGACAAGAACCTCAAAGCCACAGCGGCAGCAGCCTATTCTCTTAATTTTAAATTCAGCGCAGGCCACAAAAGATCTAAAATTACACGCGAGCCGCGCAAAGAGAAAAACAAATACAGTTATAATTCGCTTGTAAAACAAAGCCGCGCGATCGCCCCCCCCCCCCCAAAAAAAACATCGACGCGCAGAAAACCGGTCCATCGGTGCGGAGAACGAGGACGAGAAGGATGAGTCATGTAAGTAAGTATACATATATGCGTGTAAAAAGCAACGCGAGAAAGCAAAAGCAGGATGAGCTGCGAGTATATAATATACTCGCGAATCAACGATTCCATGACGGTCGATGCCGCTATTTATCCGCGCGAAGATATTTTCGCGAGAGTTGTGTTATACGAGTGTGATTTTTATGTTGTGAATATGTTGTTGTTCTGAGTTTCAAATGGCGGTATAGTCTGGTGTAAGGATTATACGTACTTTTGAAACGCGTAGGCGCTGAATTGAAAATTGCATATGTTTTTATCGGAACACGTGCTTTGAGAAGTGTCGTTATAATCGGTTACAAACATCGGTCGAACTAATCACGTGAATGGAAAATATTCTATGACAGATTATATACCTCGAGTTATCACTCGGCGGTGTTTAAACTTTTACGACACACGCGGCTATTATCTTTTATTGCAGCTCGATTCCTATATAATAAATGCCTTTGGGAAACGCCATTTCACTATATGATATGCATTCGTCTTTAAGCTCGAAAAAGAAATCAATTATTTTTCTATATAATATCCAACGAAATATTATCATCATTTATAGTACAAAGAAAGATTAATGAAAATTCCTCTACACAAGCAAACGTCATTTAAATCATCAGACAGCATATCAAAGCGAGCCCTAACCCGAAACTTCTCCATCACAGCTGTAGCACACACTCCACAGCCCATTATCATTGCGCAACGCATTTAAGGGGTCGCGCCAGTCCCCTCGAGATTTACGTGCGTCGAAAAATCGAGCAGTAGTCTCGCTGAAACGAGGACTTATGTACTTTCTCGCAAGCATGCGTCTGATGCTGACTCACCGTCGGACTCGCTTTTCCCGAGCCTCCTCGTTACGAGCCATCAACGACTTTATATGAGTCAGTCGTCGCAAGCGCGGGACAACGGTATAAGAGCGGCGCGAGACCGGCAACTTTTATACTTTGCATCTCTGGGTTTTCGGCTGAGCGGTTTGATTTATAAGTGGTTTCTTTCATTACATACTCGAGCGGACGCGTGCAGGGATTCGCTGAATTTTTTTCGCGAGGAGTTTCCTGTAACGGAATATTATAGTAATGCAGTATATATCTCTCGCGGCGATAGCTGTTCTATTGTAAAATTTAACATCGCGGCTAAAAAGATTTCGTAACGAAAATTACATCAGCCAAACGCTGCCAATGTGTCATGTTCCAGCGCTACGGCGCATAATATACAAATAATCAACGCGCATTAAAAATTCCATCCTCGTGCGCTTTCCTTCTAGCGACGCGATCATCATCATCGACGACAAGCATCATCATCCTTCGTTCGGCCACATTAATTATTGCGCTCTATAACTCGTCCTCGCGCCCGTAACAAGTTGAGATCCGTTATATATATATATATATATATATATATATATATATATATATATACGTTCACGGCTCTATCGCAGTGGCCTTTACCAATTTCGGAAAGCCGAAGTTCGCCACCTACGCTATTATAGGAGAAATCGCTTTATGTACGAAGTTATCGTGAGTGACCTATAAGTAAGTTGTATATGCTTTATGTAGGCGGCGATAGCTTTTTGATTGCTTGAATGAAGTTTTCGTTGAAATAAATCGATTGACTTTGCACTTTTGTTAACAAACTTTTGCTTCTTCAATAGAGGTTTGATGTTATTGTCGAAGTGCGACTGGAGCTGTTTTCAAAGGTTTGTTATTCTCTATACTGATAATCGTCTCTCCTCAAGCTGCAAACAGTATAAAATTCAGACGATTATAAACAAGTATACTTGTTGTTTACAAATTTATACAAGACGAAAATCTTGCAGAAGCATACGCACACATCCTCAGAAAAGTTGTCTCTTCCAGACATTCTCACCTATAATCACACAGTCGCCATCATTATCATCGTCATCATCATCATCATCATCATCCGAGCATGGCAGCATCGCAAGAAAAGCGAGGTAGCCTTGACCGAGCGAGCGAAATCCGATCGATGCAAGAGAGCGTCATTAATAATTGATGATCGGCTGCGTCCACGCGATGATCACGGGCTAGTCTTCGCTCGATGACGCGTACAGTCCGTGCAGGGAATTCGAGTATATTACAAGGATATCGATAATACCGTATATAGTAAAAAAGCCGCGCGATGATAAAAACGAATCAGCTGATAATATATATACGTATCAGTATGACGATGATTTGGCCAACATTGAAATAGCTGCATATATGCGTCGAAATATTTGTGTTACTTTGAAACTCGACTGCAATCGACGTCTAGATTTCCAATTCGGATAAAACATTATGGCTGCGATTATTTACCGAGGCAGTTTAAACATTCGCAAATCGAGACTGTTCGGAATAACAAATTCGCTTCGCGAGCGTTTACGCGCAGACAAAACAGATCTGTCCTGATGCATATGTGTACCGGTTCCTGAAATCGTCGAAAATAAAAAAAAGTCCTCATTTCTTCGGAAGCACTAATTACCAGAAACTCAACTTTCGCTCTCGACTGTACGCCTGATAAATTCTTGAAGAAGACAACTCTACGGGTCAATATCGTTCGACGACGGATGAACGCATCACCTGCGGGCCAAACACGTGCGGTAGTCGCGCGCGAGTGCGAAAAAGGTCACGTGGTATATATCCATGACGCATAATTAATTCACATAATCGGGATTAAATTGCGCAACGTGTGGCATGCGAGTAGAGCGTATTGTGCAACGCTGAAAAGGACGTTACACGCTTCGGGTTACGACTCGGTGTTCGACGTGTTGGGGTAGTCACGCGTCTCTGCTGTTTTCTTGTGGCTATGAGCGTTAAGCTTCTGGGAGCTTTTTTCTGAAAGTCAATCGATATTGAAGAAAATGAATGAACCCGAAGGTTCGCGAATCGTATCGATAAGCATTATACAAGAGAATGATTATCGCAGAGGACGATTTTTAAGCGACTGCAGACTCAAATAAATTGACCCAGCGGTCGAGTGGCATACAATCGTTATCGATTGAAGAAAAAAAGCGTATGTATCATCGTCATTTGGAAAATTTTGAATTCGAGTCGATTAAAAAAAATCTGTCACAGTAGTACAAATAAGTATAGTCAACTGGAACTAATCAATATTTCCACTCGAAAACATATACTAATCGAACTTACGCGTATTATTATGTACACATAAAGTAGCAAACACACGACTCGATAAAATGATAATCAAATATATCGTATACGTATATATTTATACACTTGAGAGAACCACATATCTGCGTATCCTAATCGGATTCTCAATGACGCAAGTGAAGGAGGTATCACAGCAGCAAGACATCCAATTACCGCGAAATCAATCAAACGTTATGGGCTTCCTCGGGCTTAATTTGCGATCGGATGAATCAAACGCCTCTCGCCGCGGTCTAATAAAAACATCCGAGGGGCGCACAACCAACGATCCTTACATAAATCGTTCTAAAACCGCTTATAGACTATATATATATACACGACGTCTCTCATAGGAAGCCCTGTCGATTCAACGCGTCGCGTATGTGACTGTCTAAAAATCGATGCATTACTCGGAATCTCTATATACTGGCTGCATCTCGTCATTCACTCGATGGTTCGCAAGGCATATGCGAAACGAATTTTTCCACGATGAATAAATGAAATATCAAGCGGGCAACAAAGCGCGCCATAAGCCGATGCTAAACCTATCCTCGTAAATCAGTGGGTATACATAAAAGTTGATTCGCAACACGCGCGGACTCGGCGGATTATATAGTATATATGTGCGTATGCTTTATATACACATCTGTAATAAAGTTCCGAGTAAAGGGATCAGTCGGACACCGAAGGACGATTCGACGAACAGGATGTATATAGGGGAGTCTTGCAGTACGAATAGTAGCTAATTTGGCCGTGACTTTTTACTTGCGCAATGAAAGTTCGACATTCTGCACGAAAAAGTAGAAATTTGTAGATACTCTAAAATAGGCACACTGGAAAGCTGGCCATACTGCAAGACTCTTCCTTCTATATAGATGAGGAGTATAGTTAAAAGGTGCTTAAGTTACACATTCGTGCTTTGCATTATATACTCGAGAAACGTTGAATCCCCGTCCTTAAAACATCCCGATTCAGCATAACACTCTCTCATAATCAATAATACGACTCTCGCATCAATAATACACACGATGCTAGAAAAGCTCATTAATCTCGCAAACAAAAACCGCAACATCTCATAGCACACACACTATACACTCACCGTGATAATAAATCGAAATGCAGCAAACTCTCGCGAAGCCAATCGGGTTAAAAGCAAGCGTCGCACTGCATATATATATATATATACGTATATAACCCACGACAATTCCCTGATGATACACATACTAATCCTTGCGCGCTATGACGTCAGAAAACGCGTATACAGAGAGCTCAGAGACAACCCCTTAGCCTCTAAAAATAGCGGCGCATCGGCAGCTCCTGCATCCGCAACGCGTCGCTGCGAATTAAGGAAAAAGGGGGGAAACAGCCGGGACCGATAGCGGGAGAGCTGTGTGTATATACTATACGCGGCGAAGGTTAAGGTCAGCCGTATCGATCGCTCGCGCAACGAGAGAGACGCGCGTGCACTACACGACTTCCGCGTGTGCGCATGAATGAGAGGATGAGTAAAGTCCTGCTTCGGTCGGGGATGGCGAGGAGATTTAGAATGTCTTTTTCTTTCATTCGACCTGATGCTTCGTATCGTTGCGAGCTTTTCGCGATATTTATATGTTTACGCGTGTATATACAGAGGTTATATCGATTAGTACGCTGAACTAATCCAATCTAACTTTATTCGCCGCTCGACCGCGAACTATTCAGCTAAATGAACTTGCTGCAGTGTAGTTCACTGCTGTGTTTATAATGAATCCGAAAATTAGTTTGCAAGTTCGTCGAAACTATATATATAGGCATATATGTCTCGCTGCGAGAGATCCAGGGACAAAGCCGAGCGATGTTCGTTACGCAAGAACAAAAGCAATATATATGTATATAGCGACCGGAGGAGAATTTTCTCGAGATCTCCGCACGATTTCACGCTCGACTTACAACAGCTGACCTCCCCACGCGTAGCTGCACCTCAAGAGAATCGTTATCCGAGGAGGAATTTTCCGCTTGCTGCAGCGCGGAAATCCGAGAGATCTCGCTCGCTTTGTGATATATACGAGCGCAATTGATCGATGATTCGCTGAAACGCGAAGACTCGCGCGAGGTTTCGGGTTTCGATTGTTCCGGGTGAGCAGATGGAGGAATCAGAAAAAAGCCATTTTTTTGTGATATATCGTGTATACTTGCTGCAATAATTTTTCACCCGTTTTAAGTATAGCCAATAAAGCGATATACGCCATCGTATATTTTATTGGAGGAATCAGACGATCACCGTAATCGTTTCTCGGCAAACGCATTTTCTTCGAGGCGCGCGCGCGTGAAAAAAGTTTTTATTTTACGCGTTTTACACAGTTTCCGGAATACCATTTTTACGGATCATTGCGCGTATATATACACGTGTGACGTAAACTCGAGCTTATTGATCTCGTAGTTCTTTGACAAAGTACTTTATGTTACTATACTACTGAGAATACAGCGTTGCCAATGATACTTTTTTTTAAAAGTTTGGTCGATATCGCGAAACGCCTGAATTCCAGAATAAAATATATGCTTCACGACTGACAGGTCATCGCCAATACTGCGCTATATTAGAGGCTTTCTGCATGCGACGATTAATCTGCCATCTATATCTGTACATCATTACCTATATACTCTTCACGTCCAATAAAAACCAACCGACGAACAACCCGAAAATACCCGAAGGTTTAAAACTGGATTAGCCGCATTATACTATCAATCTAAAATCGTTAAAATACCTTTCCCAGCTGGTAAAACCCAGGGACACTCGAAATACCCATATAGAAGAAAGCGCATAGCGCATCCCCTGCGGAAAATCAACGAAATCGAAACTGGGCCATCCCCACGATTAGCGCGATCCCGATATAACCCACTATGCCGCTGCACGCGTAACTCTCTCCCTTATAGGCCGCAGTTGCGCTGCTGCTGGGCACAAAGAGCCTCCGCTAAAAATACACTTAAAATCTTTCGGATGACTCAGACTAGGCTCTCCGAATAACGCGAAATACTCTCTTTCTCGAGGTGCTACGCGCTTATATTATAAGCGACTGTATATCGATGAACATGTGAGACGTACACGACACGTCACGTACCGAGATGAGAAGAGTAAGTCTATTACTGCAGGCGAAGATATGCTACGCTGGCGGTGAGTCATGCATGCCCTGCAACGTGTTTTTATTTTTTACAGCTAGTATATATAGCGACGCCCGTTTTTTTTGTTTCTTTTTCGAGGCGCAGAAATTGTAAAACGCGAGCGTGCGGCAGGTAAATTTTACGATCCTCGTTATTATCCGGCGGAATGATTCACCTGGAAAATAAAGAATATCAAGCAGCCGTCTCCTGTCAAGAAAGAAAAGAAAGACGCGATATAAAGAGAATTACGCAAAAGCTTCGGCGAGAAGTGCTGCACAGGAAACATCCCATTAAAGCGTGCACTTTCCTCATCTTCATCTCTCTCTCTCTCTCTCTCAATAGGACGAAAATCGAATAAGAAGCCGTAAACACACTATGTATATTACATATACGTGCCTGTCGGGGTCGTCCTCAGTTCGATAACCCCTATATAGAATCTCGGCGTTCGTTGACGTAACGCATATGAATCTCGAGTAGCTTCCATCGACGCGCACTTTATTCTCATGTATATTACTCGAGCCAGTGCACATGTGTAAGCAATTTTCTCGACAATGTCAGAGATTCTTATATCCGCGCATCGGACGCTTATCCGGAGCTTTCGTGCGTCATTCGGCGATTTTTCGAAAAATTCAAACGTCTGCGCGCGTAAACAACTTTCGAGAAGGCGCTAGATATTTATACTCGATTATCAGAAATGTATGCGCGAGAATTTAGTGGAAATTTGCTTCTTTGACCCGTTATTTAGCTCTTCATATACGCCCGCGTGTACCTCGTGAAAGAAAAGCTTCGCCGAGTTGTTACTCTTATTGTTGTCAGTTCATTTATAGAGATGTAATTTGGGTATAGATATACATACATATACATAATACGATTACAGATATTCAAATTTGGAATTGCGGCGTAAAATTAGGTTTTACGATCTATAGATATAAATAGGTGTTTTGCAAATCGCGCCGAGTAAATTTCTATAATTACAGACGTTTG
Source organism: Muscidifurax raptorellus (assembly GCA_020010945.3). Classification (NCBI taxonomy): domain Eukaryota; kingdom Metazoa; phylum Arthropoda; class Insecta; order Hymenoptera; family Pteromalidae; genus Muscidifurax; species Muscidifurax raptorellus. The sequence goes on along the minus strand of CM052079.1, from coordinate 4,201,506 downwards.
TTATTCCAAAATATTTACACACGCGCTATTATAAAATTTCGCATTTTTCGCATAAACTGCGTGCGATAGCGCGACCATATCTTTCAGCTCAGAATCCGCGTATTTTTCTTCCCAGAGTATATTCGTGTCAGCCAGTCTTATCGGAGCACCGCTTTTTTTTCTATAACGTATCCCAGCCGAAAAAAAACGTATCGCAAAAGCGTATGTGCAATATAATGATTTTACCATATAATATCTTACGGCTATCTATAGCCGTTATCGCGCAATTTTACAACCGCCAACTGTTTGCGCAGCACTCGCTCGTTTCGAACTCTAAATTTAGTTTCGACAACATGCATCGATTCTTTTAATATCGGTTAGGCCTATATATATAGTATACACACGATCGCTCTATATATATATATATACACTAATGCTGATTGGATTATATAAGCCGACAAACATCAACTGTCGAATGCCGGATGCGCTTGGATATGATTGTATGTATATATATATATAAAAGACTATATTATCGCGCTAACTTGTCCAAATAAACATGTTTATTATACTCGTGCATTTGCTTAAATTTATACTTGACGAATAAGAACGTGCGTCTGACAGCGATAAAGCAGTCTTCGCGACGTAATGAAATAACAAAAGCGAGCTAATTGTCTCGTCGTTTATTCGAACGTCAATATAAATTAACGATAAAATAACGCCGCCTTTTAAGACAAAAGATAATAATAATTATATATGCTTCCCGAGCCCAATCCAAAGTTACATAACTCGCATCGAGTGCTCTCCGTATACGCGTATATGTACGAGCGACACGACGACTAAAAATCCAAAACCACGCGTACGCACCCCAACGGCGAAAAAAAAGCACACCACACCGCATCTCCGCAATTTCAGCCCACAGTATACTCCGAGAAAGAAAGAGTCGTACACACGACTCAGTAGAATTTCCCGGGCGTCGATCTCAGCGCTGCATCTGGAGCTCGGCCAGCGCAGCTTTCTCGGAAGCTTGTCTCTCCGCTATATGCGGTGACACTGCGGAAAAGAGAGGACGAGACCCGTTGCCCGCCTGACGCGTCTTTCTCGCCTGCAGTACTTTTTGCATGCGTGTGTGTGCGCGCGAAGACGCGCAGTGGATTTAACGAGAGAACGCGACGCGTGAAACTCGAGAAGCCGTGTGCGTTTCGTTGCTGTACCGGAGCTTTTTTTGCGTTTGCGCGGAGAGTTATTTACGAGTTTGTTGTTGAATCGCTGTCGATTCGGATTGGGAGGTGTGTGTAACAAGCTTATTGGTGTATTTGTGTATCGGATGGAACCTGGTTAAATTGAGTAGAGGACTTGTTGACAACAGTGTTGAATATTCATTCGCGGTACTTCTTAGCTAGGATGTATAGATAATAGCCAAATTGCTTTTTTTATGCGTGGGTAAGAACCTCGGCTACAATCTCTGCGCACAGTTTTCCTCGATTTTTAAATCAATCATAAAATAACAAAATTAACAATCCCCCTCCTCTCTCCTTTCGACAAATTAATATATCTCCCGCCCGATCAAACGGACCGAATTCTCGCACAAGCGGAAAAATTCTCTCGCATATATACAACGCGCTGCACTCGAGAGATCGAGCGATTATATCGCGATGGTGCGTATAAGGAGGCCGCCAAGCGGTCTGCGACGACGCGGCCTTCTTCTGCGGCTGCATCAGCGCCGATCGGAAAAAACGCGGCGTATATACTCTCTTTTTTTTGCACTTTTACGGTGTCGACTGTCGTGCGGTGGTATTCGCGAGTTTCGGCGAATTTTACTCCTGACGTCTGTTGCTGCTTTTTTTATTCTCCTCGAATCGACGTTTAACCCGGTTAATTAAATTTAACTCGCTCGAAATGAGGATTTTCCGCGGAACTGCCTTCGTGTATACGTCTTTATTGTTACGATGTAAACCTCGTGTACACTCGGCATTCAAAGTTTCCACGATCTAATATACAAGTACATCTATACGGTTGTTATCAATAGCGGTGGAGAGATAATAATGCACTAAATCATAAAATTCCATATACAGAGTGAAATTCCGTATTTCGAGTGCGCCAACATTTCTTCCCGTCATAACAGCGTTCTATTAATACAACGACCTCTACTCATAATGATTACCAAGCGAAATCTCACTCGAAACTAATCCACGTTTATATAATCGTAAATAACAAGCAAAAGTCACGTGCTCGAGTATCATCACGCCTACGGGTCTCGAACGAATTTCCAATATCGCTCTCTTTATTTACAGTATCCCATTTAGCTTCCACAAATGCATCGAAACGCCTCGTGCTCTTGTGTACACATACCATATGTATATATACAGCTCCGAATGTTGCTCGGCTGAGTGATTCCGATCGGAGCTTGAAAAAAGCTCGTGTCAAAAACGAAAGATAAAAGATGATCTCGAAAAAACAGCTCGTTTCAGTTCTCGATCGGCCGCATAAACACTCGAGAGCCGATTATACGAGCTCGAGCAAACAAGTCGCCAAGCGGTCTGCCGCGCGAGTGACGCACGATTGGCCTTCGGCCAATGAGTTACGATTCTCGCGGTAGCCGTGTGCTGTTTCTTTTTTTTTGTCGTTGAATCCGGTACATTTTTGTACATAGGTGTTTTATCAGATTATTTTGCGCGTATGTAGGTAATGCTTTCGGTGAGAAAATTGATAATTCGCTGTTTGGGGGAGATATACACCAGGGAATTTCGATCTGATCGATATAGGGACGGTATTATACGCCTTTTTGCTTCGTATCTTATCGGAAAATAGATAGTCTGTGGGATTATCGGTTCACTGAATTCTACTCTACAACGATTACGTGCTTCGTGTGTTTTTTCGCTGATTTTTCAAGTCCAGTCGATCTCGCGAGAAAAAGAATCTGACGTCACAGGTTTACTGATGCAAAAAAAAAAAAAACAATGTTAGGCAGCTCCGAGAAGTTTCCCAGCCGAGTGTATATTTTCGTACCGATATGCGCGTCGAAGCTTCAAGACGCATAATATCAGCAAAGTTCTTCGATCTCCCCTCCGTTGAATTCAAAAATAGTACACCGTCGAAGAGAAGAAAGAGACAGAGACAAGAGAAAAACACATCGACTCGCTGAGTGCAAGTATCCACGTGTTCCTTGCGTCATTCGCGCGGTGAAAGCAAAATATATAATCTAACTATATTACTCAGTTTTTTCGATAATTTCGCGTACGTTATAGGCAGTCTCTTTGTGCTCTCGATTCTTGTGCGTATACTCGACTTTGATAATCCAGGCGAGAAGCTTGTTGTGCAGCGAAGTTTCTGATATCTTTTTGTAATATATACGCATGAAAGTTTGTTTGTACGCGCTCAATTATATATATAACGCATTTCGTTTTATACATCAGCTTCAAGGTTTATGTATATACACACTTAATTGATGCTTATAACGAAAATAATAAAGAAGCAACGAAGGATTATAAGACAAGTTGAGAGTAATAAAAAATGAATTACATCAATTAGTTCTAATTTAAAATATTCCAAACGCATATCGCGCGCGCGCGCGAGTGTGTGTGTTTCTATTATTTTTAAATTAGTGGGCATGTTGGAACACGTGATTAAACGCGAGTCACACACACTGTATACGTTTTAATTGAAGACGCGTAACTGGCGCACATATTGTCAGCGCTATAAATATATATCGGGGCGCATACCTTAATTACCTTTAATTCGCGAACAAGTCGTTCAATTTTTTCGCAATTCGAACCTCATGTATTATTCATTGACGTCTTGTCCCGAGGCAATAATTGTCGAGCTCGAAGAAAAAAAAATCACACGCAGAGGTTAATTAACGCTCGTAATAAAGTTTTTACAGAAACACCGATTATTATCATCGAAACGCGCAAATGGAGCCGGAAATAGGAGTAGTGCAGATATTGCCGCAGCCTCGGCAACCTCCGAAAGCTGCTATCTGGACAATTTATTCGGTAAGCGATAACCTATAACTTCCATCGTATATAGACAACGCGACTCTTTTCTCATCCGTCTAAATTTCCTGAAAAATTACATCATACCCGCAGCAATTCTCTCGCTATATAAATCTCCGCGTCGTACACACACGCTTACAGAAACGATTATACGCGCTTGCGAGCTCGTTTACAATAATTCAACAACGAGGCCGGCTCCTCTCGCTTCGATTATTAAACGCACATGCGTGTGCCTCGTGCACACATATATATATATATACAATACACTAGCCGACGATGTAGGTTATTTCGGTCGGCTTGATTGTCACAATCGCGGCAGTGCTGAGCAGCCATTCCGACGAGCAGACACCCGAGACAACGACGACTGTATCGAACGACGATACGACTCGAACGAGTCAGGTGAGCCAAGAGACGACGACGTTGGCTGATGTTATTGAAGACGACCTGCCGCAGAGGAGAGTCTTGACTTATTCGGGAAATAAGTATATGCTTTTGGAATACGATCGATTGTATCGCGTCTCGAGGAAACGATTACTGCATCTCGGTGTCCGTCCGTCAGAGGCAGAAACGATCGGCCACAGCACCCGAAGCAGCCGGTCATCATTACGCTCGAGGAAGTCGTCGCTTACGAATGTTATTTCGAGGCGGGCATCAAGTACGTGTAACTGCGAACATTGTGTAATCGCGATTATTATAGACCAGTCGATATCGAAGACACGTATCGAAGATCCACTCAATGACCACGAGATTATACGCGGTTGAAGGATGAATCGCGGTCCAGTTTCGTTGTTTGTCGAGGCAGTTTGTGGAATTTTTTTTTCAACGATGCGATGCAGATATTGGATTGAGAGCTTGTGTCGCTCTGACGAGGGTCTCGAGATGCCTGGCGTAGAATTTATTTATGGCAAATGTTCGTAAATAATTGCCTAATAATACAATACCTAAAACTCTCACTGTCACAGGGACGTCTCATGGCTGCGGAACAGCGACGTCGAGATCGTCTACCGGGACGGACCCGACAACGCGATCGTCATGAACATCGCCGACGGTCGTGTCTATCCAGCCTCAAACCACCGGGATTATTACCCCGACGGTCGACGTTTGATGAAGACAGCTATAAACCACAAAGACGAGCTCACCGTGACAGAGGATGACACTGCGACGTTGTTTCGGCAACACGTCGCCACCACCTGGAATTGCTATCGCGATGCGGCGCGACGAGACACGGAGTGTCGCTACAGCGTTCGTATACTCAGGTGAATTGAAATTTACGCGTGAATATACTATATACGCGCTGGTCCACGGCCAGACGCGACATAATTCCTCGTTATAATACCCTTCTCTCGGTCAGTTCCGCGACGGATAAAGGACCGGTTAGATCCGCCGATGAGCTGGTTTCGACATCGTCGGAGCTGTCTCAGGGACGGCAGCGATACGCCTACGTGCAACGCGGGCCGGTCTCGCACAGGCGCACTTACAGCATCGAGCCTGCCGACAGCGTCGAGATAAGGTAATAATGATGGGTTTGGGGACATTTTTTTTTTTTCATATACGTTGGACGATGAGGTATTTTGAAATTGAGTATGTGAAACTTTTTTTCTCGAGTATAAGCCTTAAATCCTAGTGATGTGCTGCATATTTTAGTGGAAACTCGAGCCTGTGCATTATGAAGACACTAGAAGAATACGACCTGGCTTGGAATTCGCAGTGGATTGAACCGAAAGTAAGAAAAGAATTACTCCACCGTTGTAACAAGCAACACATTTGTTAATAATAAAAAACGAATTCAGTATATAATACATGAAAACTCTTTTTTAAACTCGTCAATTTTAGAATATGACACATTTTCCGATCCCCCTAAAACTGACTAATTTCAAATATTTCCTGTTACACCCATACCCTTCAATCCAACCAAGTGATCGATATCGAATCGTATACTTCCGCATCCTCGTGCAGACCGCACGCAAAGCACATAAATAATGCACGTATATACACATCTCAATGTGCGTATATATATATCCCTCTTTTCCAACGTAAATTTACGAGACTACATCGCTATGCGCGAGCAGTACACGTTCTCGATATCGGAAGCCTGTCCGACTCACCGGCTATCTTGGACCGACGAGTTGACCTTCGACTCGGTCGAGCATCACCGTGACGTTGGACTGCCCACGACTTTCCATCTCTACCCCGCATCAGTGACGAGAGAATCGATTACTCGACGCGCCGACAAAGACAACGGTGAGGCTGCTGTGGATAATGTCCCTTTTTTCGCTCTTATAATTAAAAAAAAAAAAATTATTCAACTTCTTGTCAGGAAAACTCCACGTTCCCCAACGCCATCGAGCATCGCCATTCCGAACAAAGCTCGCAAACGGCGTTCAGTCACCCCAGGCCTCCTCGTACGAAGCTCCATCGATTGATCCTCGGCGTAGCGCCGAAAACAATGAGGCGACGCGTTGCGTAGAGCTGATGCAGCAACGGGGGACTGATAGTAATTCGGGAGCCGGAGATTGCGAGGGGGAACACCGGCCGCAGAGGCTCCGAACTCCGAGGTATATTAAAGGGAAGGAGCGTCGTGGAATGATTAAAAAGAAAAATCCCGTCGGGGGTGGAGACTCACCTCTACAGCCAGACAAAGGAAGATTGGTTGTGTATATAGGGTTTTTTTAAAGCTTGTAGGTGATGTAAATGCAGACGTTATTCAATATATATTTCGTACGAAAATTTATCCGATTACAAAGGCACACGTGCCAACGCAGACAATCAGCGCAGCTCGTTATATTAAAATTCCGACGAGGAAGCAAACCTCGTATACACTCACAGAAAACACGTAATCAAATAATCCAAACTTATAAGACGAGAGCCGCACGTGTCGAGCCAGAGAAATGGGTTTATCGAGAGAGAGAGAGAGAGAGAGAGAGACAGAGAGGAAAAACGAGATTACGCCGAAAATAAGCGTTCTGTTCCAGCGACTTTGCGGCCGAAACTTCCGCAGTGGACCGTCGACACGTGCGGGAAACGAGCAGCGACGGTCCACGCGAAAGCGATTACTCCCGGCGATCAGAGGATAGCGTAGGCGGAGAAAAGCGGAAACGCGCCAGAGTTAAACAAGCCTTCGGTATGATTTTATATCGATTGCTAGGCTGGAGTTGAAATCGAAACGATACGCACTGCGGTTCAACGCATTATTTCAGAGTCGACGAGGATCGGCAAGACTCCCTGGATTCTGCACGCGATCGTCCATTTCAGCAGCCTTTACAACGCCAGCGTCCTCAACATGGCTGTTTCGAGATCGAATACTCTGCGCCGTGAGTCTAAAAGCCACGAGATGCATCACGGCTCGGGAAACTGGATTCCTCGAGCCAGTCGACGCTTCAAGCCTCTGCTAGGAGATGACCTCTACGTCACGAGGATCCTGGCCGCGAAGGTCGACGGCGAGGACGAGGCCACTGCGTATTTCATCGCTGCACCTGTAGCCAATGTATCCCGTAGGTACGGAATTTTCAGCAACTATCGTCCGTAAAATAATTTTTCATATTCTTTCAGGTTTCTCTACAAAATAAGGGTCGTCTATCCGCCGTTAGAGTATTCGACTCTGGAGCCTGCGAGGTGTCTAACGTGTCCTGAGAAAGATAATCCGTTGTCGGCGAACGACGCTGTCTCGAGGCGACATCCGCGGTGTGTCTGGTCCGAGGTGCTGATGTCGCACACCGCTGAGAACTACATTCTCAATTGCAGGTTCTGTCTCGTGTATGAATATAATTAATGAATTCAAGGCCTACATTAATTTAGCTATAGCGAAATTATTGAAATACCAACAGAGGGCCAAAGCTTCCCAGGACCGCGATAATTTCAACTCGAAGCAACCGGATAATTCGTCGATTGGATACATACTCGGAATTCCGCGCCTGGCATCGCTCGAAATCCCATCCGCGGCAGCACGAATTCGAGCTCGATCTCGAGGATGGTTTTCAAGCACGAGTCCGTCTGCACGTGCCCTTCGATTGGACGAACGAGTTCGGCGAATGTGGCCAGAAATCGAAATTGCTGTTGAGACTAGCTAATGAACAGGACGGACAACTGGTTAATGCCAAATTCGACTTATCGCTGACGACATACCTGACGGGCGTCGAGGGATACGCAGTGGTTTATGTGAGCATTCAATTCGTGAGATGCTTGTATACTAAAGGTTACATTATAATACGATATAGGCAGATGTACGAGGAAGCGCATTCCGGAGTCTGGATATCGCCGGGTTGAAATTCCAAAGTCGCGAGGCGATGCAGATCGCGGACTACAGGCGGCTTGTACGGATCGTCGGCGAGAAATTTAACTGCGTTGATTCGCGAGTCGGCTTCGGTGTCTTTGGAGAAGCCTACGGCGGGCACGTGGTACTCGCTCTTGTTGCCGGTGATGATGAAGCCGGAAGTGTGTTCAGTTGCGGAGTCGCCGTTAAGCCTTTCGCCGCTTGGCAGCCGTACGTCTATCCTTTCACGATGAAGGTGCATTTCCTGATTTCAATTTTCTCGGTGTACTTTCTCTTTTTTTAAAAAAAAAAAAATGGTAAACGTAAAATCGACTAGTTTTTAACTGATTCGCGATGAACCTTTGACAGTCCTCCAGTGAACTGGTCACAGCACTTCGCAAGAAACTCTACAAACGTCAATACCTGTCCCCGCTGACTCGACGCCTGCGAGGAAGAGATTTCGCGCTGTTGACTGGAAAATCAAAACACGGCGCTCGACGTCATTACGAGGACAACCTCCTGGGACTGTTAGCTCGTCACGGTGTCGAATTTGAACATCGACGATACGGAGATGACTGCAGCGCAAGGCTCAGGCTGTACGAGGACCTGAGCGACTACTTCGATCGATGCTTTGAAAGGCAGTACACGAGTAGAGGCCTTTGAATTGGATTGTGCGTTAAGATGTAACGTTTGTAGAAGATAAATTATCTACGGAGTTGCTGGAAATACCATGATTATGCGGATTAGTGTACGACGAGGTCAGTTATGAAATTTAAGTGGTTACATTTAACTTGGTAGTCACTGATAAGTCACCGATTATAGAACATCAATATAAATATATTACGTAAAGCGATGTGTGTACAAATAATATGTTCATCAGTAATTTAACATCAAAATCCAAAACAACGCCAATATCTGTAAGCGTCGCACCAACAAAACTCCAACGCTTGTCTCTGTTCAGTCTATATTTAGCCGCGTGTACTTTCTCCTCGTTGCTGTGCCCGCAGCACGTGCGCTTCATTCGCTGCACTCGCGGGCCCGTCACCTCCTTCTCGGCGTTACCTTGCGGCCAAAAAAAAGCAACCCACGACGCCAAGACACCGTTTCGTAGCATCCCTGGTGGGGATCGAACCCACGACCTTTGGATTAGAAGTCCAACGCGCTATCCTCTGCGCCACAGGGACGTGACTCATATGGTCTACAAGCGATTTTATTAACGGAGAGTAGGTTTCCAGAAGAGCACCGGCAGATGGCTGCGTTGCGCGAATAATATGTGTATAACTATATACATATATGCATCCTAGAGTGATATATCTTGAGCGAGGTCTATGCAAGCGCTCGAACGGTACATACGCCAACTGCTCTGTCGATTCCGCATCAGTACCGTGATAAGGTATCATAGAGCTAGTTAGACTTTTATTTGATAATTAAGTTGTAATATTCTTCTAGTTTTACAAGCTCTGGTAATGTACTTTATCAGAGCGGTTTATTCGTTTATACAAATTGTCAGCGTTTGTAACGATTATTATTATATTGTACGATATCAATTGTATGGCGTAAATAAAACTGTGTCTACAAAGGATTAGCGTGACAAAATCTTTTATCGCTCTGCTATCTCAATCATCTGTAATATTGTTGTATTTAAGGTTATTCAAAGAAACCCGATGCTTTATCTATCAAGACAATGAAAAAGTAAACAAGTAACAACGACATTTACGTGAGACTGAAAAATATTGTCAGGGCTTCGTAAAATGTAAATCTGACATGTACCAAGTTTTTATTGACTTACGTTGCGAAAACTTCAAGTCTCGCGAGACAAGAGCAATTTTAGCAGCTCGCGCGGTCTATATATTGTATTATTGAATAAATTTCAACTCTGACCGATCCAGAGTTTAATCGTGCCCTAGCAACAATAGCAGAAAATATGTTTCTAAGGAACTGCAGCAACTTGATGAAAAATAGCATTTTATTGCCAAGCAAAGTATAGTGTATACAAGTTCGCTCTATTTATTTTAGTCCTAAACAAAAGGTTGTTCTATGAACACAAAATTGCGTTATAAACAAAAACCATAACTCTCAAGCATCACAAATAAGCCACGAATTCCAGAGTACAACACACACGATCCATGAACATTCACGCATCTCGCATCGGTCGCCGTAGCGACATGGATGTTCTCGCGCACGAGTTCGTTCTCTCTCTCTCTCTCTCTCTCTCTCTCGCGCATCTGCTCTGACACTAGCTGCGCAGTATATATACATAACAGAGAGACAGAGATAGAAAGCATGAGACACATTCCCACGAGCGATGCAACGCCGCGTTCCACTCGCTCCCCTCTACCTATATATGTATATGCCGCAGCTCGCGGGATTAAAAGTTAAAGCGCACGACGACGAGAAGCGCGCGGTAGGCAACAGGCCTCTCGAGATACTCCAAAAGGGCAGAAGAGACGCATCAGCGGTTGCGACTTCACTGGAGCAGACAGAGAGAGAGAGAGAGAGAGAGAGAGAGAGAGAGAGAGAAAAAAGTGCTTTGGTTTGACCCGTCGTTGTTATTACGTTAACATGATGTGTACATGAATTACACGAGCTTTCAGCTTATTAAAACTATGTTTCTACGCCAAACGAAAAGCATAACCTGCGTTGCATCGACTATAAACAAATATCGACTTTTTCTTGGTCACTTTGATGAAAAAAAAAAGAAAGAAGAAAGCACATGTAAACGAATTATAGGGCGTATGTATAGTGCTTTAACGTTAGCAAAGGAAATAAATGACAAAGGGATGTGATGTTTTTCCCTTGGCAGGCGCCGCGCACGCATACTCTCGCCTTGCTCGCAGGCTGCATGGAAAAACGTCTCGCAGGCGCGCACAAGGTTCGTTCGACTCGCGGACGTCGCTAACTGTCCGTCTGCAGATTACCGTACCTTTTCCACTTACGGGATTATTGCGAATATTGATAGTTTGTATATTGTTTCTATGCGCGATGCTTTTCTTTACTGTAAAATGTGCCGATTGATTGAAGCATGTAGATTGATGTAAACGTATCGACAAGTGTTTTTTGTTTCGTTCGCTGTACAAACCGTTTTAATTCAAAATTTTTAACGAATTAAAGTTTGTGCATACAACAGAGATGAAAAAAGAATATCTGCATTATAAATGAGCACCTTATTGGCCAACGTTCTTTGAAATTGAAATGCTCTATTCACATGTTACTGATTTACATAGGCACTGATTACGCATAACTATCGTGATACCTTAATGTTTATAATTTTAGTAGCAAAACTCGCGATTCCTTAAGCTATCAGTAAATAACGTTAAGTATTCATAATATAAGAGTCAAAATTCTTCATTAATTTATCATTACATTTTCTAACAGTAAACTATAATAATAGCTATACTCATTTAAATTCTCATAAAACTCCACGCGCACAATATCAGCAACAATTTTCATCACTACTTACATGCGTGGACAACCAGCTTTAAGTCCGCCTGCATCGGACAAAGATGCACAATCCGCATCTACGAACAGACCTACCTACCGACAGCAAAATATTACAGAGCATCAGTTGTGCTTACCTACCTATATATGTATACACAGTGTATAGCATAGGTGTATAGCAGCCAGAGCGCAAGTGTGCCCCCTCTCTCCGGCTGCTCTCAAAAGATGGCTGCCCGAAAACATATGACAAAGGATGGCGGGCTGATCGTCCAGCAGTAGCAGCAGCAACGAACTCGTCCAGCCCCTTGGCGCGACTGACTGCAGCCCTCGACCGTCGCTCGGCACCAGCAGCTCGACTCCTCCGTAACTCCTGTGCGATATACAACAAACGCTGAATCCGCGAGGAGAAGAGCAGCAGTTCCGAGACGGCAGCGCAGGTCGAAGACAGCAGCAGCTCAGCGCCATAAAGAGCGAGTGAGAGAGAGGGAGAGTGAGACAGCCCCCGCGAACGGACTCGGTGTGGCTGGACCCTGCAGGTATAGCTAAGTAATCATCGCGATAGAGAAGGCCAGCGCTCCCGTTTTCTGTTTTCTTTGAATTATACATGTGTGTATTACTGTGCGTGAGTGTGTAAATACGCGAAGGTATTTAGGCGGAGCGACGTGTACAGTGTTCCGAGCAAGGGGGGAGCGAGAGGGATCTTGAAAATCGATTGTTGTGAACGAAAATTTTTTTCACCCTATCCCCCTCCCTCCGCCCCTCCCCTTGTCCACCCATGCACTCGCTCTTGTCCTCTCCCCGCGACGACTGAGTCTGTCGCACGCACGCGTTCGTGGTTTGTGTATAATACTTATTATTATTGTTGTCGACTTGATTTATATGTCCTCCAATATACATACATACTCGACCGAGTGTTACGTGTCGTATACTTATGCATACGTGTATGTAGGGGGTGGGTGAGACGAAGTGAGTGAATCGAATTGCGATTATGAGGACGTTGTACTATATAGTATCCATGAGGTTGGACGGTGTCTACCTTCTTTGGGGTTTGTTGACGGGCGCATTGGTCCGCGGGCATGACGTTTCGCCTTGTTGATAAGCAGAGATCAGTGTCTGATGCTGCTGTGGCGTGAGCTGTGTGCCACTGCTGGATCAATAAATACAGGTGCATGTGTAAACAAAAACATGATGGTGTGTCGTCTGTGATTTTCGACGGACGTCGGTGATGAGACTGTTTCTTTGACGAGTGCTAGGTATGGGCTTTTGGAATTTTGTTATCATTGAGCTCCAAATCGTTTTGGAGCATGAATGGGGATTTGCGTATATACATGCGCTGATGCGTGCAATTTCTATGATGTAGTTTTGTAATGGATAATGGTCGTAAACTTTTAATTGCATTATTGAGTATAGCTTTATGAAATTTTATTGCTTCTGATAGAATCAATAAAATTACTATGTAGCATCAAAATATTTCTTTGTCTATGGTTGATTTACATCAACATTGATAACTTCAAGTTAAATCCAAGGAATGACAAAACTATTGGATAACGTATTTCATTTAAATTTATACCAAGTATAAGATGGTGATAGTTTTGACATTCGATACATCATTTGCATAGTAACAATAAATAAGCATAAATACAATTAACGTAAGCATTGCAGGAATAAAAATTATCTTGAACACTGTATGCATGTCTTAGAATGTCCATTACAAATATTCACCTTTGTAATAACAGCTATTTATGTCAGTAACGGCAGATACAGAGAAAATTACACGATAATTTATTTACTATAATATAGATTGCTCTTGAAACTGCTTTGTTTGAGGGAAACTTCAAAAGTGTTACTTATATATTATTCTACGAAAGATAATAAGGCTACGCATGTTTCAGATCAACTAGCAAGTTTTTATTAAAACTAACAGAAAACTTGATGTTTATTTCAGGGAACAAAGAGCCATGTCTACACATGGAGAATGGGTTCGATCGCTTCGGTGCTTCAGTGGCATTGCTCAGAGTGCTCTCTGATAAACCCAACCGAGACTCCCCAATGTGCAAGGTGCGGCCTGTCTCGCGTCAAGAGCGATGAGAGAGCTGCGTCGACTTATCTCCTCCTTCGCGATTCCCTGACCCAGTGCCCGAATAACCCGAGGATAGAGAATAGGTCCTACTCATCCTCGGGATCCTCCAGCCCTCCTACACCACCGCCGAGGCATCGGATCACAGCGGACACTAGTCGACCCACTGTCGGTGCCTCGGCCTCTTTAGAGCCAAAGGAACCAATAACATTACCTCCTGTGCCACCACTCCAGCAGAATCAGAATGAAACCTTTCTTGTATTAAGGTACGATTGATTGTACGGTTTAAAAAGTATTAGTACCAATACATATTTCTATGATATTAAATAGCTATTTACCGTTATAGTGATAGCAGAAACAATTCAGAATCTAGCAGTACTCTGAAAAAGCGTCGAGGCTCTTGGTCAGGGTCAACCAAAACTCTGCCTGCCCTTGTAAAGGCACCATCTCTTCCATCATTACTTACTCGGTGGACATGCATTCGCTGCTTGTTGGATAACAGCTGCAGGGCTGCGCCAATTTGTACAGCGTGTGGCGCAAGTTCCTCAATATCACAGACTGAGGCAACACAAGTAGGAGTAAGAAAGTGCAGAAGACTCAATACAAGAAAGGCTAATGGACCCAAATTAGGTGCTCGACTGGACCTTGTGACTAAAGTTACCACAGGATCCGTTACTCGAGTCTTGGACACCAGCACTAACAATGTGAAAATCTCAATAGGAGTTAATAACAAATCTGAAGGTTAGAAAATATACAGAATTCAGAACTTTAATAAACAAGTAAACAAGTTACATTGGAAAAAATTGTTTACTCATACAAAAAATCTGAAAGACTAAGACAAAAAAATGATTGCATACCAAACAAAAAATCAAAACATTTCATTCATTTGATAAAGCTATAGTACACCTTTTACTTAAGGCTATACTATTGTATAACATGTTCGTAATGTTTTATTGATATATGAAGTCTTTTAAGATTCACCTTGACCCTATCAAGTGCTACATTCTCCTAACAAGACTTCTAATTAACAAGTTCAGCTTGACATAATTCAAATCAGTGTCATGAACTGCTTTCCTCAGCTAAATGTCGCCTAGAGATAGCACACGACTATCACAATATGCTTTAAGAAATGAGCTTGGTTTTCACATTTAATAGAAAGATATTCTTCTTTTGTTCTCAACGTACAATTATTACATTGTACCACGAAACGAATATAAAAACTTTTTTTACCTCACACCTCTTTTTTTTAAATCATTATATCGCTCAATCTATTGCCTCTTTTCAGAAATGGCCCAGTTAACCAGTATCAGCCGTAGCGAGCGTACGCGCAGTGGAGGTGGCGGCAGCAACAACCGCGACGACTGGACGCTGCCAGCGGTCGATGCCATACAACACTCCGGTACTTCGGCCAGTTACATCGATGGCAGTGTAGACAACCCCAGGTACAAAAACATCAAATTTCAAAGCCATTCTACTGCCATCCCAACTTTAATTCCAACTAATTTATCAAATGACAATTTCAGCCACTCGTCTCAGCGGTCCCCCAAACGTCACAGCCCATCCATGTACGAGCGCGT
Source organism: Muscidifurax raptorellus (assembly GCA_020010945.3). Taxonomy (NCBI): domain Eukaryota; kingdom Metazoa; phylum Arthropoda; class Insecta; order Hymenoptera; family Pteromalidae; genus Muscidifurax; species Muscidifurax raptorellus. The sequence continues at coordinate 4,186,194 of CM052079.1, read as the reverse complement.
TAAATCTAAGGTGAGTCGTTCGTTGTCGAACGGTTCGGTGGTGCAGAAGCTCGCGACGGGTGGGATCGATCCAGTGACACGACCCACAAGCCTGATAGTCGGCGACATGAGCCAAGTGGTAGACGAGAGCCTATGGAGCTGCGACAACTGCACCCTCGATAACGAACCCGGTCTGGAGCAGTGTGAGGCATGCGAGGCGCCGAGAAGCCCAGCACCCTGCAGCGGCGTCGTTATTAGCGTGCCTGCTTGGGAACCGCGCGCGCTATCCTCTGCTGGGCCGCTTTCTTATCGGTAGGTGAAGTACTGGAAATTACTATGCGATTACAAGATTTTATTCTATAATAAATGTTGTTACAACTAAATTTGTAGAAGATCGTTTTCGGACGTGGACTCGGTATCGAGCGTGACCCAACGTAAATCAGCAAATCGACGCAGTCTAAACGATGATGAGCCACCGGCGGTGCCACCGCATTCAGCGGGTTTCAACAGCGGCTCAAAGCCTAAGTACTCCTACATCGGCATCACGGATCCGGACGTGCCGCCACCTCTACCGAAGAAACAGGGTTCCAAGGTGGCACATACGTCAACCCATCACCAACATCAGCACGCGCGCAGCGAATCCACCAGTCCTGTTGCCGTGGCTGCAATCGATCCCTCGCTTAGTCCGCTCAAACGCATGTGGACCTGCAGAAAATGTTCTTACGCATACAATCCGCTATGGTCATCGGGCTGTGACATATGTAGCTCGTCGAGATCACCGCCCTCGCTCGCTCAACCTAGCTTGATCACTCTAGCTAATCCTGGTAAGCTTTTTCCACTCTTTTTCTATAGATTAGAATATACAATATTAGCTCCAAAAGAAATAAAAATTAAAACATTTTCTTGTATGTTTTAATAGCGGGGAAGAATGGAGCTAATGCGCGCAGTGTTCTCCAGTCGCCAATAGCCATCTCTCGTGACAGCGTTCGCTACATTCCTACGAAAGCCACCCTAGCAACAGCGGAGTCTGACCTCGAGGACCATCTGGATGCACCCACGACAACTTCTTCTTGGACCTGTAAAAAGTGCACTCTACTGAATCCAGTATCGCGCAACACCTGTGAGGCCTGCGGCGGTTCGAAGCTACGCAGCGTCAGTTGTCACCTCGAAGATCCGACGTTGCGTAAAGGCGAGTCATGGGCCTGCCCCTCTTGCACTCTACGTAATCCTCTCACTGCACAAGCGTGTTTGGCTTGCAAAAATCTTGCTGATTTCTTGGAACTGCCCAGAGATACCCGGACCCCCTCAACACATCACCACCAGCAGGTAGTTATTTATAAAAATGTCTTATTTAAGTAATTTATTTTGTGGCTAGGAGATTAATAAGGATTGTGTAATTTTCTTAAGGCTACTCAAAGAAGTCCAAGCCCGAGACTGGCAAATGCCGTGGCCGCGGTGGCTAGTCCTATGCAGAAGATTGTAACACCTAGACACAGAAATTCTGTACGAAAGAATGGACCTGCTGGAGGAGGAGCTGGCGGTGGAAGCTCCGGCGATAAAAGACATTCGAAGAGCAAAGACTCGACTAATACACAGGTATGTTAATTGTATAAAAAAGTGCTTATTGTTATTCTTTGGATGACTGAATCAAATTTGTATTATCTGTTTTACAGTGGCAATGTAAATTGTGTACGTACGAGAACAAGAGTTCGAGCGGCAACTGCGAGATGTGCCAAAGCTCCAAGAGTCTATCACAGATGGCCGGTGACAGGCCCAAGCTTCATCACGAGCCCAGCACCAACACACTCAGGATACAGCGTCAGGAGAGCGTTGTCATGGAGAATCTGCGGCAAATCGAAGAGAGAGAAGCCCTCGAGAAGTGGGAGAGAATAGTTCGATATTGTAAAGAGACAAACGAGCCTTTCGTGGACGATTCATTCCCGCCCGCGCCAAAATCTCTCTATTACAATCCCGCGGAGACGAAAGACAACCATGTCGTGCAGTGGAAGCGGCCTCATCAGATCAACGTTGACTCGAGCGTGGATTCAAAACTACCCTGGGCTGTTTTTCGCACTCCTCTACCCAGCGACATATCGCAAGGCGTACTGGGCAACTGTTGGCTGCTTTCAGCTTTAGCGGTACTGGCTGAAAGTGACGAGCTTGTCCGGCGTGTACTTGTAATGAGGGAGACTTGTCCCGAAGGTGCTTATCAAGTCAGACTATGCAAGGATGGAAAGTGGACCACGGTGCTCGTCGACGATTTGCTACCCTGCGATAAAAGAGGGCATCTCGTTTATTCCCAGGTATGACTTACCAAAATATACAAATTTTATAATTAAATTAATAATCATCTAATTATTGTTTTCTAGGCCAAAAGAAAACAACTATGGGTGCCATTAATCGAAAAGGCCGTGGCCAAGATCCATGGCTGCTATGAAGCCCTAGTGTCGGGACGAGCAATTGAGGGTCTGGCTACCCTGACGGGCGCTCCCTGCGAAAGTGTGCCTTTGCAGCCGTCAGCACTGCCTAGCGAAGACGAGCTCGATAAAGATCTCATCTGGGCGCAGTTACTCTCATCGAGGCAAGCTATGTTCTTGATGGGAGCCAGCTGCGGCGGCGGCAACATGAAGGTCGATGAGGACGAGTATCAGCGCAAAGGCCTGAGACCGAGGTGTGTTCATTTTTATACATACGTTGTAAACAACAAAATTCTCTGAACAATAAATTATATTTTTCTTGATTGCAGACATGCCTACTCAGTATTGGACGTGCGTGACGTTCAAGTAAGCAAACAAATATTGTCGTACGTGTCAGAGAAGATATGTGCAATGGTACAATCTTACATGTTATTTATAGGGAATCAGGCTGTTGCGACTACGCAATCCATGGGGCCACTACAGCTGGAAAGGAGATTGGTCTGATGACAGTCCAATCTGGACATTACAACTGCGTGAAATGCTGATGCCGCACGGTGCGTCTGACGGTGTCTTCTGGATATCTTTCGACGATGTGCTCAGATATTTCGATTGTATCGACATCTGCAAAACTCGCGTGGGTTGGAGCGAAGTAAGACTCAGGGGCACACTGCCGCCACTCTCGTCCTTGAGGCACTTATCCTGTGTTCTACTTACGGTGCTTGAGCCAACAGAAACGGAGTTCACACTCTTTCAAGAGGGTCAAAGGTAGTTATGATAATAGGTTTAGAAAATAAAAAAAATTGTTATTTCAATTTTTCAAACATTAATAAATACGTTTAAATTTGTAGAAATTCTGAAAAATCTCAGCGTTCACAATTAGATCTTTGCGTCGTCGTATTTCGCACGCGTTCTCCGGCAGCGCCAGAAGTAGGTCGCCTTGTGGAACATAGCAAACGACAGGTGCGAGGCTTTGTGGGTTGTCACAAAATGCTCGAACGCGATCTTTACATAGTCGTCTGCCTCGCCTTTAATCACTGGCATACCGGTATGGAAGACACCTCAAGCTATCCCGAATACGTATTAGCGATACACAGTTCCAAGAGGCTGCTCGTGGAGCAGATCTCACCTCCGGCCTTTGTATTAGCGGATGCCATTATAAGTCTCACCTTGGCCAAGGGTCAGCGGCACGAGGTAAATATTTGAACCCTCCGAACCTTTTTGCAGTATAAACTGTTTACGTTCATGAATACGAATCGTTTTGATAAAAATTACAGGGTAGAGAAGGTATGACTGCTTATTACTTGACCAAAGGATGGGCCGGCTTAGTTGTTATGGTAGAAAATCGTCACGTTAATAAGTGGATCCACGTGAAATGTGACTGCCACGAAAGCTATAATGTTGTATCCACAAGAGGACAGCTCAGAACTGCCGACAGTGTTCCTCCACTTCATCGGTAAGCCATAGATTTGTATTCCTTACACATTCGACAGATTGAAACTTTGATTTATTTATTCATTCATTTATTTATTTATCAACTTTTATATATAATAATTTTGTTATTCACAGTCAAGTCATAATAGTGCTAACGCAGCTGGAAGGCAGCGGTGGTTTCTCGATAGCACACCGACTCACTCATCGGTTGGCTAATAGCGGAAACCTGCACGATTGGGGGCCACCAGACACGCAGCACTGTCCACCCATCGATACACAAGTTGAAGGCTTGCATAGTCCTCGCCTAATAACTTGAGGGCCCAACATATTTGAGCTGCTTGTTCTAATCATTCTTGTTCTTCTCTGCCCCTAATGGTCTTGAAGTCCAAGGTGACGTACGTGAGCTCCCGCACACGTACACCCTTTTAGAATCAACTTTTGAGCCTGTCGCAAACAAATCCAAGCTCGAGCAGAGATACCAAAGCATATAGAATCGTATGGGAGAACGCTTGGTGAGAAGGTACACTCAAAGTCAATATACTGTTCACAGATTTTCAAAAGTGTGTAAGGTAGATTGTTGTGAAAAAAAGTTTTAAGAAAATATTGCTTATTCACTTTTTTGTGGTAAGTTGAACTGGCACCTAAAATGGGTTACTTCCTTGTAATATGTATTCCAAACAGTTTTTGAAACTAAAAATAATCATTTAATATAGGATTGTTTGCGTAAAATTTTTGAGTGAAATAATGATCGGATTTCTTGGAGCTTTCATAAATAATAATGCAGTAAACATTTTAGTACGAGCATTATTGAACACAGAAGCTGCTAAGTTGTGTAACGATTCTTTTGTGAATGTCAGTATAAAAAGTGTACCTTTCACGATATATTCAAAGTGATTCGAAGAGATTTTCGCGCAAAATAGAATCTTACTAGTAACATTAACCAACAATGAACTTGCTATATATACAATAAAAAAGTTATTTTCTCAACGTAATATATAAGTGTCGTAAAAGGATAACAAGCAGGATTAAACGAGAAATGAGGAAGTGGATGTTTGTCTGTCTTCTATGATAATATGGTGAATTATAAAAGAGGTGTAATACGTGAGAAAAATGTACAAGTGCGTATTGTGAAGTGAGGAAAAATAAAGAAATAAAAATCACTTTAGGGAGCAGTAGCGGTAATGTGATCAGTGCACCATTAAGTTTTTGTCGGGGGGAATTGCGTAGGAGAGTAGAAACTCAAAATTAACACAGTTGAATATCTATTTAACGTAGGTAAACGAAAAAGGCTTTATCTTTCAAGAAATTTTTTTATCACATAATGAATATTTCCATGTAATGAAATGGAAAAAGTAAACTTTACTATATGTATATATAAATGTATGTACTTGTTCTACTTTTTTTAATTCATAACGCGATGTTATGAAGCAAAAAACTTCGTTTCGAACAAGTGTACATATAGATCTTTTAAGTAGATACTCGGCCTCGAAATCAAGTGACTGAACTACAAACATGTTTTTATTTTTTCATTAAACACTGTGTTGTTTATTAACGTTTTTAAAATTGCTAGTGTAGAAAAAAGCTTATGCTAAAAGTGGAACTAGATTATCATTGCCGAATCAAATATTTTCTTCAATATTTCTAAATAATAAATTAATTGGTCTTAAGAATGTTCACTGCCAATCGATATCGAGTTGAACAATGTTGCATTTTACATTAATATATCGATTTTCTTAATAGAAATGAATCTTTCAGTTTAAAATAAATTACGTACAAAATATTTAAGATGAACACTTGAATCTTAAGAGAAACAATACCTAGTCATGTAACATATAAAAAAGAAATTCTTAAATCAATTAATAATACTCGAACACCGAATCTCATTTTAGTAAAATTGAACTTGATCCACTTGTAGCATGAATACATTCAAATGTTGAGAATGATTTAATGAAGCACCTAACAGAAATATTAATGAAATAGCCCGATATACTTCCTGAAATCAACCTTTTTGTGCCTGGCCATGTGTATGATGCAAAGAAAAGCTTCAGATATGAATGAAGTTTTTTGCCCTGTGTATTCTTCTAAATAATCGATGTATGCAGCACAAAGACTTCGAACGTAATCTTGCTAGGTATTTTATGATGTACATATGTATGACCGAAGAGTAACAATGAATTTTCTATATCAATTCTTGATTTTTAGTCTTTTGAGATTATTGCGTGGGGTTGATGATTGTTTTGTTATTTGTTTTATAAACGGAGTGTAAAATTTATTTTTTACTAGATTAAATAATATCAAAATATTTGATGCATTCTAATACAAGTTTTCATTTCTTTATTGATTGTGTAATATTTCATTAATCAAATACAATATCTCACTTTATATAATTAAAGTCAATTAGAAATGAGAAAAGTATCATGAAGTTTCAGGTAAAAGATAAATGAATTTAATGAGATATTTTTTAATCAGTATAAAATAATTTTTCACTGCTGTGGAGAACAATTTTTTAATGAGTATTGAAGTCTTTTTATGATAAGGCTTATTTCAACAGATGTTTCAATTTAAAATTTTAATTAGTGTTTCACTTACATATGAAATGTATTTTAGCGAAACGAAAAAAATGCGTGCAATGCGAAGGGCTATGGCAATCAGTATTGTAATGAGGTACATCGACAAAATCAGCAGAGTTTATTTTTTGTTTTCGTTGTTATCGAATTTAAATTGCAGTAACATGACAATACCTATTTTTTGTGATCGATCAATTGATCGTAAATATCTCACCGAAAGCACTCTTAGATATTATCATTATTATAATAATAATTTTTATTAATATTACAAAGGTTATATTATTTGCGATTGAAAGATAATGTGCTATTGTATTATAATGAATTTCAAAATGTCCAAAAAGCGTTTTAAAATCAATTAATTGTATGTACATAATATATTATTAAATTATAGTTAAATATTTTGATTTTAGTCCAATACTTTTAGTATTTAAAACGCACAAAAATTCGAATCAAGATTGTCATCAAAACGTAATTAAAATTTTGAAATATTGATCTCGAAATACATCAATAAATATAAGTTGAAATTTAAATTATAACAATGAATTAAGTGTTGTTGTCACAAATTTTTGAAATTCATTTCACACTTACGAAACTCTGAATTGGAGGAAAAGAAATCTCTTTGTCTTTACGTCGACTATAATAGATAACTGTGCGGTTTCGCCTGCGATTGGCCTAATATTTGCTTTAGTGTTTTATGTAGTTAATAAAAAATCTTCTAATTGAAAGAGAGACACGCCTACGAAAGAAACGTGAAAGAGAAGTGCATTTTTACCGCTTATAACCAAATGAAGAGAAAAATAAAAATAAAATGATAGCTTGCAATAGATTCTGGATTCAGTGGCCTTCGTTTTTTAACAAATATTACAAAAGAATAATAAATAAATGAAAACTAACAAAGATGATATATCTAGTTTGAATAATGCGAAGCGTGTTAATGCAAACGATGACGTGAAATTTTCAAATGTAATATTTGATGATACACTGTAAAAAATCCTATTCTAAAATTACCACACTGAGAGTGGGGAAAATCGTATATTAGTCTTAGTGTAGTATATTTACATCTTTTAGTAAATATAATACACTGAGAGTATCGAATTTACTATTTCAGTGCTAAAATTTACTACACTGAAACTAGTGTAAAATGTGTCTATTTTAAGATAGAATTTTTTACACTGTATGAAACAATATCGTAGTGAAAAAGTAGTAAAAAATACAGAAAAGTTGTAGTAAAATTCAAGTTTGTTCTTTTGTTTAAGTAGACACATATTCAAGTTATAAAACGAGACACGAGTTATAAAACTAAAAGATTAAGAAACATTAGGTGAAATATAAAAAAAAAGCTGGTGTTGTGAATTTGAAATTGTGAAGCTGACCGTTTGTGCCATACTACTAATCTTTGAGAGAATGCGTGCTGCGCTTTAATTCTCGCGTTTGCTAATAAAAAAATCTGGATTTGATCAAATGTTAATAATGAATTTGAAGTTCGAATTCGATAGTCATTCATAATCCCCTTACAAAATAAATTTTCAACAAATTCATAATCACTTTTATGTCAATGAAAAACATTTTTACAAGCTTTATTCTTACTTTAAACATTGCTTTAAATGTAAGTTATCGCTTTAATGATTTTCATAGTAATTTCTGTGTTGATTTAAATTAAACCTGCATCTTTAAGGAACTTGTGAAATTTATAAACTTAAATTAACTACCATCTTAATTTAATTTTAATGTGTACCCCCTATAGACTAACATTTGGTTCTATTTTTGTAAAAAAATTCATTTTTATAAGTGATATAATTGAATGGGTATGTGGTCGTTTGGAATATTTCTTATAATGATGCTGATGAATATATAATGAAGAAAATACATACAAATATATAACTAAAAAATTAAAGTTTTTAATTTCCGAATGTCACTAGAGTCCAACTGCAAATGAAACTTTAATATTTTGCTAAGCGTTTATTGCAAGGCTAACGATGATTTTGGGTAATGATTCGCAATAATAAGTTGTACTACAATTCGTTTGCGGCTCCGTAAACGTTGATTCTTTTTGCGTATGCACAGTGAGACTGCACGCTATTTATCGCATTAATGATTTAGAATGTGAATCAATTATAATACAATAATAATGGCAAGAACGCTTGTATAGTTTTGGGAATGATCATATGCTTCGTCGTTATAGTGTCGCAGCGTTTCAGAGTTAAGTAATGGTGTACAATTACATGTATGCAATACAGGTAAATGATGAAAAGTTTTATAAAACTTTTAAAAATAAAAGGCAACACAGGCATGATAATATAAGAACGAGGAATATAATGTCATCGAATTCAATGAGGTTCGTTTTGATTTTTAATTTTTACCACAGAGTTGGTGTGAGATTGTCGATGAAGTTTTTGTATTACGATCAAATAAACTAAAGTTGAATTATTTCATGCACTTTTTATAAAATTAATAAGAAAATAAATGTAACTCGACTGGCCAATCCTTTAACGATAATCAATGCACTATTCGATCCCATCATGACAATAAAAAAAATTGATATTGGAACCTAAAATGTCATTAATATAATACGAAATGTATATGTAAGCAAACCATGGGACAAAATTATATAAAGTATTACTACCTTATGAACGAGCCATAGTTGAACGATCGACGAATATTCCAGCTGAGCATTTGCACGCCATCGAGTTGTACGTAGGCATATAATTCTTACTATGTGAACAATAAGGTGTCTCATTGTATATGTATCATAGAAAACGTAACACTAACGTCTTGTCATTTCACAATCATTGTGCGATTTATATAAATATATTTAAATGACAAAATTTTAAAATGTAAAAGCAGAGTTATCACGATGAAAAATGAACAAAACATTTAAAGACAAATATATCGCGTGCCAGGTGTCTTCTAAATTCGCGAAAATTGTGATTATAAAATGTAATAATAATTATAATAATAATATTAATAACGATAATGGTATAATGTAAAGCAAAGTGACATTTTTGAGGATTTTGAGAATAATCATGATTGACTTTCGAACGTGTGACGATATAAGCATTAGATAGTATGCGACAAATAATAATTTAATGAACTTACCAAAACTATATGAATCTCTTTTAAAACTCTATATTCTTGTTCGGTATATGCATCAGAAATTATCGTGCAAAGAAATGTCAATCAAAAATAAATCGTCTTTCATTTGCTTACGCGAGTATAAATATATCGTCACGTGTTGAGAAAAGCAGCAGAAAATATGAGAAAAAAGCTACATGTGATTTTTGGAGTGCAAATCAATGGAAGGCGTACGAGTGTCGCGCTACTTAATTTCGGCGAGGGAACAGTGAAAAGAATGTTAACGTTACATTAAACTGAAAAGAAAAGAATTTGTATAAACGGAAGCTTAGGGTATAAGACTTTTTCGAACAAATGTGAGAAAGTCGCTTGGAGGAGGCTATGCACAAGTAAATTCGTTCGAAAAAGTTCAATATTCGCTAAAGGAAAAATATAGTAACGATTTTAGAAGCACCTCGTACAACAAAAATGGCTAAAGAAGGGAAAAAATAAATGAAAGAAGATAAATTAAAATAATGAAAACTTTGAGAACCAGCAATCAATTTTGTGATAGTTTACGAATCGATCAGATGAAATAAAAGAAAAGGTAACTTTGTTCAAAGCGATATACAAAAAAGAAGTGGGAGAGAAAGAGAGAACAAACTAAAAAATAAAAATATTTCGCATCCTACGGGGAGAGAAAGATTTAGAGCGAGAGAGAGAGAGGGAGAGAAAGTAAGAGTGCGAGCGATAGCGTGAATAAGAGAGCGAGAGAGAAAGGAGTGTAAAATCGAATATAAAAGAAACTCTAATTGCGAATATAGTTGAACGAGAGATAACGTATTATATATAAGTATATATAATATTTACTATTATATATAGAAAAGAATACCAAAATATTGTGTTGTCCTTTGATTTGTATCATGTAGACACATTTAATAATAAATCGAAATACAACAATTCACATTTTGTCTTCACAAGCCTTATTTAAAAGTTTGTTGGGTTTACCGTCACCTTTTTAAGCACGAAAATAGTGCGACTGACATGATCGATAAGAGTAGCTGAAAAACGTTATGATCATATAGTGAGAAGTACTGATATCTTGTGTAATATTATCGTTTACCATACCAATATACCACCAGCTCCACCTGTTAATATTTTGTACATTTTTCCTAGATGATAAATTTCTTTTTTCACAGCACCGATACAACCCAAGTTTCGCATTTTTCCCAATTCCAACAGCTCAATGCAAGATTTCGACCTATACATTATTATTTATTATATGTGCATGAAAAAATATCTCATATTAACGGCAAATCTTAATCTGAATTTGCTCACTCATTTGCATAGGAGTTCTTGTACTCACGGGTACAGCAAGAACTTGGTATAGAACAAACAAAGGTTCCTAAGAAGCTTTCTGTTCTTGTTTCGTTGCTTTTGGGATTCTCTTGATGGCACCAGTCCAAAAACCCGGTAACGCCACAACATTTGAACTATTGCCATTTTGATTAACATAAGAAAGATTAACATCGAAATACACAAAAATTCTCTATGAACCATACCGTACTGTGAAAGTAATCCCAACTGTCTTTAACGAAATCTTCACTGCCAGACTTCAACGAAGAAAGCATCTGCGTTTCAACGTCAGACTCGATGTATTGCTGAGCTGAATTTTGAAGGAATATCGCAGACAGTGTCAGTACGCCAAATGTCAATGTGAAAAAAGCGTGCTATTAAGAAAATATGAGGCTGCAGATGTCGAAAGAAAAATAGCTACTGCAATTTGTAATAATGTATACGTACTATTTTGACTTTCCGAGATATTTTCCATATAACATAAAAACCACTGATTGCTATCAACCACAAGAAAAATGAAACTATGTAGAATGAAACTACCAAAGAGATGTACACTTTGTTTGTCATAACTAGTGATAAAATCTCCTCCGAGAAAGTGAAAGACAGCGCACTTCCAAAGTACAAGACACTTAAAATCTGTAAGAAAATTAATAGCCATTTTTTATCACAAACGCACTGTTTCTATATACATTAAAAGTGACGCCCACCAAAATGACACTGTTAAAGAAAGCGCAGATCCATCTTAGATTATCAAAACATATGGCAGAACGATTCAAATGGATCCTCTGCTGTCGTTTGTGCTTCAGATTTTCCTCGTCTATACTCCCGGAACTTTTTCCACCGTTGTCATTGAGATGTGGGCTTGAGACAGTTTCTGTTCTCGGCTGCCAGTTGTCACCTACAAGACGATGCTCTAATCGAAAAAATACTCGGACAAAGTCAAATTAAATATTGAAAAATTTGTAATTTCAAAAATATGATCCATTGTGCGTACTTCCAGGTACTTCTGAGGACTTTGTCTTTCGAATGGAATCAATTGCACGCCACTGATACAATTTACATCGAGTCAGTTTAGGACAATTAAACGATCGATCCGCTGGAGATTTCGGACGGAAAATCGACCTACGCGCTAACGGAGTTGAGGTGGCTAGCTTCAACGAAATTTAAAGGATTATTAGTACATTTCAATGTTTAATGAAATGTAGGTACTATTCTCATATACTTGTCTTATATTTCTGCGCGATCTTTGGGACACATTCTCAGTATAATCTTGTTCACATACTATTTCAATTGCATCTTCAGGAGAAATGCTGTATGTGCAGATATTATTAAAGATAACTTTCTCATTATTTTATTTCTTGAACTTACATTGGTTTCGCAGTTGCTTTATCTGAAGATAATGTAGGGACATCGCCTTCTTCGTTAATCATTTTAAAAATATTTTAATTTTTAATCTTTAAGTTGCAATGCTTTGTTTAATAACATTTCCTGCAGGTTAGATCAGTAATGCGATTCCTTTTTAAACTCACGTTTTATTATTACTGCTCTGAAGTTTACTATGAAATAATAAAAAAGATACAGTAGAAAAACATATCAGGCTGATCTTCTGCAGTTGGAATATAAGATAAAATATTAAAATTCGCGTGACACCGCGATATCCCAATAAATAATTATTTTAAAATTGATGTGTCAATATAGGATATAGTTGGAATAAAAATGTGAAAAAATGAAACATCATTTTTGAAATGACGATACGTAAACTTTATTTTATATAAGATTCGTACTGCAGGTAGTTATATATATGTATAAATATATACACATAGCATATTTGCATCAATCACGGACGCATTATTTCTCGTACTATATGTATAAAACAACAAGGAAACAACTTACAGTTAAATCATAACGTAATCTATATAAAGAAGTTCATGCCACTTTTTATAATGTATCTCACGTATACGCATTTATATATTTTCATCATCTTCGCTTCTTAATTAGTATATTTTGCATGACATAGAAAAATCGAAAACTTCTTTCGTGCCTCTCGTCTAAAAACTTTACAATTAAATCATTTATATTTATATGTTCCTTATAGAAACGAAAACAACGAAACAAAGAATATATATATATATATATTTCATTTATATATAAGTAGCTGGGAAAGCAAGGAGAAATTCCAAGTAAAATGTCATTTCAGATCATTTTTACAGGTGAGTTTGTTCTATTTCAAAATATCTGCGGTTATTTCAATAAAAAATAGCAAATCGACGACCACAGTAACATACATCAATATGTTTGTTTGTATTATTGTACGATTTCTACATTTTTACAAGCGCCATTTGTAAAAAGTACAAAAAGGCAAACTTTCGGCATATAGCGATTTAAATAAAAACCCGATCGTAAAATCCGATATTAATAAATATATTAGTGTATGCATGATATACATATTTACTTGGAAGGTGGAGAAAAAAAAATTGGTTCCCTCAAGGCAGTGAGCGCGGTCAATTTTTTTTTCTTTTCTCTTCGCTTTTGCCCCACTAGTTTCGTTTTCTTTTTCTTATTTTTATCTTCATAATTCGCGTTCGTTTCATTTTTGTTCATTTATATAACAGAATAAAAATATTATCAAGTGATTATACATTTATCTACATCATTCGCTTTACACAGTATTTTTAATAGATCGTCCTATAGAGCTTATTCATTGTATGTCACTATATAGAATCATATTATTATCTAGCTATATAAATCTCTTTTGCATCTAAAATTATAAGATTATTGCCTAGCTGCTAATGATTTATATATATATTATGTATAATTATTACTCTATCTACTATATAAAGACAGCTTATTTTATCGTGCGCGACCAAAAATCATACATTATATACCTATATATTTGTTCATATATATGCGCGCGTGTGTCTGTACGTTTTTAATTTTATATAAGAATCCAGTGGTGAATGTATATTTTTGTTTCTTAATCCTTACTATGTACAAATGTATTATAATCACACTTATGACGTATGAGGATCCTTGGAACTTTGCGCATTAGAGGCATATTTATTTACAATGCTGGTGTTATTTTTATTTTTTATGTTAGTTATTCTTTGCTTTGAAGATCGAACTAAGTTGCGAGTTATGAAAGTTTGATTTTGTTTACATTTATAATTCAATATAAATTAAAGTAAAAGTTTAAATTTCGCTAAAACAATTTCTTCAATAATATATAGTTTACATTTATATATATATATATATATATATATATATATATATATATATATATATCATGCTTCAGATATAGTATGATTATGAATATTTTGCAAATATTGCATGAAGCTGCTACGATGATAATCAAGATGAAAGTAATTTTAGTACTCTAGATATCGTACAAATTGTGTGTATTTCACGTATACCCTCTGAACACTTTGTAAATATTTTTATACGATGTATGAATTTGTTTACTTTTATTGATGAGTTTAGCAAATTCAATGCGGTTATACTTCTAAATTGGAAGGATGATTTTAATTCTATCAATCCGAAAAAAATAATCCCGAATTTTAAAATCTTTGAAAATATCTACTAATGATATTTTATTATTTTCTTGTGTATAATAATAATACTAATGCATACAATTTCGCACGTCGCATCTTTTTTTGATAAACCAAAAAAAAATTATCTTTCTAAATTTTGTTTATTCTCAACAAACGCTTATTAATTAGAGGTAATATTTTTTTGTAGTAAGAATCTCAGAATATCGTATTTACAAAAAAATATATTTAAACTAATTAAGAATAAATTATATAATCTTTTCATTATAAAAAAAACTTAAAAGAAGTAAAAAAAAATGATTTTAGCAATAGACACAATAAATGCATCAGCCAAAATTTATCACATGCCCTTAAAGAGAAACTAACGTGACCAGACTATGAAAGCTAACCAGCAAACGAAAGCAGCGGTATATTTTTTTAAATCTTTACTATCTCAAACAGCACAGCCATTCTCTAATATATATGTCGAATATTAAGCTTGTCATCTTATATACACAGATGCATTTGTTAGATATAGAGCAAGATGAACTAAATTATTTGTATTTTTTTCATTATATAAAAATCATGAACCATAAACGTGAATAAATCAATAATTATTTATATATTCGACATAAGAAAATTCTTTTAAAAAATTGCTTGGTTACGAAAAAAGCTAAAAAATCATTGAAACGTTTAAAAAAGTGGATATTAAAAAATGTAATGTAAACATGCACATTGTTATAGAAAATCGACAAATTGAAGTAAATATTAAAAATTAAAACTAAGTACGTGTTTTCATTAATGTAAAAAAAAGGATCAGCATGCACTAGGTCCAAACAACATTATTTTAAAGCAGAACCTCGATCCACAGACTAAGTATAAAGGAAATTTTGCCAATTTAACAACAATGAAGTAATATCGTTAAATTAACAAAACTTTTATTTATCGGCTTACATTTTTACAAAGGTAAAGCTTCTTCTTATGTAAAACTTCGTCCAATCTACTTGTACTTGTGTCATTAAACTGTCCAAGGTCATTTTTCAAAGAAGTTCACCATGCACATTGTCAGTGGACAAATTTTTAATTTGTGATTCTTCCCTCTGGCTCTTGTCCATACAAGCAATAATCGTTCCTTTTTCGACTCTTGTTTAGCTATCGCGAATTTTCATTCGTAGTGAATTTTTTAGTCTTTTGAGACTCATCGACAACTATATATATTTTGATTGCAACTATATAATATAATAATATCTGAATAAGTTGCATACGTAATCGTCTGAAAATTTACGTTTTTTATTAAAAATTGTGATCAGTGTACGAACACATTTCTAAACTTAAAAAAGAAAAATAGATAAAACTCGTTTGTACAGCAGAAAAACAATGATTCTCACAAATTAAACATCGATAGTAAATTGGTCTATATAGTACTAATATTTCATCGCACTGGAAATTTCATTTCTCACTGTCAACTAAAGAATATCGCTTTCATTCTACAATTCTTTCTTTCCCATTTTTCTCTTCTTTTTTATATCGTAAATGCACTCTCCAAAGTCTCACGATATTCCCTCCTTCCAATATAATAACAAAATGAAATAATAATAATAAAATAATATTATTAATTTTATATAATATATGTATATATAATATAATAATAAAGAAATATCATATAAATGTACAGCAAGTTTTTTTCGACCACACACAATTTTAAATTAGAACAAAACTAAGAAACTGAACATTTGATAAAAAAATGTAATTTACATTAAGTTTCTTCTTCAATATGATACACTGGCGTGGTCGCATTCGAATGATGCATACTTAGTATTAAAAATAAAAGAAGTATAAAAAATGGAAGAGTAAATGAGTAGTTCTACACTCAACAAAACTCGTTTTCCTCAAAATATTACACAATACTTATTCATATGTTTAGCTTGAATCGATTTTTGTATCAATAATAAATTTAATAATCATAATAATAATAGTAAAAATATAATTAATAAATTTATATTAGACAGGTAATTTATTAATAATAATAATTATTATTACCGTAATCATAATTTCTTTAAATATTTACAGAGTGTTATGATATACGAAGGGGCCCCCGCCACCGTTTTGGCTAAGTTATGATTATAACTACACATTTTTGTTGGTCTGTACACGCACGGAGGTGGGGGCGAGGGAGTGGACCGCAGAATAAAAGAGAGAGTTAAAGGATAGCAGAGAGGAAACGTTTACATAAAACTGAGAGGAGACAAAGAGATAGAACTTGTGAATCGTAGGAGGAGGCCCCCTGAGTTCGTTTAATGACATTCTTTCTTTATCACCTCCTCTCATCGAAAATTAATCAACACGTTCTTAGCAATATATAAATCGTTCCGCGTCACTATCGTCTTCATCATCACTATCAAATTAGCAGCCTGTGTTTTTTATATACGTCTTATAGGTTTTTTGTCCATCACGACGATTAGTATACATTCTATTTATTTTTCGTTTTTTGCTTTGCCTTCATTCCCGTTTGCGGATAATTAATATATTTGGTTGCGCTTGGCCTGTATGGTTCCTTTTCCTTAGTTTCATTTTCATGCGCTCATCCTCAATCTTGAGGTGTTACACACAAGCACACTTTTGTTGCCTCAAGTCCCTCTATTCTTCGCGAGTTAAGAAACGCTGAAGAAATTCCTAATCTATTCGGATTTGTTGGTTGGTTTTCTGTTTCATTTCCTTAATAATCTTGTAAAATTTTTGTTTATATAATAGTTGCTACAATGTTAACGACTTGTAATGGCCGTTGAGTTCTTTTATTTCTGTTACTCATGCACTCACCGTTTCTTTTCCTTCCTTTCTCTTTCTTTATAGACACATCCATAAAATGAATTAGCGCAATCACTTCGGTATCATTATTTTTTTGTTTAATAACAAACGACCTTATAACTAACATTTTCGCTTAATAACTCTGGGTTCTAAAAACTCAGTTTTATAATTATTTTACGCTTTTTTTTCATCACGTTGCCCTCATAAATTGTTCATTTTATTTGTTTAATTTTCTATCCTCTCTACTCTTAGTTTAAAACATTACAATGCGTGGATTGCTGAATCTGTTTTCCGTCGTTATTTCAGTTAATAATCGTCCACTCTCGCGTCGTATAAGAAAATTCATTGCCTATTTATCTTTGCATTTCTGTTTGTCACAATAATATATAATACATATACGTAATGGTAATAACTGCATAGTCGCTACAGTAGTATTATTTTGCCTTTTTTCTTCTTCAACATGATCATCATCAATATTGAAATATTAATAATAATTAACGTTAAGTATACACAACACATTTGTACGATTTCACTTAAACCTGCGCTCGCGCAAATAACAGCAGCAAGGAAAAAATAAAGTATGTTTATATAGAAGAAAAAGACATTCGGTATAGTAAAATTTGCTTACTTATGGGATGGTACGTGAGTTTTTGTATCTCACGAGGACGGGGGTTGAAAAAAGGATACCAGGGGTAGGATACGTTGGATAAGTATAGAGAATATACATGTGTGGAATTTCTTTAAAAAGATTTATATATATATATATACTTTAATGCTCGCACGCGCAGCACGTGTAATCATACTCTTGTGTTTAACTCCCTTTTAAAAGACGCCTCTATAGGAAATTTGTCCGCTCACGTCATAATCTCTACCCCTCATATACATACACCTACATAGAAATAATACACTTACATACAGGCAGACACACAGCCACACGCGCGCGCACATATGCATATAAGTATATGTATAAACGGGAATTTCGGCGCATCGTCGACGAAATACAAAAAGTAAATTGAGTGCGAGAGAAAAAAGAGAGCGAGAGAGTAAGCACTCGCGGAGGACGGGACGAACAACACGAGACAACCGGGGGTCACGCACCAGCAAGTGTCCATTTCGAAAGAAACCCGTCGACTCCTCCGTCAGCGCCGCCGTCTGGTGCCACTATCTCTTTCTCTCGGTTTTCCACAAGCCCAGCGCTCACGCGACATTTTTTATATATATATGTATAAACTATACAATGATCTCTCCCTCTGGTTATGCCGCTGACAGCGTCATTGCTATTTTCGACATCATCGTCGTCAGCGGCATCAGCAGCAGCAAGCAACGGTCACTACAATCCTTCGACAAACTTGGACAGTTGATCCTGGGGCGTCATGGGCGTTACATCGTTAGCGTCCTGACCGCCGCCTTGATTAGGAGGAGCAGGCGACGGGTGGTGCGGCATCGCCGAGGGGTGTGCCTGACCAGGTCCAGGGGCTTGCGAGCCCGTTGCCTGGCTGAGCTGTGACAGCATCATTTCGCTGGGGCCGCCTAGTTCGTGAGCCGGCGAATGGGTAGGCGTTACGTGGCCTCCACCGCCGCCCGGCAGATGGTGTGGCGAAGGTACAGGATTAGCCCGAGGCGACGGTACGGGTTGGTTGCGCGGCGACGGCACGGGTCGCGGCGAAGGATTAGGCTGAGGCGAGCGAATAGGCGGCGGTGAACGCACCGATTGCATCAACTGCTGCTGGACCGATGAGATCCCAGGAGGGCCCATCACGCCCTGCGGCGAAGGGACGGGAGGTGGCGTTGGCTTCAGACCCGGTTGTCCGTATGCCTGATCGCTAAAGCCACTGTAACCTGTTGTGACAAAGAAGATCGATCAAGGCCTCAGTTGTTTTCTCTTACTTGCAAAGTAGAATGAAATAATGATTTTATTTGTACACATCATTGTTTCATTCTAACATTTGTATATTACAAAACTTACCTAGCATAGGTGGCCTGATAGGCCTCTGTTGACCGTAGGGTGGCGCGGACGGCTGTGTGAATGGCTGAGAGCCCGCAGCCGCCGCTGCTGCTGCCTGCTGCCTTTGCATTAACAATATCTGCTGCTGCTGTTTGTACCATTGATTCTGTTGTTGCTGTTGTTGTACAGTCGATACCTGCTGCTGACCCTGCTGCTGTTGCTGCTGCTGTTGCTGCTGCTGACTCAGCATAGCCTGCATTTGCATGCGGCCTTGAGGAGTCTGCTGCTGTTGTTGCTGCTGCGGCGTGATCATATGCAGACTTGGTTGCTGTTGCTGCTGTTGTTGTTGCTGCTGCTGTTGCTGGGATTGACTAGGACCCAGCGGTCCAGCATTTCCACCGTGCTGACCCGTCTGTTGTTGCAGCGCAAGCGCCTATTTATTAGTTTAGAAAATCATAATTTGTTTCGACGCGCGTCTTTAATTGCTTATTTAGAGATAATAAGAATTATAAGTCATTGATTACGAGTGATAGATTGATTAATACTCTAAACTTACTTGGCGTTGTTTAATAAACGCAGCCATGAGCGGTGGATTGCTTTTGAGTATGTGGAGTATTTGGTTTTGTTGCTCGGGCGTGTTTGGACTTCTAAGCGTCTGCATAAGTTGCTGAAGCGCCTGTTTGCCAACTGCGCTTTGCCCCGTCTGACCCACAGGTCCACCAATCACTCCAGCTTGCCTAGGCATCTGTCCACCCATGCCACCTATACCCGATTGACCCGGTGGCTGCTGTTGTTGCTGCGGTTGTTGCTGCTGTTGTTGCTGCTGTTGATGTTGTTGCTGCTGCAGTAATTGGGGCGCTTGCTGCCTCAGGCCCGGATTTTGCTGCATAACCGCATTAGGCTGATACCTAAAGTTTGCTAGTGTATTGCTGCTGCAATAATTAAGTTGATTAGTTAATAATTAGTAGTATTTTTTTTAGAAGATTAAAGTCAGAATAAATGCTTACTTCGGTGTCCATTGATCCATGGATATCAGATGCGTGCCTTGAGGATTGACCATCTGTGCAGGCATGGGTCTCTGCATTTGTGGAGGGGGCATTACTCCCGTCGGCTGCCCAACCTGACCAACGCCAACTCCCACACCAGCTCCGAGACCGACGCCTGCGGGTGTGACCTTGCCGTAACCAACGTGAGGCGCTTGTTGTCGAGCCGCCTCTTCCTGTACTTGCTTAACTACCTGCAGTACGTTAGCAGGTGGAGTTTGCGGACCTGGTTTCATACCAATACCCGGCTGATGGTGAGCAGTGGCATGACCAGCTGCAACAAGGGCTGGTTTCATCGCAACGCCCGTCGACATAGAAGGATTTGCCTGAGGTGGACCAGATTGTACCCCCGTCTCCGAGCCTGTCGGTCGCGTATTCGTCATCACAGCCATTCTTCGTCTGCAAACAAATGGGTTTGATTAAAAATGTGTCATTTGACAACTTTGGTCAAGCTTTTACATATACAAAGTAAATGAAATTTATTATTACCTTAGTAATTGAGCCTGCTGTAGCCGCTGATGGTGCTGTTGCTGCTTAAGCTTGTGCTTGATGTTGAAGCAGAAAGGCACTGGACATTTGGCCTCCTGGCAATGCCTTGCATGATGACAGCAGAGCGCAACAAGCTGCTTGCAGATCGGGCAGCCACCGCTCGTGCGCCTCTTGCAGGTCTTTATATGCGTCACCACCCTCTTCATCCTCTGGCAACTGGCTAACCGGCAGTTCGCATCCTTGCACTGGCACGCATGCACCAGAGACTGTATACACCTTTGTATTGAAAACTTCCGCGCTTCCTGCAAGAGCAAAATATAGTTTTTTTTTTATTTTATAAACTTAGCTTCATTTATAGTTTTTTTTATTTAACAACAATTTCAAAAATTGCGTAACGATAATTAAGTTATTTATTTTGTTAATATTAAAAAAAGCGACCAAGTTTAAAAGTAGTACGATGAATAACAATACAATATAATGACAGGAATTATTAATATTATGCTTCGAAAAATTGATACAAACGTGCGAAGTTTTTCAACTCAATATGGCGCTACAAGTATAACTTGTGAACCTATATATATTCAAAATATAGATATACAAAAGAGTTTCGCGATGCCATCGATTCCGCCATCTTGGTTTCAAACGCGTCACATTTTATTCGCGATAACTATGCACTAATTGCATTCCATTTATAAAATTAACCAAAGATTATTTTTCATAAAAATACATGTTATATGTTAATGTGAACAACGATCTATTCTAAGGTCCAGCTTGTTAAGTAGTGATTAATTTGTAGAGAACAATAATAGTAATGAAACTAGTGTACTCACGATAGGATTGACTTGTTTTGCATCGGATGGCGATGATCCATCATCCAAGTCCAAACCAAGTTTTTCCATATGGTGTGGGTGTCCTTCCTTTTCTTTACAACTTAGACACAAATCGAAGTCCTGCAACGAAGAAATTATTGTATTTACAAAATAAGTATTTATTATTACAAAAAAAATCTATTTTATAGTTCTAAATAAAAAAATTACTTATACTTACATCGCACACGGTACAGTGAAACCTCGTCTCGACGTGGCTCTTACACTTATTACAATTATACACAAATTTATCCGATCCTTGATTATGCAATTCATATAACATAGACATCGAACTGAACTTCGCTCGTCTAAGTGATGAGAATTCATAATGCTTTTCTTTTGCCATTGTGAGGAAAGCGTCACGGCCATCCATTAAGTCACAGTTCAGAACTGGATCTGGATCTTGAATTGGCTGTACAAAAAATAATTTATATTAAATACCTTCATAAAAACTCGCTTTTTTATTTATGTTGTCTTTTAGGTATCAATATACTTACCGCCAAACTGGCTGCACTTTGAGCACTGTGAAGTCTAATTACGAAAAATACTTCTTTATGTTTTTCCATGGTGGCAAAAATTTTAGCTGAAAGATCGTTTCCAGTTTGCGGAGTATTCGATTTTTTGCTGTTCTTTCTTTGATTAGCTTTGGATTTATTCGATTTTTTCGCTTTCTTTTGTCCCTTCTTTTTGCCGTCAGGTCCAGTTTCCGAATCTTCCGATAACGAAAATATCTAAAAGTAAAAAATGTTGTATTATTATAGGCTGAAAAAGAAATGCGTACTTGTAGTTTTAAAAAATGTATACTTACAGCATTAGCAGCCGCCGCAGCTTCCGCAGCCTCGGCCTGCTTACGCTTTTCTTCCTCTTCTTGATTCAATTCCTTTATACTCTCTTCGAGAACGTTAGGCCAAAAGTCACCTTCGAAATATGGTAATTCCGCAGCAGACGACAACTTATCTTCCATTGCCTGTTTTAATATGTCCTAGAAAAATGCGTTATCCCTATATTAAACTATATTCTTTTAGAGGTAGATAAATTAATTTAATTTTAAAAAATGTGGCCCACTGATCCTATGTTCAAACTAGGTATTATAATAAGAACATTAGCTTATTTAAGGGCAGATTAATGTAAGTCTCATTAGACACCCGAATGTGATAGCATTCAAACAAGTAACACTGAGACTATGGTGATGTTTTGCAAGTTAACTAACTTGAAATTAGCAAAAATTTAGTACACTAAATTCAAAGAGTCACTCACCTTATAATCAACTACTATTCTTTCAACAATACCCTTATCTAACATTTTCTTATACCACTCTTGTAATCTCTTGGGTTTTGGAATTTTCTGATCCGTAGGATGGCAGTGGAAAATATAGTCATCGCCTTCCGATGGCGGACAAGCCCAAATGTGGGCCATAGTGTATCTATAAATAAGAGGGTACATTTTATACTAAACAATCTTAGTAACATGCTTATTAAAATTAACTAGTTAAGTATTGTTCAATAACTTACCCAAGTTGTTTTGCGTAATCGAGGTAGCCGAGAAGAATTTCATGGTAGACTGCCGTCCTGAATTGTCTAGGCTTGAAGAAGTGCACCGAGTCAAGATAGGCAATGTAAACTCGCCTCGTATTGGGTGGTGTACACTCGCTGCCGTACTCCTGCACATGCATGCCAAAGAAGCAGACATCGGTGCCATCAACCTCTTCGAAAGCGAACAATGCTTTTGCTCGGTAAGGAAACTCGCCCGGCATGTCGCCGTTGTCAACGAAACGACTCTTCATTCCAGGTTTGACTTCGACGACTTTGTCGCTCGAGGCAACGACCCGAATTGAAACCTCGCCAGCACCAGCCTCTTTCTTTTTCAGGAAGTTATTGACTCGTGTCTCGATGTAAGTTCCGAGCTTCGTCACAGGCAGGCGTTTTGCGCTAAATTTGTTATCTTTGCGCTTTTGACCCTTCTTCTTAAAACAATTATCACAAGTGTATCTGCAAGAAAGAAGCACGTTTATTAGATTCTTACTTATAGAGATCTGAAAGAATGATCAATTTTAGCGAAAACTTACCCAGCTGGCCAGATTGTTTCCATATGTAATACGCATATTTGATGCACTTTTCTACCGCAATCTGTGCACATAACAAATGGCTCTTGTTCCAAATGATCATTTTTCATTTCTTGAAACTCTTCCTTTTTGATGATACTGAAACCATTAAATAGAAAATATTAATTATAAGTAATATAACAAATAAGAAAAGCTAATTCTTATAACTAAGAGATTAAACTTACGTTTGTGGCTGAGTGGGATCGTCGCCTAACGTCACCGTATCTCCGGGAATGTCGTTGAAACATTTTTGACAGAAGGTGTATCTGTCAGAAACAATAGTATATGTTTTTACACTTCTTGTATAAATATCCGAGTTTCAATCCAAAGTGATGGGGTTTTTCGGACATTCGGATTAAAGTTTTTTTCGAATTCAGCCGTTAGTCATATTTGCACAGCCAATGATTCCAACATACGTGCCCAAATTTATCATTTTTTAATTTTTTCCGATCACATTCCACAATTGTTGAGGGATGCATATGTTGTTGGATGTGCATTATTTCGTTTGTTATTTTGATTGATGTTTTTTTTTATTGTCAATTGATAACAATCCGTAAGTAACGACGTGCAATTTTTCGTATATTAATTTTGGTTTAAGTTGTTATTTTGCAATTTTGTGAGATTGCGTGGTAATTATTTTATTTTGCCAATCGAATGTTCAGTCATTCCGAGTGTCCAAGTACCAATTGATTTTCGATCGATGGCGTAGAGGTTGTGGCGTAAGGAGAAGCAAGAATACGTAGGCAACACAAGAAACAAGCAGCAAACACGAATTGGTTGTGTGCATGTGTGCGCAATCCGTGAAGGTGGTTTGTTTGAAGGAGGGTACATACAAAGAAGAGAACAAACAGTGCCATGGTTAGAAAAAAACAAGTTATACAAAAAATAAAAAAATTAGTTATATTAAAATTACGTATAAAATTATAAGATAATGTGATTATATAATACAAATTTGATAAAAAATATAAAAAAGGTATTTGTATATGCACCCGTTTGTGACCATAATATAACTTTTATTAAGAAATTCATTTTAACCAATATCAGTATAAAATATTACTTTCGAAAATTAATGCAATCATGAACATTATTTGATATTTAACGATTAAATAACCTATATATTTATAAGCATTAATGAAAATATGAAAAATGAAACGTTTTATTTTACGACATTTTAAATCCAACAAATATCAAACTATATTAATTACATAACACTGTATATGTAAACGATTTGCGATAACTTGAAGCACCAACTAATTATGAAATATTTTTCTTTCTTCAACAGACA
Source organism: Muscidifurax raptorellus (assembly GCA_020010945.3). Classification (NCBI taxonomy): domain Eukaryota; kingdom Metazoa; phylum Arthropoda; class Insecta; order Hymenoptera; family Pteromalidae; genus Muscidifurax; species Muscidifurax raptorellus. Next base: position 4,161,335 of record CM052079.1, on the reverse strand, counting down.
GATGATAATTAGGATTTATAGTTTTAAAATAATACGCGCCTAGTATTGTTTTATTATACAATGATTTATTCGCTCTAGAAACTTCAGTAATGAAATGATTTAAAATAAAATATATTAATTAATAATTAATTAATATATCAGTAACATAATTGCATTATACGATTATGCTAACTTATAATCATAACTGAAGCTTTGAAAGGAGGACTAAACTGAAAACAAATATAAATTATAGAAGAATTTTATGGAAAAAGATTATTTTTACTTCTAGTGTAGTCCTCCTAAACATAATAAATCTGTGCCCAAATGAAACTGAATACTCGTCAAAATAAGTTAATTAGGTTTTAAAAATTCTAGTGTATCGCATCGTATTCCGTGTCGCTTAAAACATCGAACTGAAGGAAGTACAAGCAAAAAATAGGAAACTAAAAAACTACTTATTCTATTCTATTGTACAAAAGAATACTAAACTTTTAACTAGAGCTACAGTTTCTCATCAGCACAGACGCGTTTTAAAAAGTTCTACGGGGTATAGAAATATTATTCTATTTGAATCTATTCTATTAATTCATGCATGGTGTATGTATGAATGTATTTATGGTGACAGAAGAAAATTATGATATTTTGTTCAACCAAATTTTTTATGACCGCAATAATTTTTTCAAGTGTGTTATAAACAGAATGGCCTCTACATAAGTTAATATGATTTTTTGAGAATTATGTATAAATGAATAATAGACGAATAGTTGCACTGACCTGTTCTGGTAGGAGTAGTATTTTGCATCCCTTGGAATTGTACAAAGCTGTTTACCATAACAGCACAGTACTTGGGGATTAAACGTGTATTTTCTGCCGCAGCAATAGCCTAGCGCTTGCATCACAGGGTCTATTTCTTTTTCGAAGACTTCCGATAACTGAAAACAAAAATTTATTTGAGCGTGTGTTAAATATTTTCTCAAGAACATCATATTCTAAAAATATTAATAATAACTTCATCTCTTATCTATCAAGCAAAGCTGAATTTAAAAAAAAATGAAAATAGAATAAGAAATTACTACTAACCTTTGTACAATATCTATAAACTTTGGAAGCCTTGCGATTATATAACCAGGCGTTTTCAAACATCATCCACACATCGTCAACGTACTGCCAAGGATCGCTGTACTGTGACGTGTCTAGTTTCCTTTTGATCGTCGATAGGTCCATAGGCTTTTTCACAATATCAAAGTAATCAGGAATACCCAGCGCTTGTGGATCGACAGGCTGTCGGAATGGTAGCGACTCTGGATCTTGCCGATATAGTTTCTCAAGGGTGGGCATGAGAGCCTGTCTCAGTTCATCGGGCTTGAACAGGCAAAGCGGCTTCTTGTCGGTCGAACTACCGCTTGGTGGGATAGGCTCGGGCATCGCTGGTTTAATGTCACTACTCGAGGACTCTTGACCCATGCCTGACACCATCTCCTCCTTGATCTCCTCCTGTAGAGATAATACATTTACATCCTGATAATTATATTTCATAATGACAACATAGTAGTAATAGCTTTTGGTTTCTATAGAAACAATAAAGACAATTTAATTAAACTTCGGGAAAATGAGGTAACCATCCTTACCTTGATGTGTCCACTACCAGTAGCACCGGACTCGTTTTCATCCATAGGCTCCTGTTTGATATCGATTTTTATCTGACTGGCGCTGGTCATGTCATTATTAACGTTCTTGCCGCTACCACTGCCTGCGTCAGATCGAAGATTATCATTAGCCTCTTCTTGATCCATCTCCATCTTGATATTGCTTTCCTCTTTGATAGTGTCGAGCTTGCCCTTGTTGTTATTAGTAGGCGGACTGGGTGAGTTATCTCGGTCGAGGGCCGCTGTGATTGCAGCCATCTGCGACGACATAGAGGAACTTCGGGGTGCATTAAGAGCTGCCCGTTCTTGTGAAGACATTCCCTTGCCCAGACCCGCCGGGGACGGAGTCGTGGCAGGATGTGGAGGTGTTTGATTTGCGCTCGTTACCACCTGCGTGAATCCAAAAAATAAAATTGTTGTTATTCTGCACTTTTTTAGCACCTTTTATTGTAAAATATTAGTGGAATTACTATTTTATGGCAACTTTATGTTCTATTTACAATGCCTTTGATATAATTGAGTCTATTAACTGATTTTATTATAAACTGAATAATTTTATTATAAAAAATCATACCTGTGAAGGTGTCATAAGCGAGGGTACAAGCGGCGTGTTGGGCGTAGACGTCGTCGATTGGGGTCCATTGGTCATGGGCGTGGCACCAGGACTGGGTCCGCTGGACGCGGGAGGTGGTATCGTCTGTGGTGTTGAGACCGTCAGCCCATTGTCGTTCGGCGTCGTAGCCGAGAGCGGACGATTGCCAAGGAACTGTTGATTTTGCTGTTGCTGTTGTTGGTTCTGCTGCTGTTGCTGCATACTACCGAATGGCGATTGAGCTTGGGGTATCGTCGAAGCCGTTACGTTCTGACTTGATGTACTCGTTGGCTGTGCCTGCTGCTGGTGTTGCAGTTGTTGCTGTTGTTGCTGCTGTTGTTGCTGTTGTTGTTGTTGTTGGACCGCTTGAGCCGCCTATTCATAAAACAGGCATTGTTTAGGTAAAAGTTGTAACATTTGTTACATGTTTATACAAAATTTATTACAAATAAAATATGTCAGTATAATTAAACACGAGAATAATATAGTACTCAAACTCGTTTTCATTTTATCTATCAACTCGTTTTCTTTTATCAATATCAATTTTTATCTTTAGTTTTAAAGACGTAAAAATAAATATAAAAAGAGACGCAACTAAAAAAAGATTAATATTTGTTTGAAAGTACCTGAACTTGTGCTATTCTAACTTTCATGATGTCGGTAAATTGGCTCTGATTGTGTATAGGCGAACTATTGGATAGGCCTGTCGTGCCGTTGGACGTTGGGAATTGACTAGTCGTCACGGATGCCGTGGTCGTGGTGAGGTTCGCCTGAGACATCTGCGGTTGCCCGAACGGACTTAAGCCCGGATTCGCTACCATGTTGGCGTTAGAGACAGATTGGCCGTTGGGACTTGGACCCGCTGGACCTACCATCATCCCTTGCTGCTGCTGCTGCTGCTGCTGCTGCTGCTGAGCTTGGACTTGCTGGGCTTGAACCTGTTGCGCTTGAATCTGCTGCGCTTGCTGGCTAAATTGCATACGATTCTGTGGCATGCCAATACCAGGTAATCCTAGCTGACTCATACCAGGTGAATGACTGCGCAGCGACGGCTGGACAGCACTGATAGGTCTTGACACATTGGCATTCATGCCCTGGGGCGCACACGGCCTCAAACTGGGTCCAGCTCCACCAGGCGCCGGAGGTTGCTGTTGTTGCTGCGCTTGCAGCTGTTGTTCCTTGCGCTTTTGACGTTTCTCCTCTATGAATACGAGGACAAAACGCGTTCATAAAGATGTAAAAATCAATTCAGAAAGGAAGAATGAATGTAAGTTGTAAAACCTTACCGAGTTCTTTTTGTATCTTGTAGATTTTTTCGGCTAGTAGGTGGTAATACTCCGACCTTGAATTGGCCGCTTCATACATGTCACCTTCCACTTTTCTGGCGTAAGCGACTAAGTTGTGCATTCTCTTATCTAGCATAGCTTGAGGGTCAGGGGTAGGGAATATCGCTTGGACCCTAGAAGATACGAAGCACACACTGTTATTGTACCGTAAAGATACGGCTTCAACAGAGATTCTTTTTATACGCTAATAGCTGTAGGTAAGGTGACTGATCCACACCGACGAAATATACCAAAACGGGTTAATTAACCTTCCATTTTGATCTTGCGCATCAATTAAGCCTTATAGCTCGGTAAACAGAGCAATGATAAATAAGTTATGACGCGCCGTAGTAAATTTAATGTTATTATCATAATCACGTAGTAATGTATAATTTGCTAAACAATCGCTTTGTCCACAGTAATTTTTATAAAGCTAAGTTATTAAATGTGGCTAGTCATAGAGATCCTGCACTACTGTTCATATTTATAATAGGAACGCCGAAATATATTTTAAATGGATATAATTCATGACCAATCCAGAATGAAAAATCATGAATGAAAGAAATAAACTCAAAGTAACTTACAGTTTATGTACAAGATGATTTCTGAGATCGGGTGTAACAGACTGATGCCATTCCTTGGTGCCCTGGACGGGCGTCGCGGTGACTTGGCCGGGTTGCAGACCACCGGGTAGTTGAAGATTCGACAGCCTATTACCGTCATTCAAGAGACCCGCTGGCTGTCCGGACTCATTCAGTCCAAAGAGCTGCTGCTGCTGGATGTTAGCAGCGGCGGCGGCTGCAGCTGCAGAAGATTGGTTACCCGCCGCACCGGCGGTGCCGCTCGTTGGCGTCGATTGGCTCGCAGTTGCCGCAGCTGCAACGGTCACGGCGGACGGATCCGAGCTCAGAGGCAACGAGACATTAGGCGCGACGACCTGCTGTGAGCCACCCACAACCGCCTGACCTGGACCTACTTCGACAGAGGCTTAATTTTAGGATCGTACTTTTTGATTCTTAAAATGTATATAACGGATGTAATGTAAATGGGAGTAAATATATAGTAAAATCTAAATGATTAACAGTACCTGGAGTATCACGTTGCGTTAGCCTGACGTTCGCCATTGCACCTGGTTGGGCCTGCATACCCGGGGTCGCCATCCTGACGCCTCGACCCACGCCTTGAGCAGGCAACAGACCAGGTTGTGTCGTGGTCGGCACAGGGATACCGAGGGCGTCATACGCTCTCCTCATGTCTGATGGGCTCGGACTCGTTTGACTGTTAGGTTGAGCTGCTGCAGCTGAAACATGATTATCATTGTCATTTACTTAAATGTTCTTAATACTTATATTCGTATCTCAACTTGATAATGAATAAAACTGACCACCGGTATTAGAGTGCCAATTCTTTTCAGCCTGCTTGAGCGGCAGACAAACTGGGCAGTCATTTCGCGTGCAGTGCTTCCAGTGACCGATGATCTGGCGAGACGAGCTGCAATGAGGCACCATGCAGGTCTTGCCTGCCTGGCAGCTTGACATGTGATTCAGCACGTTCTTCATGGTTTTGCAATGGGGTAGATTGCACTGCCATTGTTCACCATTAGCCTGGCTCTCCCGACGCTGACAGTTGTGCGCATGCAAGAACAGCAACAACTGCTGCTGAATAAGCTTGCGTTTCTCCGGATCTGCCGTAACTGGTCGCACTCCTTCACAAGAAAAATGCGTAATTTTAATTGACTCAATTTCATCGCGTGCTTATGAAAGAAATTTTGAGAATTTTAGGACTGTGGATAAGGTGACTGACCCATAGAGGCTAGAAATACCTAAATAGGCTAATTAACCTTCCAAATTGATATGGCGCATCGTTCATATTTTGACAACTTCTTTAATCAGATGGCAAGAAGTTAAATATGATGCCCCTTTGATCGATTTAGATATTACATACTCTTACTTTAGGTGCATATGTACTAGAAAATACTTAAGCTAGTTATAAAGGTATAAGGAGCAACATCAATTTGTACATTTAGTAATTGGAAAAAAAGAATAATCAATGTTGAAAGTTTGTTTTACATGTAATTAAACACTTTGTATTAATTTAGTCTATACCTTAAAACTCACATTTAGAACTCTGTAACAGTAACGCACAACCAACCAAAAAACAACAACTCACTTTGCTGATTAACAACGCCGGGCACCTGCGCCTGCGTGGCTTGTTGTGGCCCGGGTTGTCCGCCACTAGGCGCACCACTCTGCGGCTGGGCCGGACTGGGTGCCGGTGGCTGAGCTTGCTGGGCCATACCGCCTTCCTGGCCACCGGGTACACCAGCGCCACCGGCCCCCAGAGGACCAACTGGCCCGGCACCTCCTGGCGCACCGCCGAATCGACCCACTTGCATGGCCGTCATACCTGCAGCAACGCCACGCTGCTGAGGCGCAACTACACCCACCGTGGGTCCCGCTCCAACAGAACCTGGACCGCCACCTGGTGAACCTAGGAAGGAGAATGTGAGTTTCGCGCTTTTGGATAGTTATAGGAATTTGGAAGTGAACAACGACTGTTAAAATTTCGAGTGTGGATTAGGTGACTGACCCATATTAGTATGGAAACACTTAGAACGGGCTAATTAACCTTCCAAATTAATCTGGCGAACTGTTTGCTCTTTATTGTAAACAACATTAAACAATGAAGAATCGAACACAGAAACGCCTGAAATTGTCAGAGAGAACTTGACAAATTTTGACTCATCACTGTTAGCACAGCACAATAAACGTCACAATGACAGTATAAAACCACCGACAAAGAGCAACATCAATAACAGTAACAATAACAACTTACCATATCCGTAAGGACTGTTAGCCGCTGCCATCTGTCCCATATTGGTCATATTGGAGATGTTGGGTGGTGCCTGCATCCTGGGACCACCAGGTCCGGGCACAATGCCAACCTGCTGGTGCACCTGCTGATGAGGGCTTTGACCCCTTGTTGGCCCTGCTACCATGTGCGCCTGTTGCTGTTGCATGGCCACTCGGGCGTTCATCATTCCGGCGGGTCCGTTCTGCATCTGACCGACGCCGTGCTGCCCACCGGCGTGATGGATGCCCTGAGCGTTTACCGGACCACCCATCATCGTCACCGTGTTTAATGGCTGTTTATTCAGACTGTTGGCCACGATGAGATTGCCACCAGCCATACCGCTCATACTATTGTTGCTGCCTGCGACGGTGGCGCCACCGCTACTCGTCATAACCAGGCCGGAGTTCATGCCGCCCGGGTTCATCGACATGCCACCAGGATTCTGCTGCTGCTGTTGTTGCTGCTGTTGCTGCTGCTGTTGTTGTTGTTGCTGCTGCTGTTGCTGTTGCTGCTGGCTGGCATTCGCCTGCTGTTGCTGCATGCTCATGGACGTCTGGAGTCCACCACCGGCGCCACCCATCGAGTTGGCCATTGACATCTGTTGCTGATTGTTAGCCAGCGAACTTGCGATGCTGCTCGGCAGACTGCCCAGCGACACCACCATCTGCGGGTCCACAACGCTCTTCGATACCGCTGAGACGTTCGGAGGAGACTGCATATTAGGGGACTTGCTGCCAAGCGCGTTGCCTGCCATCACTAACGAGTTCGCCACTAGATTCTTGTTGCCCTGCAGGTAACAGAAAGAAGCTTGATTATGTATTGCACGATTATAGAGAGCAGTAATTTTAAATGCGGAAAATGAAAAAAGCTCCGAGCGATATTAATAATGACTGTATTTTTATACCGCTCGATAATTTTATCAAGCAAATTATTGCCAAGAATTTCCTCATGGAAGATATAGCGCGACGTACCTGTTGCTGTATGAGATGATGTGAAAGCTGTTGCTGTTGTACGTGACGTAGATCCGAGTCCAGCGCGCCATTTTGCTGTCCAGGCCCTGGTCCCGTGGCCGGAGGTTTGGCGCTTTCCGTCGCCGAGCCCCACGAGCCCGTCGACAGCAGATCGTCGGGCAGATCATTTTCAAGATCAAACATGTCAGTGTTTGTCATGAAATCTGGAGACGGAAACATAGGCAAATATTAGTCTTGGCTATTTATTCAATTACCCCTTGATTCTTTTAAAAAATTGTTTTCTTTTTTTTTTTAATTTATTCCTGTGAAAACGTAAAATGTACGTATATATAGATACAAAGAAAAAAAACTTCTGATTCTGATCTATGGAATCTTGGCTTGTACATGTGAATCATTTTAAATGAACATGAAAAAAAAATGCAACACACAGTAATATGACACGCTAGAGAGAGTTCCAGATATATACATGTAAAAAAAAGAAAAAAAATTGCTTGAAAAAAGTCTAAATAAAGTCTGCTACAATGGCAACACGATGAGAGTGTAAAAAAATAGGCTAATTGAAAAATGGGGAAATCATTTTCCTAACTGTATCTAAGTAAAGCTCAGGTTGTACACTTTGTCATTGCTGAAAGATTGACTATGTAGAGTTGGTGAGAAAAGGACAGATCTTGTGATAGTGCATAATTTAGATACCGAAAACAGCGTTAGTAATCTTGTTCTTCTTTTTTTTTTAAGTTACTGAGTTAATAGTACCATCACCACATGTTTTATCCAGAGCTACAGTTCAGTTCAAACTACCATACTATTGATCATTAATGTCTCTTGACTTGCAGTAACATCCTTCATAACATTGTTGCAAAGAGCAAGCTGATTTAAATCGACTCTTGGTAGCTCAATCAGCGATTACTTTATTCACATTTTAATAAAATGACTCTTCGAACTTTACTTAAGTGTCCTGTCATTATCAGTGAATTTGAATATTGTTGTTTTACATGTATACATGACTGACCATATTTACAGACAGAGAAAAAAGGGATCTTGCATAAAGAGGAACGCAAAATTTAACTTGTATGACATATCTCGTATGAGTATAAACAAACGAGTACAAAACAGAAATTAAAATATATTAAATAAAGTAGGAAATAAGACATGAGACATACACCGCATGAGCAAAACTTAAACTCAGTTTATGCCACAGCGGATAATAAAACATGGTTCACAGTAAACTCGTGCTCAACTACAAAAGCTGCAAAGCTACTGATGACAAACTGTATAGAGTCACATGCGTAGAGAGATACAAGGTAGTCAATCTAAGAAGGACTTCTATTGCAAGCCTAAATACTTTACATAACATCCATGAATTATATTTTACATTTCAGAAATTAAAAGTCTTTGCGCTAGTATGTTTACAATTTACCATCACCTACTTATCACCATATTCAAACTAGATAACAGTTAAATTTCATTAAAATCTTATCCTATTGTTATTAAGGGATCTGATTTTAATGATCTTTTTTTGTTTCTTATACTCTTTTGGTTTTATGGTACTTGTGATTTAATATTGTGCTTTTTAATATTGTGTTGATACATTATTTTAGTATATATTTTTATGTCTATATACATAATATACAATTTGTAATGAAATATTTTAAATTACAAATTATCATAAATCCCCAAAACTCACTGTTTGCATGAATTTTGTAGGGTTTGCACAGGTTTTTAACAATAAATTGCTCGTGACACCATATACAAAAACTTGATTTCTGGTCTAGAGTTGTTTTGATGTTTTGGATGAAAATTATTAACTTTAATCTTTTTTATTGGCTTTTTAATTTTTATTTCACTATTTTTTTGTTATCAAATGTAAAACTTCATGTAATCATATTAAATACAACTCTACTTGCCAAACAAAAAACTTTTTAAATTCTTGAATATACTATTTCTAGCTCTATATGTGTTTGCCGCATGTCTTAGTACAAATATTACATAGTTTTGGTGACTTTTTCATTTAAGTCAAACAATCAAGACCATTTTCTCCATTGTACACTTCCTTGGTCAATCGATTGCCCTTTAATAATATTTATAAGCATATTAAAACAAAAATTACAATGCATTTTGAAAAAGACACTTTAAGTAGTTGCACAGACTTGCCACTGTACTGTTACCAAGTTATTACACACAAGTGCTTGAGACGAATCATTGGTAATATGATTTTAAAAATATGGTTTAATTTTTAATGAACTGTCACTTTGATGATGAGTCTAATAGTTAACAGTCTGTAAGAACGATATTGATAATTTGATGGTATTGCCACATGCTAATGAAGTGGAGTTGGACCAAACAATTTTTAATGGTGCTCAAACAAGTTTCAATGCTATTTTGAATTTTAACAGATTTTGAAGTTTATGCAAAACTTTACATTTGTATTTTCTTAAATAATTATTGCTATAGCAAAATTGTAAGATATCTTTTTTAAGGGAATACTCTTGAGATAACTGAAATAACAAACTTAGTAATAACTATTTAAGAAAGAGAAAGGACTGAATTGAATTCATAACCTCCAAAATCTTTTAATTTGTACATTTAATTTTTAAGTTCTTTTTTGACAATTGCTTTTCTGTTTCAGTAATATTTACTTCTTTTTTGCGTAGTATGACTGTGGTTGTTCCAAAGTGGCTGCATCTGATGGTGTTGCACTTGTAGTGGTTGATGCTGCTGTATATGTAGCATTTGTTGCACGTTACCACTGCCACCTCCCCCGTAGTTTGCAAATTGTGCATGGTGCATCATTAGAGGCGCCATACCCACTACATATACATCACAGTTCATAATTTAAGACTGTGCTAGTGTATTTCCGATGCATTTTTTATAAATTTTTATTATTTATGTATTCATATTAAATTGTCTTTTGTTTATTCGAGTATATTGCAATTAAGTCGCAGAAACTGTCAAACTACAGGATATTTACGTGACTCAAAGCACTAGATGGATCTACATTTAAGTTTCTGCCCTTTTCTATTGCTTTTTTATTATATGTGTATTTACATATTATATGCAGATATGAGGGCAATTTGTAAGGAACAAAATTTAAAATTAAAAGAAATAATGTGTAATCCCATCATATATTAAAAAAAAATTATCCAAATGTTTCATTCTTTAATCATTTTATTTTTCAGCTTTACGTGAACAAAATATAATTAATGTTATGAGAACCATAACCTTGATTTATCAGTAATATTAGGTTAATTTATTTTTACCAAATTTTATGCATGAAATAGATAACAATTACTAGTATCTCTTATTAACAACATTGAAACTGGCCAATATTTAATAATCAATTTTTGAATAACATAATTTTTGCATCGTTCATAATTTTTAGTTTTTTGACTAGTTTTAATGTTATTTTAGTATTTAGAAGCTGCTCTTGCTGATCCACCCTGATAAATGCATATTTATTTGCAAAATTACACCATCACCATTCCGTCAATCGAGAATGCAGAAATAAAGCACTCTGGGTTTCTGTGACTTACTTGCAGGCTTAGTTCTAAACGCACAACTTCATCGATTGACGGATAAATTTCTATTTATAAGTATACCCTTACTGCCAAATATAGTGAATGGAAGATTTTTTTTTGTGGGGAGGAACTTTGATAACTATACCAAACAATTAATAGACAGATAGGAGGAGTGGTCTAAGGGAGAAAAATTTATTATAAAGTAATAAGTAAGACTTGGTTAGTGCATTACACATGCGAGCCGTATGTATTCTTTCTTTTTCTCACTCAATATTTGTCAAAGTGCCCATGCATAACAACATGCACTAATAAAACTCAAATATTACAATTGAAAAACTTGGAGATGCAAAAATATGCTCATATAAAACAAAACTGATCAACAAATAAAAGAATACAGGAAACATCATATGTACTGTGTATAAATTTAATATTGAATAAAAGTGTTTTGAAGACAAACATAAGTACATTTATTAAAAATAATACAGTACAAAAACAAACAAACAGAATCAAATAAAACAAATTTCTGGATTGGTGGTTCAGGAATCAGGTTTATTGGTACCAAAGTGAGGTATCCTCACAATTATAGAAGACTGCATACATAGTTTATTTTTAAAGCTAGGCCAATACAGAAAACTCATATAAATAAAAAAATAATTTTTCATTTCAATGTTGACTAGTACAAATTTCTATAGCCTATGATGTCGAAGGAAAATCCAAAAAATCTACACCTTTATTATCATCACGGTCATCTGTGAGAAAACACCTGGTACCTGAGAATTCAAACACAAGTATAAAAAAGATACGATTAACTCTATTTTCCGCTGAATAGAGAAAATAGAGAAGTATCTAAAAAGCTAAAGGGAGCGCGCCACACGAGCCACTCCAAAACCCCCCTCCCCAAAATCGATTTTCCGAAAGCCCCTGGTTATCTCCGTCTCTCTTTCTCCCTATCCCCCTTACCCACCCCTTACGAAAAAACAAAACCTACCGACAACGACGACGATTTCTCCCAAAAGTAAAGTGCTAAAACCGAAGCCGAAAACGCCACCGTGTAGCCAAAAATCGCGACATCTTCGAAAAACTTCCCCCTCTCTCATGCACAGCCAGAGAAGACAGAGACAGAAACAACAGAGCGAGAGAGTAGACTAGCATCACACGGGGCGCTGCGCGCGCGTAGGCGGCTACCTCTGCTGTGCTGTGCTGTGTGCTATGCCGCCACCGCCGCCACCGCCGAGGCAACAACATGTCAGAGTTCGCACGAGAAACGACGCGATGCTATATAGCTACTAGGTACACACATGCCGCCGACGAGCGTGTCTCGCGGATTTTGCGGACGGACGCTACCGCCGCTCTTGTGCAGCAGAGAGAGAGAAATAGGTCAGCGAGCGCGCGACGCTATGGCCACGCGAAGGAAGCATGGAGTCGACCGCCGCCGCCACACACGAGCCGCTAGAGAGGATGGGGTTGTGGAACAGAGCGCTTCGCGGCTGAGACACTTTTTCAGAGGACTGGAGTTTTTTGGAGACAGAGGGAAAGAGAGAGAGACGGATTTCGCTGGCGATTTTATTGATTTTTTGACAAACACACACGCGCACACACTGAACTCGCGAAAAGGACGTTTTGTAGGTTAACACGCTGTGGCTGCATTTGGTGAATATAATCGGTTCACTGACCCTTGCGATATCGAACGGGTTCGAGAACGTTTTGTCGAAGAACGTCTACCCTTTTGACAGCGGTAGAATAACCACGAGTGTTTGTTGTTACTTGTCCACCTGTTCAACGTTCTAACCTAAAACATTCGAGGATCGAGGTTTATTTTGCGACGCAGATATACGATCGATAAGGGCATAAAGCGAGACACACGGTGAAAATTGATGGTTGGATTAACGTTGATGAGAGAAATTTACAGAAAAGCTCGACTCCATTTTTTGCTGGTGAAGATATACATACAAATAGGAAGACTGAGTTTTGCTCCAAAATGAAGTTTGGTGTCTGCTCCAAAATGAAATGGAGCCTATTTAGTTGTGCTTTTCAAAGAAAACTTTTTATGTAGACTACCAGGATTCATTGTTATAGTAAGTATTGAAATCTAGCTTTTTGTGATTTGTAGAAGATTAGTAGCATTTGAAAAGCTCAACACAATAGATGCTGAACTTGAATTGTAAGTATGCAACAGTTTATCTATCTGAGAGAAATAAGAAGATTAATTGTAAAGAGAATTTTCGGAGCTCATTTTTAAATCTTTGCTTAAAGAAAAAGTCCAACCTTGAAACACCTTTCCAAAATAAAAAAAAGAGGGCCTAACAACCGATGATGAGGAGAAGAACACTCCAAACTGGTTAAAATAAGGAAGATACTTTCTTGAGACAAAGAAGTGAAAAGAGTAGGGAACAGTGAAGTGAAAAACAAGCAAGTATCACTGAGAAGAAATAAAAAAATCTAGGCAAGGTAGGCTTGCAATGGTTTTTCGAACAACTGATGTTACACTATACTCCAGCTGACAAGTCTCGAACCAAGTGACTTTTGCTTGCTCCGGATTGACAAGTCTCTTCAACAGATCAACCAGAGTGACTTTCATGAATGAAAATCAGTCCTGAAAATCTCCAGTCTTCGAAGAATCACCAATTCAGGAGTCCAGCAAAGCCACTCAGCTGATCACAGCTCTCGCGAAAAGTCGGAAAAACCAATGCACGACCACCGTCACAACGCAAAGGTAAACAAGTTAAAAGTGAAGGAAGAAAAAAAAAGATGAGAGACAAATCGAATCGAGAAAAGAAAGAAAAAAGTAAATAACCAAGTAAAAAGAAAATGAAAGAAAATCAAGTCTGCACTGTAGAGTCATTGGCAATATCTTACTCGACGAGTCCGAGGAGCCCTGGAAGGGGTCGTTGAGTTTGGGCCGCTTGTTAGGCGGCCCGTCCACAAGGTGGTCGGCCATGCTTCCTGGTCACTGGTTAGTCTCCTTGTCAACCGCCACAGTCTTCCTCCCCGCGAAGTCCTTCTCTTGTACTTCTTTTTGTTCTGCGTGCTGAGACTCGTGTAAACTCGCGCGCCGTGCAGCACCACACACCAGCAGTCACTGCACACACACGCACAACAAAACACACTTCGCTCCCGCCTCCTGTATATCTGTCTCTCTCTACTTCGCACCGCTCTCCTCGCGCACTGCTGCTCTCGTCCGCGGAAAATGTCCGTCCGTCCGCGCGCGCGCAACGTCGTCGTTTCCTCCTCGTCGTCTTCGTCGGTTACTCCTCGCGCACTTTCACACGATGATTGTACCTTGCGGTTATGTATAGAGAGAGAAGCAAAATAAGAAAATACTGGGGCTGCTGCGGCTATCAATAATAACGACGAAGGGCCCGCAGCTCGGCCTCGTCCGGGGGCGGCGAGATCATCGGGCTAGCGGAGCAGCAGCGTCGGCTGCTCCCCGTGAATCCTCCGCCTCCTCGTGCCCAGAGGCAACCTCCTCCTCCTCCACCTCGTCTACGTCTTCTCCCGGTTGCCGTTGATGTTGATGACGACGCTGCGGAGTCTCGCTGCACCTGCTGCTTCGACTTCTTGCGCCCTCCGGCTCCTCTGCCTCCGCCGGCCGCATCAACCATTGGGCATCCTCGTGCTTACTTCCTCTGTCTTGGCTCACTTCCCCGTTCACTTCTGCTGCTGCTATTCCGATTGTTGCTGATTTAAAATACCGCCGGGGCTGCTGCTCCGTTAAAAGCGCGCACCACTCGGCCTCGCGAGACACATCTCGCACACGCGTTTCTGTTTACACACACACCGCGGTCACACATATACAAAACAAGCGCCGCTGTTGCTGCTGTCTTGAGAATATTTTTTCCACGATGAGCTAAGTACAACCGATGGCAGACGGCTCCGCTGGGCTGCTGCGTTCCGTTCTGGTGGAGGAGCACCTCCTGGCGGTGGGTTGGAAATAAAAAAAAACGGGCTGTTCCCTCCCGGGTAAAGCCGCGGCTCTTCCCGGGTCGTCCGTGCGTAGAAAGCCCGTGTCCAGTGACGCAAGCACTGCACTGGTTGCTCGCAGCGCTAGCTCGATTGCTGCCTCCTGCTGCTACGTCGTCCCCGCGAACCGCTGCTAGAAGAAGCCGCGGCTGCGGCAGCGGCGGCGGCGCGCGGCACTACAGACGCCAGCGCTCGCTCCCTCTCTCTCTTTCTCTCTCGCTCGCGCTCCGCGCTGACTCCTAGGCCTTCGCTTCCTCCCTCGTAGGCTTCCTTCTAGCTCCGCTTCCTCGGCGAGCAACGCACTAGACGATAGAGCGCAATGGTAAAGCGGCGACTCCTGGGGAGCGGTGCCTGGGTGGCGCGCGCGCGATCCTCTCTAATCTATCCGTCTCACTCTGTATCTCTCGCTCGGCAGTGGGGCGCTGCAGTAGGTAGTAGTTGGCGACTACTATACACGACGACGTTCGCTGCGACTGCGGCGGCGGCGGCGGCGGTGGTGGCGGCTGGTGCTGCGTGGCCTCGTCGTCTTCTGGACCGGCGACTCCTGGTGCGCCAGGATACTCCTGAGCCGCGCTCCCTCTCTGGCAGTTCCCGCTCTGGCGCGCCAACGCACGCCGATGTCCGTCGCTCCGCTGATCTCTAGCGCGCTCTCTCTCCGTCTCTCTCTCTCTCGTGCACAGCACGACACACACGACGAGGAGCACAGCAAAATGGCGGCCGCTCACTCTGCTCTCTCCGATCGCTCTCTGTGTAGACCCACTCTTGTGCGCTCTCTCTCCCGTGTGTGCACCAGCAGCTCGCTTCGAGAGACACTGTACGCGCTCTCTCGCGGTATATACACTGAGAGCACGGGGGAACCGAGCGCGCGCCGAGAGTCTCTCGCACTCTTTTTCTCTCTCTCTCTCTCTCTCACTCTCGCGACTGCGCTCTGTATTTGTGTATACGTGTCTGCTGCGCTGCTGATGCCTACTGCCTGCCGTGTGGGTGTCTCTCTCTCTCTCTCTCGCTTACACGCGCGGTGCTTTTTGCGCTGCTACTCGCGCTCTCTCGTGCGCGCGCTCTTTCTCGCTTTCTCTCTCTCTCTCTCTCTCTCTCTCTCGTCGGCGGCGGCGCGCGAGCTGAGAAAGACGATGGCCGCGGCTTGCTTGTCAGGGCAAAATGTCCGACTGGGCTAGAGCCTCCGCTCCGCACCTAGTGCTAAGCGAGCTGGTGGCGAACGCCCCATTCGCAGTCGGTCAGTCACGTGACCGCGAACTCAATTGTTCATTGGCTCATCTTGATCTGACGGTCTTAGGTCTTTGACTGTCAAATAGAGAAATGATGATAGCTTCGAGAGTTGAATGACGGTCATCGGTTTATGAGGGAGAAGGACGAGGTTAGGTATACGATATTCAGAGATGCGATGCGCGAGCGGACGATGCTCCTTTGCGACGCGTCCATCGCAGAGCTCTCTCCGTCTGTAGCATAATCTGATGTTTTCTAGGATGTAAAACTTCTCGTCGATGGCTGTTCCTGTGAGGGACGAGGGTTGTAGCTCTGATTAAGTTTATAGGAGGGTTTCTTTTAGGTTAACGTCGATCAATTCGCGACACCGAGAGAAGGGAACATTGTCTCTCCAGCGTTGGATTCGATATGCAGCTGCAGTTCTCGTACCTATATACTACCTATACAAGCCTACGCCTTGACTCATCGCTAGAGGAAAATCTTCCGTCTCTCTCTGATTCGTGCTCCGTCGATACGTTGCCGCTTCCGTGCGCTCTTGTGGTTGCGCTGCCGCAGCTCATGCTATACTCAGAGTACCTACACACACCCTCTCCGTATGTTGTGTACTTAACTCATCGTAGGCCCTTTAACTCGCCCTTGATTCGACGACGGTCCTTTTAAGAGTGCAGAAGGGCTGCGACGGTTCAAGGTCTCCCACGAAGCGCCACTTGAGGTTAGGTTATTCCGCCAAGGAGAGAAAGAAACTATGCGCGCGAGCTTTCCAGGGACATTTCGCCTGCAGCGAATATAAGGGATGAAAAATCGGGGTTATTGTCGGCTCGGATGTTACATTACCGATGTCGATTCCGAGCGAAGGTTAGGAGACTTACTATACGCGTGAAAAAATAGCTACCGATGCAGTATCCTGGTGAGTAACTATTACGCATTAGTGTGTAGTTGCCTATAGTGGGTAGCTACGCGCCGAGAGCGACATGTATAATGGCCGGTCGAGACACCTCTCGCTACGTTTGTGCTACGGGGCTGATTTTACTCTCACCTTTTTTACTGTGATCGCGATTATCCAGGGTTTATATGCATACGTGTATCATAATTGGAGGAGCGATCGCCGAATCGTAAGTATAACTTGGAGGTTAGGTTTAAGCGTTTGCGACGAAAGAGAGAAGCGGAGAATTGATACGATGCGCTGTCGGGTGGGTAGGTTACGCGCGGAGTCGCGTCTTTCTTTTTTCCCGCAGGTGTGTGTGGAGCCAAGGCCATATCGCGCGGAGCTGAGCAGATTGAGAGAAGAGAAGCACCGCCATCCTGCGTCGATGCGGAGAGAGAAATGCTTTTTGAGGTTGTTGCTGAGTTGACTGGCACAGCGTTGTGAGAATATAATATATATGTATATAGAAGCAAACGTTTTTTAACGTATGGTGAAGTGGCTTCAAAGTAGTCAATGGTGGTTACGTTTTTGGTTACGCGGACGGCTTGTTGTGGAGTACTCTACTTATGCGGATTTTAGAGTTTTCGAGCTGTTTCGTCGATGAAGGGATGTATCAAGGGATGCACGTAGATTGTTTATTAAAAGGTTGGCAAAAATATTTTTTTTTTTATTATTAAAATTTATTTTACAGCGTTGTAATGATGACATAGCATACAGTTTCATAATGGCATGAAATCTTCTAAAAAATCATGTAATTTAATTTGAGTTCATTGACATGATTCACGTTTGGCGATATAGAAGGGGATGTCTCATTGAAGAATGAACGTTTCCTGAAAACATGGCTGAAATGACTTGAAATTTTTTTTCTCGTGAGTGTATTTTACAATTCATTATAATTTAATGATTATAATATAAGCCTTTAATTTTTTTTACTATCGATGTTTAGAAACGAAAATTATTGGAAAACCGCAGTTCAATCGCCTTTCGATCTAAATTCACTTTGCAACCTTATAACAAATTTATTAGTCACAATTTATGCACCCTAAATAAAAAGAAGGATTCAATAAGTAAACGTGCAAAAGTTGATTATCTAACAAACACACCAGAAACACCTGTTTCGCACCACTGAGTGTCAAATACTATTTCGCATGGTTAGCAAGTGCGTAAAATTTTACACCCGCGTGTGATCGCTGAAATGATTCGTCATGACACAAGGGTGTACCGCGCGGTGTTGTGAACGATATTTTATTATCCACGAGAGAACTTAAAAATTGCAACTTTCAAAATTTGTAAAATACAACTTTCCACAAAACAATGATTTTAGAACCCCGAAAATAACTAAAGCCCACTTATAGACACTTATTACAGACAGTCAATGCTCTCTATATTATATAGTATCACCTGTTCCACAACAGCTGATGATGAAAACGTGTATACCTACACAATAACCCCAGCATCGTGAACCCATTATCAAACGGTTCAACAACACGACCGCCTCATAATAACGCCCACAAATCCAAGTGACTCTATCTACTCTCAATCTTTACATAATTAATCAAATGACAAAAAGTAACACAGGCTGCGCGTAATCGAGAGATTTGCTATATACCCGTGCGCGCACTGTCTCTATGCACATATATAATATTTACGTAACCAAACATTTATAAATAAACCCGGTGTGTACTCGCGGCGTCACTTGTATACTACACTATACCCCCTTCAGACTCTCGTATAATAGCATGGATCCGTTCCGCTCGCGTCTTTTTCTTTCTCGAAATATACCATTTGCATAACACACCATCATTCTTCCAAACGTCATACACAAAGGAAGCCAGCGCACAACAAACAGAAATCCAGAAAACCTCGGGACAAAGGCTGGAACGAGCTGATCCGCTCTTTCGTCGAGAGAATAAGACACAGAGAAAAAAGGGTCGATTGACAGAGACCCGAAAAATCAAGTTCACTGCGCCAAAGCAGCAGCGGTATATAACGCAAGATCACAAGTGCACACAGTAGTGGTAGCAACAGCATATACATATATATATAGTGGGAGAATATTAAGAGAGAGGGAAGGCGCAAGCTTACACAAACGCTGCAACGGCGGCAGCACGTGCCAGGCTACGGAGACAGCTGGTGATGCAAGGGAGCAAGCAGAGTGTGTGTGTCGGCGTTTCGCTTCATTCAGCGGGAGGAAAAACAGGTGATCCCTGATACTGTGTGCTGGAAGGTATACATGAATTGAATGTTTTTTCCTCCTGCTGACGTGATTTGTTTATACAGTTTTCGAATGGATAATAATAACGCGTAAGTGGCGCTTAAACAAAATTCTACCAAAAAGACCGTCAAACACAACGAGAATTCAAATGTCCGGACGAAAGCACATGATATTATGAGTGGAAGGTGTCTGAGAGGGTGTCATTCTGCGGTTGTATTTCAGTAGTGTAAGTAACAGAGTTGCACGGCACGGCTTACACGTTATTATAATCGCAAAGGAAAGACGCGACCGGCTTTCATATAATATTTATATCATGTGAGAAGTTTATATCATCGTCTCTCTTCATTCTTTCAGATCTATTTGCACTTCAGTATCAACACTTCTTGCCTCTGATGCGCATATGTAGAATTTGTATCTTGTACAGAAAAACCTATATTATTAATCATTATCAGAGCTCTCTGAAACGAAAAATATCTCAGAGTACTTACCCTTGCTATAATTATGCCACGAGTATTCTAAAAACAAGATTCAGATTCATTCACAAATTACAAAAATAATTATTAAATAATCCACAATTCGCTATCGTCCAAATTAAAAATCTTCATCTTCTCCAGCTCGGACGGCAGCTGTACCGCGAAATCCACACGCGTATAATGCATAGTTACAGCACAAGAAGAGAAAGAATTTGATCGTAGTGGCGCGTGCATATAGCGGCCGTCTTTCTCGCGCGCGCGCGATGATGTAGGAACGGGAAATGGACGCCGGCCAGACAGCCAGACGGCGCTGGTATGATGGCGAGTTGAAGGTCCGGACGTATAGTGGTATGTATTATAGGCGAGTTTTTCGACGCTGTTGTCGTTGGGGTGAGATTGAAATTGGCTTGGATTACGTGAATATTAAAGTTATTTGTGACTTTTTGTTGGTCGTTATTGTAGAGAGGTATTGTGACGTTTTCGAGAGACGCTGAAGTATACTCTACGAGTATACCTTTATAATGTACAAGTTAATACGCGGTATTGAATTTGCATGTATGTATAGTATAACGGACTTGTTATCGACTGGTTCTGGATTAGTATTTCGTATAAAATTTATGATATTCTGTTACACTTTTGCATAAAAAATGCTGGAGCTTCATCAAAACTCTTAAATCTTACTTCACCCTTAAAAAATATATATACACACATACTGATATCATGATAGCTCAATTAATTTAAAATCTTCCGATGACATCCAAATTATCATTCAACTCGAATTTATCACCAGTCATCCCTCCAATAATAAAAGAAATTTATACAATCTCATTTTCCAAAACAGTTCATCGCGCTCTCATTTATTGCACTCGCGCTATAAGTATTCGCGACGATCCTCTGATTCTTTGTTTCTCGCGATGCATCAGCAGCAGCGTATGTGTATCGAACGTGCTATACATGTAATCTGAGTTAAAATTGATGATAAGCGCGACGGGTATACATATAGACGTCTCGGAATGTAAAGCCTCGATTTCTTCTCGTTGTTCGAGCTGCTGTCGCGCATAATTATAATATATACTGATGAGAAGTCAACGCGAGGAGTGTCGATAGCGTAGTAGGTTTGAATTGAAGAGAGATTATTAGGACCAGATTTGTTTTCGACGACTTTGATTGAGATGTGTATACAGACCAGATAAAATTAACACGACGATCGTATGGTATAATCTGTTTCAGAATCAGTTAATGTACCGTGACGCATAAATCATTATTATACTATCTGCGTATAATTTTTTTTTTTTTAACGAATATATCACTGAAATAAAAATATTCTAGTGGTGTGTAATTCTTTCCGAAACGCTATATACATCTTGGATGTTATACATTTATACAACCCTATATAACGCAAAAGATCTCACTATTGCGTAACCGATGCGCATTTCCGGATGGAGACCACATCAGAGATCGGCGAATTAGGCGCGGTCGGTCAGAATCGCCGATCGTGTCCTTGAATGTTATAACGACGGATTCGCTCTACGAAATTCATGTGCTTCGTTCCATAGTAGATTGTATAAGCGTAACGAATTTTTAAAAAATCTCACCATCGTGTTATACTATACAAATAAAAATCCAAAAATTTGTTCACTCAACGTACAGCTGTCTATAGAATCATCTCTTACAATCTTAACTTTACGAAACCTCGTGAAAAAACTAATAAAGTTCTCAACCAAAGCATCGCGAGCCTCCGAAAGACAACGTGCCCTGCACTCGCGACAAGAACACGGCGATTCTCGCGCAGCCTCCGCGTCGCTGTTGCGCTGCATAAAGAAAGAAAGAAGCCGCGAGCCAATCGCGAACTTGGAGTCGCGTGCCTCGGTTGCCCCACCGCTAACGCTGCCTTCTCTACATATACATACATGCATACATATATACATACACCTACAACGCGTGCAACGTTTATCCCACTCTCGAAGCCGCCTGCGAAAGAAACATCAGCTCTCGAGAGCGCGCCGCCTTTGTCCGCGAGACGGGACACACACTATATGTATATACTTTTGGGTATATACAACGCAGATTGTATAATTATTTATGTAATTAGACAGTTTGATTATTGGACCTAATATAATGATGCTTATGAAATAATGAACAGAAGGAAAATGCGACCAGTTGCGAATTGTTTCATCTTGCAGTAGTGGCGGCGGCAGTCTCTTTGTTTTGCTGGTTTTCTTTCGCTGCGATGCCTTGCGCTCATTCACTTGCTTCATTCAGGATCTGCCTTTTTGTTCCGAGTGGTAAGTGGTAGCTTTCGAACCCGTTCATCGCGTCGCTCTTGTAGTTTGCGCTGTGTTTGGATTAGTGATTTTCGATGGCATTATATCAATATATAATTATGATTTAATTAGGTACTAGATTATGGATACTGGTATTGAATCTTACTAGAAATTAGTAAAGTTAATTATGATGTTTGTCACAATTATGATGTTTTTCTTATGGTCTTAATCTCTTCGTCAAAGTTTAACGAAATTAAAGATTTTTGTAATATTTAATATTTGCTGGGGCTCATATATGTTTAGTGAAAATTCATTATACAAAGACTATGATTTTGTTAAAATGTCAGTCTTTTTATTTATTTTTTCTTCATTGCAACTATAGCTCGAACAAGAATTTTTTTTACAAAAAAGTCAGTAACGACGGAAATTAAATGCACTTTATAAAAGGCATTCGTAAATTGTTTTGTAGATTTCGTACATATAATATCGTGTTTATATATATTTGGAAGTATTATCCGAATTCTGACAGTGGCGAGTTTTGATTTGCTTTTGTAGGACTGTGTCGCGAAACAACGTGTTAGATATCGTATTTCTTGCCTGGTTTATTGATTTCAATGGTTCTTGTCATTTTTACGTAAATCTTTTTTTCTAATTTAACATTGTTAACTATTGTAATACATCAGTTAATCGTATAAATTTTGGTAAGTGAAATAAGTATGTAATAATAATTATCTCACCATTTTTGTGTAGAATTGAAAATGAGATCATATAATCACAGCAAATTTCATTTATAAACTATATTAGAAGTTCTTTTAAAAAAGTGCATAATAATAATAGAAGACTGAAATTATTGTTTTGAGCTGGAAAAAAGCTGGAATTTTTGTTGTTGTAGGTGTTAGATTTACGAATATAGATAATTAACAATGTGTCAAACCGTAGTATCAAAAATTGAATTTAATCAGAAATATGTTTGCTGCAATATTAATGAAATAACATTTAACGGTTTAGTGTCCATATTGTAGAATATTTCCGTGTGTATTTGATCTATTTTACAGGCACAATTTTCCTTTGAAACACATATTATTTCTTTCAATGTTAATATTTCTTTTCTATTTTACTTAACATTATTATATAAAATCAAATAATATTTATCCTATGGTCGTTTAAAAATGTTAATAAAACTCATTAAATATATGTATATGAATTTCATTACGAACCATATTTTACGATTTTATGGGTCAACTTACATCATAATGCAAAACCTTAATATTGATTTAAAAAGAGCAAAGTACAAATAGTCAATGGAAAGTTGAAGCTTCGGTTAAAATTCTTTCTATAATATAAGTAACTTGTAGCCAAGCCGCTTAAAAGATTAATAATCAATATGTATAGAATTAATTTTTCCTATAAATGGGAATTAAACCGAATTAAGATGTAAAATTTGATTCACAGTTCTCTAGGAATGACAATTCAGCTGTGGTGCTCAATACACACAAGGAAAAGATTTGTATATAAGAAAAAACAATGCTATTATAAATATTATGTTTTTTTTAATAAGAATTTTATAGAAAATTACAGCCAATGCACTAACTTAAATAAGTTCAATAATTATGCATTTTTGACATACAAATCTTTTCTATTTTATATAATATATAAAATTATCATTAACATGTAAACAAAAAAAAACGTGGCGTCTTAAAAAATTTTATAATAAAAATATTCATTTTATTTTCACAAACTTATATATTGGTGCAAGCTTAATAATGCAACCCGCCGCTTGATAATGCACGTTAATTTTTCCTCTACAGGAAAAGAAATCTTATTGCAATCATACCATAAAGTAGCCAATAAAAAATCTTTTCCCAAGACTAATAGAATTTCAAAAATAGAAAATGATCATTTTCAGCTTTACTCACAAAAAATATACGTAATTCAACGAGTATATTTGATAAAGATTTTGCAGCCATAAAAAACACTCGTATTTCAGATGCACTCTTGGTCTGTTTAATAACCCCCCGCACTATCTAAAATATTCTTTGAATAAAAAAACATTTCCCTGTGCACTATCTGTAAGAGATTGTAAAAATTTCCATAGAAATCATTGTATGACATTTATTACCCTTACTGAAAGAAGCAATGTGAAAAAATAAAATTTAAAATTTTGTAATATAATTTAATATCTTAATATGAATCTATTACAGATTTAAAAATAATTAGATTCCACTGTAATCTGCGTTGTTTAGAATATTTATCTTTTTGAGAAAGAATGTTAACATACAAAGATGTATATACGAATTGTAAAGTATTTGTCAAAGTTTTAAATACTTGTTTTTTTTTTACATTAAATAACTGACCGCGCTGGATTTCACTATTATGTAAATAATTCATTTTACAGACAGTTTGAGATGAAACGCCTACTATTTCAAAGAATTTTCCGTCCAGTGCTTACATATGTATAATAATAATAATAATAATAGTAATAAAAAAAAAACATATTCGCACATAGTTAC
The DNA here is from genome assembly GCA_020010945.3 of Muscidifurax raptorellus. Classification (NCBI taxonomy): domain Eukaryota; kingdom Metazoa; phylum Arthropoda; class Insecta; order Hymenoptera; family Pteromalidae; genus Muscidifurax; species Muscidifurax raptorellus. Next base: position 4,136,883 of record CM052079.1, on the reverse strand, counting down.
GACATCCGAATCAAGTCTTGATTCAAGATTGCGGCACACGACATACTCATATACTTCTCAACTCTATCAACAGACATTACAATCCTTTTTTTATCGTTTTTCTTTGCTTTACATCTGCATGGTATGGAGTAGCGAAACATTCAGCTGAACAGCCACAAATATATTCGTGTTCGATATTTTTGTAATTTCATGTAACAACAATGTGCGCGCTGTGTACAATGGAAACTTCATCCCGGCCCAACGTCTAAGCGGTCAATCGCTTTTGGATTTGTTTTCGCTTTCTTGTTGGCTACCTTCCTCCTCTTCATCTGAGTAGTTAGTGGGAGCTTCACCTGGCTTCAAAAGCTTGCCTACGTAGTCGTACCTCTCTAAAGTAGGAGATAAAATCGATAGGAGTATACCATATAGTAATAAGATAATTAATCTATAATTTGCATGTCTTGCAATTTTCATAATTGTATTTATACACTAAGATAACTAATTTATTTGTTATTATAGCGTAGTTTATTATGCAAGTTTTTATCTCTCTTGTATAAATCATTCTAACCAGCAAAAACAAAAGTTTCACGAATTTTGTCTCCTAGTGTAATAAGTTTAACTCTCACAGTAAAAGTACGGGTCAAACTATCTTACTAAAACCTGGTTTGTCAGGAAAATGGCTATAGAGGTATTGTTATGTTGGCCTTGAACATTGATCTCATGTATTATGCATTATTTAAGATAATTTCAAGTCAGTAGGCTGGCTCATTTATCTGGTTTGAGTGACGATAAGAATCAGAGTCACAATGATGTGAGATTTAATCAAACAAAATCAGTTTAAATGTAACTGAGATTAACCTAAATAACTTTCCTTTAATATAATTAATATAGTTAAACCAGAAAATTTAGTTTCTTATTCTAATTGTAGGATTTAAATAAGTTAAATTAATTATTAAAAAGTTTTTCTTAATTTATATATAAAGTAAAATATTTTACCTTTGAATTGTTCTTCCCACTCCATAACAGAGTTCATTTCGTCCGTGTTCAAGTCACTAAGATCATCGTAGTCATCTTTTCCAGGCACTACAGAGAATGTAGCTAAACCTCGGCTAGCGTCTCGACCTCCAAAAGCTGCATAAGGTCCACCTGTCAAGACAAATTAAATGAATGAAAAATAAATGTATAAAGCATATTATCAATTATATTGTTTTCTTGATTTGAAAAATAAAGATGCAGAAAATGTCGATTCGTAAGCTCAAGAAAGTTCAAAGTAATAACAGATAAAGTCACTAGAATCACACTTCAAATTCATAACAAAATTATCATTTTACTTTTATAAGTCATCTTTGATACTTTAAAAAATGGATATATAAAATGATGTTTTTAAAATTACTCAAACATTTGTAAAAATATTCATTAACATTTGTTTCAATAATATTAAAATGATCCATAAACAAAATTTAATTATACGACTAAGTGCTTCAAGAAATTAAGGCTCTCTTTGAAACTGAAAGCAGGTTTCACAGGCTTATGCAATGATTTTCAAAACTGTTCCAGTAGCATTGAATATTCTTATTGTTTATATAGTGGACAATGAGCTTAAGTCATAAGAACCATTCCTGAATGTCTCACAGGCATGCCTATCCACCGTTGAATAAATTGTGCAACCCACAGTTAACATATACGTACTGCACTGTCATCGCCTATACAAATGAAGCACTCACAGATGAGAATTTATGAGTTTTAAAAAAAGTCACACTTCACATACCCCCTGCCTAGACTCTCCGCTAAAATAAAACCTGCCGATTCAGCCGTACTAACCAGGTCCGTAGAATCGAGCTCCCTTGGTGACGTCGAAGACGTTTCCATTGACGGCCACGAGAATTCTTCCGTCGGGTCCAGTGCCGTTGTACTGCTTGAGCTCCTCCACAGTGAAGTCGCATCTGATTTTGGGCAGCTCCTTGATCTCGTGCACCGGCTCATGCTGCTTCGTTCTGCTCTTGAAGATCTTGTAGACCAGCAGAGCGATTATAGCGACGAGGGCGAGGTTCACGGGACTCCGGATTACCTCGTTCACGAAGCCGGCTAACAGACCGGACTCCGGCTCGGTCTCTGCCGTCGGCGGCTCCTTGTTCTCGGCCATTTTGCTAGTGCCTCGTCGTGGCTGCTATACTGCTCAGTATACGTACCTGCGATCGTTCAGAAAAAAAAATCGTAAGTAAGCCTATACGTGGCTGTGTATGTGTGTGTGTGTGTCTGTGTGCAGTGTCTGTACGCGAGAGGTTACGCGACGACTGAGCCGAGGAATTAAGTCGTTTTTCTCTCTCTTCTTCCTCGCGTGTATACTGCGTTTCGTCATTTCCCTCCTTCGCCGTCTGCACCGCCACACCTGTTAAACGGAGCGGCACCTCGTATATAGCTACCTATGTATATCTAATAATGTAATGCGTATTACAAACAATTATATAGAGCAGACTGCTTTGTAAGTACTTATCATCGCTCTCCTTCTATCTCTCGCGGAATCAGCCACGATTTGAGCGTGTAAACATATGTGTATTATATACCTGCAGCGCCTATAGACCCTAGGGTTATCCTGGCTCCGAAATATTTTATTTATAAACTTTTAAAATCACGGAGTAATTGGTCCGAATTAAATTTTCAGGAATAGCTGCTCCAAAATCACAGAGAGAGATATATATAGTAAGGTTATATAGACCGCATCATACTGTTTAATTTTTTCAAAGAGAAAATCACAGGAATCACTTACATCCTACCTATACGTAAGATAATTAGACGCGACGCGGGCGCGCGCGCTCGATGACGCTTCAGAAACAAGTAATATATACTATACTGCCGATTGATTCGCTTCAATGATTATCATACAAACTCGTGAATCGGCCCAACAAACACACACGACCTACATGTACTTATGCATAAATATTGTTATACAGGCTTACGCGAGAATATGTGTATGTATACCACTGCGATGTAAATATATAGATATATATACCTCCGGGTGGGAGGGAGACCATATACCAGGACGACTGCCGACGAGGTACTGCCGAGACGCTGTGCTGCTGCTCGATCCGCCGTCCCGCGCGCCTTTTTCTCGCTCCGTCTCTCTCTACACTATGGCGCTCGATGCATCACGTATACCCTGCCCCCCCCCCCCCTCCAGACCCCCGACGCGCCACGTATACGGTTAGTTCGCGTATGTGTATATTAGGTTATGTCTCACTGGCTGGATGGAGAGAGAGAGAGAAAGATTCCGTTTCTTCTTTTGGGGGGAGTGTATCCTTTTTTATATACTTAGAGATGTTTATTTTCGATTGTTGGGCACGTGCGCGCAGTTGTCGATGCTATTTAGCCTACGGTGTCTATAATAATGCTAATTTAATGCGCGAACGATGACATTGAAGAGTAGAGAGGACCGAAAGTGTATTATAATACGAAATTCCCTTTTTCATTGATATTCTCTTTCTGTCGATTCGAAATTCCTCCTGGGAATAAATTAACGTCGGATATACATACATACGTTTCTGGCGCTTATCTCGAATGCAAAGTTACATAATTTTTTAAAAAATGTCTCGTAATACACGCTCCTATACGCTCTGGTGCCTACGATAAGTAATACGCACAAAGCGATTACGGTCGGAAACTGTGTAGTACAAGCCGCGCGAAATCATTTAGCTCGGCAATATTCTTTTTTCCCCGACTTTTTTCTCATTGGGAATTGCGCGCAACGCGACTCGTTGGAGAATTTAAAATCGATCACGTGAGAGATTTCATTGCACGAGGGAGAGTCATCATTACAGTCGGCGCAAGAGCTCGACCGAATTTTTAGCGATATTTTTTCTCTCTCTCTGTCCGTCGATGTATTATTAACCGACGCGCATATTCTTGCCGCTCGAATAAAATTAAGGCATGTTGATACTCTTTTATAATTTAAAACCGCGCGTCACATATTATTGAGCTTCTTCCTCGGCATTTCATTAACCCAAAAATATCGCTGCTTCCATTATTATTATCAGCGCGCGCAAAATAAGAGTCGAGGCTCCTACGACGAGATTTTTTTTTCTTCATAGCGAATTTCGCTGACTCGCTAAATTTAGATGAACGATGGTGTAATACACGCGATGACGCATTTTGCTTTATTGCAAAGTTCTCGATCGAAAGATTGAGTTTTGACTGCTGGAATGAAATTCCGCGGAAACGGCCGAGGAGAATGCGCGCATATCGTCGTCGAGGCGTAATACATTAATTGTTGATAAAGTCTATCTTTCTATACCGAGCGGATCATTGACGATAGCGGCCGCGTACTGGCGCCGGAGGAATCGAGTTCTTCTTTTCGGGTGGGACAGATCGAGAGAGTTGTAGATTTTCTTTTTTCGCGAGAGAGAGCCACGGCGCTGCGTATTTACAGCGAAGAAATATTTGTAAGATTGTATACAGCATAATGCGACTGTTGTGTTGGTATAAATTTGTTACGTAACAGGAGAGTCGATAATACAGCCGTTTTTAAATATAAAATATCGCGCAGTAACTTGTTTCGGTCGCATACATGTTTGATCCAGTGCAACGATCGTCGTAGTTGTATAGTTTATAGCAATAAATCTGCCGAGGCAGTTGAAACGCTCTTCGGAGACACCAAACGCAATTATAACGCGAATATAAGTTGGTCTATATAGCGGAGCCGAGGAGTCGCTGATGACTCATCAATTTTTCTTGAATTATATTCGCATTATCATTTATCGGCGAAGCGTTAGAAAGCTTATGTCGAATCACTGCGTGACTCTTCGTGATACAGTCAAACTAGCAATAACGGAAAGTCATAATTTAAGCCGTAAAAATTCATCGGCTTCTATTAATAAACTCAGACTGCATTAATGACAAATAAGTACATATATATGCATACATGGGATACTTGACATTTTTCCTACATCGTATGATATCGTACATCGCGAGAATACAAACAAGCAAAAGCACTCGAGTTTTTCCTCGAGTTTTTTAAAGGGTAAAGGCGCGATACGAGACCGGGAAACTGAAATATTTATTAAACGACGACACGAGCGCTCAGAAATTTCTGGTTGATTTGATGGAAGCGAGGAAAATCTTCGAGAAACTTTCAAGCACCATACTTCCTTACGTAACGCAACAAACGTTTCTGGAAACCGCACGAAACTCAGCGATATACGCATTCTACTGTTTCCAGCTCCGATTTTGCTGGCATGCAGAATCACGCTGCGCATTTTCGCGTGTCGATTTCGCACCGCTAACACTTCTTATCTCTCGAGCGCATGTGTCTATATCTTATACATCTATAAGCGATTCGCAAAGGAGAAAGTTCATACGAGCGGATTATACATGTGGTCTGTACGAGCATGTCTAAAATATTCCGAGACAGTAGGAGAAAGCAAGATTCGGTGAATATAGTGTAGAAAATATACGCTGAAACTTTTTGAGTAAGACAGGTTTTATTGATGTTGCAGTTTTCGTTCTTTCTTATAGATGCGGGTCTGTATCTACAGTAGGGGCTTGACGAATTACAATGGAATAGTTTGAAAGTGCGGTACATAACCATTGATGTCGAATTTGTTATGGCTCTTTAATTGGTCAGACTTAAAATAAGATTATTTCGAGAGTCGTGAGGATGACCTATTTTCAAACTATCTATCAACGCGACACACTCTTAATACTCTGTATTGATACTTCGTTTTGTAAATAGAAAGAATAATAATTTGCCAGTACGTTTGCCACATCCTCTTCGAATAAAAAAAACTGTAAATATCGTTAGTAGATAACTAAAAGAATCAGTCGGTCAAATATGACGTGAGATCAAAAGCTTCGAGAGAATACTCGAAATTTGTAATACAAACGCCGTACACGTATTCCATTTTAACTCTCAACCCGCGAATACATATAACAAAATAACTTACATACATATACTAATAAAAATACAAGTCACAGTGAGATTGGACGGATTCGTTGTGCTCTCCTGAAAGAGAACGAGATCGAGCTGCAATAGAGCAGACGACATCATGATTTATACACGTTGAATAAACAGGTTTTCTCTTCGCAATAGCGCACGCAAAAAGCGTCCTCTTCGTTCTTCTTTTTTCGAGCTTCTTCGACATACAGCGTCGCCTCGCGATGGGATCACCTAATAATTATGCGAAGAGAAATAATCGTGTATATATATAGCATAATAATTTGAGTACGATGTTCTACAATCTTCCAACGGTAGAGCGTTACAGAGCAAGTCAGAAATATAAGAAGATTAGATTTCGATTTTGTTGCTGTCACGTTCGTGAATGTACAGGTAGGGACGAATATCCAAGTTATTAGGGACGCTCTTCGGATCTACGTGCTCTGAGCAGATTGGACAGGTCTCGTCAGTCTCGATTATCCTGTAAGAAAATAATATTTATTTTCTTCAAGAAAGATAATTATCTGCGTTGACTCTTGACGTTTACATATGTATATCTGTCGATCTGGAGCTGAATCGATGTATGAAAGTTCATTATTACCTTTTTTATTTAAATATAGTATACTACACTTCAGAGCTTGCCAAAACTATCGCTGTTTCATGCTTATTCGAAATTGATTTTACTCTTGAACTGGTTTACAGCACGACAACAGTCTTAGCTTACCCTATATTTTAAAGAGTATTTATAAAATCGATTTACCTCATAAATTCGCTTCTTATCGCTGGAAAGTCGCACTGAGGACATGCAGTAAAATCGTTTTCCACTATGTGTCGACCCTGCACAACAAAAAATATCAAGGTCACGTCATATTCTGACAAATACAATAGCAGTTTTTAAACAAAATTGCCTATCTAAAAATCCAATTTATAAGATTGTTATCAACCGTATCTACATACTACAACAAATCTACTTAAAATTGACTCTCACCGTTGCTATGCAGAATGGAATGGTGTTCTTGCACTTGTCGCAGTTGACCTCGGTCTCGGGCAAGCGACTCTTGCAGTAAGGACAATTAGTCAGGGGCTCATCCTCGTCTTTTTCTTTGATACGCGGCGGTTTCCGTACAATCGCTTCAATTTTCTTGCTATACTTGGCATCGATTTGCGAGCGATACTCAGGCCGCATCAACATTGCTGCAAAGTTAAAGGCAGCGCTCCTGAGACCTGCGCGGTGACATTCGATTACTGTGGATGTCAAGATTGGCACGACATCTGGAAATGTTAAATTTTATCGATTAACTGCGATTGTGGATTTCGATGGTATAAGATACAAAATTAGATGGGATAAATCAACTTACGAGCTGGAAATTTCGAGATGTTGTTTGCTACACGTATCAACATTCTTGCACCTTTCAAGTGATCGTTCCTTTTAACGTGGAGACGAACAAGAATGTAAGAATGCAAAAGTCTCATGTTGGTTTGCATTTCCAAAGGTGCGTTGATTTTGTTTCGCTTCAGCTCTTGGTACATGCTGAACAGGACGTCGTGAGCATTTCTATAATTTCCATTGATCTGTTCTTCATTGGCTATAATAACAGCCGTCTTCGCAGCCTCCCTATATTGTTTACGTGCCATGTATAAACGGAACAAGTATTTTGGATCCTTCAAAAACATTTTCGTGGCGTTAATTCTTGAGAAAATTATTGTTTATAAAAAGTGTCCAAGTATTAGGTTACTTACTTTAGGTAAGCCATCACCTCCTAAAAGAAAATCTATTAACTGATTTCCCAATTTCTCATCTCTCGACGTAGCTACCGTATCAATAGCTAAACTTAATGCCTCGTCATCATCTGCGGTTATTTGAGCCGCTTTCAAAAGAAGCTTCAGAGCCTTGAAAAGCCATTTGACGTAATTGTTAATCGATATTTATAAACACAGTACATAAAAGTTAAAATAAATAAAATTTACTTTATGAAATTCTCTTGCGTAGAAGTAATATTTTCCGGCCAATAAGCTATTCTTTTGAGATTCAAAGTAAATGGCAAGACTCTTGAAGTCTTCTTTCCTTACGTTACCGTCATCCATGGTATGCGCTAAAATTTCACCGTACAACTCCATCTTACTGTGTTGATTCGCAAGCTGGAAAGCTTCGTCGTGGCAATTCGATAATATCAAGAACTTTATAGCAGAATTGTAATCGTTCATCTTTTGGAAAAATCGGGCGACCATTTTGGCTCCCTCTATACTCTTAGTTTGTTGTACAACTTCCACACTTCGAGCTAAGAAAAATTCATATTGTTAAATGCTTATTTGATTTTCATCTTTTATCAAGGATTATGAAACCCACCGGGATTATTCAGGTGTTCCAAGTTTATTCTTATAATGTTATCATAATCTTTGGCAGTTTCGTAAGCTCTAGCCGCTTCTTCGTATTTTCCCTCGGCCTCTTTGGCCTTGGCGTATTGAATGTTAATCTTTGGAGTGGATATCTGTGGTAAAAGTTGGCCAACTTTGTGCCAGTTCTTTAATTTTATGTAAGCGGACGCTGCCTTGTCAAAGTATTCCGCTTTTTCGTATAGCAGGGCGGCTTCGTTAAATTGCTGTAAGAAATGTATATCGTATAAGGGAATGAGAAATGTACTTTAAATACATTAATTTTTTTTAGCGTATTTAGATTTTTTTATGCATGCTAATGATTTCTAAATTGTATCGCACAAGAACTGAAGAGAAGCTGAATTAATGATCGTTTGAAATTGACAGAGACATACCGATAAGATCAAACAAAACACATTCTATTGTAATATAAATGAATTGTTCATTGAAATGAATGAAAAATTCAACGAACTAAAACTACGAGACGATTCTCATTTTATTCCACACCTTCATGCTTTCCAAAATCTCGGCGCATTCCTTTCTCAGGTATCTGGGACTGTCATTCTCCATAGCGATCCCAACGCCCTTGCGACTATCGCCGCATCTAATGGATGTACGAGCCACTCCAGCCAAACACTGTATTCGATGGCTCGGATTTTGAAGCATTAAAGCGGGTGTCGTCTCAGATAATCCTCGCTCGTAATTTACCAAAGCCTTGGGATAATTTCCTCTGCACGAACGATTTAGGAGTTACATTTTGGACTTCCAACAAATTGTATATATTGTAAAATGTATTGAAATATTACGTGAATTCGAGTTGTTGAGCGTATTCTCTAGCGATGAACGGTATCTCATCTGGCTTAAGACTTTGAGCCAAGCTCAGTGCCTGCAGCCACTGCATTAGATCTCTTCTCAGGTATAGAGCCTCCACAGGTTGAGTAGATTGAAGGAAATATTTTTCGGCCTCGTCGTACTTGTTCAAAAGTGTACAGATATGACCACATAATAAGGCATATTCGTTAATGTTCTCTAATTTCTGTATCGACCACACCATTGGGGCATCCTCAATATGTCGGTATACTCTGGTAGCTGGAATGATTGCAATTCGCAATTGTTAAAAATAAATTTGTATACATTAGCTTTATTCGATATATCTTGAATGGAATCATAAAAAAGTGTAAAAAGTATCGTCGTGTCACAATAACTCGCTTTACACCGAGCATAATGGATAAGCTGCAATAAAAGAAAATCGATATTTACCTATTTCTAGATTTAAATTTACAAGTGCGCCTTCGGCTAACTTTAACCATTCGTTGTTATCGTTTATTCTTCGACACGTGTCCCAAGCTTGTTGAAATCTGAAAATTTGTATAATTTAAAGACAAGAGAAAAATTGAAAGGATTGATTTGTACAAAAACAATTTAGACTAGGAAATTTACCTTCCACTTAGTATTTGTTTGCCGAGAATTTCTATTAACTTTTTATTATCAACAATATTTCCAATCTCTTCATGCGACGATAATGTGATCTGAATTAACTTACTACCTGAAGTGCTTAGTGTCATTTCACCTGAGTACATGAGTGCTGGCACGGCATCGGAAGGCAATTTTGTGTCACTAATTTTAACAATTTTTGAACCTATGGATTTGATAGTTGTATTAATAAGCAAGAATTCTCTATCAACAGTTCTTAGTAAAAAAATGTAGTACCTTCTATGTGATATCTTATAAAAACGTACGTTGCCATAGTATTGTTATTGTACAATGCAAACACATTACGCTCCATAAGATTTTGATCCCAAATAACTCCTTCCACAGAATCAGGACAGTCAGGTGCTTGATAAATTGTTTGATTAATTGGATCATACACATAAATATCTAATTTGTTATCCATAAAACAGAGTTGAGATCCGTTAGCATCCAAATAAACTTGTTTCACACCTTGACTGTGAGAATACTTAATAGCTTGTTTGAACTCTTCAAGATAAAAATATACAATGTTGCCCATCTATAGTAAAAATCAAATTATTATACTTATATACCTGGAACCGAATAATTTTTAAAAACTATAAAACTTACGTCATCACCGTATACCAGAAAATCTGCGGAAAGGGCATGGCACGTTATTCTAGAACTTAAGGCACTTTGGTCTGGAAACATTTTTGTATCTTTCCCGTTATTTATTAAAGTTGGGTCACTTTTGATCTAAAATCAATAGAAAGCTATGTTTAGTCAAATGCAATACCTTAACACTCGATTTCAAATTATGATTAAGATTTCCACTCACTGCATGCAACTGCAATTTACCATCAAATAGTACAGAGGCATAAATTTCATTCAAATTCATTGAATCCACAGAAGCTAAGTAGTCTCTTTCAAAATGTATCATGGATGAGTTGGTATTTTGTCCCATGTTTAAATTCCAAAATAAAGCTCTATTATTTAAAGCCACTGCTACATGAAGGGGACCTACTGCAATAATTGATGGTTCTATTATTGTATTTATTATTTGAGGTGAAGGTTTAATCTGTAAAAAAGAAGGTTAATATTTTATTAGTGAAGTTATTTTTGAATAACTTTTACGTTTCCATGAAAATTAATAGATGTTTACCTTATCTAAAGTATACAAATATACTGCAACTTCAGTCAAACTGGCAAGTACAGCAATTCTATTGCCACAAACACTTGTCAGTTTTGGAATTTGAGCCAGATAAATTAGAACATTTCCGCTATGAGTCACAGCTGCTAGCATTGATCCATCAGCTGACCAGGACACCATGCTCACTCCAGTTTCACCAGTAACTGCAATAACTTTTTCTGTTTCTTCCAAATTTTGTAAACTGTGTACCTTCAAGTTGTTATCGCCACAAGTCACGACCTTGCTTGTTATTTGGTTAATATCAATGCCGTTCAAAGAATCTCTATGATTCTTTACTTGAAATAGCTCTTGACCAACTTCTTTAATATGTGTCGAAATAGCTGTAATGTAACCTGCCTCAAAACCTATCAGTATGTAACCATCTCCATACCATTTATAAGATACTATTGGACCATAGCGTTTTTGAAATGTTAATTCAATTGGATTATCTGGATCTAGGATGTTGTACAGATACAAAGTGGTTTTACCAATAATTAGTGACACCTAAAAACAGAATAAAATAACAATGTGCAGATTTCATAAAATAAATTTAATAAATACTTTATTTAACAAATACCTACAGTATTTTCTCCTCCAACACGTTGATCCATTTTCATTTCGCTGAATTGTATATCCGATGGTTCCCCATGAAGCTCTATTTCTCTACGAGTATCACCATCACTTGTGCTTACAGTTAAAATCTTATCCTCTCCAGCAAGAGCTAACAGACCTTCCATTGACCATGCACCACAAATAATGCGTTTTCTATGTTTTCCCAAAATTGGTATTCTCCTGAAAGTGTAACTTTATAAATAAGACATTCTTTGAAAAAAATTATCTATTCACAGATTAAACTTACTTTGCATTTATGTGATCGTATATGACCAAGTTGCCCTTCTGAGTTCCAACAGCAAGCAGACAATTTCTCTTTGCCCACATCATACAGGTAAGTCCATCCCTGACTCCTGCATCTACTTGTGACTTCTTGCCTGTTGTTGCATCCCAGAGCATGATCACCGAGGAGCTGATTGTTACGGCGGCCAAAACATCTCCGTCAGAGTCCCAACCAAAACCAGTGCACAAACCAGGCAGTTGAAGACGCTCTTGCAGTTCTCCTTGCCTGTCAACGATAGCCACTGTAGAATCGCATCCTGTTGTAGCCAAATGTGTGCTGTTGCCTGGCCGCCAAGATATGTATAACGTTCCTGGGCCATGAGGCTGGTCCAGCCGATATAACACCTGTTTATCACACCAATCAAATTGTTAGTAACAAAGCAAAAAATATATACAATGTATAATGACAATTTCTTGTGGATGTATTCATAAAAAATACTTTATCAATGACCTTCATTAAATAATGATCTATTTTATATATCCGCTTAAAAACTTTATTATTTTTACATGAAATATAAAATATGTATAAACAACCACAATTAAATTCATGCTTGATTAATAATAAAACAATCCATTAATACCGGTTCTCCAAATCGGAGCAAAAACCAACCCCCTGTAACACCCAATATCGTCCGCTAGAGCCGTTCGCCAAACATGGCCTGGTATTTAAATAGCCGCAAACTATGCATAATTTACGCGTGAGGACGCTGCATTCCAGTTCGACCATCAAAAATCCGAATACCCCCTCTCCCAACGCATCATGATCTCACAATACTAAAATCAAATTCCAAACCACGTAATATACGTCAAAATAATAAGCAGTAAGTATCCGTCGCCAGAACAACACTCCACCAAAACAACACTTATAAAGCGCGACTCCGAATTGCAGGTTATGTCACCGACCGACGCAGTACTAGCATCAAAAACTGGCTTTAAAACCCCAAGTATAATCAAAACTACAAAAAACAAACGACGTTGCAGACCTTGTCGGAGGACATGTCGCCGATGAGGAGTCTGTCCCGGTTGGGCCGCCTCCGTCTCCTGACAATCACGACATTGGTACTGCTCGCTATTGGCGCAGTAGTAGTAGTAGTAGTGGACGGCTGATGATGGACGGTGGCGGCGGCGGCGTTTGTACCGCCGCTGCGCCGGAGCTGACGATGATCGGCTGCGCCGGCCAGTGTGGGGCAGGTGCTGTGACGAACCGGTCAGAGGGTTGCTTATTTGATTAGATCGATCGCTGCTGATGCGCGACATTCTCGCGACACATTGCGCTTGGAGGTTAGGGACTAGACTGAGGGCACACGGTGCTGTCTTTTGTTTATTCGAGATGAAGCGTTTGATCGATATGTTGTTGCTTGGAGATCAGGCGATGAGCGTGTTTGGAGATTTATAATACTTATATTGGGAAAAAGGTGACCTAGTACCTATATAGGGTGTATTGATGAGATAAATGCGGTTGGTTTTTTTCTTGTTACATTTTTTTTGCAGGTTACATCTGTCTATTATACTGTGTGTTATCTATAGGCTTAGCTTCGCGGTTAATTATAGAAAGGAGATAAGTTTCAATTGGGATATAAGTAGGCTTGAAACTCATTATAGGGGTGAACTTAAGACAATTGGGAGTCGGTAAAGTAGTATATTATTGGACGCCTTTTGTGATAATAATTTTACGCTCAATATGCGCACTGTAATAAGTGCTTTTGGCATTAGTATCTGGCTTTATATAACTTATAGAAAAAATATCGTCTGTCCTACGTAACACAATACGCAACATTAATTTTTAAAGCGACTTGGCATTTTACTACCGATTTCACTCTTCATCGTTAGCTGCACATAACAGTGCATATATATAATACCTATTCTATACCCTCGATATATATTATAGAAAAAAATTCTAAATATGCATAAATTATAAGCCGAACGACAGAAAAAAAAGTAAACATCGTAAGGCTCGTCGCTATATTTCAAATATGCAGGAACACGCGAAGCTCGCGGTGTATTAGCCGCAAACTTGACATTGCAGCAGCCGCGATCGATTTCGCCCACGTCGCGGTAACCTTTATCATCATTGTTATTAACGAGCGTCTCGAGCTCGTTCATCATCGTAGCATCCAAAATCCTGACACTGATTTTCTCCGACGCGATGCGTCTTTTATATTAAAAAAAAACTCGTCTCCGCGACCTTGAAGCTTTCGGATAGTCATGACGAGATAATAAAAACGAATTTTAATTGTGATCACGCGCATATATATATACCATCATCAGCGCGAATAAATATAGCGGGATGTGTACTTGAGAGATGAAAAGGGCGAAATTAAAACTTGTAGAGCGAGATCATGAAGGTCACAAGCCCTGAGGGGCTTTTTTCTTATATTCTATGTAGGAGCTTTAGAGACAGCCGACAGCTCTTTTATCCAGGAGACGCATTTGTTACGATCGTTATAATAGTCTGGCTATAGAATAGAAATTGTATATATAAGTATATACGCTAAATTCGTAATTTCCCCGCGACTATATAATATAATAATATATATGTAGACACGTATACCATTGAAAGCGATTGTTATTTCATTAGAGAGCTGGGATACGGCCAAGAAATTAAATCATATATGCACTAGTAGATTCTTTCGTTGACTTTGAGATTGTAATATATAATGTATATCGAGAGAAAGAGAGAATCTAAAACACACTTATTCGTAGCGATATAGAGTCATATAATGAGACTGTGTATGTATTTGTTTTTTCATTATATAATTAGCGAGCATAAATAGTATCTGCGCATTTCTAATTTCCCGGTGATAATTCAGGAAAATTGTTTTTGTTTTCCATGAGTAGAGAATAAATTTGGCAAAGTTCCCTATAATTTATCGGAGCAGTTTGTCTCGAAAAGCGAACCATGTCGCCGAGCGAAATTTCCGTTAATTTATCGCTCGCGATCAATTATCGAGAGCTTAGTGCATATATAATATATATGCGGATGAAAAATTCAAAGTATATAGGGGGCAGTTTCCAGCTATATATTGATGGTAACCGCGAGGTATTAGTTCCTTTTTTTGTGAATATAAATCGACACTTAGATGAAAGACTTGGAAAAGTTAGAGAGAGTTTTAATACATAAACGTATAGGAAAATTTTTGCGACAAGGGGATATGGATGGAAGAGTGGGTGGAAGATTTGGACATATGGTTGCGGATCAATTTTGCGCCGTAATGTATATCGTTATCAGCGAGAATAAATCGATAATATTGGAGGTCAACCTTTTTGTTATCTAAGTAGATATATTTAAATAAGGAGCCAAAATATTTCAAGTTTGTAAGTTCCTGTAAGTTAAAGTGATAGAAAAATCTAAAAATTAAGAATTTGAAAAAGTCCCCGAAACCATCGCAATCCCATGCAAAAAGTTTCACATCATTTTCACATAAAAACCATGTGGTTTCTACATGGGGACTAGGACTACAAGGAAACTATGTAGAAACCATGTGTGATTTTGCTGTGGGATACTATAGTAGGAGCCTACATGGCACACGTATAAATTTTATATGGCTTCCATACACCATTAGTAGAAGGTATACATTTTTTCTGAATAAAGCTAGATAAAAATGACGTCAACTATATGGTAACCACATGTTATATTTCTTGTTGTTGAATAAAGTTATTAAAAATAGGACTCTTCGAGTTTTGTCGCCCACTTTAGGTCTTATCACCCGTATGGGGTGATAAGACTAAGCTTGAATATTCCTTTTTTTAATAACTTAATTTCAACAAACAATTTTTTCTTTGTAGATGATATAAGTATCATGTTCAAACCCTATGAAACGCATATGGGAACCTCATGAAAAACTTTCGAGAACCACTAATTCGTACAAAATTTATATAGCTTTAATTAATCCATATGGGAGCCGTGTAAAATTCATATGGGAATCACACATGATTTTCACATACTTCCCTTCTAATCCTCACGTAGTAACTATATGAATATCATGTAGAAACCACATTATTTCCGCGTGAAAACCACGTGGAACATTTTACATGGAATAATAATGAGCACCCCCAAATCCAAACTAATTTTCCCGCGACTGACCAGCCATAACCTAAATAACCCTCCCAACAACCGCGCAAGCGCATAAAATCGACCTCCACGCGCTTTTCCCTGTACACATCACACGTTTACTACACATACGCGCAGAGTATCCCTCTGCGACTAGCATACGTATATATATATATATGTCAGTGGGGGCGTATACGTCATCGGAGGAAAGCCTTTGCGCAGGCGCTTTAGAAAATCTCCGCGGAAGAGAAAAAACATACAGCAGCTCTCTCGCGCGCGTCGTCTGGCGCAGCTATATATACAGCTCTCTCACGGGGTGGCGTGCGACGCATCAGTAGCAATTTTCTTTCTCTCGACGCGGACGTATATATCTACGTGTCACAGAACCACATCATCAGCATAGCCGCAGTAGTCGCTACCTTTAGCAGTCGCGGTATATAGTACCTATATACATATGCCAATAAGTATATAGACGTGTGCGCGGCGCCGGTGGCGTCTCCTAGCCTGGCTAGTAAAAAAAAAGATCATAATACGTGCGCGATTGGTTAGGTCTATTCCGTGAAAAGCTACTACTTTGTCTCTCGAGGAAAGTCCGACAGTCGAACCGTCGACGGATCCTCCGGAATACTTGTACATTACACATTCACTGCCTCTGCTCTGTGTACCTCTATATATAGATACACGCAGAAGAGAGAAAACGCGTTATTCTCTCTCATCGCAGTGTCGGAGGAAGGTCGACCTCTTGAAGGAAAAGCTTCTAAAAAGTACACGGCGCTGCGAGTTCTCTCTTATATATACCTACGCATATAGCTGTGATCTCTTCGAGAAAGTGAACATCGATACAACAAGAGTATTATTATATTATACCTATATAGTGATTATAATTATCGCCACGAGATGCAGCAGAGCGTCGCTGTGGCAGTTTTTTAGCACCCGCTCAACACGGGTTGCAGGAATTTTGGTGAGTTTTCTTTCTCTTCTAAGTATTGTATAATATGCGTATTTATATTATTATAAGATTTGGCTCGGGAGTAAATGTGGAGGTATATAGGGGGTTTTATGTAAGGGGAACGCTGCGGTCTTTGTTTTTATCGAGGCGCTA
This sequence comes from Muscidifurax raptorellus, assembly GCA_020010945.3. Classification (NCBI taxonomy): domain Eukaryota; kingdom Metazoa; phylum Arthropoda; class Insecta; order Hymenoptera; family Pteromalidae; genus Muscidifurax; species Muscidifurax raptorellus. The sequence goes on along the minus strand of CM052079.1, from coordinate 4,119,920 downwards.
TGCGGCGTTTTTCGATGCCTGCAGTGGGATCGTTCCTTTTGTTTCTTGTGTTTTGGTGGGGGACTTGCCTGTTATATATTGAATAAGGGATTGGTATAGCTAATTGACGACGGCGAGTGTGTAGGTGATGTTTGGTTATTGTTGCTTAGCTGTTGAGTGGGAGAATCATTGAGGTTTGTTCGGAGGATGCTATTTATTTTTTGGGACTCTTTTCGAACGTTTTTTTCTTCGCTAACGTTACTCGACAGTCGCATCGATGAGATTATATTCTGATGATTTTATCACGTCAATTCTATAATGTAATGTTGATTGGCGAACCTTATTTCTTAATAGTTGCACTTTTTTTTAAATACCAAGCAGAATTATTTAGATCTCAAACCTTATTTTTAGCTGTTTCTATTTATTTATTTTCTATAAAATATAAACATAAATCATTATAAGGATACCTTATCAAACTCACCAGATTAACCTTATAATGAACTACCTCGCGAAAATAAATAAAAACATCGTTAATAAATCACTCTGTTACTGTGACCTATCCCAACCCCAAAAGACAACAGCGTCTTCGTCTCGAATGCGACGCGCGTCTCTAAAAATAGACGACAACTATGTATACGATATACACGCTCGTGCTCGTTGTTTGATTAAAGAAAAGTCGAGTCCCCGCATAATAAAGAAGAAATTCAAAGGATAGCAAGGCCGCCGCAGCCGCATAGAGTCGCTTTTGCGTCAGATGCGCAGATGTAAATTTTCAATGGCCCACAGCGGTTCGCGAATTTTCAACGAGCGGCTCTCAACCTATACACACTCCGCATGAATTCTGCCGACCACCGCAACATCGGCCGCGAGTTATCTCGATAAAGACGAAGCGGCGCTTTTCGTATATACGCCCGCGAGATTTGAAATTCGAATGAAGTGGCTTTTTGTCAGAAAAGAACGTTCTATTTTTTTTCGAGAATAACGCTTTTTTCCGCGCTTGATTGGCTCCTGCCGTGAGTGCATTGTGTGTAAGGTGAACTGTTACGGAACGATTTCCCATTATACGCGGCACTACAATTACCGGGTCTAACAATGTGCCTTCGCGGAGTTACGGGTGTAAAAGCTTTGCGCTTGCGTTGGATAAAAATCTGTGCTTTTGTATAGGCGATTTTTTTCGAGTAGGGGAGTCCGTTGTTTGGTTGATGTGTTAGAATATTGTTGGGTTGATTGGGGAAATTCCCGGGCTGTGAGCTTCTTGAAACTTTTTTTTTGCGAAGGTGACGTACAAAGGATTCAGCTTAAAAATAGGCTGCCGACGTGCTTTTTCATCACGACCCGTTGTGAACAAGATTCTCGCAGATCCATAAAAACGCGGGGTCGAAAATATAAGATGTGAGATCTATATTGTTATTTAACTGTAATATATCAATCTACACAAACAACTCGTTTAGCATATTCACCTGTATATATATATATATATATATATATATATATTATTAATTACTTCAAAGCGACTACATAATTGCCCCCTTATCCTTATATAAGCCAGTCAACTGACCTCGTTTAGCACGCGAATAAAGTAATACACTAACGACGACTACAGTTGCAATATATATTGCTACCAGACAAAAAATTTCAGCACACAAGTACAATTTAACGCTAATGTCCTCCCCCCCCCCCCCCAGAAAAAGCTCGTTTTCTCAAAACTTTTAAGCTATACGCGTTTTGTATGTGCTATATATAGAGAGTACTTACGCGGAATGTCCCTAAAAAAGAGAAGCTTTGGAAAGCTCATGTTGCGAGACTGCTTTTACGTGTCGCTCTCTATTTTCTTTTTTCTGCGCAAGTGTGTCTTGAAGCTTTTGACGCCCGATGAGTCGTGTATAGACAGTTTAGCGCGAGTGTTTGAACGGGAGACTATCGTGCTTTTTATTTAGGGGGTAATGTATGCGGGACTTTCCCGAAATATTGTGGTGGTATCGAGTGTAAACACGTGCCTTTTGATCTTCTTTAAATCAGGTTTTTTGTTAACTTTTCACTTTATATACATTTGAAAATTACGTTTATTGTAACCAGAAAAAATATACATAATGAGAGTTTCGTATAGTTCTTTCCACCGTCCTCTCCGACAAACTCTAAACTTGATCACGTTAACGTTAGAACGTTCCAAAAAGAACCCCTCTTTCTCGCATTTCCATAAAAAATTACAACGGCAATAGTCCCAGAATAAGCATATATCAGATTAAAAATTCTCCAGAATCGCAGCAGACATTTTGCTAGTACAAAGCACTCGTCCAACTATAGACAATAAAACCCTAACAGCGACCATAAAAAATCCACCCTTAAAGACAACAACAGCATCGTGTTTCACGCGACGGTCTACCCAGCCTAACATGACCCTCAAGACATTGGCTTAGCTTCCAAGGCCACACGCGTATAACGGATAGAAAGAAGGAAAGTGAGTACACATAAGGGCGCTGGTGTATATAGCATAGGGATGAAATTTGTCAATTTGTTGGCTGCGATCAATAGCCCAGGAGAGAGAGAGATAGAGAGTGAGAGAGACTTGAGGAGGCGTCGTGTAGGAAGCAGCGAGTCGATCAGCTGATTCGTGTGATTATAGGGTTTGCGTGTTTACTAGGATCGCTCGGATTTCTGCGGCGACGGATCGACGAGCTCGTGGATGTTGGCATGACGGATGGAAGAATATACGAATCGGTTATACGCGTATAGTTGGGAAAAAATTGGGAACTTGATTTATCGGGTTGATTTTTACTGTCTTAAAAGAACTTGGCTCTGATGATGAATAGTTTTAATTAAAAGTGTACACATTGTTTCGTGTACATCTATATTGTATTTTATACGTACATTGGAAAATAAATGATTTATTTTCACGCAATATCGCTGTATAAATATATTGTTATACCGTACATGTGAGAATTCTGTATGAGACTGAAATTTCATCGTATATATATCCGATGAAAAAAAGAATCTCTCGAGCGTAAAATTACACGACTCCAACCGCACAGGAAAATTCCTCTATCGTCCACCAATCCAAGGAAATCCGAAGAATATTTGTCCATTACACGGCAGGCCGATCTCATCGATCCCCCAGAAGTTCAAGTCCTTGCACTTACACACATATATATATACGTTACATATTCCATATATACTGCTCAGAACGAATATCGAAACTCTCGTCCTCTGTCCTTTCTCTGCGAATATATATACACCAGCTACTGCGCGAGAGAACAATATATATAATATTGGAAGCGAGGATTTACTTGGAGGCCCGCCAGCCTCGATTGCGTAATCCTTTGACCCTGAAAATTCGTTGGGCATAGCAGAATGTGTGTATGGATGCTGGTATTATGTGTGCGAGGGAGGCTCGAGGAATTCCCAGGGACACATAGGGGATAGGATTGGAAGGATCTTCGTTTATTGTTCGATGAAAAAATATACGCGCGCACGATGATGATGCGATATATATTTCATTGCTGGGGTATATATAGTATATGCGAGTTGATTCTTTGATGGTTTCGGGGATTGAAAAATTTGCGGGCGTTGCCAGCGCAGTTATATGGCGTTTTGATATATTTATATCGTTGTATTTTCATTGTTCTCGATATTTTGCTTGTGAATGCGGAAATCGCTTGTTTACTCTGTTGTTAGGCTAATAGTTCGAAACTCGTATATTTATGCAAGGATTCTAATAAAGAAAAAAATGAATAACGGTGTGATGTAGTGTGTGAAAACATACGTTATGGTATCATTAAATTTTGCTTGAACATAATCAAGAGCTGTTATTCTGCAGTAAAGTATATACGTTGAACATTTTTTAAATATGCGAAATGTAAAATTCTCATAATTTTATCAGTGTAACGCCTCAAACGAATAAAAACTCCCACACAGTTCATACCGTGTATATAATAAAATAAAATCCGATTTAATAAAAAGTCCCCGCAGCTTATCTTGATATGCCGGATTAAATAATAAAATGCTCTTCGGCCCTTGCATTTCCTGCCTGTGTACTGGGATATTCCCACACGTGGGCATATGTGTGCAATATTAGCAATCGGAAATGCGCGAAATTATTTATCGCGTATGATTTATCGGCTTTCCTGCACTGCTCTGACTTTTTCCGTACATGTATTACACGTGGCTATTTTCGCATCGATGCCATGACTCCTATATAATAGTTGATTGGAAACGAGAGGGATATTTGCAAGTGCTTTTAATCGTTTGATTGTACATTGTGTAGACCTAATCTCGATGGATCTACGATCGCGTTAAAAATATAATATTGGAAGAATGAGCGGCTCTTGTGACAAAAGTCATTATCGTTCCTATTTCGAGGAGATTTGTACTAGTCGGAGATATGGGATGTGAAAAAATATATCGTTGAAATCAGAGATAGAAGAGTGGCTTATCTCTCGATGCGATATTAATAAAAATTTTTTGCCGCCACATGTTTGATCTGGTATAATCTTCGTTTAAACAATCTCGAGTCGGCGAATGGTTAGTTGAAAACTTGCAGCACATTGTACAGGCAAAATTGTATTACTCGCGATAATTCCGTAATATCATCTCGTAAACGATTCGTGGCGATTAATATCAACTGAGTTTATATATGAATTTTTAATAATTAATTACCGTTAATTGAAAATACCTTTAAAAAATTCTATGTACCTTAGCACTTATAGTAATTAAAGTTCATATCTCGTATAACGAGATTTAATTGAACATATTATATAATTTTAGATAGTATATCGATTAAAGATTGCACGATAGTATCAGGCCAAAGTGAATTTGTTATAGATAATATCCATAGATTCTATGTGAAATCCAATCCACACCGTTCGAATTATCTTCGCAGAAAAGATCAAAGTCCTCTCTCCAATTCCAAAAATCTCATCAACCCTTTTCAGATCTGTCTTCACGACAAAAGGAATCGTACTCCAGACGAATCGAACAGCTCAGGCCAAAACCATCGATTCTTTTTTCATCTCGAATCGATGCGCGCACTCCAAATGGAAAACCGTTTAATAGCCCAAGCAAAAGCTGGTTTATAGATAGAGAGAGAGAGAGAAGAACTCAAACGCTCTTTCTCGAAGCGAGCCATTCAAACGGGAATGTAATGGCTCGTGAATAACGGGCTATTTAGTCAGCCTTGCGTCAGAGACGCTCTAAAGAGTCTTATGATGCTGAAGTGTCTGTATATAAGTTACAACGGTGGGAGCATCGAAATTGAAAATTATGTATTATCAGTATATTAGTGCGGGTGGGCTGTCGCTTATTTTCTCTGAATTTGCGTAGGCAGCTGTAATTATAATTTGAGAATTCTATATAACGCTGATATTACTGATATAATATCGCGATCGTACTTGTATTTGTATATATACGCTTATTTTGTGCTGCAGTTGTATATAGGAACATGGGTGTGGGCGGGAAATGTTATCAAAAGCAGATTCACATTACCATCAGCTATGCAAATGTCTTAAACATATTTAAATTGAATTATATATACAGATATAAAATCGACAAATTTATTGTATTAAAATAAATACATGATGAGTCGTAAAATACATGATCCAATTTCACAAATCACTTGAAACGCGCATGAATTTCCATAATACACATATGTACACATGAATTTATATATAGCCATTAAAACTATAGGACTCGGCGTAAACGCGAAAACTAAGTAATCGTGCGTTGCACTCTATATACACGTATTTCTCTGATTTTCTCACGCAGTGATTGTAAAGCCGAAAGTCGTTCTTCATACACATGCCTATAATATTCCGAATTCCCGAAAGTTTTTTTAGATTGATTTTATATGTACCAATGAAAAAATTTCTACCTCTCGTTATTGCACAAAGCGAAAAACGTGTACCACTGCACTGTTTACATTCGACTTGAATCATCAAGCTCTCGGCGCACACGTGAATTTCCATGCGAGTATATGGCCTATATACGTGTTTATAAATATAAACGTGACCGAAATAGAATCCGAGCGTTTGTCGTGAAACTTTTGCAATTTTCTTGACACGGGAGCTTTGGTTTTTGTGAGGATATAAGTGATCGATAATTCATGAGAGAGAATGTCGTAAATTCCGTAATTAGGGTTGCGTAATATTTTTTCTCACGTAAATTGGTTTTGCCGAATAAAGCTGCGTTTAATTAGTTTGTTGTTGCGTGTATATACGCGTGTATAACGCTTGACTTCATTTATTTTACCACTGGCGAGTCTCTTCAACTTTCGAAATTATGATTATCCGTATAATTAGCGAACTATTCGAATCATAAACTAAATAGTAATTGTCACTTTTTATTTACGATTAAATCGTCCTATATGTAATAAGATAAAATATGGATATAATTATCTGAAAAAATTCGTAGAGATAATTATCTGTGATCCTACAGTTAAAAAACGAGCACATTGACCAACGAGACGCACCATAAAGTCAAAATACGATAAATTGGTTTCATCATACATCGTCGGGTATAATAATATATAGTGAAACTTATCGTCAGATAAGCTTTTATAATCTGTAGTTCAACATCGTTTAAACTTTATAACAAAAACTTTTCCTTTAACTTTATTATTACAATATATATAATATCCTTGTTGTACATCAGTTTTCAACATTTCACCGATAAATTCATTTTTACACTGCGCACGATTGCATTCTATTGTGTAAAATAATCTACAAAAGATAAAGCCGAGCGTTCCACTTCGTCTAAGTTTTCCAGCCACTCGTATGTATATATATATATATATATATATATATAGAATAAGTATTACTCGCGAACAATGGAAAAAATAGAGAGGATCACATTCTCATTGATAAAACACTGATTCAAGTCTGCTGATTCGTCACGAGATTATATCGAGAGGCTTGATCAAATGTTATAATCGAATTCAATTAAGCGTAAGAATTATATACTGAGAGAGAGAGAGAGAGAGAGAGAGAGAGAGAGAGAGAGAGAAGAAATAGCGGCTAATCAGCAGCTATAATAGACTCGCGCGTATATAAGTAAGGACGGCGAGTCTTTAAAGCTTGCATTTGTTAGATTTGCACGTGGACATTTTTGCTTTTACCATCAAGATGGTATATACAAGTGTTAATTTTCGTTTAAACCTCAACTGATATGTATAATCATAATATGTTACTTCTATATCTCTTCAACTAAATGTAATCAAAACCTCATGATCATCGATTCCCGTAATCTTGCAATGATGCTAACACACATCTTGAACTACTTACATTCTAGCGCGTCGATCTATAAAAAGCACACCGATAATTCGGACATTTATCCTACTTGCAAATCTCTCACTCGTTTCTATACATACACGCTTGAGCGCATATACGCACATGTGTGCTCAAGATTGCAACGAATTGAGATCGTTTTCGCTTCTCGTCTTGAGCAACAGTTCTTCATATATATATATATATATATATATATTGCAAGTGTGTCGATGAAACTTTGCGAGGAGGCTTGAAAAATAAACGCAGAGATTAAGAGTTTATTCTATTTGTATATTATAAATAGGCTTTTTTCCTTATGTGCACCAGCACAGAATAATATCTTTTTTGTAGCAACTGTCGCAATACGTGAAGGAGAATATTGTTGGATGTATAATTGAACGGTACAAAGAAGCTTTATACGCTAACGATGTCACACTTTTTGCATAACGAGAGTATATTTATTGTAAAAAAGAGCGGAAGAAGTGGTCTGTTGCGAATAAATCATCCCGAAGATAGACCATCGAGGGGGAAGATTGTTAACGACGAAGAGAGCAAGGAGGAAAAGTTGTTCGTTAAAATTGACGGTGACACATAGCTGGTGAAGATGTAGATATAATAGAGTTGAAAGCATACCGATGAACCTATATATTCAATAATACTTGTTTTTTTTCTGATATGATGATGTGAATAAATTCAATTTAATATACGGAAATTATTCTCCGCAAAGCTTTTAAAAATGCTAAAGGCTCAATTTTTCAAAAGTATAATCCACTTTATTCTATCCTTCTAATAAAGAAGCCTTCATTCAATATTGATGTTCTCTTGATCTTTTAAATCGTTGAGGCTGCGCTGTGATTCCGATGGAGAACGTATAATAAATAGGCCGGCCAGCGCTCCAATTACTCCCGACAAATTGACATGTTTCGCTCCATGGCGTACATATATATGAATATAGCGTATAAGACAAGGCTCAACACGATTTAACATTTGCGTCGAATTCTCGCATATACATATATTCCTATAACAATTGGATTAATCACTCTAATCTTGCTTCATTGCGGCGCAAGCCTTATTTCTTTTTTGGGGTCAAGAGAACGTTTGAAAGTTTCCATTCCGCTCTCTTGCGCTTAATGAGAAAACTTTAAAATAATAATTAGCACCTTCAAACATATACAATTTAAATTCAGTATCTCAATGACTTAACCAATTCAATCAGCCCGACGTTCACGTTACATTCTAAGCAGTATACGGTATATACAAACACAATAAAATCCCGAAACTCACCGCGTCAAATCCCACAGAAAAAAAGAGACATCCACACTCTCTCTCTTACACAGTATATACATATAGGAGGAGGAGTCGGCTCAGCGAGCACGTGGACAATTGAAGACTCTCTCTCTCGCGCGCGCGCAGCAGATAAGCCAACGCGCCCGCGCCGACGTCTTTTCTCTATATCTCTCTCTCTCGGAGAGAGAGCCTACATTTATATGTACACGAATCCCCGCGTGGTATTATATACGAACCAGCGAGTGAGTAAGAGAGAGAGAGGGAAGCGGGTATACATGCTGCAAGAGCCGGGGACACTCGTGCCGGCTATCAGTATTAGCCCGGCCATCCTCTCGCTCAGTTCGCCGGACGCTCACTTGAATATTACTCTCTATCTCTTCTTTTTTTTTTTGTTTTGTCTTCTTTTGTCGGAGTATTTTTGTCCCTCGCTGTGTATGTATACACGACGCGACTGTGTGGATCGTCGAGAATATTGAAAATAGACGGATGTTAGATTCTTGAAAAGCGCGGACACGTGATCGCGGGGTCGAAGATCGTGCGCTTATTCGGAGAATCTAATCTCAGGGTGATGCCGCTATTGGTCGTTTAACGCTTGGAGTAATAATAAAAGACGTAAGTGCGTGTAATATGATCGTTCCGAGGAATATGTTGTTTGGAGAACACTCGAGTTCGCCGGTCATCAAGTGCGGGATGAAGACTGACTGTGACAATTGTGAAACTTTGTATTGAATATAATAGTTAGGAGAGTGTCTGCCGTTGTAAAGAGGAAATCAAATCTGCCGCCAACGCGAGGCTTGTGTGCGTTGTATGTATAATACTCCGCTTTTATAATACGTAAACATACGCGCGCGCGAAAGTCAAGGTCAACACGTCGGCGATTAATTCGCGCAAACTCCGCTGAAAATAAACGAGAGAGAGATGAGGAAATTCTGGCCAACTTTAACCTGTGGATGGAGGTGAGCGTGTCGTCGCAGTTTTTCGAAGATTCGACCAGTGATTCGACACGTGAGATATATATATATGTGAGAGAGATTCGAAGTGCGAATAAGCCGATTTCTACGGTGTTGTGAATTCACGAAGAGGCATGATGGTGTCCTTGAAACAGGTGATTATCATACGGCTGACGGTCGTTGCCTTGTGTATATATCGGCGTTTGTTGTACTTACTTGAAATTACATTTGTTTCCACTGGAAATTATGACAACTATATATCGCTCGCATTAAATCGCGAACTACGCCGATCGGTATATAACCAAATAAAAGTGAGATAAAACAAGCGCCACGTGTATTATACTTACACACCGCGACTCATCTCTTTCACACGATGACTATATATACATACAATATACGAAGAGGGAGAGTAACCACTTGCGCATCGATCAGCTCTCGCCAGACGTATGAATGAAAATCTTCTCCTTCTCCTCGTGGCGACTCTAACACACGAGGTTCACGGTCACGGACGAGTGTTTTTTAATAAACTCCTCGATTTTTGACGTAGACCCATCGGGTGCATAAGATACTCGTTAATTGGAGCCTCGAATCATCCCCCTCGAATTGGCAACATCGCGCGGGCGCATCTTGCACCGTTAATCTTCCGAAAAAACGACAGCGACCCGCGAATGCGCAGAGAAATCGAAGGTTCACATGGGCGGGCTATTATCAGAAATCGTTAATCTGTCGAACGATATGATGAATTCAAAGGTCGCGTATCCATACGTGGGGTGGTCATACACAGCTGCACACCTCACACTCTCTCTCTCTCTTAAAATAGTAACAAAAAGCTCTATTTTTTATTCGCCGTCGCTACGATAAATCTTTCACGGAAAAGAAAGAGAGAGAGAGAGACGACCTTCGTCGCGGTTCACTGGGTCGTATTGTATATACGAGAACCGATCGATCGATCGTTGATTCCGCGATTATTACGTCGGATGCTGTGTCTGCGATTTCGGCTGTATGCACGTGCCTTAACGCATGGGTGGACTGAGAGAAATAGGGGGGGGGGGGTGAGATGGTTTTTATTGGCGGGGGTGGGGTGGCGTGATTTGAATGTTGAGGTTGGTCTCTTTTTTGTAATCAATTAGCTACAGCTGCAAGGTGATGTATCGGAGGTTTTTTTTCATTTAGAGAAATTACGCATATAATTATTATTGTTTTGTAGACTTATATGTATATCTAACAAGAAGTGTCGCTGTGGTATAGATGCAAATGAGAAGGTTTGCGAAACAACGCACTTTTATAACCGATTTTCTGAAATGGTCATATATTATCCAGAAAACTATTGATCAATATAGTAGTTTAATAATTAAATAGAACCTCTATATACGTATCTCCGCATTTGCACATATCTAACGTACATGATGAAACTATAGCCTGACAATTTATTGCGGTATATACGGCAGCGCGCGTTTACTTGACAGACTAAACTTTACGAAATTCATTAACGTTATATATGCACGAGATATGAAAATGGGCGATACGTATATATACATACAGAGACTGCACATATATATATGTGTATGTATGTATACGGAAAAGTGAAAGTTTGCGGAGAATCAGCATTGCGCGGCGTTTGATAAGCGAATCTTATCTGCTTTCTATATGTATAATGTTCTATTCGATCGACGGCATATTATGTTATCGCTTCGCTACTGTATACATATAGTTGTTCTGACAGTGTCGAGATGATGTATAGTTTCGTCCACTGATTCGATTTTCCTTTGTTATTCTCAGACCACAGTTAATTCGACCATTTGCACGTGACCAAAGAAATTTTCGACAATTTCGAATTGACGAGAAAATCGAATCCAATTATATTATTGAATATAATCGTTTTTCTTTGAAGCTCTAAAACCGATTTTTAAGCATAATTTCGATCTTTACCTCAAAATAATGCATAGTGTATAAAGTTATGATGCAGTTTCAAACATTCAACGTATAATATACGACTTTCCTCGTTTTTCTCGGGCTCGAATGAGCGTTTACGAGTGCAATCGCACTCGAAGATGCGAGATAAGGGCTCACTGAAATAAGTATATATATATATATATAATCGACGCGACGCTGCCAGTCTATATATATATAGGTTGACATGTCACGGTAATGGTGTCGTTGGACTCACAGAACGATATATCTCACTCAGTATTTATGTAATGATACTGGTGATTTTTCGCGCGGGAAGATCGATGTTTCGTATTTGTCTCTTACTTATGCGGTTGAGCAGCTATAATTCATATTTGAACAGCGATTCACCCGATCGTATGTGAGATAATGAATAAAACAAGTTACATATCTTCAGCTCTACGACGAAATTCTCGCTGCTTTTCCAACTAAAAACTCTTTCTTCGACTAGCTTTGACATCATTCACTCTTAAACATTACAGTTTTACATCTCTCAGCCTCGACGCAACGACGTCACTATATAATTTCCACGGATTCTCCTCCTCACACTTGCCATAATCCATCTGGAATCCCGCGAAATTAAAAACGCGAAGGCCACCGCGCAAAAAAAAGATTCTAATTCATCTCTCTATTTTTTGCAACGATCGTCTTCGCGCGTATGACTTCTCTCGTCTCGTATGATGCAACTGCGTATATGTGTAGCATATATATACATATGTACGTGCACCGCCGATGTTTATCAACGTCACGGCGACGAAAATAATCTCTCCCCCGCGCACGTGGCTGAATCACGCCGTTATCGGTACGAAGGTTCATCGACACAAAAGAATTTTCGTATATGTAACTACTCTCGCTCACTTATCTAATTGTATATACGTACAATAAGATAGCATCAATTTCTCTCGGACGTGTAACGTGTGCACAATTTTTAAGCCCGTATAGAAACCGCTTATTATTCTTCGACTTTTCAGAGCCGTGTATTGGGGGTTTGCTATTCTGGTTGTGTATAATTGCATACTTATTTTGGGTGACTGCTGCGTGAGACCGAGTGACTTTATCGTGGCGCAGAACTGTACAGTATCACACTTTGAACATCTTCCAATAGTGTTTGCTGTCTCGCTTGAACTTCGGGTATACAGTGTAACTATACTCTCGCAGATGATGAGCTTTTATGTCATGTATATATTATGAAAAAGAAGTTTAATGAAGATTTACTGCTCGGCGTGACGCAAACGGCTGCTATACTGTTGTTGTCGTCGTTTTATTTTCAACCCTTATGCTTCGCATATAAGCAAGTCTATGACAGATTTATTATCTGCGAATTCGCCATCCAAATATTGTGAGATATTATTCAGAGAAGAAAGAAAATTTTCACTTCGACTTGATCGTTCGGCGTATGTCTTGGAAAACTTGAATAAACAAACGCGAGTTCATCGTCCGCACTCAATGTGAGAATCTCTCAGGCTGTTTTAATATTTATGAATTTCGTCAATATTTGCAGTTTCTTCATTACTCAACGATCGCCTCGGGCGTTCCCAGAAGACTCGCGTAATTGCAAAATCAATGATAAATCTGCATATACACAGCAATTAAACAATTCATCAGCTATACACATATATACAGGTGTGGAGAGTCGCAACAACAGGTTACAGACCGCAGAACGAATTTATCTCGCTTATATACGTATAGTCGACCAGCACGTGGCCGTCTGCCAGTCGTCTCGTCTTTTTTTCTCGGAAAATCGAATCCAAGCGTCCGTTATATTCCTCAATTATTTATTTCTCGTGTATTCACAATAATGTGCTACATAAACGAGGATCGACTTTGCTCTTGACCGCTGAGCGGCGAAAAATTTTCGTCGCGATGATGATTTACGAGTATTTTTGTTTTTTCTTCGGAAAAAGCTGGACGTCTCGTTGAATATCTCCGCACGTGCGCGCGAGCTGCTAAATTTATAATTTAACGCGCGCGGGGATACTTAGGACGAGGGAATTTTTATTTTCGGTTTTTCTTTGAAAGAATTTTCTAAATAAAAGTCGTAAATGATGACGCTTTAATTTTCAATATTTTCAAAAATTCAATCAATCAATAAAAATCTATACTTATTTGCACGTGCGGTCTTCTGTTTAGAAAGTTGGCAGTATAATATTCTAAATGCGTATTATACTTTCGCAAATTGCTAACCGATTTCTCGGAAATCGATTTATCCCCAACAAATAAAGCGATCAAGCAACGTAATTATACATTCAATCGAAGACACCTACACTCAACCCCAAAACAGTACCACACGATATTCTCAAATCTCAGAAAAAATCTCTTCCCAGCGTCATAGCACACAAGCCTCCTCCTCAGCAATGTCCTGTCCCCGAAATATTCCGCAAACGGCACCACTGCGACCTTGGCCGCGATCTCGCACCCCCTACATATATATATACACCTCACACACACACACATATACATATCATTCTCTCTCTAAGCTGCATAGCACAGCAGCGTCTTCCAAAATTCCGGGCAAATCCGCCTGTACGTCGAGAGAGTATAATTATATACAGCATAGTAGTAGCTTAGTACACAGTATAGACCAGAGAACGACGTCGTCGTCCATCAAACCCAACAGCGCTGCAAATCGCCGGCTTCCGCGGCGCGAACTATGCTCCAGTTTTCAGCTGGCTTCTCGCTGCGACGAGCAGCTTAAGACGTGACAGTGTAATTATATGCTGCGTTTAATAGATCGGCTTGTGTGTGTGCTGTGGAGGTATATACTTACTGCGTATTTTTATTTGTTATATAGAATTTTGTGGTAGATAACGGGGTATGAATAATTAATTTCTCGTGTGTATAGTCGATAAATTGTTATGAAAATATGGTGATTTAAACGACGATTTAAACACTACACATTTTAAGAGTATAACTGCAAAAGCTTATTTTAAAACAAAATCTCGGATTTCCAAAAAACGGAGTAGAAAAAGGCCATTCAGAAGCAACAAAGGCATCTCGCTGAAAAAAAAAACAAAAATCCACAGCAACGCAGTCTCTCGCATCTCGCTCGAAAATCGCAAAGAATCCAGTGATAAAAAATGGAAAACTTTCCCGCAGCAGTCGCTAATTACTCACGTTAACACGAGCCTATTTAACAAGCGAATGATGATTACGGCCTATAGCAACACGATTTTTGCCGCAGTATAACAGCATACGACTACTCGCTCGCTCCGCAGCGAGCTTTAAAATAGACACACGCACGGAGATAAGTTCACGAGCCGTCTTTAAATAATTTCGCTATCTTTCTCTCGAGTCACGGCGTACAATACACCCTGACTCCGGAATTAGTGTATACAGTCGTTTCTAAGACTATAGTTTACTGCGGAGATGCTTCAATTCTGCGTATGTATATACATATATACAGGTTGTCGTCGTTGTTGTCTAAAAATAGAGTCGATCGTTATTATATATATATATATATACCTACACGCGTAGCTAGACGTATATATCTATATACACACCGTTGAATAAATTCGCGAAAAGGCTGAAAACTTGTAACTCATTATTTTACTCTCCCTCGCTTTCTCTCCGATTCGCTTTCCAAAGTTTAGAACGAAATAAGCGATAGATGCATAAACGAGACACGCTGTAATCTCTCCGCGGGTGACGAGACGCTTCGGCCGAGATAACGAGGCAGAGAATAATTAAGAAAAGAAAAAATGACGCGACGACAGATAGCCCGAGAAAAAGACCAGGCATACATACCGAGAGAAAGAGAGATGTGTACAGACACACACTGCGTATACGTAAGAAGAGATAGGGGGGAAAGAAGAGCTGAACGTGGCCAATCTCGCGGTTGACGGCTTTGAATCCTTAAATTGATAGCAAGTCATGCACAATGGGAAACATCGCGTGCTCGCCGTAATCGTCCCGTTCCGTATACTTGTGTACTCTTCTTGTGCCTATATATATGTATATAGCAGCATCTCTCTTTTATACGTACAAAAGGAGATGAAGACGCGGACAAAGGAGGAACCGCTGTTATACTGCGCGCGATTTCTACACCTGGATATCACAGAAAATTGAAAAATAAATTACGCTGGCAGATAATGGGAGACGGATTTTATTGGCTGATTAGTGTGTGTTTGCGTATGCAGTGATGCGGTTGTCTGTAGTAAAAATGCTTTTAACGTCGGGCGAGTATGTGGTTATTAGGAGCTGTGACAACGTTTTTTGTTTTGTGCGAGAAACGCACATATTCGTGCATATCATTCGTGAGAACCGAAAGTTTTACGCGAAACAAATATTTCAATCGACTATTGCATTGCCAAGTATCCCTTCGTTGAAATTCCTAGAATGTCAATCCATTCGATATCGCGTATCGGGAAGAATAAATTACGGTTCTGTAGAAGTAGATTGAGTACGCGCTGTACGTGCATAAAGTATAGAGAAATAACCGACTATTCTCAGTTACATATTTACAATAATTCTTTAAAAAATCCAATAAATTTATCAACATACCCGCTCCTAAGACAATCGCCTTACTAATGACCTCTCCTATTTTTCAGTATACGCCAGCGGAGCCGAGGAAGCACCGTTCGCCGCATGGGTGCCTGGGCTGAAGATCGCGGCCGCGAGGAGGTGGAGGAGGAGGAGGAGGCGGTGTTGAAAACCCTCCTACACTCACCCAACCTATCCCAACTCGACAAGCACATCGCCATCATCGGCAGCAGTTTATCTTCGACCGGAAAATCAGCTACTCGACGACCCCGTCAACGCCGACTCAATTCCACCAGCAGTAGTCGGCCGCCTTATTGGCGCGGCTTCGGCGATGCTGCAGCCGTTCGTTACCCCCGACGCCAATTGCAAGCCCTTCGCAGACAGTTTAACCGGCAGCTTTACGAGTGGTTACCCCTATTTAAATCCAGGACGAAACTAATTTCCCATTAAAAAGTGTCTCCAAATCTATCTGTCTGTCTATCTTCTCTTTCTGTCACAGTGTCGTGTTGTATAGTCCATATATATTGTGTATACCGTGAGTGATAAGAAATATAAAGGAGTGATTAATGGCAGATTGGGCGAAGAGCCTCGCCGGCGAGGAGAGCCGTGTGCCGGTGAGCAAACTCGGCTACGAGAACAATCTGGCCCTCGTGAGCGACGCAGCCGAGGCCGAGGAGAGGATACTCCAGAGGAGTAGCCTCGACGTCGACAACCTCGAGTCCGGAGCCAAGATCAGGAGGGAAGCTCGTAACGAGCTGAACCAACAGTCGTCACCCAGGAGGCCCGGCAGCCTCTACAGGGAGGACAACAACGGCGTCGTCAACAACGGTCTGGGCCCGCAGAAGCTAAAGAACATCTTCGGCAGCGAGAAGATCAACGGCGAGGCCAAGAACAATCACCACGTGCAGTTCAACCGACAGCTGATCAAAGACCAGGATGACGAACAGGAGGAAGAGGACGAGGATGACGACGACGACGAGAAGAAACCTTCCAGGACGAGCCCGTCGATCTCCACTTCCTCCTCCTCATCGGAGGACAACAGCAGCTTGGGCCAGCTATCGGAGGCTCGTCCTCCTGACGGAGGCTGGGGTTGGGTGGTCGTCGCTGCCTCGTTTATGGTCAACCTCATCGCCGACGGCATAACCTTCAGCTTCGGCGTCATCTACCACGAGTTTCTCCTCTACTTCGGCGAGGGCAAAGCGACGACCTCGTGGATCGGCTCGTTATTCATGGCGATGCCCTTGCTGTCGGGCCCGATCGCAAGCTTCCTCACCGACCGTTACGGCTGTCGGAAGGTCACGATAGCCGGGAGTATCCTCGCGACGACGGGTTTCGTCATCAGCTACTTCGCCAACAGCATGGGTATGCTCATCCTGACCTTCGGCGTCCTGGCTGGCTTCGGGCTGTCGCTCTGCTTCGTAGCGGCGGTAGTGATCGTCGCCTACTACTTCGACAAGAGAAGATCCTTCGCTACCGGGCTGTCGGTCTGCGGCAGTGGAATCGGCACCTTCATCTTTCCGCCGCTGATACAGAAGCTTCTGAACGAGTACGGCTGGCGAGGGACGACCTTGATTCTGGCGGGACTGTTTCTCAACCTGGCGGTCTGCGGATGTCTCATGAGGGACCTCGAGGGCACGACCTCGAGGGCGAAGGTGAAGACCGAGGAGCGAAGGAGGAACAGGGAGAGGAAGCGGCTGAGGCTGCAAAGCTCGAGCGCCGACTCGTTCTCGGCCAGCAGCTCGGCTAACACGGCTCAGACGGTTCACGGCGATACCAAGCGAACCTTTACGTCGTCTAATGCGATGATCATCGAGGGCCTGAGGTTACAGGAGGAACAGGACGGCGACAAGCTCTTCTCGAGTCTGGTGAGTCTGCCGACTTTCGTGAAGAACGGCGAGAAGGTACCGCTCGAGGTGCTCGAGCTCCTCAGTACCAGGAAGAACGTTTACAACGTGCTGCTGCAAAACTATCCTAGTCTGCTGATATCGTCGAGGAGCTTCAGCGACTCGAGTGGACTGAACGACCAGTTCAACACGCCGTCGGCTAGGTTTGTGCCGACGATCAGCCCACTCGCTGTGCCGGGGACGGAGACCGCGGAGGGTGAACCACAGGTGAGGAAGGGATCTTTTCTTTGAATATCTCTTTTTAAGTATTTCAATTCTACAGTTTTAAATTGTATCTTTCGAGTAAATTAAACAACGTTGTCCCTTAACGCTTATACTAGACGTATTTATAAAATTTGGATTTGGGCTATATATTCCATTAGGGCTCATATATGGACGCGAAAAATTAATGCAATTAATTAAACAATCAGCCGAAGCAGCACCATCGAGAGCACCAGCAGCACTATCATCAGTCCGGCGACGATCCATCGCACAGCTGGCTCCGTAAGGTCAATCCAGACGGCCAACTACGTCGCTCTAGCGCTTCTGAACATTCACGCCGACTACCGACCGCCTACCTCAAGGACATCCGAGTTCACCGTCACAGTTTGACCTATCGCGGCGCCATGCTCAACATCAACCGGTACCGTCTGCGCGCGAGCAGCTGTCCCGACATCTACCGCAACTCCATGACGACCATTGCCAAGCAGAAGATGGTCTGGTACTCCGGCCTCTGGGAATTTTGGGACCTCATTGTCGATATGCTCGACTTCAGTCACTTTGCCGACTCGAGGTTTCTCCTCTTTTCCATCAGCAATTTTCTCCTGCACACCTGGTACGACGTGCCTTATATGTATCTTGCCGACAACGCTATCCAGCAGGGATTCACCGAAGGGGATGCATCTCTACTCATATCCGTTATCGGCATTATGAATATGGCTGGCGAGGTAATTTTAGTACGCTGTAAGCTATGTTTAATATAACCCACGCGATCGTTGTTAAGACGAGAGAGCATCAAAGGCGAAATTACCGAGTTATTGTAAGCGCGCGTGCACCTATCAATCTAATGTCCCACGTGTAATTGCGTCCGCGAGTATATATAGTGCACTTGACACACCGAGAGTAGAATCCCTCAATCCACCCCTACTCCCGACCTAAAGACAAACCCCAACGCTCTCCTCTACGTACATACACATCAACACAGTATACGTATATATCGCCAACTGATCCGGGCCATCAATCCGCACCCGAAACTAAAACCCTATTACGGCCGCGTTGTTTCGGCCGCTTGGCATTAAAAGCGCAGCGGCTCGTTTATCGCGCCTCGACAATGGCCGCCGCGCATCGACTTTCTTGACTTTGACCTCAATATATACGACATGACAGAGAAGGCGTCGGATAGTGTACTTCTAATCGGATTCGGTCTGGGAAAATTGGATACACTGGTGTAGGTGGCCGAGTTTCCGAGTCGTATGGCTGGATAGAGGAAGATGCGGTTTGAATGATTGAGAAGGCGGAGAGTCGAAAAGAAGAACTGGGTTGCGACGAACCGACTTTTGACGATCGGAGCTTGCGACCGCAGGGTTATACGAGCTTTTCAGCTGGGGGCCAAGACGTGAGCGGAGAGAATACGAGTTGCGTATATATACTCTCGCTTTATGTTGCTTTCGCGCGCGGTGAGATTTCGGTGTAGAAAAGTGTGTGACTTTAATGTACTGATAAAAATATATTATTAAACAAAATGTTGTTTTAGATACTCCTTGGTTGGGCGGGCGACCGCGCCTGGGTGAACGCTTCGTTGGTGTATGCGGTCTGCATGGCCCTGTGCGGTGCGTTCACCGCGCTTATACCTATGGCGATCAAATGTTACTACCTGCTGAGCTCGATCGCCGGTGCCTTCGGCTTTTTCATCGCCGCTAACTACAGCCTGACCAGCATCATTCTCGTCGAAGCTATCACCCTCGAGCGATTCACCAACGCCTATGGACTACTGCTACTCGTTCAGGGCATCGCAAATCTCATGGGCCCGCCTCTTGCAGGTGAGCTCGTTTTTTTTTTTAATGGCGTTGCTTTTGTTCTGCGTTTTGAACAATTTATTTAACTGGATAATTAGAGCTTAATTGAGTATTCGAATTTTATCTACTGTGTTCCAAGAAGAAATTTATGTTCTTATTATGGTTGGTATCGGGAGCTTCTCGCCTTGATGACTTAATTAAAGTTGAAGTAAGATCGGAGCAAACTTTCACAGGAAATTTTCCCTGCCATCTCATCCTCCGGAAGATTCCTGAAGACTGCACCTTCATCTCCGACTTATATATACGTACACCAACAACCCCACACATGCAAACAGTCTATATTACTGACATCACGTGACCTTGGCGACTCCCTCGCACGGAACGATTGCACACAGAGACTTATATAGCTACCTAGAAAAGCGGCCTCGTCCGCACGAGCTAGCCACGGTCCTGACCCCAAGCAAGGCTGCGCTTACTCCTGGGGGCACGTCGCAGTCAAGTTCACTGGGTATATTGTATATGTACCTATAATGATTTTCTTCGGATCGACGTGTTTGTTTTGCGCGATGCCAAGGTGTATAAGTGACTATGATGAGTCCGGATTGTATGTTGGCATAAGATGGGGAGAATTTTTCTTGATTACTTTTTTTTTTTTAGTTTGTTTTCCTCGTTGATTTAATTATCTGTGTACCGTTACAGCTAATTTTGCATGTTCTGCTATCAGAAATGATACCGTAGTAAGGTCAGTGATTTATCTCGCAACATGGAAACTTTTAATCATTCATGCAGTTTATTGCTCTGCATAATTCGTCAAAACAAAACCATTTGTAGTCAACCTATGCACACGAGCTAGTCGCTTAGATAAGATTCGTTCGCAATTTTTTTCTCTGATGTTACTTCATTTAAAGAATAGCCTATTTGCACGTATGCTTTGAAAGTCTTGCTATCACTACGTAGATATTGTCGTTAATTAATACAAAAAAAGTAAATACAATGCTCTCTATCAGGAATTTTAGAAGTATTCCATTAATTAGACCGAGAGTCGTTTGGTAATCGTTATACGAAAATTCCATGTCAGCAATAGTTCTTTATCAAATACATAGATATAACTATAACCGAATGTTTGAGTCATTTATCGGTTCGAAACCAAATGAATGCCCAGTCATGTATTCGAAGCGGCAAAGATTATTCCGAACATACTCATTAAAAGGTATATTCTCTCTGAGGACAATGGAAAATCTTCTAAAGAGTATGTTTTATTGGATTTCCGCATTATAGGAGCGTAGTAAGTGGATTACCGGATTACCAGGATTTTTTTGCTCAAAACGTCTGACGTCCGAGAATCATCAATGTATTTATACGACTATATACGAGAAAATTTGGTTGACGCGTGCAGCTCAAGATTGATATAGACACGCGCATGAAATAACTTGATATTGTTGAGACATCAGAGAAGACAAAAATAGACTTTCTTGAAAATCCATTAAAAACCCACTAAAAATATATCAAGCTCGCTTTGCAGTGCTCGGTTTTTACCACTCGGAATGAAAATGCCGCACTTCTATATCTCGTCTCGAATTCCTCTCTCACAATTTCTCAGATTATTTAAAATCTCGTTTCCGTAAATGAACTGCAGAATACGTAAAAAAAATGTCTTAACGTCAGAGGGTACTTTAAACTTAGCGAACTACGTCACGGCGTACTGGTACATCGAAACAAAAAGAACAACGCAAGCTCGTCGTAAGAAAGTTCCGAAACTAATAAGGAGTCGCAACGCAAGGGCTATATATCATGAAGATAGTAAAGTGGATTACTCGGGGGACGTATGTGCGCGCAACGGGGCCGCTCAGGGCCGAAGAAAGTTCGATAGTTTTAAAATGATATTCGTTTATGAGAAGAGATAATGTATGTGTACCGTGTTTCGGGTTGTTTACCATTTTATTTTTTAACGTTGCAAAAGAGTGTCTTTAGATTAGTTATAATAGATTTCGCATATGATTGGACGAAGGTGTGATTATTTTTCTTGTAAATTACAAAACGTAGCATGAAAACCATCTCTAAAAGGCCAACAAATCTTCCTATTCAGTTCCAAATAACAACGGCGCAACTTCGCGCACCCTCTAACAATATGATCCTCTACACCACAAGCCTCAAAATTTTCCCTCCTCCCCTAATACAAACCCACGCAGTATCCAAGAATGCATCAGGACCGTGGTTTAGCACAAAGGGGCGCCTACATGGCCCATATATATAGACGCGCGGCTGCGATAATTGATCTCGCCACCGTTGACCTTTGTGCCGCTTTAAATCGTCCCGAAGTACACGCGCACATTATGCGCACACACATATATATATATATATATATATATCTATTGCGCCTGCAGCGTTATCCGGTTGCGCTTGTTATTAAGAAGTGGATATATAGATATAAATGCTAAGAGTGAAATTATTGCGGATGTTCCGGCTAAGGTATATGTATGAGGCATATCGAGATGTTCAGAAGATGATGAGGCTTTTTGGAGCTAGATGAATTTTTGGATATCGATTCTCCTCTACTTATGCAAATTTACACGCGAAAAACTCTCGAGCGAAAAAGCGTCTCATGTCTTGAAAATAAAAATAAAATTTAATCCAGCTCACAAAAGCACTTGTGGAATCTAAAAAAAAGCGGAGTGCGACCTTCA
This sequence comes from Muscidifurax raptorellus, assembly GCA_020010945.3. Lineage (NCBI taxonomy): Eukaryota > Metazoa > Arthropoda > Insecta > Hymenoptera > Pteromalidae > Muscidifurax > Muscidifurax raptorellus. The sequence goes on along the minus strand of CM052079.1, from coordinate 4,097,443 downwards.
CCGACGCATGCTTATTATGTAACTATACTCGAGCAGTAAAGCGCAGGGACCCTTAATTTGTCGGCGAGATAAGAGCCGCGAGCGGCAAAGTACAAAGGCTGCACGATTTTTATGAGTCACTTGTATGTAAGAGATTGTTTTTGGGGTAGGCGAGGAGGCGTTTATAGGCTTGGATTCTGTAAAGTTCGACTTTTGTATTCAGTAAATTATACATTGTGGAAAATATTATAAGGACACCAAAGCATATTCTCGACTGACGTCATGCTCCGAAAACAGATGCCACCTTGAAAATCACATTCCACCAGAAAAGACGCGTCGACCACTTCAGCTGCTGAAACAATCGTGGTATTGATTACGGAAAGGAGAGTCACCGCTCGTTCACACTTCGATATGACTCCAACAAAAGGGACGTGAGCGTAGGCGACGCTTAATGATTTTCATATATATGTATATATACAGCGGCTCGAGTTGTGAAAAAATGTTTTGTTATATTATTGGAACTGTCATGTGTGTGGGCTGTGTGAGGGAGAGCTGTATCTATGTTTTCATACACAGAGAAAAAAAGGTCAGTTTTGGACTAACCGTCCCCTCACCGCTTGAACTTTTTGTCTCTTTCTGTCTATAGCGACGATAAAGGCGTATAGATACTTTTTCAATTCCACAATCTGCTCAGAATGTATCTGTCTTATTGGGACTGCAGCGGATAATCTACTATTATTATGGCTAATTTTGCTATCCTACCATATATGATACTCCAAACTTTTTTGCGCGTGTATTAGTTCTTACATTTATAAATACGATAGCGTTCCTGAATTTGAAAGCATAATATGCTCGACGCAAGAAAAGCGCTACATGGTCGTTGACATCAATTTTTTCCATCTCTGATCGATCAATCATTGTCAGGGCGATGATGATAAAAATATTACGCTGATACCTCGATTTATTACATAATTTACATAATATATCCGAGCTCGATTTGTTGTACAGCAATTTTTTCCGAAAAAAAGTTTATTCCCCAGACGAGCTGTGAGGGGAAAAAGATATAAAAACGAACGTATTTCTATGTACACTTATCGCACACTCGATAAACCGGTGTATACTATTGATATAGATAAAAAGCACGTGTCTATACTACGAGCATAGCACGAGGAAAGTTCATACAGTATTAAAAAAATCAAATAATGGGAATTACCACGAAGACTGTTGTTACGAGATTGATAATCTCGTTGTTTTTGGAGTAAATTATCTGCAGCAATGCGACAGCAATTATAACAATCGATGCGGTGTTTTCAGTCCCGATACACTCGAGAAGGAAACGGAGATTCCAATTAGTCTGAAATGTTTATCTGCGTATCTCGGGAAAACGAGATAATGTTCTGAGATCGATAAGACGAAAATCATTCACGTGGACTTGTGGTAGTGCTTTTCTTATACCTTCGCGGGAACAATAGTCAGCGCCGAATTTCGCGAAATGCGAAATTAATTAAGAACGTTCATTTAGTCATCTCATGTATGGAGAGACTTTAATCTAATCATTGCTCCATTACAAGATTAAAAAGTCTGGTTATTCATTATAAAGCCTCTAGTATATCGACGGATCATATTCGCTAATGCCGATGTCCCGATACAGTTTCGATATTAATTATAGCTACGAAGAGACCCACATTTAGTAACCAACTAATTCATTATACTTGTATCATTTATCTTATCATCAGCAGAAAAGCTTATGAGAACAAGCAACTAATTATTTTTTTTATTATTCCAGGCTGGCTATGCGACATCACCAGCAACTACGACCTCTCATTCTACCTGGCGGGTTCGTTCATCGCTCTAAGCGGCATAGTCTTGATGATCATGCCGCTGATGGACATATACCGTCGCTGGAAGAAGTCAGCTGAGCGAAAACGAGCCAACGCCGCGAGTCGCGATTTCGCCGAGATCAATAGCGTCTGAACAATTACGTATACAATGTACCACCACAACGACTCATCGCACGATGTATAACTGACGCGAGAAAAAGCACCGCAGCAACGACCATCGCACGCGCTTTTCACATCCACGAGCATAATTATAGCATAACGAGCGAGGAATTGCGAGAGAACGAAAATAATAATAAAACATAAACGCCACACTGCACAACGCGCGTCGAGGATCGCGAAGAGCACTTTTGTATCGCGCGCGTATAATAATATGTAACGATCTATATTGTATATCTCTTTGTATCGAAGGATGTAGGAAAAGCACGCGAGGCTGATTTGGCATTGAATTTAGCTGTTCAGGATTCTATATCTATCTATATATATCTCTCTCTGTCTGTTTCTCCTGTTCTCTGGGCATGTAGAGAGATTCGGCGCATGTAAACAATTTTGACGAGGGGAGATCGGCTAAGGCCGAATTTTTTTCGTATATTAGATGATAAGTATGTATAGGAAGCGATCGTTCGCGCGGCGCGTAGGCACTGCGATCGACTGGACTTGCTTTATGCGTGGAAATTTCACGCCTTTTTTCTTGTTTTTTTCCCGTTTTTTTTATTTTCTTATCTTAGCAGTGCTAAAAAGAAAAATTTACTTTGGCAGAATTATTGATTTACTAGTTCTCACTGTTAGTGTATTAAATATATATTCTTGTTTCTCTTCCTTTCGTGTAATTTTATTGATTTGGTTAAAAGGTTTCGTTTTGTCTACGACGAATTTAGGTATATTTTTAAAAACTATACGTTGAAACTGAAAAGAGTAATGTTGTGCAGTATAAAAGAATACCAAAGTATTATCCGCGAGTATTGCACATTTGTCAAACAATGGATGTTGTTTCTCTTTCTCCGTCGAGGCAAAACGAGAATTTTGAAAGTGCTTAGTCGATCGGTAGGTCTCTGTCGCAGCTGCGCCATTCCTTTTTTTTCCTCGAGAAGAAAAAAAAATAATTACAATGTAAGATTATAATTATAATTAATAAAAGAAAAATTGTAGCCTTTCGGTAGTGTCCGTGGACCTCCGAGTGTCGTTTGAATTAAGAATTAAAGAAAAAAAAGAGGCAAACTCTTCCAATATTGCGCGTCGACTCTAGTTCAGGTGTCTCTCTCGCTATAAAGAGACAATTTTTTCGGCTTATATACAAATTACGATATTTATGAATAAATATAGGTATATATTTATTGATTGTGGAAGAACCAAAGATACGACATCGCGACTTGCAAAGTTTCGCGAAAAACTTTCTTCCGCAATCGTGACGCGAGTTAATTAAACGAACAAAAAAATTAATTATAACGAGGAGGTGAAAAAGTAAAAAAAAACAATGTTAGCGTTTATAATACTGTACGATATAAGTATAAGCTGTATAGGAAAAAATTTACAAACTAGGAATATTGTACAAATAATAGGGAAAAGACGCCGTACGGCGCGTCGTATTCGACTCGGGCGATCGTATGTTTTTTGTTGACTCTGTCCTGGGTGTTTGTATCGAATCAATTGTAGAGTGAAAGTAATTCTTTTTACGAATTGAAAAGAAAGCAGAACAAGTCGCTTGGGTCTTTGAAATTGAGGGAAGGGCACAGTTAATGTTTATAAAATTCTGAAATCGGATCGCTCGAGTAAATTCGCTGCGCTTCGGTAGTTTTGAATCTCAGGATATTAAACAGTTACTGTCTGATCGTGAGTAATTGATTACCAAGAGTGCAAGACATTTTTTCATGGTTCTTTCTTTTTTTTATACAGACGATCGACCAATTTTGGTTGAAAATTAATCCAAAAATGTATTTTTTCGATCCTTGTCTTCATTCTACTTTTGTTATTTTAACTACGATTACACTGTAAGACAAAACACGTAAGACCGCGTACTTTCTGTTTTCTTTTGTTCGTTATGATTGTTGTTTTACGATTCAACAAATCTTGCGGAATAGAATGTGATTTGCAGGAAAATTAGTTTCATTTTTCGTAAGGGTGCATTATCGAATCGCCGTATATGCGTTGTATAGCTACGTTTAATTTTTGCTCTAACTGTCATAAGTTTGTCTAGATGACATAGTTATGCGTGTTGTTTCCTTTTGTACGTACGAGTTAAGCATATTTCATTCAAATTATCCTTTTCTTATTATTGGCTAAGTGATATTCGTTTCTAAGTCTTTTACTTGTTTTGCCGCCGTTATTAATTTAACTGATGAATACTGTAAGAATTACTATGCATGTATACAAGCACGTAAGAAAGCAGATTATTTTGTATAATTACGCATGTTTGAGGTGATATGATGGAGAGAAAAAAAAGAAAAAGGAATTAAAAGTTATTTTTGTATAACTCTGCCGAGTATTTTTTATTGATTGCGAGCAGACGTAACAATGTGCGACGTGACTATATAATATATATATATATACAACAACGACTCGATGTCATGACTTTGTATAATATTAGGGTGATTTAGAGCAAAGTAATAAAGTATGATATGGCGTTTGCGAAAAAAATATGTATGTGAGAAATCGGACAACAAAGGCTAGTCAATAATTGGAATGAGATGACCATTACATAAGAGATAATTTAATAAATCATTCAGTATATCTTTTTTGTATGTACGTGTATAAGCGTATAATCGGATACACCTTCGTAACTTTTTCGAGGGCATTCCATTATACTTCCGGAATTGAAATCCTTATTCAAACAAAGTACATATATCTATTTTTGTCGTACTTTTGTCGCTTTCAAAATATTCAAGACTATATAAGTGTAATCATTCGTAATTGCGTATCAAATTTGCTTTTAAAAGTAAATATAATTCCGTATCGGAAAGTTTGAATCCTGCAAACTTAATAATTTTTTAGATGTTTCTTATTCATGAATTTAGATTTGATACATATAATAAGATTTTATCTAATTTTACTCATTTTTTCTTAGTTATAAAACGTTTATTTTTAAACTCGTGAATTTTATTTTGTGCACTATAATTATGTACTGATTATATTAACTATTCAAATGCGAATTAAGAATATTAATAGTACTTGTAAATTGTAAATTTCGGTAAATGTTTTAATATATCATAGAAGTCACTGCATCTATATCTTACACTCAAAATGAAAAGAAAATTTATAAAACGAATGGTTTTAACTGGTCAACTTTCAAAGTGAGACAATCGTGGCATTATTAATAGAGACACTAAAACGCAGCTTTTCTGTGATGAAAAATAATTCTTTCTCATTAGTTTTGTTTTGCTGTTTTTGTAATCCTATAACCTTTGGTTAGCAACTTAACGAATTCTTAAACATTTATTAATGTTTAATACATGATATTTTTACTCCGGAATAACTTGCCGATAAATTGTAGAGAGGAAAATGAAAACGACTAATTATTTTTAAACTATCCAAATTTTCTGTTCACAATAATATAAATAAGTGAATTTAAAGATAACTCTTATAAAATCTATGTAGTAGAAATTCATTGTCAATATGAAAAAATATATACGAAATTTCATTCGAGACCCGCTACATGCAATTTGGCATATTTCATTAGTCAGTGCTCTTAAAATTAGTGTCTCTAATCTAAAAAATTATTTTCTAAAATAATCCACCTTTGGAACTACTTAACAACTGTACTCAATTTTTATATGCAAATCTCAAAGTACTAGAATTTCAATTTAAAAAGAAATCTTTTCCGGCAGCTAATTAAGATTGTAGATTTTTAACGACGCATCCTATTAATAACAATAATAATAATTAATAATAATTGACGTACCAACAGAGAGGATTATAAAGTTTTTTGCCTTTTGCTTGTGCGCGCGAGGATTACAGAAATGTCGAGCAGCACGCGACATGTACGCGGCCTTAAAGGCACATACACACATAAATATATATGAAATATTTACGAAACGTATAAAGCAATATTTTATTATAAATAATCGAGAAAAGAAATGAATAAAAAATAAAAGTAATAGGAGAGACAAACTTGTGCATTTCCATAAAGTAAAACATAGAGTAATATAAAGGAAAAATAATGATTACGAAGGAGGGAAGTTGAATTTAGCCTTGTGGTCAACTGAGTGCTTTTGTTTTAGTATTAAGCGTAACAGAATGAAATTAAAGGAACGAGGCAATTGTAACTGAATTATGATTGTATGTAAAGGTCCAACATATGCGAGTATTTTATTTGAATTCCGCAAGTGATTTAGAACAGAAATAGCGGTATGAAAGTGTTATATATAGCAATGCGATGCGAAAAGTATATAGCATTACTGTAGGTATAGTTTTGTGCTTTCTTTCGTATTACTGCGAGATTTATCGTTTTTCCAAAATATTCTAGTGCTCTTGAAACCTGCATAAATTGCACTAACTTGACCACAACAATAAATAACATATATACACATTTACATACAACTAAAGTATACAATTGAGTAAAATGTGAGGCACGATCATCTGCATAACGAGATATAGCATATAAGAAGGAATATAAAGAAAGTTATATAAGGGATTAGATTGTGTTTTTATAGTTCGAGAGAGACTTGAGGCCGTTCTGTGTGTGACGATCCCGATGAGAGATTACGCAAGTAAAGAATATATACATTATAACACATGCCACGAACATTCGTTTTTTTTCTTCCCTGGTATAATTTTCTGATGTATACCTATAATACTTTGTGCTCTTGCTGATGACTCTAGTACGCGGAAGTGCTTTATTTACCCAAGAAAATTGACGTTCCGTTGATGTCGAGAAACGTAATGGTGAATTGATGATCTTTCCACTTACTCTGTTCTGACATTGATTTTTCCGAATAATGAGCTTGAATAGAGCTTTCATTTGTCGAACCTTTTCAGTTATCTATTCTTTATATTCGTATTGTTTACCACAGTAAAAAGGTATTGCGAAAAAAATCGGTCTTGCGTTTGCCTGTGCATATGATAATTCCAAAGCTATGCTACCACATACACACACGACGACACATTTGTTAGTGACTCAGAGAATAATAAAATTAATTCGTTGAGACTTCATTCGTATATTAGATCGAAATAAGGAACATACGCAGTACAGAAAAGACTTAGAGACTAAAAAATACCATTTTCGAATTGTATACATACGTAAAAAGTGTAAAGGGTGCGCTTATTGTCACGGCGTGCCCGTAAAAGCATCTACATTATTATTATAATGCTATAATGAAGAATCCTATTTCAATTAAAGTAAACAAAATTAAAATAATAGACAAAAAAATCCGTTTGTAATGTGATTGTTATGTTTTTAAGCCTTTCACTGTTTATTTAATTTTATATTCAATGAAAAATATAATTTTACTTAAATTTAAATTTTTGTTCTCCTTTACAACTTGAGTAAATTGAAGGAACACTTGATATATCTTTTCATTCATCATAAAAGCAGCTATCTATTTGGTGAATACTTTATGAAGCAAATTTGTTCAAAGCAGGCTTTTATGGAAGGTGTTTTTTTATTATTCAGTACTTCCCCTCGTAAAGCTCTCTCCTTCGTGTCGGCAACCTTGTGTACTTCAAAGCTCAGCTTTAGTTTTCCTCTTCAAAACTGTCTGTCCTGTGCTGCCCTCTTGTGGTCGGATAAGGAGTTTCAAAACTACCTGATGCTGTGATGCAGCGTCATCTTCAAACTTTTGCGCGCTAAACAATTGAAAACTATAGATATGTGTATATACGTTCTATTTTAATCTCCTAAAATTGTACTGTCTCTTTCATACGTCGTAATGAAATTGATATCGAAACTCAAGGGTATACTGTATTACTTTTTTACAAAAACAATAAATTATAACTTGTTGTTATTGTTCGAAGCTACATTTATACGTCACATACGTTATTAATTAGATGCGCCAAGAAAGAATTAACGAGAGCAACTTATAAGTAAGATATTGCACATAGATATTATACTAATTAGTAACGATTCAAGATCGCGCGAGTTTTTGCAAAAGAAATACAAAAAAAACCTTTGCATTTTAGTAACATGGCCATGTGATTCTTGTTCTGTCTCAATCATGCAACATCTTTGCTGCACGATTAAAAAAAGTTAAGGCGCGCAATATCTATATATACCTACCTTGAAGATACATAAGAGAAAAATAAACATTATACATATCCTCTTATAGTCGCGACTTCTATTCGACTAAAAAATTGGTCTTCTTTATTAAAAAATGTACCTTTTTATTACACCTACTCTAATTGAGAATATATCACTCGGTCGGGCTTCTAAAATACATAATCTCATCATCAGCATTGTGAAATAAAGCTTTCGGCTATTGTTCCTGAGTATACATTGCATGAATATACATATAGACAGCCGATACATAATCGTCGTTTATTTGTCATCAAACTTTTATAATCCCGCTGAATATAGCGCCGGGTGCACACATCATTATACTTTTTATTGCGCCTCGTATAATCCGAGCTACCGGTCTTTTCACTTCGCTTCATCAATGTTTGACACCTGCAAATAAAACCTAACAACATATTGTAAATCACGATAATCGTCGGAATCCATCGTTTATATATATATATATATATATATATATATATATATATACATTTATATATATGCGATACGAAGCGAAGAGTGTAATACGAGAGATATATATGTATACAGTTTGTTTCGGTACGCGAAATCGATCATATTATCGCGGGGAGTGTATAGCTATATATATATGGTGTACATACATATGGCACATTTTGGCCCCTCCTTAATTTGCTCCCGTTTTACTTACTTACTCGGATTGAGCGTCGCGATATCGCGAATCGCAAAAAAAGTCGTTGATTCGATGCGATCCGTTATACATGGTATATATATCGCATCAACGACGAGTTAATAAAATTTAGAACTTCATTCGAATGTTGATATATCCAGTAAATAAAATTCAGTCTCGATTCACGACGTATCATCGCAGATAATGCATAAAAAATAAGAGAAACATATTTTTTTTCTCCTCTAAAAATAACTCCACCTCCGCATCAAACCCTTCGCGTTTCCCCAGAAACGTAAAGATAAGGCAGACATCTCCCCTCTAAGTATCATGCAGATGCGCCTGTGCATCGGTAAAACAGTCGGGTCTCGGAAAACTTTCCTATCCCCTGCAAGTATCACCCAAAACAAAGCCACGTGCGGAGAGACTCTGTGTGTTTTATATATATATAGATCCCATCGCTATTCTATTTTTGGAAGACTAGACGACTTGGCTGGATATTCCCACGGCGGGTCCTTTGCCTTTGATGCTCGAATCGATGAACAGGTTTTACCCTATATTCGTGTTGCGAGTTACGGGCACTTGCGAATTATGAATAATTTATTGCGATGACCGTAGCTCGATTTCTGTATATACTTCGAAACGAAATACGTTAGCTTCTCCACTGATGTACATATAATTCTGATACCGTCACGCGAATGAACCCCGAACAAAAGCTCGATGTACACTACTATACACCACTACGCTATATCTGCATACATACGTTATATATTGTAAGTAGAAAGTAACTCGGTACAGTCAGACGAGCGGCTTGTACACGGAAAACTTCCCGTCGCGCTCAAACACGTAATAAGCCGCGCATCGAATGGGAAAAATATATACTTATCAAATCGCGTATGCGACACACGCGTTTAAATCAAAGTGTCACCTGCCCGCCGAGTCAAATCCTAATCAAACAGCCACTGTCTCCACCTATATATAAACGTACGTACGGTTATCTTCGTTTCTTCTCTCGAAGCACAGCAGCAGAAGAAGCGAACGAGAGATTTCCGCTAATAAATCCATCGAGAAGAGGTACACACAGCGCAATCTTGACGCGCGCGTGTATACACGATGGACCGCGAAGGCAGTTTTTTCTTCCCATTCGCTCGTCAGGCGCTCTTTCAGCCTGATTTATTATCATTACCTCTGGTATATTATTGTATTTCTCGCGTGAAATTTTCCACCGGCGCCCGATGTATAAAACCCACACACGCGCGATATAACCGCAAAAGAAAAAACCTTCTCGCGCCGCACCGTATCGCACACACACACACACTGTATACATCGTGAAAACTCCCAGCGCGAATCTCAATGAAAGCGCGCGCGCGTCTCGACATGCGCCCTGTCTCCTCTCTCCCTCCTACGAACTATACACACAACACAGCGCGTCGTCGCGTATCGTCGCGAGCCGCAGTCAGTCTCGCCCCGACAACGACGCCGTAGACTTAGCCCGCGCTCGCGTACACGCGCATGCTACCTATGTAACGACGGAAAATCGAGGGGAATCTCGCGCTCTTGTAAACGCGGTGTGGGTATACAGTGCCGCGAAGATCGAAGGTGACACATCGCCGGCTCGAGAAGGAGGATAAGCGTATACGACGTCTTCGGTGAGCTCTCGTTAGTCGTTGTATATATATACACAGAGTAAACCCGGAGAGTAGTCCACACGCACGGGATAAGGTGTTAACACTGGAGTATGATATATAGTGCGAGGTGCACGCGGTATATGTAGTGTATGACTTGTTTATAGTTGTGCGTGTGTGTGTGTCTGTGTGTGTTGAAACGTATATACGGGGGAGAGGCGGGCGCTATTTTATCGATTTTCATCCCGGCCGTACCGCCACCTGCACGCCGCTGACGTATCTCTCGAGCTTTCTCTTACTCTGTCTCTCCGTGTGTGTGTGTGTGTGTGTGTGTGTGTGTGTGTGTACACATACGTGTTGATGTTTTTCTCCCGATGGGTTCGCCTGGCATATAGACACACACGGTGAATGTCACGTGCGATGTATAACGCGTTAAAAAGAATCTATAATAATCGTGGCTATGTCGATCGTCAGGCGGCGGTATACACGGCTGCAGAGTGTGCGATATGTACAGATATAATTCCTGGTGTTATCTTCGGCCGATCTTTATTATTTCTGATGTTTATGTAACCGGTGGCCGGTCGTAAATCACTTTTTCTCTCGGCTTCACTACTATTCTCCGATTTTCCCTCTGGTGTACATAATACAGCCATGTGATTTCCGTGTTGATGTGTGCATAACCTATATAGTTGAAAAAACTTCAACACACACACGCACGCACAGGCTATCCTTGATAAAAGAAAAAAGTAATAAAACAAAAGCTCTTTTTACACACACACAGAGTACACATAACGCACCGCACCCATCGCACTGACGCTCCGATGCACTACTACACCACCTGCACTTACATCGACACAGTATTATAGTAGCATATATATATAGAACGTCGCGCACGGACACTTGTGTTGTCACACGAGCGTCTAAAATAAGCATCCGTGTATATAGAGAGCGCATGTATTCCAAAGAGTGTCACTCCTGACGACGATGGCCAGAAGCAGGTGAGATACAATCCAGCCGTAATTTCATATACGAATTTCAGCATACACACACACACACACACACACACACACACACACACACACACACATATATATTTATAGGTATACGTAGTGGAAGAGTCGCGTGTGTGTGCAGCGACGAGCTCGGGGGCTGCAGACGACGTCACGCGGCTCTCTGACGTCATCCGGTATACATATATATGTATATACACGCGAGAGAGAGTGTCTTCGTATGTTCATTGAACGGACGGGGCTGCTGAATTAAATATACCTTTTCATGATAACGCTCTCATAGTCGTCGAGCTTATTTCTGCGTAACTTTTCGAGTTTGATTCGCGCGAGAAGCTTAATATTCCATTTTTTTTTCTTCGGCGTACGCTTCTCTTTATTGCATGTCGGCTTCATTATTCTAGCTGTATAAGTATTATTTTTAACGGAAACGCACGACGTCTGTAAATAAAACGCATTTATCATCTGTATATTCTTTAATGCAAACACGCATGAGCTGAAACACTATCAGCGATGTATACAAGGTCCGAAGGTTGATAATACATGTCTATAGTATATACATATATATATATATATATATATACGCATCGCCGCGTGATTATTACCGGCAAATTGGCTACGGGTTATAAATGTATTTTTTTTCGCGAATCTCGATATATTGACACTGCAATGAAATCACCGGGCTGTATTGAAAAGTAAAAAAAAACATACCGCCGTACATCGTTTCTCGTTCAGCAACGCTTTTGCCTTCCGCTCGCCGCGAGTATATAAGTGAATTTATATATATATATATCGAGTTTTTGAAATTGCGGCGTCTAGCCGCGCGTCGCGCGCGTTATATACACTCGATGCAATCGCGTAACCCACTTTCCCACCTATATGAGACTATATACAGGCATCAGATGAAAGTTGGCGCAAAAGCGCGCGGAATATCCTGTAATGTTTTATTTAGCGCGTATATCAAACTCTCCCGAGAGAAAGAGAGCCGGGCGCGATTTGAATTTTTCCACAACCTTATCGATTATCATTCACGAAAAAAACACCGGCACGCGCGTTTGTATTGTCATTCGTTGCGCGTGCGTCGATCGTTTATACATAAGTTTATACACGCGTAAGCTTCGCGAAGTCTCGTCACGCGATTTGCGTCTCGGAAACGCAAAGTCTGCGTGTGTTCGCCATGTAACGTGCAGAAGTGCGGGGAAACAGTCGTTTTTTTTTGCTTTTTATTTTTTTGTTGGAACAGGTGACGATGATTAGCGTGAAGTCCGGATTTTTTTTTCATTCCCGTCTCCCTCCCCTGTCTTTCTGTTGTTTGGGATATGAGAAACGTGAAAAGTGTTATCGGTATTGCGCGACGTCGATATGTATGCTTCTGTGTGCGTATGTGTTTAATCGGAATTAGAGATAGAGGTGTCGCGCGATTGATTCCGTGATGTCTCGAATTTTTCGTGTGAAACTACGAAGAGTTTTCTCATTACCTTGGCCGACTTTTTCTCTATGTAATAAGCTCGAATATACCGATCTTCCCTTGAAATCTTGATAACGAAATAATAGTGCGCACCGAGTGCTCCTCATATACATATACAAAATCCTGGCTCATCTCCTCATTTCTCGGTATATGTATACACACTCTCGCAGAATTAAAAATATAACGCCACGCGCAGTTGAGGAATTCAAAAGCAGCGGCCGAGTGTACACTCTATATACGGATCTCGTCTCTTCTGCCCAAAACAAGAGATCCGATCGATATATGTGCGAAGTGTCTAACGCACACGCGCTGCACAAGAAGTGTGTGAACTTAACAATCTCGACCGAAAAGCCAAGCGCGCGATAAGGCCAACTCGGCAAGCACACACGTATAGTATTTATACGAGACTCAAGGCCTCGAACTGCCGAGCGGAACGTTTTTTTTTTGTCGATTTTCTATTGTGGACTTATTTATTGAGCCGTTATTATAGTTATACTCTTCGATCGCGTGTTTATTTAGGCTTTTACTATAGTACAGATACACCGACAATTATTAGCTTATCGCACGCGTTTGTGTACCGGAGATAAAATTGTGATTCATGAAATTCACCCAAATCACACACACACGCGCGCGCGCACGTGGACTCTGAATAAATTATATCATATAGATCGAAAAAGAGAGTATGAAAATTCTTCGACTAATAATAGGCCTATATACATATATTCAAAACCAGTTTATGTACATCCCAAATTAGCGCCGGCGCGTCGCGCGCCACGCTGAGGTAAAAAAAAGCGAATGTGTGTGTGTATATATATAGAATGTACGAAAACGAAGAATGAAGCGTCAGCAGGTGGACGAGAAGAAAAGGTGCGAGCGATAGCTGCTTCTTGTAGGGTGTAAAAATCTCTGGGACGCGATCGATAGATCTTTATACGCGTCTATATATCTATAACACAGCCGCCGCGATTATTTCCGGTTGAGCCGCGCTCGGGTTCAAGATCAAGATCATCGAGCAGCGGCTGCGGCTGTTCTTATTTCGGACTAGCCAGACTCGCTTTTCTGTATATATGCGTGTATATATGTGTGTCTGTGGCTTTGCTCGAGGTGTGAGCGTTTTGCAGGCGTTTTATTTAATTTATTCTTCTCGAATCTCACGGAAGTGTTTATCTGAAACTCCGATCTATATAATTACGAGTGTGAGATTATTCTGTTCTATAGGAATAATTATGACACGGAAAGCTGCACGAGTTTGGGTAAAAAACAAAATCGTTGTGCAACTCGCAGCGAATACACTTTTTTATAAAATATAGTCACGTGTTCTCCGCGCGAAGCAAACTCGTGTAAAAATCCATAATCCCACTGCATTTTCAGCTACGTATATAAAAAAAAAATTGGTCAATTACGCGAGTCTGCTCAACGGCTAATTCGTTGTTATCCGCGTAACGCACGACATCGCGGATCGGAACGACATTATCGCAATAACTTTTGAATAATCCAACAGGCCGGAATTTCACGCTCATCGAGGCGCCGACGATCGTTCGAGCTTTTTTTCTTCTCTTCTTCGCGTCTTGCTAATTCACTGCTGCAGGATATCGATTAGAAACTCACTCGACTGAAAGAGGTGTATAGGTATACGCGATGTTCATTTTTTCAAAGGAGTGTCCGTATATATATATATATACAATATATGAATCTGATTTATGATTTCGCCAAGGTCGATTCATCAGCGGACTCTGTGCGCGTTTGTCAACAAATGATCAGCTGACTTTTGTTTATGTTGTCCTCGAGCTCGTGATACACATGCAGAGTATTGCAGTGAATTGAGCTCGCGATTAGATGTCCGAAAGAATAATAATGCGACTGCCAGCTTTTTGTATATCTGAAGATATTAAAACGAATCTGATGTATCAGTATAATACAAAAATTTTCTTCAAGTCACGTCTGACCTGCACCTGTCCTAACCACTAGTCTTCGTATATGTATACGTATATTACACAAGTCGATACAATTATATTGATTCGTGAATGAGATTTTCTCGCTTGAGAATATATCATGCTAATTAGTCGACGTTCAATGGAAAGAGATAAGACTCGCGTGTATCTGTGTTATAAACGGACTCTTTGTAACTAGTATTTGAATAACTGATCACCTTACGTTTGCTCAACTTATTACTGGCTGACGATAACACATCTGTATACGGATCAAGCTTGACCAGATTAAGTTTGCTCCATATTTGAATAGTTCTCACGCAGCATCGACGAGAAAACTTCATTCAACCCCTGAACAACCCTCCCATTATATTATTCCCCGCAGCTTCTGCGTATATATATATATTATATACGTATACACAGCTATCCCACCCCAGGGACGCAACTGCGCGCATTTCTGACCCGGGTCAAGGCCGCGAATTTCGTTCCCCTCCACATGGGGTACGTGATATTTGCGATGTTGTACGAAAAACCTTGGCGATAGAAGAAAGCTTACGTCCGCATAATAAATCAACCCCCCCCCCCCCCCTGATCCCGGCCACGTGTGGTATATATATTAGAGATTTATGCGTGATAGCTTTTTTCTGTGATCTGATGGAGGGAAGGTCGTTATGCTGGAGAGCTTTGTGACTTTATGAAGCTGATGGTGTTTTCGAAATGGTCGGCTGATGATCACCTAGATATTGCAAAAATATTGCGTCTATTTTAAAACTATACAACCTCGTTTCCAAAGCTCTGTAGCAGCAGCTTCGTGTATATAGATGATGAATATATGCTATCAAAGTTTACCGCGAAATGTCTCGCAATTCAAATCAAGAGAGACACGCTGACAGGAGACGAACGAAAATTTCACAACACAAAAAAAATGAATACAAACACAGACCCAGACCAAACCGAATTTTCATAAATCGATCGTCGAAATCTCGAGCAAACAAACCTCGGCGGTGTATTGTAACGACCCGAAAAGAATCTCCGAAAAACAATTGTACGTTAACATTCCTCCGTTCGTATATTTGCTCAGACACACAAATGTATCTCCGATATTCCACGTCGTTACCACCAGCACCTTCACAGGTGTATACACGATAATAAAATACACCGCTCGTAATGTTTTCAAATATATACCACATAGGCACCGCCTGCATTAGCAGTGTAATTCAGCGAGACAGATAATATCATCGAAAGCCTTTCATACATTACTGCCGCATGTATTTGGCGATTACATAAATGCTCGTCGTCGTGGTATACACAGTGTGTATACTCTTATCGATTTAATTACGTGACTCCATTCGAAACTCGCTAATTATACCTAACCGAAGCTTCTTCGACATCGTCAGAATCATATGGTGCAAGTCCTTCGACGATATTATCCGAGGATCTTTCATTTAACGAAAACAGTCTCGTCGAAGGTCTATATATGCATACAGGTGACGAGGACGAAATGATCGTGAAATTTAATTGAGTTTGGAGAAAACACGCGCGTTTCTTTCAGCGAAATGTGTGTATATAGTGAAGGACGCGGCATTGAAATGGAATACTACTGTTTTCTCGGTAAAATAATTATATATATTGTATGCTCTGTTTGCCATTTCGATGTTTGGTGTAATATTAGGTCGAAGGTCCGGGTTTTTCATAGGCTCGAATGATTCGCACGCGAAAACTGGGTATAACCGGTTCGATTCAGCCTCTCCTACTTTCCCCGTTGTATCATACACGCGCAGAGGGGATGATTTGTCCTGATGCAGCCTGGACAAGGTTGTATTGTAAACTGCGTAAAAGTGCTAGTTTTCTTCGTACTTTGTTTTCCTTTAATTTTTCACAAATCATCATGCCAAGTTCGTTCTTCATAAGTATATACACACTCTTCGGTCTAATCGCTTCGTTTTCAAGGCTTAATAAATTTCCATACCCCTATATGTGTATGTTAATCGAGCCTATAATTATACACAAGCCAATCGAAGAATTCTATACTATATATATAACACCTTACCCAGATGTAGGTCAACGGTACAGAAGCGCGTAAACTAGTTTCCTCCCTCCCTCCCAAAAAGTCAATAAACCCCATAAAAACAAAAAACCATCAGTCCTGTGTATACCTCCACGCACTTGTATGTGCACAGAAAGATCTCGGGCTAACTATATACCGCACCAGCTCCTCAAACTCCAGCAGCAACATCGTCGTCAGCATCGACCGGTCGGTCGCCATGACGACGCTTCCTTCCGACGTCGTCGACGTCACGCGAGCAGCAGCCGCCGTGCTATGACGTAACCGAGCTACACCCCGTTAACTTGCCTCTGTGTATATATATGTGTGTGTGTGTGAGAGTGTATGTGTGTGTGTATACAGAGCCTGTGCGAGTGGCCCAGTTTCGGGCTGTGCGCAGAGGTCGGGGGATGGATTTTTGAGGGGGTGGCACTTTCGCACTGATACTCATTCTATATATATATATATATATATATATATATATATATATATGTTTTCTAGATATCATGTTGCCTTTTATTTGTTCGTTTGTTTGTTTTATAACGTGGAATTTTGGAGTTTGTATGTTGATGAGGGGGTGGAGTTCAAGGTTGGATTTTGCCAAGGGTATGCGAGGGGGCGGGATGATTAGATCAGGTAATCAGTTGTGCGTAGCCGAGATTTTAATTGCATATATTATTGTATTGTTAACCACGTATTGTTAGAACTTCTTGCAGAAACGAGACTGGGGTTCATTTATGTGAATAAACAATATAAATGGATATATAAACTGGTTTTATAATCACATATTCAGATATATATATGTATAGGGGCTTAATTAGTCAAAGTAATCGATGCTCAGTGACGTATTCACTCCTAATTATTCTAATCTCGAGTATCAGTTCAATCATTCAACTCTGTCAAGTCAACACACACAACTTGACGCGCAGGTACTCTTGAAGCTATATGATCATCCCGTGAATGTGAAAAGCTGGAAGTTCTCCGTTCAAACTTTCTGACCTTCAACAATAAGCGTCATCTCGCTCATATCAATCATCTCTATTGTTTGTAACTCTATTACTTATATAATACTCTCACAGTAAACTGTTTTTTTCTTTATTATACCGACACACACAGGAGAATACATAGAAGGATGTGGAGACGAATTAATCCATCGCGATGGAAAGAAAAAAAATTTTTCTCCCCTTTCGCTCTCAAATATTCATACCTGTCATCATCGAGTGAGAATCAGTAAGAAACGTATACAGAAAAAGTTTTATATACAAAAATCCACAAGATTATAACGAATGGAGTATATAGTCAGCAGACGATTGATGATTTTCGGGTCGAACTGAAATATAGAGCAAAGCTCGTTTATACACGAGTTGTTTGCGGATTTTGAATCGGCGGTATATATCTGGCGACGACAGCTTTTGAGTAACGTATAATACGTGAGTGTATGTTCTCCACAGACTTGCATTAAGATCGCGAGCGCGTGGGCTTTTAAATAGCCGGCTTGATTAATGGGACGCGAGGCGCTTTTTAGGGACGATTGAACGATCAACGGACATGAGAATTAAATTGCATTTGTTTATTTATTCGCTTGTCGCCGATTAATTATTTTTTTCTAATACGTACGTGAATTTCAAGTGTGGCCGCATATATATATATATATATATATATATATATATATATATATCAACGTCTTGATTCGTATCGTTGAACAATGTTTGTACTTATGCACAATTATACAGATAAATCCGGATAACGAAAAACTCCTCTCAAACTATCGATACGACATGTACAAGCTGCACCTACGGCTCGAAAAAAATAAACTCGATGAGAAGAAAGCTCGATTGGGAAAGATACAGTAGGAGATAACATAATAGACGCACATGAAGCATATATCAAAGCAGCCGATCTCCGGAGAAAATAATAATAATAATCGGCTGTGACGCGCACTCGCGCGAAACAGTAGGCCGCGCCGTTTCGATAAGGCGAACTTCTGAGCTGTAATGCTTCGTCGGCGCAAAACTGACGTGTCTGATGCGTGCGTAATGCTTCTTAACAATTACCCTCTCGCATGATCGCACGAGACGTTGTATAAATCACCTGCGACGTTTACTCTAGTTTCTCATCGCTTTCCATCGTTATACGTTATTATACATAGCGTTCTTGGACCGAACGTTAAAACACGCACGCAGCTGTTTCGTGACTGCTCCGACGTGCCGAATTGAAATACCCCGTAAAAAAAGAAGACGTTTACAAGAAGATGCGCTCGAGAGAAAGATGATATACAAGACGACACGGGGTACAGATAAGGGGATTTCGGAAAGCGCAGAGTGACGCATTCGCGCGCGAGGTGTATAAACAAGTCAAATTTTTGTCCGATGCGATGCCGAGTGTATATAATAGCGACGCGAGACGTTGTATTATACGTATATAGTAAATCAGTCCGGTTATAAGCTCGAGAATAATTTCCGCGGCAGAGGAAAAATGAGCGCGCGAGACTTTCGACGTTGTGTATACCGCGAGTGTCTGCAGGCGGTATATATAGGTGCTCGCGTTGTTTAGTTTTTCTTCACGGAGAGAAATTTCGAAGGCTCAGCGTTCCATACTTTCGAAGCTACGGGAACACGAATAATATTGTACTCTGTCCCATCTAATTACGAATGATTCGGCTTCGAATTCGAAATATAGATACTCTACGATTTTCGTGCATGTATGGACGCGAGACATGGTATTATTAGCAGTCGAATTGCGAGAGTGGGGACTCCGAGATTCTCCGTACCGTAGGGACTCGACGCTTCGCAGTCTCAGACCTCGAAACTTGGAATACTATAGCGTGCCGACTGTCGGCTGGAGCTCGAAAGTCGAAGCGGTAGACGCTTATGCTCGTATCGACAGAATTCGGAAAATTTCGGGATTCGGGAACGACGAAAATAGACTGCAAATGTACGGCCGCAATAACATGGAGCGCTGAGCCTTCGAAATTTCTCTCCGTGTTCTTTCGCGCTTGGATAACTTTTGCTGTACGTATAGACACATTTTTACACTTGTGATAACACACGTGCATCGTCATAATTTCTATTCATTTATTTATTTATTTACTTACGTCATTTTATTATTTATATCGATCTTACGTTTATATTATATCATGTGTTTGTGTATTTAATATATTTTCTGTTTGTAACGATAATCCACTAATTCCACAGCACACATTTTGGGTTTTCAGTTTTTACTCTTAATTTTTCTAATCCCACACCCTTTTATTTAGCAGTACCCATATTTTTTTTCAGCATCCCACGCATGTATGTGTACAATTAGATCCGTAGAAAGTCGAACCTATGCTATGCTCACTCGTAGGTTATTTACTTATTTTCTTGTTTATAATATATGTATGTAATTTTGTAAATGCTCACACGGCTGAATTGTCGCATGCACTTACCTAGACCCAATCACACGAGCGCATGAGCTGAAAGAACGTCATTTTGCACATTACCTCGATGGTGAGTAACTAGCTGGCTTGGCTCTTTTTTATTTATTTTTAAGTTTATTTTTTCCTGTACTTTGGAGCGCTAATCTCAGAGCTTTTTATTTAACTATTATTTTCTAAAATCCGCAAAAGTATCAACGATTTCCGCTCCTCGAGTACCGCATGCACTAGTATAGAGTATTAATACATGTATCATTGCATACGATGGCAATATTGAATTTCCAATCGATGGAGAACGCACGTAAGTCGCACGAGGATATTCAAATAATTATTCAATTAATTATAAAATAAAAAATTATATTCAATAAGTACGAGCGAAACCAGTTGCAATTAGAATACTCACCAATAAAAAAAAACACGTCCTCCCCAGCAGGACACGAGCGGCGAGGACACGCATCAGTGCATGCTGAGTAGCCGCAATCGGCGTCAGCTCAGCATCACCAACAGCATCATCGTCATCATCAGCAACGTCATCGTCGTCCCAGATCGTCAGTGTCTCCGATCAGTAGCCAAGTGGTCAGTCTCCGCGGTCCTTATGGTAGGTGAAGGCTCCCGTCCACCAGGCTGCTGCACACCCCCCAGCTGCGAGATCCAAGGGCTGAAGGGCTGGCCTCGCCGCTGGAGCCAGTCGAGCACCAGCAACACCTACATTTAGAAGACTCCCTTCAGCAGCAGCTTAGAACGTAGATATAAATCGTTATCGGCGGATAATGGCCGACCGTAACCGCAACTTCCTCGCGCGCGACAGCATCAACGAGCACAGCAACAATCACCACAGCAAAGCCGTGAAGATCGTCAACAACAACGAGTTGCCGAGAAAGGAGGGCCTCTACGCGAAGAAGGAGAACAGCAATTACCAGAGGTTCGTCGATTATCCGAAGAACGAGCTAGACACGCCGTCGAAGAAGGCCCCGATCGTCGGTTGGCAGAACGGCAGTCCCACCCTCTTTCCAAGCTCGCCGTCGGACGACCAGGATGTTCCAGCCGTTGTCAGGCCGATCGTCCCATCGGCTGCGGAGACACCATCCGAGAGCTCGGGTATCGGTCGCGACGACGAGGACACCGAGAACCTCAGCAGCATCGCCGACGAAAGGGGTATACCCTCTACCCCCGGACTCACCATCGACAAGAGCCTCGAGTCCTTCTCCCAAGACGTCGATCTGTCCTTGGCCACTGCCTCCAATCCGGACCTCGAACAGCTGGACTTTGAGTCACCGGTCGACAGCGAGTACAGAGCTCCGGCCACACCCGGAGACGACAGCTACCTCGCCTCGCCGAACCTCACCGTCGGCCTCAGTCCCACCGAGAAGCCCGAACACGATCCGGGCAAGCCCGACGAGAAGCGACATCATCAGAACCACGTGGTAACCGCTGCTGGTAGTCCCGAGAAAGCTGCTGCCGGGATACTCGTGAAGAGGCGGTACTCCGAAGAGGACTCGGGCGCGACCTTGCTCCAGGACTCGCTGATGCGCAACGAGAAGGATCTGATGCACGAGAAGGACTCGATCGACGACTCGGACGTCATGCTGGAGATCTACGACGACGAGGACGACAACAGCAGCGACGAGGACTCGAAGAAGAAGCCGAAGATACCCGACGGCGGCTGGGGTTGGGTGGTCGTCTGCTCGTCCCTGGTCATCTCGATGATAGCCGACGGCGTGTCCTTCAGCTTCGGTCTTCTCTACACCGAGTTCCTCCACGAGTTCGAGGCGTCGAAAGCCAACACAGCCTGGATAGGCTCTCTCTTCATGGCCGTGCCGCTGCTCTCCGGGCCGATAATGTCGGCTCTGGTCGACCGGTACGGCTGCCGGAAGATGACGATCGCCGGGGGCCTGATATCCGGAACAGGTTTCGTCCTGAGCAGCTACGCGCACAGCATCGGGGTAATGTATCTGACGTTCGGCGTGCTCGCGGGACTGGGTCTGGGCCTGTGCTACGTCACGGCCGTTGTGAGCATCGCGTTTTGGTTCGACAAGAAGCGCACCCTAGCGGTGGGCCTCGGGGCCTGCGGCACGGGAATAGGGACCTTCGTCTACGCCCCCATGACGACCTACTTCATCGAGGAGTTTGGCTGGAGAGGATGCGTGCTGCTGCTCTCGGGGACGTTCTTCAACATGATAGTCTGCGGCACGGCGATGAGGGACCCGGAATGGTGGATCCTGGAGCAGAAGAAGCAGCAGAGCCCGAGCTCGCCGAAGAAGAACGGACAGGCCAGCAACGGCTTGCAGGATGGGAACAACAGGTCGCAGGGCAGTCCCACCGACGAGGAGTTCCCCGGTGTCGAGGAGCTCAGGAGACTCATGAAGAGCGGTAAGGCCCCGGAGTATTTGCTGCAGAATCTCAGGACCAGCACGGAGACCAGGATCAACTCCGCTGGTAATCCGGCGTTCAGGAGCGTCGTCAATCTGCCGACCTTCGTCAGGCAGAGCGAGAAGGTGCGTGTGTGACGTTTGCTTTTTAAATCGTAAATCGATCTCAACGAGTTGTCGGCGACCTTCCAGCGAAATGCTTTGGAATGATACACGCGCCGCGGTTCCGAGCTCTCGCGCATAAGCTAACGAGTATATATGGATTTCTCGCGTACGTGCCCTTTCGCGGAAATGCCTGCTATTATTTTCCGCCTCTCGAGCCTTGAGCGCTGAACTTTGCCTTTAACCTTGTCGTGGCTCTCGGCTCTTTTTCTCGCTGAATCTTCTCGGACCTTGTCAAGGTCTTAAAGCCAGACACCGCTTCGCGGAGCTCGCTGATAATCGGAATTTTTGATTCGTGAGCTTTTGCTCTTGTAATGCTTGCAGGTTCCACTGGAGGTACTGGAATCGTTGTCGTCCAACTCGCGGCTCTACAACGTCATTCTGGAGAATTACCCGAGTTTACTGCTCTGCAGGAGTGCCTCGGATAAGAAGCTCGACGAGTCGAACGGAGACGTTAACAACAAGAGCGGAGTCACCATGTCGATGAGGTTACAGGACTGGTCTGATATCTGCAACCTGCACTTTTTTCTCCACTAATCATTTTTAATTCGCCTCTTACTCGCACGCGGCACGCACTGACATCTTCGGATTTTGGTTTTGCCTTTTATTCTTTTGTTTGCATCTTTTGATGGTTTTCATTGGATTTATTATTTTGGTTTATTGTTTGGCTACTTGGTAACTGGATCGAACATTTAGTATACAATTGTACACTCTTGATGCGCGTAGAATAGAAAGTTGTGCAAAATATACCCTTTGTAAATAAAACTTCAAGATATACGACTAACACAACTAATTCTAAGTCCCTATAAAAATTCTCATACTCTCGTAAAACCTCCTGTAAAAACTTGATCTCACAGCAAAGTAGTTAAATCAGTGGTATATATTTGGTCGACGTGTCGAGTCGAGAGACGAGAGGCCGAAATAACAAAAGAGCCCCCTGCAATTCTCATTACAGGCTAAAGCAAGCGAAGGACAAAGGCAAGAAGCAGCCGTCCCGGTCGGGATCCACCCACGCCTCGACCAAAGTCCTGGCCGCCCGACGAATGTCTCGTAAAGATCTGGAGGAAGCGAATCCCTTATTAGCCAAAGAACTCGCTCAAGCCGTGAGTGAATTTTCTCATCCGCAATATTATACTTACTGTGCTTGATCCGACACCGGGAGTATGCATAGCTATATCCGATTGTCAATACGCCAATGAGTGGTATTATAAGTGCAGGAAGAGCTTGATCGAGCGGTGTGTATACTATCTCGTAATATAGAGTCACGCCTCTCGATATAATTTCGAATCGATTTTCTGGCTCTCGACACGTGTGTATTATATCGCGCCACACACATATAAGTATGAGACGGCACGTGTTCCGTCTATATTTCCTCACGTTTCGCTCGTCGAGTAGTGGAGGAGTAAACATTTGGTCTTTCGTTGCGGTACCGTACAAGTATTCTCGAGCTTTCCTTATTATCGGACGAGCCTCCGTACACGAATACTCCTTCTCCGTTAAAAAATGTAAAGCGCAAGCCAAAGTCTAAAATAGTAAAATAATAACAAAAAATCAATCCACAGATCGCGGAGGCCGAGCGGGCCAAGTCGGTCTCCCGTCACCACCTCCCTGGTTGCGGTGCCGGTGTCGTCCGTACGGACTCGCTGCCTTGGCTACGCCGTCAGTTCAGCACCAACACCCACTATTTCAAGGACATCAGGGTGCACCGGAACTCGGTCATGTATCGCGGCGCTGTGCTCAACCTGCACAAGTACCGACTCCGTGCCAGCAGCTGTCCCAACATCTACAGGAACAGTATGACCACACTTGCCAAGGAGAACGAGGAGGTGAGGCTTATTTCTTCAAGTTGCATATATATGTAGCTGTACAGTTTTCTGACTCAGCCGCGGGTTATTGCGTTGCTGTTAATCGTTGGAGATCGTCCAAAAGTTCGGTGCACTGCTATAGCGTCGGAATGAAAAAAGAAACGTTTCTCATTCACAGAAATGGTACAGCGAACTGGTCGACCTACTGAGGGGCATGATGGACTTCTCGATGTTCTCGGAGCTCCATTTCCTTCTGCTCTCGCTGTCGACGATCCTCCTCTTCACTTGGTTCATCGTGCCTTATTTTTACCTTGCCGAGCATCTCAAGGGTCACGGCTACCGGGAGTCCCAAGCGGCGAATCTACTCAGCTACATCGGTATCACCAACACGATAGGAATGGTATATATATATTTGCATTTAGCGTAACTCGCTTATCTCTTACAATGCAGTTGTGCTTATTTTTTTCGAAAGAGAGAGAGAGAACATTTAAAAAACATTCCAGATCGCACTGGGCTGGGCCGGTGACCAGCCCTGGATGAACGTGACCAAGACGTACACCTGCTGCCTGATCGCCTGCGGCATCTCGACGATCCTCATGCCGATCTTCACGGACAACTACGCCGCTCTGGTGGTGATATGCTGCTGCTTCGGACTCTTCTTCGCCAGTAACTTCAGCTTCACGCCCGTCATCCTCGTCGAGATCATCCCTTTGGAAAGATTCACCACCGCCTACGGGCTCAGTCTCCTCTGCCAGGGTATCGGTAATCTGCTGGGCCCACCACTTGCCGGCTGGATCTTCGACGTGACTCAACTCTGGGACCCGTCGTTCATCATGGCTGGTGGTTGGATCATCGTTTCCGGTCTGCTCATGGGCATAATTCCCTACACGAAGAATCGCAAGATCTGGGGCAGCGGACCCGTGGAGATCGAGAGGGAGCGCGAGTGCTCAGCCTGAGTCTAAAAGAGAGCTTCAATCTCGTGTGGCGATCGTGTAAGCTATTTTTGCTTCTTCAGCTCTGGAGAGGAGTTTGAATCTTAATTCGCGAGGATGCGACCTAGGTAGACAACTAGAGAGTGGATTTGCATGCTGTTATATGCTACTCGTACTTATACCCGACCGAACCTGTAGCCTGTTAATTTTCCTCCCGTTCGATTGTTTTCCAGTGAAAACCGCGGACGCACACTCGGATCGGAGTGGATTGAGCTATGCGTTGCGTTTTGTCACTTCGTTGTAGAGGAAGATATTACGTTTTTTTTACCGGACTGAACGGAGATCGTTAGGATGCGCTGTCAAGCGAGCGAGTATTCACTACTGAAGTATGAATTTTTACTTTCTAAGGTTGATGTGTAGAAAAATGATTCTAGGTTAAATGGATTTCGATCGAATCCAGTTGAAGCAACTACTATCTGTATATTTTCAGTATTAGTTTACAGTAATTAATACGTAAAGCCGAATACAACCTCACAGAGTAATTGAATCCAGAGAATAGATTGAACCTTGGACTGGGTATTGTTCGTTATTTTATCGCATACGATTTTAATTTACTGTTTTGGGTTCGTGCTATTCGATTTAGCCACTCGTATTGAAAATTGAAAATTAACTGCAAAAAAGAGTAGTAATGAACGAGCAAAAATATTATTTTACTTCATTTGAAGAATATACAGTCATTCATCATTGAATAGGTAGTTTAACGAGCTTCTGCAAATTCTCAAGATAATTTATATCAACTGTTTATTTAAGAACATTAATTATTGTTGAAGAACGTAAAAGTTGCCAAACACGGGAAAAAAAATTTGCTAAATCGAACTGAAAGAATGAAAAAAGTTTTCCACTATATATTGACGATGAATGATTATCAAATCAAAGACTATAAGTCGCTTACTTCCTTCATACCAGTGATTTTGAGATTTTGTTCAAAATATGCACTACTTTATCTAATTCCTCTTTGTTACCTATGCTATTTGTTTGTATACTATGAATATAGTAAAAAAAGAGAGTCAAGTTTTCGTACTATTTTCTATAATAACGTTTGAATTTTGATACATTTTTATATATATGAAAAACACATCAAATGTAGAAATACAAATAGTGGAATATTTTTATGACTCTAACAAAATAAACGGTTTAATTTATATCGACGTTGCTTAGTGTTAAAATCAGTTTAGCAAATCTTTTTGTCGATGTCGTTTGAAAAAAAAACTTCTTTCTTTTCACAATAATCAAAGCGTTATTATAGCAATTTAGCAATTGAGTGAAATTCTAGATCGTTTTCAGACAGATTTATTACAATCTAAAAGCGCGAATACAAATATACTTTGTAATCAAGCAAAGTTCCCTAGTAAATAATAATGGTTATGCAAAAGTTCGGAAAAGTATAATAAACGTCCTTTTATAATGTTTCATAAATGTTTACTTGAAACAAAAAGTTCTTCAGCGTTCTAACTGACTTCTTAGATGCGACTCTTGTAAAAACGATGAGAACGAAAATGAGCGTATATCTTCACCGCGTAGTCTTTTTAATAAATTGTCCGGAGTGAATGTTTAGTCAATATATAGGATGATAATATTATCCGAAATGTAATTTCCACGTATAGAGTTTTGCTCTGTATATACTGTTTGTTTTGATTTTAATTTAAATTTTTAAAGTTTCGTTATTATGATTTTTTGTGATATAGATTGTGTTTTATCGGAACTTTCTTCTATTGGAATGAATTAAATTTCGAAAAATCAAAATTTACGCCATTAATGTCAGTACAATATACACTGTAAACGATCTTTTTGTACTGTTGGGTAAAAGATGTGTTCACATCACTGCGGCACGAAGAAACTTAAACTCCCTTACGGATTCACAGTTAAAATGAAACTAAAACAAAGACAGATCCAAATAGCGAACGAATAATCCAAATCACACTATAACCATCGCTCGAAGCGAGTACATCCCCGTTACGTATAGGCGAATAATTTGCCAGTAGTCAATTGTAATGAAAGAAGCGTATGCATAAACAGATAAGAGAAAGGAAAAGAGATAATACTACTACGTAGCTGATTGTTTACTAGTATATGTAAGGGTTGATATATATATTTATATATATAAACCAAAATGAGGCAGACGGCGAGCATTAATTGCCCATGTATTGTAATGATCATGTAAATATACAAACGTTTCCTTCCGATTTTTTTGGACTGGGGTCTCATCAACTCGGATAATCCAAAAGTCGACAATTAAAAAAATATAATACTGTGCCGTAACTGTGACTAAGTATATAATATCTTATATCCGAGTATACGATCGGACTTTAGTCCAAAAATTGCAAGAGGAATTATCAAACCAAATGTAATATTCTTAATTTTAACAGACTCCGAACTGTACGAGACTCTAATGTGTATAAAGCCTTTGATTTTGTATACTATATTATATTATAACTCAGTTAAGTTTAGACCTTAGTCAATTTTTGTATTTTTACTTTAAGCAACGTATTAGACTCTTGAAAATTTTTATTAGACACAATCCTGTTGATTATTGGTACGTAGGAACGGCCGGTGATGTTTTCATAAGGTGCGCATAAGTGTATATTATTACTATATGCCAAGATCTCGACGGGAGAACGAACGTCTCTCGTCGGCGTCGTATTATATCCGAGTAATTAACTAACGTAAACAGATAAGCGAATGAGAATCGGGACGAGTTATACTTAATGAAAATAAAAGAAAAGTGCGACATAAGCGTCGCAGTTCCTCGGTATATACAATCACGTTTAAACGCTTAGGTATAATTAAATAAAATAACGACTGAAGCAGGGCGAGGATGCGAGAGAGTGAAAACGCGGGAACGTTTGTTATATATTTCGATCGACTTTTTCTTGTTGGTTTCCGTCAAATGTTTGTCGTCGTGTCTGTAATAGATACATAAAACTGTGTAAAGTAGCGATTGCGCGCGACAAATCGTTGAGCGATTTGCTTGTACCCGGTTCCTTTGTTCGTTTTTTTCATAGATGTGTACCGCGTGAAGAAAAAATAAACGTATAGCTGAAAAAAAAAATGGAAAAATAATAATACCTTAGTAGCCCAAAGTACTCAGGAACCTGATCGTCGCCGTTTCGCTCCTAGTGTGGAGTATAAGTGGGAGAATTCGCGATTCGTGGTTTTCTCATTAGACGAGAGAATTAGAAATATAAAACACGAGACAAAGAAAAGAGAAAATAATGTGAAAGTTCAAATGTCAAAAAGTGATAAACTGCCCGTAGAGACTTTAGATTTCCAGCGAGTGACTCTCAAGAGAGAGAAAGAGAGGGGAGAGAGAGAGAGAGAGAGCGAGAGAGATGTAGGATGTGTAAACAACCAATTTTTTTTTCTTTTTGTTCGACGATGGGAATCACACAATATTATATGCGTATAAACAATAACCGTATACGATGTAATATCGATCGTTTCACTATAACGATGAAATCGTTGTTTTATAGTGAAAGAAAATAAATAACTCAATAAAGACCTTTTGTACTCTGTCTGATTTGTAATAAGACAACTTTTATTGTATAACATATGGAATGTTGAGGAAAACAAAGAAATAGTAGTGTTGACAAATTTTTCGATGATTTTTAGCTCTTCGCAGTGATGTGCGAGAGAATGAGAGAAAGAACAATCTGAAGTTACTCGCTATGACGACGAATTTTTTTGTACGATCACACTCGCACACTGATGCAGTTTCCGTATTTATTATATGTACTGTCTCACTTCCAAGTGATTTGCGCCTGTAAAAAATAAAACGTTCAAAAATCAGACATGAACGTGCTTGAGCAATGTAATTCAAATGCATTTTTTATTTGATTAATTTTATAAGCATAGATTTATTTATTATTCACACATAAGACGATCTTACAAATCTGTTAACAGTGAAAAAGGACAAGTTTGTTTGATATGTATCGAAGTTATTGATAATAATTTTATGAAGGAATAAATATATAATGTGATTGTTTTTTTATTTCGTTCTCATTTATCTGTTCTTTTATACCCACAACGATAGACATTAATACTGAGGTTTGATAATTTAGAAAGAAATAACGATGAACAGATTAAGATGATGAATTTTTGTAAATAGCATTTCACCGACGACATCTGAACAAAAGCATTCATGTTACTCCAACATTTCCTATTCTCCATATTGTTCAATGTTTCCAAGTGTTCTTATAATATACCTAACGATCGAACGATATAAAGAGCTAGCAAGAGAATGAAAAAGAAAAAGCTGCGAAGTTGTGTGGCGAGAGTATATATAATACTACACGACCGTGTGAATGAGCCTTCGAAGTGTTTCTCCCAAGAATGTACTCAGCAACAAAAACAAATCATTGTAACATTTGTACATGATAGTTAAACGAGAAATTATATAAACAACCATAACTATATATGGATATATATAATTATAACGAGAGGATCTATACCGCCGGTATGCTAGTTTACGTTGGCGATATGACGACAAATGTTGAAGAACAAATTCTGGACAAGCATATTGTATAATGTATGTACATACCTGACGTTCGTTTTGGATAATGTGTGTATATGCCCCTTTTATTTTTCGACGAATTATTTTATTTAGTATTCCTCGACATTACGTGCAATATTGTGTTTTACTCGTCTTTTTTATAAAAACAAAGTCTGCTTTTATATAAGGTTAACGAAAGATATATGTACTTATTAGAAAAAAAATCTTATGTTCTATTCCTTTACTTGCCCTCACTTCCAATTAATATGATACCATTTTTCATATACATTTCACCAACTTCAATGAAAAACAGTATAAATTTTTTATTTTCAAAAATACAAATATATCAGCAACAATACATATATCACTTACGTATACAAGTATATACTAACAGATAATCTTACAAATCTAATATTCATTCTACCTAAACCTACACAATATATTTATTAATATCGATGACTCAAAAATATTAGAACTTTCCTTCTCTCAGTTAATCATATACTTACTCACAAAATTATTTTCTCACTAAATAACGTTCTCCGAAAACCGCACCATATATACTCATCAATCTTATACAATAGGACAAACTTAACAACAAGAATAAAATCGAATATAATCAGAATCCGTTCTGCATACCGTCGACGGTATCCACCGAGTTCTCCACCACACCGTCAGATACCGGAGGGCTTGGACTTCTGCTTTGTTGCGGCGTGTCCGAAGGTACTCCAAGGGTACGTGCCAGTTTTTCCAAGCTAGCCGGAAAACTTCGAGTAATCGCCGTGTGTTGAGGTCCGATCATCGCGTCGCCCATCACTCCTAGACGTACTACTCGGCCGTGCCTGTGCAGAGTCATCGAGAGACCTGGAATTCAATGTTTATACGTATCACAGCTGAGCAAACAGATGTTAGGCTTTTATTTAAAGTTTGACTCACTGCAATTGCCCTGAGGCGGTTTCCAGAACACAGCCGACCTTATCCCGTCGATAGGCAGTTCGCCGTCCACGTGTGTCAACTGTATGGAGTAGCGTCTGGTCAGGTGGTTCAGGACGATTTTGAGGAAGATTGCTGGCAGACACGAGGTCAGGATACCCGAGGATGTCTCCGCCGAGGTGATGGCGTAGATCGCGCGTTGCTTTCTCCTGGCTTCGAAAATATTTTTCTGCACCACCTGGGAATTTATATAATCGCGTTTTTACAGAATAGTACATATAAATTTTCCGATTGTTCGCGTCTGAAGGTCATTGACAAGTTGATCGGGCAAAGAGATAAGAGGGCGGCGAATATTGATATGAAATCGGTTATTATCTGCGTGAATTCGAGTAAACAAGAAACCGACGTACTGTCAATTAATTTTATGAAATAAAATCAATAAAATTCATATACCTGCAGAATCTCCACCATATCATCCTCGAAATGCGGTGTGGTAGTAGGCAGCGCCAGGCACAGCAAACCTCTAGCCTCGCAGTCGCTGACATACAGCGCCCTCTGGCTGGTAAACTTCGCCGTAGCCAGAACTTCATTAGGTATAACCTGGCCCGAGCATAAGAAGTACTCCTTCAACGAGTCGACCGCCGCTGCGAGTAGAATCTCGGCATCACCAGCACCGCTAACAGCGGCAATCTTCTGCAGCAGGTCGACATCGATCTCCTCGGACCAGGCCACAACCTTACGCCCGGTTTGGGACACTGGACGGAACTCAGCACTGCTACGACGACGGAAAAGCTCCTCGATCACGGCGAACGGTGCACTTGCCAGGATCATCAGGATCGAGACCAGCTCTAGGCTTGCCTATTTGTGAGGATTTTTGATAATTGATTTGCCTTTGAAGGAAGTTTTGAGGTTA
This sequence comes from Muscidifurax raptorellus, assembly GCA_020010945.3. Classification (NCBI taxonomy): domain Eukaryota; kingdom Metazoa; phylum Arthropoda; class Insecta; order Hymenoptera; family Pteromalidae; genus Muscidifurax; species Muscidifurax raptorellus. The sequence goes on along the minus strand of CM052079.1, from coordinate 4,065,634 downwards.
GGTCGAACTTACTCTGAAGATCAGTGGTAGGTAGAACGACATGATGCTGACCAAGCTGTCGGGGTAGTAGTGATGCTCGTGTAGAAGACTGACCGCTCGGATCTCTCTCCAGAAAAGAATCGGAGATTTGAGGATGAGCGTGACGCCGAGGTACCAGAGCCAGGCTACCGTGGTTCGGGCGATCTCCGCTGGGTTAAGTAAGTTCAGCAGAGCTTGGAATATTAACGACCAACTGAAATTGCGTTTGTGGGCTTCGCGGAGGTAGATAGGCCAGGGCTCGCTTATGCTAAGACCTTCACGGCGTTGGTATTGCCTGCGAGAATCAAAGTATGATTTTCGTTCAATTGAGCGAATAGTACAATTGACTTTAATCCAAAATATTTGTAGTTCCTCAAACCTCGAGATCTCCTTAACAGTAGCGAACCACACGATAACTGCGATCTTGGTGCACTGCCACAGACTGACCCTCTTCTTCAGTATCTCGGGTCTCTCGGTCGGGTCGTTGTTGCACAAAAACTCGTTCCACATATTGCTGAAGCTCTCCGTGAGCTTTTGATGCAACCTAGGCAGAGCTGAAGGTTCAGCGTAAGGTTCGGAAAACGGCGATACGTCAACTGGCAGACAATCGTGGTGTCTCGCTCGTTCCAGAGGCAAAAAGTCACCGAGAGCCAGTTGCTCTTGATTCAGCAAGAGATGATGGACTCTGACTAGGAAGTAGAGACGCGATGAGGTATTCTGGCCGATCACGTGCACCTGCCAGGGCGAGTAACTCGCTGCTAGATATTTCGAGGTCACGTCGCTCACGTAGTCCTGTGGGTTGAATCAAGCGTATAAGTAAAAAGACGTATTCCAGAGTTCAACGTGAGAATACGGTTATATATGCACCTGAACATTGGCATCCGTGATGGGACGTCCCTTGAACAGACTGGGCGATAGGATCAGATGGTTGTCGACAGAGAAGTCGTCGAGCTTTTCCCAGGCGTAACGGTAGCATTTTGTCGTCAAGGCCATTCGTAGCAAAGGCTTCGTCGCGGCTAGGTGCACCAGGTGGTTCCTCAGGTGTTCCGTCAGTATTGTGGGACTTTCTATCAGTAGAGTGTAGATACCCTGAGATGAAGAAGATTTTTAGTTGATAACTCTAAAAAATCGACGTTGTATTGTAATTTACGTTTTGCGCTGGTTTAATATCAAAAGTCGGTGACAATTTATCTCGCAATGTACAGTATAGGCGCTAAGATAACTATTTACTAGAGATAATGCATCCACGAGTTACGCAGAAACTGATACAAGCTGTCTTATCGATTTTTATGACAGAGATTTATGATTTTGCTAATTTGCGTATTATTATTACGATTTACGATAAAAATGATGCATAATTTTTAGCTAAAAAAAATTACCTGATTTTTGCCCTGGTCAAGTATACTCCTTGTACTGCTCTCCTCGACGATGATACAGTGCGGGTAACGCCATTTGACATATCGCGCCCAACATCTTCTAGTCCACTGGCAAACTGTATGTTTGGATGGAAAATAAATAGAAATTTTCGTTTTTCCCTATGCATGGAGCATAATTCAAGAATTGGATCTACCAAATGTTACTAAGCTAAATTTGAGTCGATATCGCAACTGTTGCATTATTGCGAATGCGTATATATTAATGCAAGATATATAAGCAGACTATGTACAATACAATCATCGACGGCCACAATCAAAGAGCAGCGACCACCTGTTATGTCTACTACGGGTCGAGGAGAAAAAAGAAGCAAAAGATAAAGCTGCCGGTCGAGAAAAAAATACACGATGAAACTCGCATTATTATCTCGGCGTCATTACTATACACTGTATAACAAGCGAATAATCAAAACATTTTTTGTGCTTATGGACTTTAAACTCCCCCACATTTAAAAATCGTCTTCTCCGCACTGTATAGCTATAATCATCCGGGATTGTGATTAATCGACCATTGCTAGTTGGCGAAAATAATATTGCTTTCCTAGAATCGATCGAGTCTATATAGAGAAGCTGTTGAAATCGTGTAAATGAAAGATTCAGAGTATTTTAGGTAACAATCTGCTAGCACGTATATGTATGTCAATACATATAATGTGTAGATTCCGATTACCATGCAACGATTTCAGCGAAAAAGTCATTTGGCTAATATTATCGGCAATGCGATTTCAATAAATATTGCAATGTCATCGGCATTCATGCGATTATATGTACTCGATTATACTTTAATTTTGGGTCAATCTGTTTCGGCTTCTCAAATCGCAATTATATTTTAACTCTTGTAGAGTATACGGCAGAATACAACATTTTCATCGGATTTGAATTGTTAAAAAAAAGTTGCATTCTATATTGATAAAAATTAACTTGCAAAATATCATCCTTAAGAGAATGGATATACTGAGTATGTATATAAATTGGCAAAAAATGAAAAATTGAATTTACCTTCAATCGTTTAACGATTAGAATCAAACTACGGTAAAGCTTTAAGAATACACGGTATAAAACAATTCCCTAAGACGTCATGAACCATTAAACAAACATGTCTTCAACTGCCAAAATTCATAATTTTCATTTATTCACTGAACACGACTTAAACTACATTCTTCTTCAAACAGATGTGCAGAAGATGTTTCAAGACGAACGTGAACATTTTATTGAACCACAAATTTTATTGAAAATAGTTCTCTACAATTCAGTACCACACACTCGTTCAACCCTTTCACCAAACAGTTTAAAGTACAAATTACAGAACTAAATTTCAATTTTCCATTTTATTACCATATAAATTAAAGATCCACCCGAGCCCTCGAAAAAAGAAAGAATTCAACGACAAACCTACCTGGATAACTAAACAGCAGAGTAGGCAGGCAGACGACTGTGAGGAGCAGGGCGAGAAGCGAGTCAGCCAGACAGGCCAGTCCCAGCAGGCTTCCCTGCGTCTCCGCCATCTCCTCTCTTTCTCTCTCTCACATACGCACACCCAACGTATACCCGGACTATCTGTATCTATCTCCCTCGGCGATATACCGATCGATAAGAGAGACGGCAGAAGAAAAAGAAAATTAACTCAACCGATTGTTCCTGCGGCGAAGCTCGAGGAACGACTGGCACGATTCCGGGGCTTGGTGTAGACCGATACCGAGTCCGACCCTTGACCCCGCCGCTGCAGCAGTTGGAGATTACGGACAAGCGCCGATTTTTTTCGTTATCTCGACGGACTGCGCGTGTGTACGTGCATGCGTGATCTTGTCTTTTGCGCTTTCGATTGCGCGATGGACTCTCTCTTTTTTTTAGTGGGTTTCGAGGTGATGCGGGCTCGATTCGGTGAGATTAATGGAGACATTGTTGCGGAGAATCGACGCGAGTTTGCGATAGCCACTCGTTTGAAGTGGAGCCTGGATTGCGGATTAATTGCAAAGCTGTTCTTCTTTTTTTCGCTTGCTGGCTTGATGTAGATATAGGCATATATGGAAGAATATTGTTTAAAAATCGGCTTCGTTTTTGAATAAATTACAAAGTTTAGACAATATAAATGCATAGCGAAACGAGCGCTGGACAAAGATAATACTTGCGACGACGTCATTAATTTGGCTTACAATAAATGTCATGTTTGGCCTGCACTTGCTGTAACAATTAACGCTCGTCCGCGGTGATAATAACGCGTTTGGACTTGATAAAGATGCCGTCCTGATATGATTTTTAATTTGCACGTATGTAGCTTTGATAGGAAACAGGATTTGCAAAATGATCGCCTATACATTGTGAGTTATTTATTTATTTTAATATTTTTCAAAGAAAGGCGCATTATTAGAAGACTTACAAAACGTTGAGCTCGAAAGCAACACTTTTTCATACTCTGCGTGACTATTTGTACTAGAATTTGAAGACAATAACCTTATCTGATGAGTCGAGTGAATCATCGTATTTTATTTTCTCGCTTAATTTATGCCAAAACGCCTATTATCATGTAAACATATATGTATACTTGATGCAAATATTGCAAAATGAGAAAATTCCCTGAATAATAAGCCGAAAATTGATACTAAAGAATAGTAAAGAAGACATTGGCAAACAGGAAGAGCGCGTGTTGCTTTATCTGCATCACAATTCGACATTTGCTCATACGTAAAATAAGACGAAAGTATTTTAGAATGAATACAAGTTTCCATTAATATGTTTCAATATAGAAGGCTAAGAATCATTAAGATAAGTACATGAATATTAATATTCCAATAAAATTTATTTATAAAATGCTTATTTCAAAATAATAATTATGAAATTAGTATCAAAGAACGCAAGATAGAGCAAGAACAACAAATGAAGCAACTCTGCGTAATGTGTATATACATATACATAAACCCCATATGTATTGAGTTCGATTCGTGGAAATTCGACAAGAAATTATATAATCATATAGTTTATCGAGACTTGAAAATGTAATAATTTAAAATAAGTGTTAACTTTAGATGCAAATTAATACTGTTTCAATGAAATATAAAAAAAAACGACTTGCTAATGATAATACCGGCGCGAAAATAGATGCGATGAGTATATACGCTACTCGTAGTATATATGTTTGTTGGGCACAATGTTTTAATTAACGCCCCGGCATTGATTCAAGTGTAGCGTTGAAATTTACAAATCGAATTTTTTAAATTATGATTTTACAAGTGTCTTAGTTTTGCTGAGTTAAATATTTAAAATTAAAAGTAATAAATATAAGTTTACCCGAAAATTTATTTTGTATCCAATCGATAAAAAGTTAAATGTCAAGACGGCAGTATCCCATATGAATTAACATATAAATATATAGGGTTATATTCAAGGATCCGTATACACTACCCGATAAGAATATGGCGATGTATAATAAACTACAAATAAGGAAACGGCTGGAAAATTGATATCGAAGAATAACATAGACACTGGCAAACAGAAAAACCACCTGTTATGTGTAAAACCATTCATTTAAGTCTGCCAACCGCTTCTACTATAGAAGGTGAAAAGGAGACGAAAATATTTTTTATACGCCGCTTTGAAGATTCAAGGCTAAGAATTGATGTAATCGGTACGTGTAAAAGACAAGTATTGGATATAACCTTCTGTGTAAATTGGTACATTGAAGTAGTAGCACAATTGTCTATTTTATTAAACGTATTAACAAATTTTTCTCAACATTCCATCATATCTGCCATTCACTATTATAGCTTGTAATGCTGTCACATGAAATCATGTATTGCAAAGTTTATATTTGTAATTAAATATTTTTATTCTTATTAATTCTCCCATATTATGCTCTCAGTCCTAAAAAAAATCTTCCGTGTCCTTGTTGGAAGAAAAGCTAGTTCAGGCTCCGGTATGATGTTTTGAACACTTGTCTTCATCTCGTACTCAATGCCTCACCTCACCCTCGAAGATATGAAACTAATTTGTATAAGCGGCAGTTGGATCAAAGATAAGCGTAACCTTTATGGCTTTTATATGCAAATTAACATACTATTATTTTCTCTATTCAATATACCGAAACTAGATACCAAAAAATGTACACAAACTACTTGTCGATAGCTGTACTGATCAATGTAGCAAATTTTATTATCAAATTTTTCTTTTATTATATTTTGGTCGACATTATAAACACATTTACTCGGATAACACTTTTTATTATAATTAACAGGTGTTTTCAAAAAGTTATTGATTTATCGGTCTATATAACAGAAGCTCAATTTTATATATACTCATAGTCATTTTTGCTTGTGATTCTGTACCAAGTGTGGTTGCACTACCATAGTGATAATTAAAATTCCTCTTTCAAAGAAAAAAAATGTTAAATACTCATTAACTACTGTTCTTGGTGACACCTAACAAGTACCTTATTAGTGCGAAAGAAAATCGGTAAGTCCACTTTTTTTGTCAATATTTGCCAAGTTTTGTTATAATTGGATATATAGCCAAGAAGAATGGCATATTTTGCCAAATGACATTTCCGTGTTTCCACTAAAAATAATTAATATTCTTTTATTCAAACTACTTTTATTTATACAATTAAATAATTTTTAGGAAAGAGCATGGGAAGCCAAACCTTATACAGTCAATAAGAAGAATATATTCGTCACGTTAGTTAACTTAAATAGGTCTACAAATAAGCATCTCAAAAAGAAATTGATCGTACAGAAGTGGACGGAAAAATTGTATTCTGATTTTAAAGGAATATTCATTCGATTTTCACGCTAGAAAAAATATCTACAACCTAATATATAATAGCATATAAGGTAGCATATACAAAACAAGACATGAGTGACGAAAAAAATATAATATTACCGAGTATGGTACATCTCCTTGAAAGTGGATTTGAAAATAAAGTTGAAGATAATATACCGAAGAATATAACTCTAGTACTAGGGCTGACTGGTTCATACAAAATTGATCTTATAAAAGTTATTGCTGACAGCGAGAAATCGACTAGTACTTGGGTTAATCCTAGCAGTTCCATAGAATTTCCTGGTTTAACAGTTGATTCCGAAAGAAATACAGCGTATTACGATTATCCGGAATTCGATAGCAGCAAAACATTAGAAGAAGAATTATCTGCAAAATATTTGCTCAAAAAAATAATAGCCTATGCTGATTCAATTAAAATAATTCTTACTATTTCTCAAATTAAATTAGATTCAGATGATAAACATATTAGCTCATTGCTTGAACATTCTGTCGAGATAATCAAGAATTTTAGCAAACTTGAAGATAGCATTGCTCTTATAGTAACAAAAGTTGAAAATTTTGGTGATGATTTAACTGATCGGAATTCAGTTTCTGATGAAGATGTTACTAAGAAGATTACGGCAAAATTGATAGATAATTTGAAAAAATACTCTACGTCTGAAAAATCGTCTGCTTTAGAAAAGCAAAATTTAATTAACATATTATTGAGAAAAGAAAATGAAATTTATACTAAAATAGGTATTTTCAAAATACCTCAAAATTTTGGAGGGGAACTCAATGAAGCATTGCGTGATAATAAAAATTCTTTAGAAACGGTACTTAATGTAAATACCGAATTCGCTGTACACGATAGAAATAATTTTCTCTACTACATAACTTCTGACCCCCTGAAGTGTGAACTCTGCCTGGATAAATTGGAAAATTCTATAAAATCCGGTATATCTATCGGTATAAGAGAGATAGGAGAAAATATAATAAAATATTATGAAAACCAGGAGAAACAATTTAAAGATTTTAAGAAGTTACACGATAAAATTGAGTTAGGAATCAAGACTCTTGAAAATTTGCATAATAAAAATTTTTCATCGACTACAGATTTTTTAACAGAAATTACAAATCTTAAAAATATAAATATTGTCATACCGGAAAAGATAATTTTAAGTATCAATAATTATGCTGAGTATTTGAATTTTATACAAATATCGACTAACAAATCATCAAAATATTCAAATTTAACTAAAATTGATTCACACTCATTCCGAGAGCATTTTTTAATTTTAATAAACGAAGTTATTGAAGATTTGAGAAATTCCCAATCTTGGTATAGATTTTTAATAGATTTTCATACTTCTTTGAGCAGATATAGTGCACAGGAATCCCGCGAATTAATAAAAGATTATATAAAACAGTTAATGCACGAAAAATCAACCTGGGATGATAAAGAAATTAATCAAAATCTAGAATTCGATGATCAAAGTGGCATAATGCCAAATGAGTATGAAGATAGAAAACAGAATATCGGTATGACTGTGGAAAACATTATCACAAAAGCGAATCTCACCAACGCGAATCAGATTCGCAGCTCTTTGGCACGCGCAAAAATTAGCAAAATTAAACTGAACTTTTTGTCAACAATGTTGGAATCGTTGTTTTTCTCCTCCTCCGATAAAATGGAGTCATTTTGTTCGGATAAAAAATTGAAAATACAAGGCCAGTTTGTTAAACTGAGCGATATTTCTAAAGAAGAATTTTCTAAATGTAAAGAGCAACCTATAAAAGAAATCGAATTGTTTGCTTCAAACACAGTTTTCATTGACGGCACTTTAAACAAAACTGGCGCTGAAATTCAACTTTCCATCATAGCACCAACGTGGGAAATAATAGACAAGCCCAAAATCATATTGGATGGAAAACCCGGAGAAGCTCATGAGAAATCTACAGCGTCGGATATTTTTCTCGTTCCCGGAGATGACGGAAACAGCGGTATGCCTGGAAAGCCTGGCGGTCCTTCTGGAAGCTTCTTAATTGTCGGATCGAAATTCATCGATGCAGAGGATCTTACGATCTCTATGAGAGGTGGAACGGGTGGGCCAGGGCAGAATGGAAGCGACGGAGAAGCTGGCAAAGATAGTATACCCAATCCCAAAATTAAAACACGAAATGGAAAAGTCGTTGACTATTTGAATATATGTAAAAAAGTAGCAGACTACAAGGTTAAAGTCTGTTATGAATGCAGGGACGAAAGCAATAGATGCACAAGTGGAGGAAGAGGCGGCAAAGGAGGTGTAGGCGGGAAAGGAGGAAGACAAGGAAACGTTAAATTAATTAAAATCAATGAAGGTTTTGTAAATATCCGTGGTTATGTTATCGATGGCCAAGTCGGTTCTAACGGGGAACATGGCAACAGCAAACCAGGCGGAATAGCTAAGATTTTGACTTTTCGCTTGTGCGAGTCGTCGATCACACCTATAACAAAGGGAAAGAAATCTCCCAGTATACACGTGATATCTAATGAAAAGATGATTGAAAAACGTTGCGATGCCGAAATAACTGACAAAAGTTCTTTCAATTCGGAAGGCATAAAAGAACCCGAAAGCCTAAATATCCGTGAATCGGCTTATCTTATAAACGATTACAAAAACTACCTGATATCCATTTTGGGGGCGGACGAAAAAATTCGAGGGGAATCTTTAAAAGAATTTATAGATCAGTTGGACAAAAATCGACATTTAACGGTTCGCCATGATTGCATGCCACTCATCATCGAACTTCAAAACTTAGAAACTCAGTTCTACGAGTTGCACAAAGAGGTTTCGTTTTTACCATTTTACGAATCACTCTTAGCCAGAATCACCGAGCAGGCTTACTCTTTCTATCAAAACAAGGAAGCAAACGTAAAGAAACATGATGAACAATGGTTCGACGATAGACATAGAGCACTGAGGTACTTATACACAGCAACCTTGAGCAAAATTATTAGCATCCGTGATGACAAATCCAGTAACTTGATTTTAGACGTTGGAAAATATCTCGACGCTGCAATAGAAAATATTCAAACACTCAACGATAACAATAGAGTAGCAATGATGGACAAGGTACGAGAAGATTATCACGCTTCGTTAAATAGTAAAGTTGAAGAAGCTTTGCAGTTTGTTCCAGAAATCATGGTAAAAATAAAAAGCCTTATTCACAACGTGAATGCAGAAATAAAATTATTGATAAAAGAGGTGGAATCGCTGGAAAGTAAAGTTAAAAATCGGAAGAACGATTTGGAGGAAATGAACGGTAAATTGAGAAACGCAATTGCCATAAGAACGTTTTTGGCTATTCCAAAAATGGCAGGTCAAATTCTCGGTTTTGTAGGCCCAATCGGAGCAACAGTTGGAACAGCTATTAGTGGAACTAGCATGATTATCGAATCTTTGAGCGTGAGTGAGATAGACAAGGATAATATAAAAGCAGAATCTTTGCCAAAAGTATTTGAGAAATATATGCCGAAAACAAAGCAGTTCGCGGTCAAGCAAGAAATGTTGCAGAAGCAATTGGGAGCTATAAAGGAGGAATTCCAGAAAACTATTGAGCAGACTCGATCGATTCCTCCAAATGTGGTAGAACTTAACAACACATTAGCCAAGATAACAACAGCCGTAGAAGAAGACATTAAAGGTGGGGTATCGCCTGATAAAATAAGTGACAGTGTAAATAAAGTAAGGGAATCATTAGAGAAACAAGTACTCAAATTAGGAGCTGAAAAATATAAAAATGATTCAGTAATACAAGCTTGGTCAAAAAGTGTGGATCGCGCTGTTAATCTTTTCAACGTGGTACAAGTACCCGTTGGTCTGTATAAAGACATTGCGGGAGACAACAAGAAAATCGAACTAGTTGGTCGTGCCATCAAGGAATCAGGCGATCAACTGAAAAAGTTGGATATGCACAAAAATGAAATTTACCAAAGCATTATTCCACAACTCAGAGAACTGCAGAAACGTCTATCAAAGTCATTTAATAATTCTACGGCAGAAAAGTCTCGCGCTGCCCTCGACATAAGTAAATGGAAGATGCAAGCTATGTTAAAAGACGTCAAGTACAGCATGCACAAAATGACTCAAGGATTGGAGGTTCAAGAAGATATAGCTAATTTAATGGAAAAATTGGACTATGCTTTTACTATTATGATCGATATCTACGATCATGTGCAAGATTACCGCGATAAAAAGGAATTAACTGATTACATAGCGGATATTAATCTCAGCAGTGACACGGAAACTGGAATTAAAAACGAAACGCTGAAAAACGCCATTGATAATTTAAAAGTAATCATACAATCTAATATTGTATTAGAAGAGTATGAAAGGTGTGTATATGCAGTCAAACAAGAAGTATATCCGTTAGCAGCTAAATTCTTGGATGAGTATCAGTTTCCGTTCGAAAGTAATTTGAACGTCAGTTCATTAGCGACCGAGGCCGCGAAAATATTGAAGAACATAAGGAAACAAATTCGAGAAGATACGATAACAGTGCTAAAAGAAGATAAATTTTGGCACGACGATAAGCCTTTTAATACAGAAGATGATCATAGAGGCGCCTTCTATACCTGGAAGTATGCTGAAAACAAAAATGCCATTTCACAGCTTTTGAGAGGGCAAGAAATAACCCTCAAATCTGACATAACGAAGGGCTCGCTATTTTCCGCAGTCAAATTCCGGGAGATAGGTATTAACTTTAAATTTGCTAACGAAACGGCTGAAAGAGAATTCAAAAGAAAGCTCAGACGCTTTGATCTGAAAATGGTACATTTGGGCAATTCACAGTATAAATGTGACGATAAATTCCATGTAATTGTAAACGATAAACAAGAATTAACTATTGAATTCTCGACGACGAAAGGTAACAGGGTTTTCGACAAACTGAAAGAAAATGAAGCTCTTCTAAGTCCGTACGCTTTATGGAAAATATCGCTCATTAGCCTGAAAAATCAGGGTTTCGCTTCACTAACACAATATGAAAATATGACGATTGATCTTGCACTGGAAGGCATTGGCAGTTACATGAATATTACCGATCCCAACATAAATGTCAAAACCTGCAACGATGATTTATTAAAGTATTACAAGAAGGATGAGTCGATTTCGGGAATAACCACTATTAAACTGTTCAACAAAGAAGTTTTGGACGAGATTCCAGGAATAGGATCAAGTGTTGAGAATCAAAAAGGTCACGTAAGAAAGCGACGTGGATTAGACGATCGTGACTTCGAACGAGACATAGAAGAAGATGCATTTGCAAGTAGTGGAGCCTGTAGCAGCATGAAATCTTCATTTGTAAATAATATTTTCAATTTAATAGGAACTGGTTTAGTGGCTTACGAAGATTTAAATCCAGTTAACAAAATAAGGCAGTGGTTCACCAAATACGAAACGAACATTGATCAAGGATATGCTATGGTGCCAGAAAGCAACGTACCTGCAGGTATGAATATGTTAAATGTTCAATTTCCAGCAAGTGCGGAATTTCCGAAAGTATCCAAGATGTTTGTAGATAATGAACTGCCAACAGTTGATAACTTATTTAATGATTCTACGTTTTGCAATCATGGTAATTTATTGTTGCTGGATTTGTTGATTCGTTCGAAAAGTGGAGTAAAATATAGTCACGATAATTTAGCTGCTAAAGCAAACGCTGATTTAGAATATGCACAGCATCTAGCGTACAGTGAACACCCTAAATAAATACTGTGAGCAAAATGCAAAAAGACTGATATTAAATTTAAACGAAATGTATTGCGTTCTAGTAAATTTTATCAAATCATAATTGAAATAGCTTCCGTTCAATTTTGGTTCAGTATTTTGTAATGCTCGTTGTTATATATTGATGAGATTTAATTAATATTGATATGATATATTTTCCATGCCATATAACTTTTATTGTACAGCTTTCGCATTTTTATAAAAATATCATAATTGCTACATATGTGTATATATTATTATTGTCAATAAAAATATTTGTAAAATAATAAATAAAAAAGTAAAGTACTAGCCTGATAAAATTTTCATTTACCTCATTTTTTGTCTGGTTACAATGGGAGTCCAGAAGTTGGATCTTTTCCATTTGTCGTATCTTTCAATATAAAACTGATATATCCACCTTTGTCTCGCATAGGCCTTGGTTCGCGAACTACAACCTGTTTCAGTCAAACTCTGACAAAAATAACGTCTCTTTGAACGTGCATAACTTCGCCATAATAAATTCTATACAGTGTTCTGCAGAGAGTAATAAAATGACGGGAAATTTTCTTTCATTAAAGGGGGTTCGGTTGGATGTATATAATATTTTTTTCTTTACAATATGCAGCCAGTTAATTGAACATTTTGTCGAAAAATTCACTCAAAAATAAAGAAAAATAATGTATCGATAACCTTTCCATTTACTCGCAATTTTAAAAGAGTACACTGTTATAATCAAGGATGACCATTTTATACTTTCATCTAAGCTGTGTACATATAACTGTCGTAGAATTATCCTTCTTATATTGTTTGTACAAAAATATCAGTTGCATATTCAAACCATCCTACTTCTTGATACGATATTTCCAGTACCAGAAAAAGTTATTAGATAAGGTTGTTACGCCTTTTCAAACTAATATTAAGATGTTAGTCGGATTTGCATAATGGGCATCTCTCTCGCATGACCTCAAAAACCCGAAATTCCCGAATATAATTATGATTTGTAAACACATGCTTTGAATTATCGACTTATATAACGAATATCGTAATATTTCAGTGTCAAAAGTTGCGATGCAAGACGTGTATATAGCACGAGGGTCGCGTACGTTGCCTCTGCGTTAGAATGATACATTATAATAAAAGAAATAGGATATACAATTAATATGAAATTAATAAAGCGTTCACCAAACCATGCATCGGTTCGCCAAATATTGAACTTTGATCGTTTTCTGGTATCCAATACGCTTGCTCGGTGCGCGACGCATCCGGGTCAGTGTTTAACGCCTCTATCTAAATAGAAGCAGAAAGCGCAGTCGATAACCACGATTTTACCCGGACATTTTTTCTTCGCTCGTACGTGACGATCGCGTGTTTTGACGCTTGTGAGCGAAAGTAGCGCACTCACACGTGGCAGTTGATTATGACGCTGTTTACACAGTTACACGGACGCTGCGACTGAGGCGTTACATGGTGGTTTTGTTTAGGCGAAATAAGAAAATTTGTACAGAACAGTAGCATGTACGAGGAAACATGAAAAGTCAATTTTAAGATTTTCGGTCTTTTATTGATCAAATTTCTAAACCTTACGAACAGCACAAATACATGAATCGTTAAAATAGAATATTTGCAGGCGTCCGCGAGGACATGAAATTTTTCGCAGTATCGGAGGTGGATGGGATCACGTGAAATGCACTGGCGTTTTCTCGGTTTGGGGTCTTGAGAAAATGCGTCAAGTGTAGGGCGAAGGATACGGAAAAATGACGGGGTAATTGAACGTCTGATCTACTCGGTAATCACTTTACACATATTGCACAATTGAACGAGTTTTGTATTTATATATTTTCATTTGTCTTTCTCAATAGCATGCATCTATATACCACCAGGATTTGTTGTTGTTTTCTTCCTTGACTTGACTCAATTTTCATCGCTTCCTTCACGCGTCGAAACATTTCTATCGTTGGTTTGCTTTTGCATCGTCATCACTTAATAAATGTGCGCTTAACAGTTTGACGACTTATTATTCGGTAGCTTCAATCGGTACGCAGCATACAATCAAAAATCGCTCGATTAAGGGAACGCTGTCAGAATTTACAAATTGTAATTGTACAAGAGTAGTGTGTTGTCTGAATGTTTTGTGTGTATGTACGCCTCAATAAATGGCAGAAATGATCAACAAAGAGAATTTATCTTTATCTATTTATTACTTTTTTTTATTTTCAGGCGACGTAAAAAACAGTAAAACTGTATGTATATAACACGAGTTCTCATATGTTTTTTATTTTTATGTTGCACACTTAAGGCAATATTATTTTATCTACAAAATCATTCTTATGTTTTATCACAAGTTTCATTTTCTTTTAATGCGTATTTTTTTGTAAAAATACGATTTCTACTCTAAAGATTACTAGAAAGCGATAACAATCATACAAGGGTGACTTTTTCCCTTAATTGACGATTTTGTGATACGAATTTATACGATACAAGTATAATGTTATTAATATGTAAAACATAAATTTATTGATATGATAAAATGAAAATTCTTATAGTTAAAATAATACGTCGTACAGTACATATAATCTATCGTCACGAGGTTTTATTTTAAATCTACCATTGGACCGTTAAAATCCTAACAGCTGATTCCATTGATTTCATAATGATAAGTCTTGCTAGAATAAGATCATTAACAATTAAGAGTTCATTGCTTTATAACAAATTTGCCGCATCTCAAAGAAAGCATGAAACGACGAACAATAAAAATAATTAAATTTACATCAACCGATAGTTACAAAAAAATAATAATTAGATATCGGGTTAAATATTATTTTCCAAATAAGTTGTTAGTCGATTACAACTCGGAGCTTTTAGCAAAAATTCGCCAAACGTTATACAATCTTTATGATTCGCGTGTATATAATTTTTACATCCTAATGAGCTCTATATAAAAATACATTATAATTAAAACGTAACCAATTTTTTGTCAAAAAAAAATCGTAAAAGCAGTAATACGATCAATCACTAAACAACAGCGTAAATTTTATTATTAAAAGTAAGTAAACACTTTGCCTAAGGTCCTTACTCTACTTCCGTCTGACCTTCAAGCAACGCAACAGCCTCGCGTGTATGTAATTTACCGAAGTGCATGACAAAGCTAAAGCTGAAACCATTTACACATGAAAATGGAAATCATCACGACAAATCGGTTAAGTGTAGTCGAATTATCAAACCATACAGCTGAATCAACAGTAAAATAGCGATCATGTAATGAAAGTTGACTATTTTCCAGCAAACTACGAATAAAATAATGGAAATTTATTATTTTGCGTGTCGTAAATTTCTCATCGTTAGGAACACGTTTAATAATTACTTAACAAATCGGTAGTAAACCTACTACAATAACTACGAAAAACTTACAATTACTTTTAAGATCGGCATAAAAATATTCAAACCCAATAGTTTACCGACATTTTTGAAAGTAATTATTAGTATTCGTGTCTAGTTTGCTGTTTAAACATTACTGTTTATCGCCAATTCTTATTACACACGTCCAAATGAAAAATTTAATTATACCACAGGAGCATGTAACAAAAAAATGTTTCTTCTTGGTTGAATCACCTTGAAATCATAATTTCTAAAGATGATTTTCATTTAACAAGTGCTAAGTCGATAGCACTCCATTCTTATTATATGATACATACACGTTTGTTGTTACTGTATTCGGCACTCAATGCAAAGGTTGAAGGAAAAAAATAGAACGTTAACCCTTGTATTAAGAGTCGAGATAAAACAGAATTCACAACGAAAAGTTTAAGATTCGCCCGCAAGACAGTTACAAGCATTTGGTTTTCTTTATCCCTCCAGTAAAACTATAATCCGTCGTCATTGCGTCATCATTAAATTACTTCCATCATCGTCATCAACGGCATCGCAACCATCGTCGTTACCACGTCCCATCTTCGTTTTGTACCACAAAGTCCTTGCACTGACTCGGTCTCCGTATAAAAATAGAACTCACTTTGAAAATAAACTAGCTCTATGATAAGGAACGATTTGTAGAAGTGCCCTGAGAGTATAAAAGTACGAGCGAGGCATCCTGATCATCCCGGGATCGGCGTTTTGTGGCTCTGAATTGAGGCTGCGAGTCGTCGATGGAGGCATGGCCACGAGGCGCTACAGCTACGCCGCGCGCAACGGAACTTCTGTTCCAGCCGACCGCCGTGCGTTTTCACAACCTTGACGATGGCCTGAGGAAAAATATTTAATATTTAATTAGTTTTCAAGCAAGGCTAATTTATGATTGTGTAATGCATTAATAAAATAACTTTTAGAATTCGATTACGTACCATCATTTGCTGATGCTCAGTCGGGGTGGCATCTTCTTCTGGTGGAATGATAACTGGTTCATCTGAGTCTGTGAATTTCGAACGCAAAAATGTATTATTATGTCACAAAACGGAAATTGATAAAATTTTAATCTAAAATCCATTTATTCCATAAATACGTTTAACGAAATTAGCACCATGTAATTCAGACAAACTTTCGCACTAAAGATAATCCCTACAATAAATAAACGAAGACGATCCTTACAGCGTATCTCACCTTGAGCCTGGCGATGGGCGGGCCTAACGTTTTCGACGAAGAGTATGTCAGGCGAGCGCCATGGTGTACCGTAAGGCTGCAATCTGTCCACGTTTCTACCGCTGCCCATGGGCCCGAATAGCACCGTGGGACCTCTGGGTGGCTGTCCGCGTGCATTCTCCACGAAGATAATTTCAGGCGCAGCCCAAGGATTATTGTACGGTGCCCGCCTCTCGTGTCGGTTCAAGCCAACTCTATTCTGCAACCAGAACCGCTGCTGCGACCGTCTGCTTAGAACACCGCCACCTCCGTCCATCGACATGTCTGAACCATTGTTGGCCGAGCGCCAATTTGGATTTTCGTTATAGTTCGAGTGCCACATGGAGGAACGCGGCGAGATACGCTCATTGCGACCGCCGTTCGGGCCATTTAAACTGTTGGGTCCGTTTTGGGATTGATTCGAGAGCAGACCAGAGGTCGCGGTGGACGGGTAGCTCGAGCCCATACCTCGATGCGGACGGCGCATGAACGCTGGGTTCACGTTCATCTGGTTGTTTAGACTTGTCGTTGTGGCTGCAGGAAATAAGACTTCAATCAAAATTTCGTCGTATTTTTGACGATGTTAAATGTTCCAAATTTTTTTAATCTTTCCTGCTTTGGATTATATGAATAATAAAAATATAGATGCATATAGAATTTTCGTATTACCAGGCTACAAATTACTTGTAATTTCATGTATAACGATTAATTGAATATAGAAGATATGTTAAATGGGTGTATGTGATTTTGTAAAAAGGTTTGTTACTTAAAATGTCATTGAAAATGAATATATGCAAATTTTAAGTAATTTATAAAAATTATGTTGTCATCGATATTTAATATTCGTAAATTTAATGGCACGTAACATAGCCGATGAATGAAACTTAATCAAGGAAAAAGAAAGGGTTGCTAAAAAAATTTCTTTTTCTAAAAAGTTTCTGTCAGTCAACAGCTTAACAAAACAGTAACCAAACTAATAAGCCTCAGATGAATCAATACCTGCGCATAGTACCCCCAGCCCATAGAACGGATCGATCTGCGCGTTACGTACCGATGTTAGAGTTGAGCGTTCGCTCAGCCTGACGTACAGGCAAACAGAACGGACACTCGCTGATAGTGCAGCGGTTCCAGTGGTCAATGATCCCTTTGGTCGAATGGCAGCAATTGATGCTCACTTGGCAGGTGGTGACGTGGTTCAGGAAGTTTTTCGTCTCACGACAGTGAGGTAATGAGCACAGTAGCATCACGTCGTTTTCTTGGTTCTCGCGCTCCTGACACTTGTAGGCGTGTGCCAGTTGCTTGATCACATTGGGAACCTCCGCCGCGTCCTGACTCCACGGCACTGCGCCTTGCAAGAAGCGATCAGGAGGGACAAAAAGCAAACGTAAAAGGTTAAAAATTAGTTTACATTGGTTAGCGGGAAGCTTGTACAAGCGGTTGACTGAACAGATTTCTCGATTAGTATAGCGATGCAATAAAATTTGTTTTGGCCATTAAATCCACAACTATTAATTAAAGATGTGCTATCAATGTTTTAAAGAAATTTATCTTGATACAAAAGTATCGATTTCATCAGAAAAGAGAACGTGACTTATAGCTATTTTCTGAACGTTGAGAACAAAGTATTTAAAATAACCCCGTGTAAGCACAAATAATAAAGAAGGTTTTACAACTCCTCAAGAGTCGTAAAATAGTTGTTTTAAATTCAAAATTTTTAAATCACAGAATAATATTTTTTGTAATTAAAAAATTAAAATATTGCTTATTCTATATGCATCTTCTGTGTTGTGGAAAAAGCATGAATATTAAAATTTTATATTCGTTGTGCTACGGCATTCAAACGGGTGTCATCGTGGCGCCATACTTAAACTATATTGGATCAGAGAGACATCCGTCAATGTTTATCATATAGATAAAAGAACTTCCTTGTTTTCGAATGCTGACAGTTTAAACAATTCTGGTCGTCACTTGATTAAATCCATGTTCAATTATCAATCAAGGATGTTACTTATTCACGTATAAAAAATATCTCCTTATAATTATGCAACACCAGCAAGAAGATCTCCGGCCAATCGCAACACCCGCTCAGTCGTACCGTCAGCACGTCCGATCTCCCCTCCCCAGTTCAACAAGCAAAAAGCCAGATAGCCAAAAAAAAGTGAAACAAAAATAAAACGCAATATTTACTTGACGGTTCGTTACTATCAGTACCAAGTAATTGATTGTGGCTGGCCTGCTGTAATTGGGCAGCCTGACCGCGCGCGAACGTGCAGTACGGCAAGGGTGCACCTGGCGAGCCCATAAGGTTGGGCATAACGCCTGGTGGGGGTGGCGCCTCGCCGCCATGCAGTCTCATGTTACCCGCGGGGCCACCGTTGCCCGCAGGCCCACCACTTGGTGGGTTGCCTTGGAACGGCGATGGGTTAATCGGGTACGCGATACCCAGCGCCTCGTATGTTCGCCGGATGTCCGACATATTGTAGTACTGGATTCCCTGCTGCTGCGTTGGATTTGCTGTAAAAGTTATTTTCAGAGTTATTATAGCCTCATATGTAGTTGACAAAAGTCGTCTTGATAAATTTCTGCTGCGCATCGAAAAAGAGCGTTAGAATAGCATTGCAAAAGACAACTTACCTCGATCTTTTACAAGAAAGTAACACCGCTTGGCCATCAAGTCGTAATACTGTACCAATGAGTTGGCTGTTTTGTACGTTTCGCTTTCGACATTCTGTGCAATGGCAAGGCAACTGTTCATTCTGTTGTCCATGTTACCAGCTTGAGGATCCGAAGTCGTCGAGAGAAATTGGGCCCTTTAGGAGTAATTAAGATTTTGGTTTAAAAGTCTAATTCATCGACGATTTATCTTAAATTATTCGAATTTTAATAGCTTGAATTTTTGCAAGTATTCACATTACAGTAATTAAACATCCACGTTCGATACATCATTTATACATTCTTCTGATTGATTATCCGTCCATTTTAAGAACATTTTATAATTTATGGGATGAATCAATAGTAAGGAAATATTGAATGGATCCGCATTAAAAATTCATGCAGGAGCTATTAAAAGCTCTTCGATGCGTAATCCCGTACATATTCGTACATTTTTTTTTAAATGCAAAATATAGGTAGTACTGTTTTGAAATAACCGATGATACTTACATTTTACGTACGAGACGGTTTCTATCGTTGAAAGTGACAGACTTTTGCCACTCCTTGGACCGACCGGGCATCGGCGAGTTGATAATACTGCTGTTCTCTGACAGCACTCCCTGTCCGTTGTCGTTGAGACCGAACCGCTGTTGCGATCCGACTGCTGACGAAGGCATAAATTGACTGTGTGCCATCAGAGCGTTCATCGAATGTAAAAGATTCGGAGCCATAACCTGTTCCGTGTTGGGCATGAACTGCGATGGATCACCTAAAAAACCTTAAGTCTCCTTAAAAAACGTTCAACGCAACTCCAGCATACAAACTAATAATTATTATACAATAAATTGAACTAGATTTTTTTTTTATTCCAAACAATTATTATGCAGATTTTTATGTTATTAATATTGACTAATGATCCCACCTATTGGTATGCTACTGCCAGGCACTTGATCATGAAGCAATGGTCGAGGTCCTGGTGGTCTACCATACGCTTCAAACTGTGGACGAGCTGAGCCTATAGAGCTTGTAACTGGTATTCTCATAGATCCACCAATAGTTTCATCAGAGAACAAATTAACAGACGTTGTAGAGTGAGCAATGCCGGGTTGACTATGAGATTGAGTCGCTGTAACTGTTTAAACGAACAATATTTATGATATATCTTTTTTAATGAATCTCAAACATAAATTTGTTAACCCAATGGTTTCAAGTCAACTTCAATTACCTGGTTCACCAAAGCCATTTGATCCATAATTTTGTTGCATGTTCACTAGCTGTATATTATTAGCAGCTGCTGCTGATGTTGTACTACTTGACGGAAGAAATTGACTAGACATTCCTGGGAATCCTTTTAAATAAACACAAATGTTCAGCATCACAGAAAGTAATTGCTTAAATAAAAGCGAGAGGATAAATTCTTACCGTATCCCATTTCTATTTTATGAATTTCTTCTCTTAGAAGAGTAAAATACTGTGACCGAGATGTAGCTGTTTTGAATACTTTGCCTTCAATTTTTGTGGCTGCAGCAATCCACTTTGGTGATCGATTATCTGAGTTTTCTCCATTACGAGTATTGTGTATAAGTGTTTGATATCTGTATAAAAAATGAATTGAAAGCTCATGTTAGCATAATCATGTATGAAGTTACAAAATAACTCAGGTAAAGATTGCTTTGATGATAAAAAAAGCCTCACATTTTATATACAATTTGATTTCTGCTATCAAGAGCAATAGCATGACGCCAGTCTGGTACAGCAAGCTGACCAAAATCTTGCACCGGATTCAAAGCCAAGTTTCCACTCATAGGCATAGCAGCCATATTCATATCTACGTCTCTGTCTTGTGTTGAAATAAACCCAAATGGTACCATATTTGTTCCAAGATTTATTCTAGCATCTGTAAAATATATTTATTTTACAAATGTAATTTCTAATATATGACACTGAAAAATTAATAAGAAGTTTATATATACATCTAGATTACCAAATAACGATTAAGCCTTTTGCCATACGTATAAATACAAACGAATTACTAAATTGGTACAATACAACGAATGATAAAGCCTTTCTGATTGTTTTTACATTTACAAGAGGTAACGGACTATAAATCATACAACTATCGAATTGCATAATTTTTTGCCTGTAAGCCTTGGTTTTATTAAAATAAATAAGATTGAATTGAGATTAGAATTTTTTTAATTTTCAAGTATCAATTTATCAGCTGAATTGATTACATTTTTCTTATTTAATAAATACGATGAACCGGTTTAATGTTTAAACAGGTTTGATTTATTAAGTGTCAAAATACCATTTTACAATGTGTTATTTCCACTTTTGATCTATAACCTTGATATTTATACGTATTAGTGCTATTCTTATATTTAACATTAAAAAAAAAGATACAAGTTTACAAGTAAAGGATATTTGTATTTAACTTTCTAAAGATTATAACAAGTTAAGGGTGCATTGGCCATGGCAGTTATAATATTAAATAAATCAATTTAAATTCAATTTACCATCTATGGATTCAAACACAAATTAAACTAATGAATGGTATAGAAAGTATAGAATCTCAAATACACAATGAATAAAAATAGTACATTGTCTAACTAAGGGGAAAAATTGGCTTTTTATAGCGAGCATGATATTTTTTTATCTCTCATGCTAAAACTATCATTTATCTCAAAAAGCCACTTTCCTCCTTAATACAGTTTGCTTTTTTAAAAATAAAGACATGAATAAGCCCTTTGTATGTAAGGAAAAGCGGATGATGAATTGGACATTTCGAGTCGTCAATTACACGAATGAAAACTTTGCAAAATATTTAAAATTCTTCACAATGTTAAAAATGTAAAAAAATTTTAAGCCTCCAAACATTTTTTCGAAATTTTGAATTCTTTGAAAGTGTTTTTATGAAGTCATAAAAAACGGTCTCGCGATACCGGGCTGAAAGAACCATATTCCCTCCCGACTTCCAAAATGGAACGTGGTGCCTCAGTCCGTTGTTACGAATAATAGTACACCGCTCACGAGAGGTAAAATGGCGACTCCATAGCAACTATAAATTGTCCGCCTAGCCGAAGAATACATAGATTTGTCATTTGTTTACTCTCTTATAGGCATAATTTACTAGTCTGAGGAAAAAACACTCCAATTTTCCATTCGCTTTTCAGGCATGGTAAAGGACCTGTCCATGTAGGTATTAGAATAAAATATGTAATTTCAATAAAGAGTTGAATCACAATTAAAATTACAAATTATTAATGTTGATGAAAAATTGAACTGATATCTCATTCAATTGTCATCAAAAAATGGCACATTAAAATAACCAATGCAAGCTCAAGGAAATAGGTGGAAATAGTATTAATAAAATTTTATGGAATTAAGCTTCAGATGTTAATTAATTGCTTTAACAATTTTACAGCTTAATGGATAACTTTTTTACAGAAATGTTTTATTTGAATTTAAATTACTTTTTTAGAGGGCTCTATCAATTCTTTTCGGTAAACAGTCACTTTTTTTAGTATAAAAACATTTTTAATTAATTTCGACGACCAAGTTATGCATGTAAATTTATTTTTTATGAAAAATCATATATCAAGTTTGCTTTTTAAACTTCTTTAAAAATGGTTTAATGCCTCTCTGACTAGTTGTTGTAAATAACTTCAAAATTAGCCTGTTAAAGGTTAATTATAAAACACAGAAGCCCTTGATTTTCCACCTGTGTTTCCTAGTTATAAGCTTTCAACAACGACACTGACCCTTTGAGGACTAGTTTGCAATCAATAAACGTATACGTCAAAGTAAAAGAAAAAATCAATATAGCGACAAAATTTTTAATCCACATTTTCGTCTTGCGAACCGATTACCATCATAAGGTTTTAAGAGACCGAAAAGAAAACAGTGTAACTTACAAACAAATAAGAATTTTTGGCCGTAAAAAAACTGTAATGTTGGCAGTAATTAAGGCCAAAAGGTCATTAGCATCTCGCGATCGCGACTTGCTCCAAAATGGAGTTCGGAGCTTCTCCTTTTTGAGACTTATTACGCGATACGAGCACTGCGTGAAACAAAAAGGAAGACGACTCGCTATCAATAAAAAGTTCGCATAAAAAATCCAGCTCTATCTCTTTAAAAAATATTAAATCATAGTAATAATGAAGCAGTCGATTTCGCATTAATTAATAATGAAAAAGTGAAAGTTCAAACGCGCCCGAAAAAATATTAACTGCGCGAACGCTCGAATTTTCCCCCAAAAAGAGCTTAAAAAAAATCTGCACTTGCTGCTTGTTGGCTGAAAAACACCAGCGACGCGTCCTCATTACTCATCGTCCTCGAAGGGCCCCGAGCGCATTCTCTCTCTCTCTCTCCCCCCTCCCATCAGTACGATGCACAGCAGCCCCCACTTTTTACTAAAAAAAAGAAGAATAAATACACTAGTGTGTTGGCCAGATCGTAATAAAACGAGACTTAATAAACTCAAATAAAGGTCTATAAATCGAAAAAGTACACATATATATACCAGTCTATCGGGCCGAGCATATCGATTAATCGGCTAAAGCCATGACATCCCGTGGGTACGCCTGCCTCTCCTCTTTTCTCTCTGTCTCTCTCGTCGAGTGTATCTGTGTGTCTCTCACAGTGTGAGCCCCTCCGTATCGCCGGACACGAAAAATCTCGCGTAGCCTGTCTTCCGCGACACTAGAAGAAACCTCTCCAACGTTCTAGAGTACTTTGAGAACCGAGAAAAAGATCAGAGAGAACCTCTGGAGAACTGCTCTCTCTCTCTCACACGCACGCACACTCACATATGTACATGATGCATTTAACAGCCCTTCCTCTCCCACTCGCTCACGCGCACGCACACACATGCACTCGCACACTCGCACACATTATACTCTCTCCTTCTACTGTTCTACAACCTCAATCCTCC
The DNA here is from genome assembly GCA_020010945.3 of Muscidifurax raptorellus. Lineage (NCBI taxonomy): Eukaryota > Metazoa > Arthropoda > Insecta > Hymenoptera > Pteromalidae > Muscidifurax > Muscidifurax raptorellus. The sequence goes on along the minus strand of CM052079.1, from coordinate 4,041,485 downwards.
TCGATCGATGTGTTGTGTGTATGTGTGTATGTGTATATAGAGAGAGAGTGAGAGAGAGCGTACTCGCGTGGATGAGTCAACAACGCTGCCTCCACGAGCGACGTCGTCTCCACGAGGGCAGACAGCTGCATCTGCGCGATACACACGTCGCTTGCGCTCTCTCTCTTCCTCCCCCCACGCGCGATCCCAAAAAAGGCTAGAGAGAGACGGCGATAACGCAGGCGCTGCTGCTGCTGCTGCTGCAACTACGCAACTCTATATTATACGCCTGTCTCTCTTTCTCAGCTGTCTTTGTGTGTGTATGCATGTGTGAATGTATATGCATGTATATACGTGCAGGATTTTTTTTCGATCGAGAAAGATACGACAGGTACGCGTAGAAGGAGGAGGAAGATGTTCAGACTGCTCACCCAGAAAGTTGGCCGAAGCCTGCATGGAATCGCCGAGTCTCTGCCGTTTGTAGGCTGGTGGCCCTTGCCTATACTCCTCCATTTTTCTTCTCGGCTCACTCCACACTGCTGCTGCTGCTGCTGCTGTGCTACTGCGAGACGTCGCCCGTCCAGCTTCCCCCTCTCTCTCTCCTCTCTCTCTCTCTCTCTCTCTCTCTCTCTCTCTCTCTCGCTGTCTCTCTTGCCTTGAAGATTGTGTATAATACAGTTACAGCTGAGGCTGCCGCTGCTGCTACGACGACGACGACGACGACGTCCGAGGCGCGCACGCCTCTGTCGATTTAAACGTCTCCCAATGGAGCGAGAGAGAGCGCGACAACAAAAACAACACGCGACTGTCCACCTCTCTTTCTCCGTATATCCTTCTCTCACTCTCACTTCTGACGGAGTTGCTTCTCGTATACAGGTATACAGCTATAGAGCATCACGGCCATACGTATTCACGACACACAGTCCTCGTCTAAGGTGCGCACTGCGTGCGTGCGCGCGCCTGCTGCTGCCTGCACATTGGGTTTATCGAACTCCTCTTCTCTCGGCACTATTTTCCGCGCGCGCACGTATAATGTACATATATAATACCTATACAGCACTGTGCGTTCGACGTATGTATATGTTATGCACTAGCAGACGAGCACAGCTGCTACACGTGAAAATCCCTTTAAAGTGCTCGCCGTATTACCGTCCCTTCTTCTTCCGCTCTACTCGGCGACTAACGCGTACAAAGAGCTGGAAGCTTCTTCATGAGTGCGCCCGATGCACGATGTGGCCGCACCTTTAGCGCCTCACCGCTATTACGACGATCTTTCGTAATACCTGCACAGCTCTCGCGTGTGCGTGTATATAGGTAGTACCAGTACAATTTGCGCACTAGGTATACGTACGCGATGGCCCTTTCGACGTCCTCGCCTCTCTCTCTCTCGCCGATTCTTCTTTTTATGTAACCCTCTCTTCCTCGCTCGCTTCGCTATATAGGTATTTCCGTCTTTGGCGAGCAAACGCAGAGTGTATAGAGCGGCCCTGTGTACACACACTGCTGCGCTGCGGAGAGAAGCGGAAACGACGGAGACGGAGAGGAGATATCGCTCTCCGCTGATCTGGCGTATTATAACAAAACCTTATACTTTTATCTCCTCACTCTTTCCGTATGATTCACTCGCGAGAAGTCCGAACGACATTACACGAACGAACGAACTGCTCACAGCTGCTCTGTTGTTTCACACGTATACACACTACTCACGGGGCAGTATTTACATATACATATGTATACCCACACTCTGGCAGGTGAAACGGAAAGCTTCGGATGTGACCCACACCGCGTCTGACTTCATACTAATGAGGCACGCATAAGTATAGCCGTGCAGCAGTGAGGTAGCCTGCTCGAAAGAGGAGGAGACCGAGCGAGAGAGTGGGGGGAAGTACCTTATATACGCGTTTAGTTTCGTGTTTCGCGCGAGCTGGCACCAAGCCTCGTTCACAACTGTGAAAACGCAGGGGAACGTATGTACATTACCTTGTTCTTTTATTATTTTCGAGCTTTGTTCTTTCGTGCTACGTACGTACGGCAGTGCGCGGTGTGCGTTTCGAAAATATTTTTCCGAGTCTTATCGTGGTCACTGCACGTTCGATTCGTTTATCAGCCGTTGAACTCGGATTTCCGCGTATAAAATATACACACGACGGTACAAAGTGTATTCTTATTATATGCGCGTGGAAGAAAAAAAGAGCCGCGATCGGATAGTATGGAAGAAAACGATCACGCGCGTCTACTTATATGATAATCTCGCTCTCCTTTTTGCCGCAGGTTATCAGCTGATTACCTCTACATCATGCCTATATAGACTATAATCGTACAGTTCTTCTCATCGAAGCATAAAAAGGCTCGAATATAGAAAAAACTTGGCTTCGCGCACGTGAAGTTTCTGAGCACGGCGGCAGAAAGCGAGAAATAATCGAGAGTACGCAAAAGAAACGCATCGAAGTCTATTGTATACACTCCTCTGTGCATGCATATTCGGAGTGTAACGATTTCCTCCCTTTTCGCAACGTCCGATTTCAACTGTTGAATCATTCAGCGCAATCTATTCACAGAACGCATTATCTCCAATTCGAAGGCACCTTAAGCTCAACCGATTGGTCGATTCCGGGGGCTCGAGGTCGCCACCTACCAATGACACCTAACCTCTTCCGTTACATCCCGATTCCATTGGTCGGAAGCCTCGTTCGCCTAGACGGTTTCTACGTAGCTTGCGGAGAGAAGTCAGCAAAGCTGTGCCCGTGTATAGGTCCCTGCACTTACGTGCGCGCGCGAGCTCGACACAACATAACGGCCCGTAACCCACTTATATGCATAGCCTGATATACGTCAGATATATGTGCGTGTATAGGTGGGGGGCAATTAAATTTCAGTCTCTCTCTCTCTCTCTCTCTCTTTCGCTTCTCAAGACCACTCGCACCTATGCATACACCTACCTTCCACTTCCTACAAACGGCCCTTTCTTCCGTTCCCTTCAATTTCCGACGCAGCTGTGTGCGTTTTATATATATATATGTAAACCGTGTATAGATATATATGGAGCAGCAGCGCGCAAGCGCCACTATTGATTTCAGGGCAGCTATAGGTACTTGTATATACTTATGCTATAACTAATACTAACTTGCAGCTCGTACTCGGTGTGTCGCAGCGCGGCCGTTCGCTTTCCGTTTTTCTCCGTTTTGGGGACTGATTAGGCCCTTCGAGAATGTTTCCAGAGCCTATATACCCGTATATATATACAGGCCTTTTATTGAACATGCCTATATACTACTATACAATACTGTACAGAGGGTATATTTAGGATGAGTTTGAAGGTAGAAATCTATATACTCGGATAATACGTTGTACCCCGTGTAAATCCCAGCAATATCCGTATAAAGTTTTGCGAGTATTAAAGTATAGGAACAATAAAAGCTCTTTGAAGCCGATTTGGAGAATTTCACCTTCGAGAAGCGAAGCGAATCAAAGACTCGTCGGGGGACTCTTAGGGTCTCCCCGAATTGCTACATCAGGTATACCGGACTGAGAAGGGATGATTTACCTACGCTGCGGTCGAGCCGAGTTTATTTGGGTCCAGTACCTGGAAGACGGCTGTGTATACTGCCTTCCTTGAGAACGAGGTCTTCGTGTGGCTTCAGTTTGTCCGAGAATTTTGTTCACTTCGAAAGCTATACTTTAACTTACTGAATTATTTTTCGTTCGCTGACAAGTATACATTTTGTTTTACGTCTGCGTTTCTCATCGGTATTAGATAAACGAAGCTTAATTTATTTCGCATCAAAGTTTCAAACTGTCTTCTAATGCAACAGCCGATACTGTAAGCTTCTGCTTTATTCATTTCGGTTACCCTAATGTTTCAGGCAGCTATATAGCTTTGCGTTTATATTCGATTTGCTATAACGAACTCAAAAGACGTAATTGTATAATGGTATAACAGTTTGCATTGATAAAAAGTTACACCATTACTTTACAGTTGAAATGCATCACGTTAAATAAATTACACTAAAAATTAATACATACGTATTTAATTAAATAATTTAAAACTAAATGCGCGAACCTTAATCTGCCTTAATTAGAATCCTATATTGTATATATATATCCTGAGTTTCTCGCACAGTTTGTATAAAACATTTCGTAGAATAAAATCTTCAAACGCTTTTTTAACGATCTTCTTTTTAATGTTTCGTAAAATTTTCGGAAATTTTTTTACGGCATTCGGAGACGCCTAGATGTCATATATCTTATCACTTTCGGTCCCTTTTTTGTGTAACTCGTAGGAAAAACTGCAGCTTTATGTAAACACGTGTGCGCATGCAGAGATATAATGTATATCTTAGATCTAAATTATACTCCAGCGACGTGGATTCAAATTTTCAACGATGTAATGAAGAAACGAATGCTACGTTCGATGCTATTCAAAATTCAAAATCTAGTAAAAACTCGATGGATTTCCTGCTAAATTATGCACCAACAATAATTCCCTCATTCAAATTCGAATGAATCTTCGTATCCGTGACGCTGAATGTTTCATCGTCAAAAGCTGATGCCGTCAAATGTAAAATCTATTTCGGCTTGAACGTTATTAATATTTACCGACTGATTTATTAAGCTCTCCCCTTGCGCGAGAGGTCGATAACGCCGCGCGATTCGAGAGAAGAGATACGTAAATTGAAAAATCAAAGAATCGATTTTGCGGATATTCTCTTCCTCTCCCGTTCATAACTACATAACAATCGATTATGCATATAGCAACACATTATACTCGTGGATCGATATTGATCTTTTAAATAGGTTATAGCTTAAACATGAGAGGCTCCGTTCACCAACCCCCAAATACAGAATAGACTGATTTGTTAGGTATAGGGCAATTGTTTCTCGTTATGTACATCCAAACATTTAGTGTATCGTTCTATTGGCCCGGATACAAAATAACCTGAATATTCGGAATATCGGCCATGACATTTCAAATTAGTAAAGAAATTTCAGTTTCGTTTCGCACAGCAGGTGCTTGAAAAGCGAAAATTCAGCCACACAATGCTAAACCTCTGTGACCCCCTACCCCAAAAAAGTCCCTTTTCCCATCATACGTACATATACCAAGCACAGAAAGACCAAAAAAAAACCTCATCCTGCAGGTGCTGGCGGCCACAGATTTCCTATACAGGTATACAAGTGCCTCGTGTGCAGTGCACCCATCTGGCATGTGTATGTAGGTATATATACATATATAGGGGGGCGGTTTCAACCACACACACACACACACGCGTCTTGTGCAGAGTCCCTTTGATGAGCTCGGAGGGTCGACGCTCTCCAAGAGAGAAGTTACTGCATGCTGCTGCTCTGGAGAGGTTTGGAAATGCAGAAGAGGATCGATATGGTTGCGGAGAATGAAAAGTTTTCATTTTTAAAAGGTTTTAGAGTGAATCCAGCCTAGCTTTCTCATTTACTTATGCATCGAGCTATGCGCTAGCGCTTCGGTTGATATACTTATATGATGAGCGGATAAGTTAATAAAAGGTCATTTTTGCTAGCGTGATCGAAAATTCATAAAGCAGAGGAATAATCGAGCGTCGACTATTAGATAAATTACTTTTTTTTTTTAATAGTCACGAGTTATAAATACGCGCTGTTAACGCTTTGAAAATCACATGGAAAAATTTATTCGAAGAAGATTCGCACGTGTGGTTATTTTTAATGCAAAAAGGAAGCTCTGTTCTGAGGCGTTGATTTTTTACTTATTATCAAACCATGAATATCTTGAATTTTTATAACGTGGAATTTATACGTTAATGAGTTAATTTCATTAATTGTAATGGATGTAAAGCAGCTTTTGTCTTCTCGTTTTAGATAAAACAAGCGTTTTACCTAAAGTTAGAAAAATTTCATAACAAACACCAAAAGTATATAATCAAGGCAATCCTATCTACGCGTGTCCAACACATTACTCAACTCTCCCCATATCTCACTCAAGCCAAATTAAAACTATCATGCGTTTTATGTTAACAGATACCGAATCGATTAAAAAAACGGAGCTAAGCTAGGAGTAAAAACCATGCACTCCCCTCTAAGAAAATGTAAGTGCAGTCAATCACATCAATGGAAAAAACAATCGAGCTTCAAACTATGTATATATACGTATGCAAATATATAGAACCCTTAGTATTTTTAAAAGTCAAATCGATACACTCCGATCTAATGAGCCAGAGCGAAGAGATAAAACTATTTCTATTTCAAGACTTTCGGAAGCTTTTCCACGAGTTTACAAACACTTTCCGGCAAAAGCCATGCTCCCAGAAATTTCCACGAAAAGCGCGACGTTACATCACCACAACAATGGCCCGATATACATTCCGGCAATAAGCCGAACGTATTTTACAATCACCAGCATTAACTCATACGAAATAAGCCTCGGGCGAGCAAGCGCGCGCGTGTATATCAAAATACTTATATATAAGTATTTAAGAGTCCACGCGCTCTTTAAAAACGGCCGTTTGAAAGTCGCACTCGCCCCACCATCGCATTCCGTATATCTGTACACGCATCGACTTGACGATTCTCCACTGGACGGTCGGCGCGTGCGGATGTCACGATATGTCGTATGGAAAGTGATATGGTAAGTATGATGTACATATGCACATATATATATATATATATAAAGTATTATATATTCCAATTTCGAAATGTCTATCTCGAACTTAACCTAAAAAACGCTGGTTCTGTATTTACAAACAGGCGTTTCATTTCCTCCAAAGCCGCCGTCCGCAAAAAAAGTGTCATGATTGAGCAACAATGTGATCCCGTGATTGGAGAGTAAAAGAGAGATCAAGCGGACTCCATAAGGGTGACCTCATTCTCAAGGCCAATATACAGCGCTACTAAAATATCTCGAGTATAGCGCTCCACAGTAGTATATACTTACGTATTTCTTCGACAACAACCGACTAGTCTCGCGGCTGGAGCCGCACTACTCTCTCTCTCTCTCTCTCTTTTTTATTCTACTCATATGAGTGCAGATATACTTAGGTACTTACATATAGTTGGCTGCGCTTCGTCATCGAGTATAAGGTGAGTCTGTGCATCTGTATAAGCGCAATCGCGTAGAGACGCTCGGAGTGAGCGCATACTTTTAGGCGCCGATCGATCTGTTTATAGTTTTATTTTTTCGGGCGAGAACGCACCTGTTGCGCTTCGATGTATATATAGTGAGGATCATATTATACGTGCATATGTATTTTACGGCGGGATTCGATTTGAAGTATTGTATATGTGTGCCGAGTTCGAAGTGCGTTTTTTTTATGGGATAGTGTGCAGTGCTCGAAGGATCGACTTGCGTCATTTAGAGGCGAAGGATAAACGAGTTTCGCGCGTTTTACTGCTCACATAGTGTTTTAAAAATAGACGAGCGCGCGGATTTTTTGCTCCACGGAATTTTCGGACGTTTGCTGGAAATATGGCTGATTACACAAAGCTGGAGGTTTGCTTTTTGCATAAACAGATATTATATAGACGCTGCAAAATGACTGGTCACTTATCATAATTGTTTTTGAGCGTCTCTCACCTTGAGTTCTCTAGAACAAAATTGCATTATTATGCATAGTATAGCGTTCTGTTACAAAACGTGGATATTTTTCTATTTATTGCAGATCTGATATCGTTTGTTACATGGATTTTGTTAATGGTTCAGAGGAAGAATGTGATTGTTTGAAACTATTACCGATTTTTAATTGATTCTAGATAATCAATAATGGGTTTTTTTTGGCTCATGTTTTTAATTTGTAGTGTTAATCATCTATCAATTCCGATTGATTTATCTATTAGATTCTTTAATGAAAATATGCATTGTCAGTTGTTTTACTAAATCTACAAGCATCTTTATTTTTGGTGAGATAATCTGATTGATAATGAATGTCCTTATCAACGGCTAGCTGGGGTGTACTTATCATATGTCTCTTGCTTAATATTTCATGCTTCAGCTGTTGAGTCAATCAGTTAATATTCTTTGTTGGAACGGGGAGCATCAATTGCTATCTCTTAAGTACATTGACTATAAATATTTCTTCTACAGTTGCAATCAATCATGGAGACTGATCTGGCCAAAATGGATGAGAATCCGATAGAGGAGAAGTCCAGGAATGTCCCTGAGTATGTCACACAGTACACCACTGAGGAAAGTGCAATGTCCCATGACTCGGAGTACGATGATTTCCTGGGTGTACCCGAATCAATAACAGTAAATGAAAATGGAGAACCTGTTAGCATTGAAGAAATAGCTGAGGATAATTGTGACAAAGGTGAGCATTGCATTCTAAATTTGAATCAATTTACACCAAACAAATGTTAAATTTTCGTTTTTTTTTGTCTGCATAGATTTGCAGAGGGTTTTACCATTCATCACAATTCACAATGAAGCTGTCAAATTTAAAAGCCAAAGTCGTAATATATTTATACCTGGCGAGGATGTGTTTGCCAAAGTCATTGATATTGAACGTAGTGTCACAGCACATCCTCTTAATCCAAATTTGTATACAATTGAATTCACACATGGTAACTTTACATGGACAATCAAAAAGCGATACAAGCACATACAAAACCTACACAATCAATTAAAAATCTACAGAGCAAGTTTAAATATACCTTTTCCCACCAAAAGCCACAGAGAAAAGAGACATAGCTTCAAAACTATGTCGAATTTTAAAGGAAAGAAAAGGCGCAGAGGTGCTTTACCAAGGTATGCAAAATATAAACAAAAAATTTTAATTAAATAAACTTTTCTTTCAATTTTAAACATGCATTTTATATTTCTAGGTTTCCTAATAGACCTGATGTTCTTATACCTCACGAGTATCTAAATCACAGAATGAAAGCTTTAGAGGAATATCTAGATACTTTATTAAAAATAGAAATTTACAAAAGACATCCAGAAACCGTAAGTAAATTTTGTTTTAAAAACAAACTTGACTAGAATAAGAACATTATTTAAATTCAAATTGCAAACATTTTGATTTTTAGATAAATTTTCTGGAAATTTCTCACCTGTCGTTTGTTAGGGATTTGGGAGAAAAAGGCAAGGAAGGTTTAGTCATGAAAAGAACAGGTTCTGAGGCAAAATCTGGTTGTAATCTCTGTGGCTTGCTCCAGGGCATGTTCTGTGTCAGGTGCAGTCATTTCTGTTCTTCAATGTGTGGCACATGGCATAAAAGACATCTTGTAGTCAAGGATACATTTCTGGCATACATAAGTCCAAAAGATGGAAGGATAAAGTCTGTGATTCTCATGGACAATCGCTTCGAGGTTAGCTCTGGCATGTATTCAACTGGTCTGAGAAATGGCCTGCAGATAGTAAATCTCAGTAGACATATCGTCATTAAGTGTTGGACTCGAAGAAAAGCTAAAGAATGGCTGGAGCATATACAGCAAATAACACAGAACGAAGGTACAAGAATTTTTGTATTTTATTTTAGACAACAGTTAGATATTAGTCAATATTTGTTTTGTATTATTTTATTGTAGGTAGACCATTTATACAAACAAATCCCCATAAATCCTTTGTTCCATACAGATGTCCCATATCTGCAAGTTGGTTTGTTGATGGTTCCAGTTACATGTCAGCTGTAGCTGATGCTTTGGAAAATGCTACAGAAGAAATATTTATTGCTGACTGGTGGCTCTCTCCTGAAATTTTTATGAAAAGACCAGCAATTCATGGGGATTACTGGAGATTAGATAACATTTTGCAACGAAAAGCTGTGAGTAATATTTCAGTTCATGCATAATTATTATTTTTCTTTGTTGATAAATATTTTAATGTCGATTGCTATCCGTATGCACATTAAAGGATATAGGTGAGGTGCTCTATATAATTAGAATAAATTACTTGTTTACTTGCATGTAGCATTATCTTTTATTTACTTACTTACTTTTAGCTAGCAGGTGTCAAGGTCTTTGTGATGATCTACAAAGAGGTAGAACTGGCTCTTGGAATAAACAGCTTTTATAGTAAGCAACGTCTTGTCGAAAAATGTCCTGAAAACATCAAAGTTCTGAGGCATCCGGATCACGCGAGGGTCGGCGTATTCCTCTGGGCTCATCATGAGAAAATCGTCGTTGTGGATCAAAGCGTCGCATTCCTCGGTGGTATTGATCTCTGTTATGGACGTTGGGATAACAGCGAGCATCGGTTAACAGATATAGGTAATTAGAAGATTTATTTTAGAACCATTAGTTTCAAGAAAACATTATTAGGTCTATTGAAAATCTTATTTTTTTGCAGAGTTTACAAATGTGTCTACAATTTACATACCATCAAAAGGCAAAGTTATTAGTACAAGCAGCAAACGATATAACGAAAGTAATGTTCAAAACCATGTACTTCTACCTCTAGCTATAGCAACTAATACTATAGCAATGGCTACGACTAAATGTATACCAATATTGTGAGTATTTCAATTTTTTTTAAAATCTATAAAATTAAGTGAAAAGAGTAATATTTTAAAAATATTTGCAGACCCTTAATTGGTAAAAAATGTCAAAAGAAACCGATTACACCTCAGCAAGATCTCAAAGATCCCATGTTTATCTCTCCACCACAAGGTTTTGAACATTTAAAATGCAATACACCTGATCCCCAGAGAAAAAATTTGTTTGATATGGCGAAGAACACAGTCGACAACATAAAACAGAACGTCAAAATAAAAAGACGTGAGTGGATCAACATGGTTTATAATCCTAATGAAGCTGATAATAGCAGTGATGAAGAGACTGAAGACACAGTAGATAAGTAAGTTAATTTAATTCATAAATAAAATATACTTATTTCTATTTTTATAGTAACAGTTATGTAATAATTTTTCTTTTCATTAACAGTGCCACTATGTTAACCCCATTGGACGAAACTGGCGAGCCTATGCTATACCGATCTGGAGACGTGCTCGAAATACCACGTAGTTCGAAGCTCTGGATCGGCAAAGACTACGTCAATTTTATTGTCAAGGACTTTAACAATCTTGAAAGTCCGTATCAGGATCTCGTCGACCGAAGTACCACACCGCGTATGCCTTGGCATGATGTAGGTGTCATGGTTCAAGGTGCGAGTGCACGAGACGTCGCTCGGCATTTCATTCAAAGATGGAACGCAATAAAGGTGATAAATATTTATTTTTAAAATATCACTGGAATTTGATTGTCAATATGCATTATACATTTATATTTTTAACAGTTGGAGAAAGCTAAACAAAACGCAACATATCCATTCTTATTACCAAAGTCATACAAAGATTGTAAGAACTACGTTCCAAACATAGGCGTGAGCCAATTGCACAACGTGAAATGTCAAGTATTGAGATCCGTGAGTTCATGGTCCACCGGTTATCTTGAGTCCGACACCGTAGAACAAAGTATTCACGAAGCTTACATTCAAGCAATCGCTAAAGCAGAAAGATATATTTACATTGAAAATCAATTCTTCATTACCCTCTCGACACTAGATAATTCAGTAGTCAAAAATCGTATTGGTGAAACTTTACTCAAAAGGATAATTCGAGCTCACCGAGAGGGCTCGGTGTTTCGCGTTTTTGTAATCATGCCACTATTGCCTGGTTTTGAAGGAGAAGTTGGGGGACCATCGGGTTCGGCGCTTAGGGCAATCATTCACTGGAATTACGCATCCATATCAAGGTTTGGATAAAAGAATCTTTTTAAACACTCTTGTATTAAATAGTTTATTAATCAAGCTTGCTTATAGAGGGAAAGGTGCGATTTTAAATCAATTAATAGACGCTGGAATCGAAGATCCCAGCGAATATATAACATTCCATGGTCTAAGAACTCATTCAATGCTCAATGGTACACTGGTTACGGAATTGATTTATGTGCATAGCAAATTAATGATTGTCGATGATAACACTGTGATTTGCGGGTCCGCAAATATTAATGACCGAAGTATGATTGCTACTAGGGACAGCGAAATAGCTGTAATTATTCATGTTAGTGCATCAAAACTCAAATTTATTGCATGCGATTTGAACTGCAACAAAGAAAAAAATTATCATTCTTGCAGGATACAGATTTTGATGACAGCAAAATGAACGATATACCGTTCTCTTGCGGGAAGTTCGCAGGATCTCTCAGGAAACATTTGTTCCGCGAACATTTGGGACTCTTGTGGTCTGACGAAGATATGAATTTAGACGATATCGTGAAAAAGTCGTTTTTTCACGATATTTGGCGCGCAAGAAGTAAACAAAATACAGAAATTTTTGAGGACGTGTTCAACTGTGTTCCAACTAACAAAGTTGTGAACTTTTCCATATTGAGACAATATCAAGATGAATCGCCTTTAAGTGTGACTGATCCACTTTTAGCACAACAAATGATAAAAAATATTAAGGTAGGTGTTATTGACTGGGTTTAGATCTTACATTATAGATGAATATAAATATTTAATTCCTAATTCAAATTTTAGGGTCACTTAGTAGATTTGCCACTGAATTTTTTGTGTAATGAATCGTTGAAACCAGCTGCTGGCACAGTTGAGGGCATAATGCCAACTTCCTTATGGACTTGATCAGTATTATTATTCTTAAGCACTCGAAGTGTTCGAATAGGAAAATGTATGTACCTACTGCCGCATCTGAATGTATACGATAGTGGCAGGGTAGTTTTTAAAAAGAGATTTTATATCATAAGAGATTTGTTATTTATATTGGAAGTATTTTTTAAATTGATATATTTGTATTATGTTAATGCAATTTTTTCGTTGCTATTTTTTAAATATGTTTTTCGGTTTTTAAATATTTGACAACTGTTAGGTTTTTTTTAAAGGAAACATGATATTTTTACAATTTGAGACAATACTCTCGTGTCAATGACTTTTCTGAGATTATTATTTATAATCTGAGAAATGTACATCAGTACACAAATAATTAGATAGCTAATTGAAAGAAAATTTAATAAAATAAGCGAGTCTCAGTATATACTTTTGTATTATTGATTTTTTTGTAATCTAAGACCACACGGTGCTAATAGTATTTATCAATTATAAAGGGTTTTTTTAATCTTCATAAACATAATTACTTCATTTTTACCCAACAATAACAAATTTTAAAATAATATTGAACTAGGTTTTAAATCTACAGAATTCGAATAGTTAAGTAATGATTAATCATCAGTATAACTATCTATTACAACTTTATGCAATTCTGTTCTTATGCCAAACAAAAAGTATATTGAATTTAACACCTGATTATTTATATTTAAATTTGTTTTAATGTTATGTACATACACTACAAGTTTTTAAAGGTTATCTTTGTGATTTTTAATAAGTATTTGAATAAAGCACAATGACAGCAAATATCAAGTACTTCTTCGCAGGCCCAATTATTTTTTTCAGAACAGTATACGATGGTATAAAATTAACGCAAAACAAACCAGTACTTTTTTTAATTTTATTAGTTTCTCTTTTCATAATATTCATGTATCATATTACAGTATGAGGAATAAAGGTCGAAGTATGGCAGATAAACACTGTCTAATAAGTAAACTTTCTCTCAACAAAAAAAAAACATGACTCAACGAACGAAAGAGATCATTCTTGTGTAATTTCTGTCACTTCTTTCAAAGCGCAATGATCGACATCTCATCAGATTTTCCTCACAATCATTTTAAAGTGTAATACGTATATTTAAAAAATGCTGCACAAAATCTGAGCTTTTACCATGCTTTTTTCTCTCTTGCCTCTCCAACACATATAGCCTCTGCGAACTTAGAGCCCTTGACTTTCCTTTAATAACGTACAATCATCAACTGAAGTTGAAAAGACACATCTGTACGTTCAAGAATGCAGAAATGATGCGACTGGAGTGTATTGGATATCGTATGGATATATGCATGTATAGTCATAGGCCAAATTCAGGCACAAATTTAAAACTCATACTCCAATCCTTCTGCTTTTGTAAATGAAACGATACATTCTCCTCTCGCCTACTTTTTAATCTTTCTTTCACTTTTTCTTTTATTATTATTACTTTTATTATTTAACATTCACGCCTCTCGTTAATTTCCACCTCTATTTTTCGCTTTTTTCGTCGTCGCTATCGTTATATATATAAAATGGTACGTCGAACAAAATCTATATTATAATCGATGGATCTTCGCACAAATTGACAAACCATTACGAAATCAGTTTTCGCCAACAATTCTTACTCGTACTTTTTTTCTACCTATTTAGAGATAATGACTTTGTTTTCATTTAAAATTTAACAATGCGTCACTTGGCCTGGGAAATTAATGTTCTCGAATAAATTATATGTATATACGAATGAATAATCGACCCGATGAAAACAAATGTTTAATGTGAAAAATTGTGAATTTTCATGGGTTTTAGTGATAAATTTTCATGACGAGGTGATCATGAAAAATTACGTTATTTACTGGCTGTTTAATCGGAAACTATTGCGTATAAAAGGTTTCTACAAATTTTCAAAGGTATTTACAACTTGGTTCGTTCTGAATAAAAAAAAAGCGAAGTGATGAATTGATATCTACATCGGAGGATTATCTAAGGGTCTTCATATCTGGTAGATTGGAAATGTAGGCTTATGTTTTGTCTCTTACAAAAGTGTCAAACACATTCAAACGAATTTTCACAACTTTTCGCAATCATAAGTATATTTTCATCGAGATGCAATTCAACAGCAAATACATTGCCATACACGCTATACATATACATAGCACATATGCATATTAATGTATAGAAACATATTTGTACACTATTTTATACTTTATGGTTTATACATAATATATAATTTATTTATAAATCCGTACGTACTTTTTTCAAATTTCTTTTGCTTCATATATGAAGCGACAAATTAATTAGAGTCTTAAATTTTCATTGCATATTTGAAACTAACATCGACAATTCTTTCCCCTTCGACAAAGAAGTAATTATGGGGTTTGTTATTTACGCTAATTATTTGTTTCCTCGTTAAATTAGTGTTCCTATCTGTCTGTGTATGTAAATTGTGTTGAAGCAGTTGTGTTGATCCCGTTTGTGCAACTTATAACAGTCTTTAAGTCTTATTACAGAAACAACACTTCCAGTTTTAGCTAAATTATTCATTTATAATAAATAACATCCAGTTCAACTTGATGGTATAGTTAAAATATTAGGTGTATAGGATGCATTGAAAAATTTAGTTTAGTGGCAGTGTTGGGTACATTTGTACATATAATAAATGCATACGAGAATGTATCGACGAAATTTGGTCTGGAAAACATTTTGGCGTGATTAAAGAATCGTTCCCTAATCACAAATGCGTAATTGAGCCATACAAAAAGTTACGTTAAAAACATTTCCAAAATCGGAGTTATCGAACTGCATGCGATTCTGCGAAGTTCATCGCGATATTTTTTGTGTACGGATCTAAATCGATTTAGCTTTCTTTTCATTACATGCCCTAAATGAAATCTGTACGAATCTATTGGCGCTTGTCGCGCTATATCCAAGATTTCTTTGTAAGTTAGTAGTATAATTATTTATAGTAGCATAGTAATACGATTATTTGAGAAAGTGTAGATTTGCTTTAATTTCCGTGCCATTTACGTTTATCCACTCTTTATCCGTTTAAAAGTTATTGTTCGATTCATCACTCGCTTGGAATATGTAGGAAAACAATCGACAGGAAAATGTCTTAACTTTTTCCATACATAATTACACGAAAATCGTATGATCAATATTCTTACGATTCTCGTATATAAAGGAAAATAATTATTGTTTTCCTACATTTTTCAAGAACAATAATACAATGAATTTACGAAGAGTCTGCCAGTTTAATGA
This sequence comes from Muscidifurax raptorellus, assembly GCA_020010945.3. Classification (NCBI taxonomy): domain Eukaryota; kingdom Metazoa; phylum Arthropoda; class Insecta; order Hymenoptera; family Pteromalidae; genus Muscidifurax; species Muscidifurax raptorellus. The sequence continues at coordinate 4,025,671 of CM052079.1, read as the reverse complement.
TATCCCAAAATTCTTATGACACTTGTCGTGTCATAATTTACCGACTAGTCATTTCTCTTTTGCTTCGAGCTTGTTGGCTTCTTATACGCGTTTCAGAGTCGAAGTTTCGCATTCGTGCTACATTCCCAAGATACCTTAAACTAATTTTACAAACTTATCTAAAGGTGCGATTGCATTGTTTTTTCTACGCGCTATTCTTTCCGATTTTCAATAAATATTACAATTATTTACAGTATCGAGCAGCGATAACTTGTCGATCAACGCTTCCCTGTTTTTGTCGACAAGACAATTTTTCCGGATTACGTCGCATTAAGAAAGATTGCTGCTGATAATATATTTTTTTAAAACAAGATGCAGATTTTGTTATGTAATTTCAATTCATATTAAAGAGCAATATTGTTTTATGCTTAGAGTATTTGGCAGGAACCTCTTTCTCTTTTGTATGTTTGACGTTACGAGTGTAATCAACAACTCGTCTCCGGGCAACTCGTGTTTAAAGTGCAAATGCAAACCTTTTTTCTCTTGCGCGATAAAAATGAAAGGGGTAAAAGAAAAGTATACACACGATGACTGGATTAACGTGAATGTGAGATGATTACTTCTCGAAAAGCGAATTAATTTATGCTTAGTGTTCTGACCTCACCGAAGACAAGGTTTGAAACGATCTATTTTCTTTTTTCTTCTTTATTTTTGAGCATGCCTCATGTTGAAATATTTAGATAAAGAGTATCACACTTTACACATTTACTCCATAATCTTATTACGTTTATGCACTATGATTTTGTTCTTTTATTCTCTCTTCACTGCCTTTTTTTATGTACAGGAATGGCCAAGTGATGTATGGAAACGTGGAAAAAAGTGGTCTTGTATCGCTGATTCTTCGTTGCAAAAGTCCGCATTCATTTACTTTACGAGTGCTTTGATATTACAACCATCGGATGAATTTAGGTCCCACGGTTTTTTTTATTTCTGAAATACTTCTATTTCTGTATCTTTCATCACTGACCAGTAATCAGAAAACCAAATGCTTAACCATACTAATCCATTGTTAATTTTATATTTTTCCCACATATTTAAATGCGAATACAAATTTTGGAAAATAGAAAGAGTTGTCTTTTTGTTCAGACCAAATAATTTTTATTTAAATAATGCTTTATACAACATTTTCCTTATTCTTCTCATATAATATACTTGTAGGAGATAAAATGAATTTGTTTAAATCTAATATATAAAAGGAAAGAAAAATCTAACACAATATTATAAATATAAAATTAACAATATACGGTTCAGGTTATGATTTTCGAAACCTTTCAAGATAAGCGCACATTTTATGGAATGAAACCTTAAAAGGTATATCGTTTTCTTTTATTTCGCAATCGCTCGCGCGTTTCATAAAAATCAATCAGTCGGTTATTCTATATCGTTACAATATTATTATCATCGTTTTTTAAATAACCTTTGTCAATACAATGTCGTAGAAAAAAGGAAATAATAATAAAAAAACATCAGCCGGTTTGGGCTTTGTACTTAAGACGGGTGTTCACGCAAGGAACGGCAGTACTTTGAAATAGATTGTTCTTTTTTCATATTTACCTTCGTTATTTGTTTTTCAACATTATCCAAATGTCTTAGGTGAATTGAATGTAATAAATTACTTCCCCCCCTATCACTCGTGTATCGTCTTTATATCGTGCGGTAACTCTTAGCTTCATTATTATTATTATAATTGTAGTATAAATAATCCTTATAAATGCATCGAACTTTTAACGGAAAATAAATTGTGTATGTGTGTGCTTGGTTATTACGCTTTCTGTATCAAATTACGCGTTTATTCTTTACTCCTTTCTTTTCAATATTAAAGTGTAAAAAGATTGTATAAAAATGTGTCTCTTGGTAAACCTTTCACGTGAATTTTCAATCAATATCGCTTTTCTTACTCTCGGTTTTTTACGTAAAAAACGGACACCAAATTTGTGTGTTACAGCGCACATCATTATGCTGTGCTAGATACACTCTTTATAGCAAACAAAACTCTAAAAAAATGACTTTTGTTTGAAACATTTCCATATCAAAGTACACATCAGATACACAAACGCGGAACTCATTTACAAAACTTAAAAAATACTAAAAATTCCTTATAGGAAGTGGCAGGATAACGATACTTCGGCACTTTTTAATAGTAATTATCGTATAAAAGTAATACATAATTCATACTTTTCACATTTATAATATAATAATTATATTAATCCAAACTACAACTAAATTATATCATTATAAATTAATGATAAAACCTTAAAAGATCTAACGCAAAATACATGTATAGATCTCAAGTATAGAAAGTGTCGAAGTAACGGTCCTATAAATCCTTCACTCACTTCCTCTCATCAAACTATATAATAAATGCATACGCGTAAGAATAATAGGACAAAATAGATAAACAAACTCTATCATGGCCACTGTACATGATATACAAATACAATCGATATACGTATAATACGTCTAGTTAAACTTCGATTAAATTTCCCTCCTACTATTTCCTTTGTCTTCCTATTCGATGAACATCTCTTAGGCTTCAAAGGTTCTTGTTCTTACTTTTTTCATCTTCTTAGATTTCCGAGGTTTTAAACGCCCCCTCTTTTCGCTCTTTGGTTTCTCGCTCGATACACTTATCGCGTTGAACTAAAGGAAAAAAAGCCATCACCTGCCACCACCACCACCAACTGAACGCACAGACGCTTTAACGCAATTACGCTTTTACAGGGTATGTAAGACGTCTTTTTTTGTATTTTTCTACTTTTTTTCTTTGTGCCGTCGCCGAGCAATTATTTTCTTGAAATTGAATTCATCAATGTACTGCATTTTTTACCAGCGCCGAAAAAATTAATTAGGTATCATTTAAAAGTAAATCACGAATTATTTAATAAAATTCTTAGTTTTGCAATATTAGGAATATTATCTGCCAGAAAGAAAAGTAAGATTGAAAATTAAAATAATTGAAGAAATATTCCAAAAATACAATTGCACAACGACTTGCAGAATCATCCCACCCCTTCCAGAATAGTCGGAGCCAAGGCTACGTTTCTTTTTGTATCTTCTGTAATTAGCATTTTGTGAAAGTATGACAATCCCTGAAAAATTGTATCTAAGAGAAGATACTGTAAAAAGACACGTCCTCATCCCAACAAAACGAATGACCTAACGCACAGCTTACAGCTCTGTTACAGCGTACAGATTCGGATCGCTTCCCTGCACTTGACTGAGCGTCGACACCTGCTGCTGCTGTTGCTGTTGCTGCTGTTGCTGATGTTGTTGATGCTTCTCGTGCCTCCAATTGTACGTGCCGTACATGTTGGGCACGGTGCTACCTGCGTTATTTCCAACCCCTACGGAATGACTCCCGTCATAGCCATTGCTGTGCGCTCTAGAGAAGTTCCTATCGAGGGTGCGCACCTGGTCCTGCATCGACTGCTGCTGATTCTGCTGGTGATGCTGCTGATCTTGGATGCGAACCGAGCCCGGTGCCTTGTTGCGCACGAGCGAGCGGAACTGGTTCATATTGCTGCGCGAGTGCGCCTCGATGTCCCAACTGTTGTTGGTGCTGGGGTTGGGCACTGGCAAGGGTCGGCCCGTCTGGTTCCAGGCGGATGTCGGTCCACGTTTCAGGTTGGCGAGATTCTTGGGATCGAGGGTTTGGGTTTTGCGCGAATCCTGGAAGGTTGCTAAATGCTGCTGCTGACCGCCGATGCTGCCGTGAGAGTTGTGCGACAGGTTGCTACCGCCCGTGAACGAAGCTACACTCGGCGTCCATGGTGGCTCTCTTCCTGCACGTAATAAAAAAAGTTCTGTTAAAATATCAAATTTTCCAACTGGTACAGTAAATGCAATCAAAGGTCTTACCCGGTCCCGAGGGGGCGTGCCCTCAGTAGAAATCACTTGACTCCAGGGTTTTGCACTGCTTGCTCAGAGTCGCGTACTGGCCAGGCTGATCCCCGAGCCCGGCACGATGGTCAGCTCGTCCGCTTGTCTGCTGATTATGCTGACTCGATTTGTGATCCCCAATTCCGCTCCCGTTAAGGCCCCCACCTCTGTGGAAGCAGAGACACATTTTTCATAATTAACAATGAGGCTAGTTATTAAATTTGCTTACAGCTTAAAAGATTTTGCTTAGCCTATTAGCGCATGAATCTAAAATTTGTTCGAAAGTGATTGACGGTATGATTGCAGTGGTTTATCGCAATAGAAAAGTTGCACGAAAATGCGTTGACCACGGATATCATACCTGTAATTATGCTCTATAAACTAAAGGAGGATAAAAATAACTGCTTGTTAATGTTCATCTGATCGTTAGTGAAACAAAATTTGCGCAAACCAAAGAAAAACGACAGTCTGCTAAACACGACTTTTGCTTTATAAACATTCGCCACAACATTGAAAAAAAAGAGAAATAGGTCCTACAGACCATTAGAAAGTGAATTAATGTTATGTAAATATGAAAAAGTATTGAAATAACAACGAGCATACTAATATGTTACTATCCATGTGAAATGAATCGCAGACCCATTGACATAAATAACGATTTCAACGAGACGTAAATATCACTACTAATGTATTTAAGAAATAGAACCGTTTTTATTGAATTTCATAGTCATTATGTTGAACAATCACAAAGTTCTATTTCTTAAGTTATAAACTATCAACAATATAAATATTTGAGTATATAATGAAGCAAATAATATAGCGACGTTCATAGTAATGTAACATTTGCAGCGATGTTGACAAATTTTGCAAATCAAAACCAAACAATTAAGATATTAAATATTTAGTAAGAAAATACCTCACTCCATCGTTAGTATACATCACAACATCATTACTGATAAAAGTTTACGTATTTTTAAAACTTGTTTCACAACGTCACAACCATTGTCAAGACCATCTAACAAACACATCAAATACATAGCGATGTATAAAAATGTACTAATTCATGTAATTTTCTCGAGTAATTATACCAATTAGTTGACATTTAAGCCAGGGATGATAAATTCAATAATTTAATACCTTATACCTCTGTGGGTCGTGTGGCTTAGCAAATAGTTGTAAGTAATTTGTGAATGTCTGCATTAGCACTGTCTTAATTGTAAATAATTACTATTATTAAAAATGACGATAAGCTTGTATCTTTGTACGTTATATCAACGGGAACTTATTTACTTAGCTTAATATATCTAATTAGCTTAATATTTGAATAATCTATGATTTGTATCAGCAGAATTGTAATTACGTTATCACAAGCAATCTTGGAACCCGCTAATCAAGCATCATTGCGAAAAAGTCAGCTCGCTAGTCAAAGTTCCGACACTGCTCACGAGTACGATAAGCTCGAATAATCTGTTCTCTATAGACGTATAACAAGAATATCTCAGCTAATAACTAGAAAACGCAAATAAAAAGAACTTAGGGCGATGGAAAAAATAATCATGCACAAACTTGGACATGCTCTCGTGCATCTGACGTGCGCGGGCTGTCGCAGTAGCGTAAGACGGCGGGGGCGGCGTTAGCAATAGAGGCTGCTTAATAGTATGGTTGCCATGAGCATTTGGATTAAGAGGAGGGGCTGTAGGCGGGTACGACCCTTGGCCTCGGAGTGTCCGCGCTGCTATCGCCTGAGAGGCCGCCGACGGCGGCAGGTACGGGTCCTGCTCGTTCACTTGGTGATAGTCGTTTCTGTGAACAGAATATTTGAAGTTGCAAGTTAGTACAAACCTTGCCTGACGAAGGGATGAAAGAATTCTTAAAGGAGACTTACCGTTTTCTGATATAAATCCACGTGTGAGAGTCTACCCAGACGAGAACGGTGAAGAGGAAACCGGACGCCACACTCGCCAGAAGCATCAGGGTCAGTCCGAATCTGTTAAGAGTTTATCGTAATTACAACTTTGCGTCTACTTTATTAAAATTACAAACCTTACAAGTACATTTATACTCGGCACACTTAGCGCTCGAGCTATTAATTACGTTCCTAACAAACTTTCCCACCACCCCACCTTCGTCCATTCATTTTGCTTACATTTATCCGGCTTATTAAGATAGTTATCAAAGTTTAATCAAGAAAAGATTAATTAAGTTCTGGCTTAATTAGACAAAGATAAAATAAAGTAATAATAACAAACGTACGCTTCAAAAAAATACTCACAGTCCAAAGTGGCAGAGACTCTTAGCCGCGTGCACGTACTGCTTATGCAGCGGTTTACAATCCAGGAAGGTCGTAAGGCTGGTAAGCTTGTTGTCGACGAAGATGATGTCGTTGAGTAGACTGCTGAATCGTGGCTGCAGCTGCTGAGGATTGATGAGCAGGAAGGCGAGCCGCTTCATGTCGTCGAGGTTCCGCCTCATGTTGTCGACCGACTGCTTGGCAATGAGGAGCTTCTGGGTGAAGGGATTGGTGCGCGCGTTCTCGCAGTGCGTGTAATACGAGAAAACTTCGGCTGCCAACGGCGACGGCGCGGCTCTGCTGATGTACTCGTCCGGAGCAACGCATAGGTCGCCCAGCGCAACCGAACCAGCCAGGTACACCGAGGCCATCAGCCATGAGGTTATCACCGCGAATAGGCCGAACACGGAGAATCTGAAAAACAAATTTGGAAAAAAATTTTCTATATGTATATACCAAACTTAAGCCGCTCGTCTACATTTATTGGACTATAATCCACGTGCGCTCGTCCGCAAACGAACCTTTCGAGACTGGTATGTTATCTCAAACGGTGGCTAAAAGTAAAATCCACTTGAACTATAAATCCATACACTGAACCGCCTCTCTATACACACGGTTCAAAGGAAACCCTTCAGAAGCATCACAAAAACGCGCGCACGTGGATTACAGATACTTCCAGCAGCAAAGAGCTCAAATTTCCGAACAAGAAAAAGCTGCCTCTTTGCGCTTCTCGAAGAAGCCGAAAAAAAAATACTAACGTGATGAGGGCGCATCTGGAGTGTCGCGCGACGCCGACCAGCAGGACCACGCAGAGGATGAGAAGTGCGCTGAGTACAGCCATGGTGACTGGCCACCTGTAAAGCTCGATCTTCTCGATGAGTTCGATAGCCGGAGCCAGAGATATACCCAACGGCCTGCGTATGTCGTTGGTGCGGTTCACCACGAAGCTCTCGTTAAACTTGATCAGGTCGTACACGTGGTAGGCCATACCCAGAATCGTCTTATTGGTAACCGGAGCGTCGAGAAGGTCCTTCAGTGCCAGGAGATCCTCGCTGACTTTACGGGTCAGCGTTTGGTTTATCGTGTCCGTCTGTAAGAGTAGTTTCGCTTGGATTAGATAAGCTTTGATATGAACGATTTTCAGCTCGCAGAGAAGAAAAAAGTTGATTACTCGGAGAAATAACGGGTCTGGATCATACTCGGTGAAATTTTCAACTCATAGCACCGGCGATCGATTTCAATTATAACATGTCGTGCGGAAATTAACCACCTGTACGACGACAAAGGATTAATAATTCAACCGAATTATACGGTCATCTCACTCTCTCTGAATATTCAGGAAGACGTAGGGTTAATCAAGAGCGCGATAACGAATTTACGCTTGACCCTTTCGAAGGGCTGCTGCTGCTGCTGCGTTGCACCGCTGAATCGAGGCTTGCATCTTTAACTTTCTAGTTATAGCCGTGAGTATATATATACACACACTCCTGAAGTGTGTACATATACAAACGGGAATTTATCAGCCGCGCGCTTTTTTGCGTCCGTCAAACGGCTTATGAATTTTTCCCGACAGTTGGGATGTAGGCCGCAGACTCCGCGTTGTATATAGTGTCTGTTCCTCATGTGCAAAATGCATCGGGATGCAAGCACATGAGCTCGAGTCGGCTGCTTCATAATTGAGGCGTTGGCTGCGCGGGTGTATGTACCGACGATCGCCGGATATTTATGAGGAGTCACGGGCTAGGGGATAAAAGGTGGCGAGAGCGTGATTAAATATTTTAATGCGCTTTTTCTTTTCAGGGGAAGAGGTTAGTGGGATTGATTTATCGTGGTGGATTATGTATTTTTAATTTATTTACTATATGTTTTTCTTAATGCAATATATTGAATTATTGAAAATGGTATAGTAAAGTAATATAATTTTCAAATCTTTAATTCAATCCCGTAATATTTAAGACAAAACACACGCCCTAAATCGCATACACAAATCAGAATAATAACTCCAGCCAACCCTCTCCACGATACCACCCGAAATTTACCATATCGCCCAATGAATATGTATATCGTCTCACCTGATTCCTCACAGCCATGATGGAGCCGTCGATGTTCTTGGCGGCTGCTATGAGCTGGACGAGGCCGTTGTGAACGTCGTCGTTGCCGTAGAGGCCGACGGCAACGGCGCAACAGCAGAGGATAGCCAGAATCGCCAGGCAGCATTTCAGCAGAGCTATCGAGCGCCGGTGACGGGGCTTACGGTCGCAGCATCGTGTCACCAGGTACACCAGCAGTACCAACAGCGTCAGGATCAGCAGGGCCGCCGGTACGCTGCCCAGGATTCCGAGGCTCTGGAAACATTTTTTTAAGCGGATTATAGTAGCGTTTTTTCGGTGATAATTTTCATTGTTGTACAAAGTAGTTTCGTTAGTTAAAACGTAAACGAAGCATACATTTTTAACATTAACGAGCCGCGTTCACGGTAAACACGCCTATACGTGAATGTTATTGTTTACACGAATTTCCGTCGCGCATCAGCAGTCCGCAGTTTCTAATGAAATATTCAAGCGGCGCGTCAGTAGCTCGCGCGACGCTCTAATTAATCTCGATTGCTTAATTTCCTGCTACATACGCAGCAACGACGACAAACGAAATATCGTCTCCACAACAGCCTCTAAATGTATCATAACGAGAAATCGCTTCGAATTAATTACAATGAAGAAACGAGGGTAGCTCTCTCATCATCCATATCCTCTCTTCCAAGACAAACATTGGCTATTAACTCTCGTATAAGTAATCGCGGGAATCCATCGATCTTCCGAACTACCGGCCAACTCTCCTATCCTTTCGCGCAATTACTCGCTCCGTTTCTAAACTCTCCGCAGCTCTTTCTTCTTAAAAACGTACTCGGCGATTTAAATCTATGCAGATAGTTCGGCATTTACATCCATTTCGCGCCAAGCGGCAATAAAGAAGTACCGACTCACTCGGGCAACTTTTAGATTATTTTAAGTTACACACAGAGGGAGGATATATCGGCGTAGTCGAAGAAGCCAATTCTTTCTTCTTCTTTTCTCTCGTGCGGCAAAAAGCTAGAGAGAAGAGAGGACGACTTTGGAATTTTCCTCGCCTTTTGCCAAGCGTTATATATGTATACGCTATCGCTGGAGCCCTTTTTCCTTTGATATCAGAGGAAGGATGTAGGAAGTCGGTAATAACGGGATGTAGGAGGGAGGAAATTAACGGTGAGACTTTGGAAGAATGCTGGATTCGTGGATTATTTTTTGGAGAGATTGTTGCTGCTACTGTACTGCTTTTGTGGATCGAATTCCCGAGGTAACTTTGATATATACGCAGTTGTGATAAAAGTACACGTAAGGACGATGTGTCTTGAATTCCTCTTGAGGAGTCTTCAAGTTTTTGATGCCAACACATTTTTCCGATATAATACTAGAACATCTGTCTTTTGCTTTCTCAAAGATATGTACAATTTTTTGTGGTAAAAAGATTGGTTGTAAGTACTTACTTTGAAATATATAATTTTATCGTATAGCAAGAAAATACCAAAATCACAGATGTGCTATTGCCGATTCCATTTATATCCGGATTCGGTATATAGTTTTACGATTTTAAGCCGTTTGAAGAAAAAACATATTGTCTTTATGGCGAACAAATCTGTGCTACATAAACACCGCTGTATTAAGGACAAGAGCGCGAAAAAGACGGGAACCTGCACTTAGAGCCTAACGAGCACCCCATGATGTCCAGGTGAGGCGTATATAGCGAGCAATAAAGTCAGTTTGGATTTGGACGTCTCTGATGTTGAGATGCACATCCAAGAGAAAAAACCTATAACAATAATACATAACCATCGCACAATATCAAGCCTTTTAATTATCAAAATTCACAACACAAATCCTTCGTCTCGAACTTGCTCTCTGCTTTCGAACTACTCAAAGAGCGGAATCAGCTTACAAACTTACTCTAATAACCAAGCAAGCGCTGAACGAGAAGCAGAAAACCGTCGCAGACAGGCCGGATAAGAAGCAAAGGAGGAAGCCAAGTGGAAATGACTCCTGACGCGCCAAGCGATACACGAGAGAGAGAGAGTTTCCGGGTCGAGACTCGCTTTTGTGTAGACTATATGCGATTGGACTTTCTTGTTTTTGTTTTTGATGCTCTTGGTAGTTAGCTGGATTTTCTCTTAGGTGAACCCACTGGGGACGCGGACAGTCGCGGAGGCTGTAGTCCATTGGCAGGCTGCCTTTGAGGAAGTTTTCGATATGGTCTTTAATGTGCAGATATGATTTTGGCAAACTTTTTACTTGGATTGTCTGAATTTCACGAGTTAGTATGGCCAAGTGTCGTTTCTTGCTCTCGTTCGTGACGCTGTTATATATAAATACTCGATATACCGGTTTATTATTTCAACTTCGGGTCGCCTCGATCGATCGAGCTTATAATATAACTGCATCTTTATTTTATTATTTAAAAAAAAGGGGTTGAAGTCGTTCGCAGCTCCTGCGCTTTTTTCGTTAATGTTCAAAGCTAATCGTATAACAGAAGCCATAATTATCTCGATGTCGCGCAAACAAGCCAATAATTAACTTTCCATAATATAAATAATATTTTGATATAAATCGCATCATCACCAAACCAATAATGTGTTCTCATTAATTCCACAGCTGTGGAAATTCATCACGCGCTCGAAATGTCATCAGCAAAGGGTCAATAATAAACCCCCCTCCGCCAATTATCACGTCCATTTCGATGTATATATAATCAACGACCACAAATAATTTATCAAATTCTCGCTTCGAAAAACACGCGATTCTTTAATAAAACAAAAACAAAAGTATCCGTCACAGCGCGACAGTTTTTCAATGGCTGCCGGTCCAATTATTCGTACAGCGTAAAAAAGCGCGCGCGCGACGTTGTCCCAAGTGGCTCCTTTGCGAGGCTTTTCAGCAGCTCCTACGGGACAACGTCGAACGACGAGACGACGGTCTGGAAAATAATCTTTGGGGCGTAATTGAAATTGACTTTTCGATTTTTGCTTTGGGAGGATATAGTTTGCTGGTTCGAGTGAGATGAGGTAATTACCGAGAGTGTTGTGAGATTTTCGATAATTGATCAATACATAATATAGATAATTACAAATTTCGAGCTTATAATAACGAATCAAGGATTTTACATCGTATTCTAAAATTCCCTTACCGAATATACCAATTTTCTCGATATATATATATATATATATATATATATATATATATATATATTTCTCCTCCTCGCTCCAATTACCAGATCTCGTTTTCTCTCCCTCTCCGAACTTCGTAAAAGTAAAGCTATAATTTTTCCACCGGTAATTAACTTTTCTCGCGGAGTAAAAAACTATTCATTCTCTCATTCCCCAAACGATTTTCGCAGTCGTGGTGGAACTGGTGTATAAAGCGATCAGCGGAAAATTAAAGGGTGTATATATATATATATATATATATATATATATATATATATATATATATATATATATGTATATATATATGTGTGTATACTCAACAGAGGCGTGGGATAGAGGAAGCGCCGCGGCGCGAACAATCAGCAAATGAGATCAAGAGATTAGAGCGCGCGGAATGCACTTAAAATGGCAAATGGCGAAGGTGAAGTTCAAAACCGAGTTCTGTATATAGCGTCGCGTCGTTACGACTTGACGATGGATTTTTTAAATTTAATTTACTCAGTTTGAATTTGGAGCCAAGATGAGTCCATTAATTCACACCTTTGAATTGCAGACTTGGAAGTGAAGTATTTTATACACCTATTGCGCGAATTTACTCTCGGCGTGTATCGGAAATGCATGAATCGCCGTATACAGCACACTATAAATCACTCCTTATAAAAAATACATAACGCGCTTAAAAATAAAATAAATCAAACCCAAGTTCACACGTCGTTTAACCTCGTAGAAAAACCAATTCCAACATCTTCCCTGCGATATTATTACTCACGTACTACAACGCCAACCGCCGTACGGCTAAGAAAGCGCATCAAAGCCAAAAAAAAAGGCCAACACGGCAGAGAGAAAACACAGTGGGATAAGCCAAGATAGAAGCGCAAGCGCGCGGAAAATGCAGCAGACGAACCTCTCTCCCTGGCGGCATGTCTTTGTGCATTGTTCGAGCTTTCGCGGTGCGTATATGTATACATATATACATATAGAGGTGTACTCGTATAATAGTGACGAGAGATGCTGCATCGCAGCTTTTCGGTGTGTTTTGACTTTTCTGAGGTAGAAAGGCGAGATTAAAGCGGATTTAGACGCGCAAAGGTGAACGAGGAAAAAAATCGAGCTGAAGTAACAATGTATAATTTTCGAGAAGGAACGACGTAATTTTATCGAGGGCAATTTCGTTTCCTTCCAGAAGAGACCATTTTTCAGAGGCTGAAGCTGCTGAAAATTCTCTTTTGTTCCCGAGGGTCGACCGCCAATCGCAGAGTAGGTCGTCCATTAGTCGCGAGCACTTCAACGAGTGCAGTTTATTAATCAAAGTCGAAATGAGAGGGGAAGAAATTAGAATTGAATAATTGATTAGACTCGTATATTAAAATTTTATTCGTCTCGGCGATTTTTATGGATCTTTTGAGAATTAAACGGACCAATCGACTTTCGCGTTTCTTATTTTCGTTCAATATCATCCCGAGTTTTTTTTCTGAATGTCGAGAAAACTTGAGATTCAGTTACGATGTGTTGGAGGCTCTCACGAAGACGAGTAAGTTTTTTTTTAATTTTATCGTATAACGAGCTACTCGCCGGATTAAACGAAACAAACTTTTTTACTTTCAGTGGTGTGTACGAAACCGCTATCACATCAAAACACGCCATTAAAAATATATCAGTTTGTTTTTTTAATGGTTACAGTGCAGTTTCGCTCGGTTCGGAAATAAATTGCAAAATATCGAGCTTTTTTCCTCCTGTTTACGTACAGCAGAGAGACGTTTATAAATTTTTTACTCGAAGCTATCAATAGACACGTGTTTGCAAACTCAAGGACTCTTATCGGTATTTTTCCGATGTAGAAACTGCTTGACTGCCTGTCGTTTGTCGACGTAGTGCAATAAATCTAACGACCAACGCGCACTTCTGTATTATGGTAGTTGTAAAAAAAAATATGCTTTTTTTATTACGATAAATAAGTATTCACTCACCTCCCCGTAAATAGGCGACGTCGGGTTAAAGGTGTTGTTGATTTTGTGCAGAGAGACATTGACGTGGGGAAACTGGTGGAAGATCCTCGCGAGCTGCGGCACCGTGTATTGCTCCGGAGGCTGCTGACCGACCGCCATTTTGGTCTGACCTTAATGGCTGCCAAATGATCAACCGGTGCAAAAGAGCCTCTTTACTTGTCAAGACATGCTATGACTTCTGCAACAAACGAAAATATTTGTAAATATTACAACAATAACCACATTAGTCCATAATCACATATCTTATCATCCTTAGATGACAGGCGCAAGTATTCGATTGTGTCATTGTTACAGGCCGCTCATTCAATAAAACGCGCAGTTGAATCAAGGTGTATACACATGAATATTTATTTACGTTATCCCGGCTTATAACAATGTGCGATAATTAGATCGTCGATGTGACTCAGAGGCAACGATGAAACAGTATATATATACATATATACATGTATAGGGGGGAGAGAGAAGCGCGTAAACGACAGCACGTGCGCATAATAAATTATCGGCTAATTTTAACTTATTTACATTCAAGGTGCGAACATCCTCGATATATACGACGCGCCTCATCGAAATTCCGAGCGCAAAAATCACAATTTCTCAACAGTCAATATCGAATATATTCTGCGCTTCTCTAAATTAAAAAAAAAAACAAGAAAAACGATATGTACAGCCAATTGTTCATGACGATTCAGCAAAGCGCCTGCCTGGGATTGATGCACATTTTTCCGAGAAGCACCGCAACACCAGAGAGAGAACAAAGAGCCATTGTTGATCCGACATCATCCTAACGCGCGCTGCTGAGTATAGGAGATGCACATAGCTGAACAAAAGTGCCTCAAGTGCTCGTCGCTCTCTACTGCGTTGTGTATTTATACATAAAAATAATTTACCCCCCGCGCTTCTATAGTTGAGCAGGCGAGTTCGCAGTCGGGAATTTATATCGAAAAATCGCGGAAGTTTATGGGAAGAATTTGTTAGCTTTTAAGGAATCCTGCGGATTATACAGACGTTAAAAAATGATGAGGTAATATAATATATGTTTTATATAGGTCGCGATGATGATGTAATAAATTTATACGCGAATTAGGAAGTGAGCTGGAAATTATAACCGCGATAAGGACAAAGACTTTCCTTGTATATATATATATATACCGAGTGGTCAATCTTGCATCATAATTTGAGTTTGAAACGCCGTGAAAATTATCTCGTCGAACATTTTTACGAGTGAATTATTACTATATATATATCGCTCGAGCTTCATAAATCAGAGGCATTATCATTTCGCGGGAAACGTTGGACGAGTAATTGATAGAATGAAAAATTGCACAGATGCGTCCTGTCTTAATGGTCGCATATATACGGTAGCAAACAACGAAAACAACTATTATACCCGCATCTCGATTCTCCCGATAAGACATCCCCCTCGTGTTGAAAAGTTGCTTCTTCCGGGCACATAGAAGCGGCCGACTCAATTAGGCTAATGAAAATCCCGAATACGTGCGTATAGTATACAACTGCCCCGGGGTAAATAAGAAGTCAAACCGTCGCGACGCAGCGGCCCTGAAATTAATTAGACGAACACTCGTATATATGTACCGCTTTTCGTCCTCTTGTAGACGGTTCTTGCTAGATTTGTCGGTTAATAAAATTGATGAAGTGTGTTTTTGTGCGAGGGCTGCTTTTCTCATAATGCAGTGTTTTTGATTATCGTTCCCAGAGTATCGTTATGTGGGGAATTATTATAAGGATCCTTTGAATCTCTGCTACGAATGCCTTTTTTTCACAAACTAAAGCGCGTTGATTCGGTAAAAAAGGCTCCTCTCAGTTAAAATCGATACTCGAACCCTATTAAAGCAACCCTTTCATAAACTGATCCCATCACTTTTTATTCTGCCCCTTTCGCGCATCTCTAAAAATTTGATATTCCAAAACACCATTTATATACTCATTAAAACACCACCCTCTCGTGGAAAAAAAAATTCGTTTGCAGAAGAAAATCCAGCCGTACCAGCTGGCGGGAATTTCATTAATTAAGCGCTCGTTTGTTACGCGAGAGTAAAAAGAGAAAGCTATATACGCATATATATGTAGTGACGAACGTCAGCCGCGCATAATTGAATCTGGCAGTGTGCGCGACGAGTGGAGCGCGCCGCGCGGCGTTTTTCGCGACGGCTCTGTAATAAAGATTAAAATTATATTTCCCCCAACCTACATGCAATAACAGACTGTGTTGTACCAGTGATTAATGTTTTCGTTATTCGGATGACGAGTTTACAGTGCCCCGACCCGTATATGATAATTCTTCCGCAGACAAATTGTTTTTTTCTAGAACGTCAAACTTCTTGATGGGCGCATAAATTAGGGTTGATCCTCGGCATCAAAGGCTGGCGCTACATCCTCTGTATATATCGACTGTAGCTATACACATCTCTTCCAGTGTATAAACGTATCATTTGTCCGGAACTTCAGACTATAGGTATATACTCGCGATCGAGCAAACTTGACAGTTAGCCGAGTTGCGGGATGGATTAGCCTCGGCGTAGATGTAGTCGAGTGCCGAACGTTGTCTGTTGCTACGATGTGGACAATATACTGCAGCAGCTGAGGTGTAGGTCGATGGAAGATATATATTTAAGCCGATACACTGGACGGCGTCTTCCGTGCTGGTGGTCAGGGTGGCATTCGGGTCAAACTGTGATGGGTGGGCTTGGATCAGTGGCTGATTTATTCGTGGAGATGTTGCTTTGTGATTGCAACGGTTTGGTTGTTACGTTTGGAATTATTTTAATTCATCGAAATATTGGTGATGGTATCATACTTTCAATCGAATTCGTGTCATATTCTTTTTAATGATGACATCGTAAGTTTCAAGGTTATACAGCTGGAGTATACATTAAACACTGAAAAATGTTTGAAGAAACGAAAAAAAAAACTGTCTACTATCAGGCCAGACACAAACGAAATCTCCTAATCGTCGAGTCCGCAAAAAAAATTCCTCTCTGGCAATTCCTTCAATTGAAAGGTCGTTACACGAAAGAAGTCGCTTAAAAATAAACAGAGTGCCATGTAAGTACTGGAGGTCTGTCACAGAGTCAGAACTTCCAATTTGAGAGCGTATACAGAACCTAACTAATATCATCAAAATACTTATTTACTAGTCTAAAAACACGTCGAAAGGATTCAATGCTAGCCTCGAACTAAACTTCAAAGTATACATCGTTTGTAGTCAGGTCCGCGCGGCTTCAAACTCTCAGGCTAAGGCCGTAAGAAGATTCTATTCCGTGCGCAGCTCGTTCGTCACAACGACGCTGCACGTATATATAATTGAAAGTCGACGCGTGGGCTGCACTTAGAATCAAATCAGAACCGACAATGTCCCATTGTCCTCTCCCCCCATCCGCAGAAAAATCTAAAAGATTCTTTCCCCTTTCTCTATGTAACGGTGAACTCAACGCGACTATTTTTCCTTTTTTCAATGCGCAGATGACTTTGCAAATAAGGCCGGTTCGCGATACTTGTTGAAGAATTTCTCGGTAACTGAAGCTAGCGTCTTCGTTATCGTATATACATTTATTTAACTCGGCGAGAATATAATATGATACTCCGGTGCGACGAGTGCATTCGAGGAAGCCGAGTTATTTGCATATACTATTTTGTTTATGCGACAATTCAAGCGAGGAAGTCGATTGCGTTATCAATTGTCCGGCTTCTGTGCTTTCATGCCCAAGTGCGTTCGAACAATGCGCTCAATTTTCGTCGGACGGACAGCACTGCATATATAGCTACGCATTGTTTTAATAAATTTTCAAGCTTATTCCATTACCATTAAATGTATAATTACCGGACTTTCAACTATATATGTATAGCGTGCATAAATTTGATAATAAACTTCAGAAGAAATAAAGGATAGATTCAGGCAGTTTAAAATTTACTCTCTGAGAATAGAAATAAAATATAAGAAGTATTATAGCCCGTTATATGATTTTCCCTGAAAGCAGAAGCAGCAGCGGCAGCAGCAATCGTCCTCGAATTTTAATGGAACAATCGTCGCGAGGGGACAAAAAGAGAGCGCGATTTGAATTTTAAAAATTGGCGCCGAAGAGCATCAGCAGCCGAGGGCAGGAAAAAAGGTACACAGAGAACCAAGGCGAAACTGGATGGTATATATAACGACGACGATGTGCGGCGCGAAAAAAATTTTCCTCTGTAGCCGCGCGACGAGGGAAGCGGAAAAAAAAGAGGCGAAAAAATAATGGCAGAGAGAGAGGAGGACGATAAACCTGTGGAGTCGAGAACGTATACATGTGGATGTAAAAAAGGGATAAGGGACATTATAAATAGCTATGGGATAATCGTGCTGGTGATGTAAATAAATAGATCGATCGACGTCGAGAGCTGAGCTGCGGTGTACAGCCCTTTTAAGACGCGTGATAAATATATGTCGGATGCCAACATAAATCGCGTTAAAAATATAATGTTCTGTGCGTGAGCGCGCGCGAAGAGGCTTTTTATTTCAGTATATCAGAATAAACGAGAGCAGATATTAATAATAAACATTAAGAAATTCACGAAGATAAAAACACTTTGATCGATTAATTGTATATAACACGCGAACTAAACCGACCACCACGACAATTGACCCTATTCCAAATTCACCTATAATTACTTAAAAAAAATCTTTCAACAACCATCATCATCGCCCACAAAAAAAGAAACATCCTCAGAGTTCCACAGACACACTTCTTCATCGTGTCGACAGTGCTCAGCAATAACCAGTCGCGTCGTCGCAGAACGTTAACCTTAGCGGCACTATATACTGCAGCAGCATCACATAGAGTCTCTCCGGCGCAAAATAAAGCAGACGGAGAGAAAGAGAGATGAGCGCGCGGCTCGGTCACGCTGCTGCATAGCAGCCGGCCTCTTTTCCATTGAGCGATCCGCTGTATTATTATGCGCGAGTCCGTGAGAACGCAGCTGCGGTTTATATAGTGACGAAAATGGGATGTCGAAGGATTTTTTTCTCTTTTCGCGAGATGATGCGTGGGTGAGGCTGGTTGTGCTTTTTAGGTCGTTTATTTATGCTTGCAGTTTTTTGAAAGATTTATATACTTTTGGCGCTGACGTTTGTTCTGGTAGATGAATTTTCCCTGAAGCAGGATCGTATTTTAAATACATATAGCAGTCGACATAAATCAGCATCAATGCAGTATCAAAGTATTCCACTCCTCGACGAAAAGAAAAAAAAACTGCAGCCACAGACCGTTTACAACAAGGACACTCGGCGTCCAACGAGCGATAATTCTCTTCCCATAAAAAGACTTCCTCCCCCGCGAAAAAACAGTCATATCTCCGCACTGCAGAGCACACACACCTTCCATTTTTTTTAAATATTTTTGCCGGTCGTCGTACCCGTTAAGTCCGTTTAAGCGCTCTTTTCAGAAATGCATCGTCAGCAAGCGAAAAAAAAAAATGGGTGAAGTACCGCGTTTTTGCGGACCACGTATATAGTCGAGTCTATTATTTGCCCTGCGAAATGCTTGTTTTCTTTTTCTGCCTTCGTTTCGCGATAATGACGTGTCTTTTTTTCGCGAGAGAGATCGATCCGCAACGTGTGTAGAGATAAGCCCGCTATTAATTTTCCACAAGAGTCGGCGATCGAGACGCGTTAATTTAGCGGACGCGCAAACTTGTTTATAGTGAGTGAGTGATTTTTTTCGCTAAATGACGCGAGAGAGATATACAGGTTTTAGGTCGAATCGATAAACCGATAATTTATGCCGCTGTTATGGTATAGCGATAGTACGTACACGAAATACTATCAAGGAAAGATTACGGCTATTTCCGTATATAGGCGAGTATATACGAGTATAAGCTTCTTTTTTCGACTATCAAAAAAAAGCTTTATCGCGTGTGATTCATCGCGCGTGTACATGTATATACGTGACTAACCGGGCGGATAATTTTTTACTATGTTTGTTGACCAGCACACTCGTGGTTGCGAAACTATATCGCAGAACAAACAGAAAGCACGTAACGCACAGGCTTATCCCGAAAAATAAGCCACACTGCGCGAGAAACAAAAGCTCGTAGTATATTTGTATTATGGAAGCAATGTTCCAAAAGCTGTCGCTGCTAAAACGTCCAAGAAATGAGAATAAATCGACGCGAATCTCCCCCGCAAAGCCGAGCATCCGTTATGACGACGGAAAACTGACGGTTCGACAAATCCTCTCTGCAATGTGTATATGCATGTATATCTGTATACACACACGCGAAGACGTGCACCGACTCGTCGCGCATACGTAAAATCCCCGGAGGATAACTCTCTCCGAAACAAACGTCGGTCATTAGGCTTCGCCTCACGGGATACATTTGTATATAGAGAAAAAAATTCTTTGTTCTTCTCTCAGTCTCGAGAGGAATTTCTCCTAATCCTCCCGATCAACCTTTCGTACACACAGTGAACTATCAGCTCTATCAGCGTATAGCCCTGTCAGTTTTTATTAAGTCGGCGCAGCGTATAATGCATTATTAAGTGGTATATGTATATAGTGCAGTGCTGTGGGGGAGGCGTTATCTTATCGCGCAACACACTTGTCGGGAGAGTGTGTTAACTCGATTTGCATGAGCACAAGGGGTGTGTCTCTATCTCTCTCTCTCTCTCTCTCTCTCTCTCGTGATATCCACGAGGTGGCCAGCCCTGGCTTGTTGCTTTGGGGGAGGCTCGTGTTCTTTTGTGGGGTTGACTGATTACGATGATGTCGAATAGGTATAGAATATGACAGGAATGATTATGTTTATTCTGCGAGATATGGCCTGATTGGGGGACGTTTTGAGAGTGAAATTCGAGTTGGCTCATTTTACCAATTTAGCAATGTATGCGATTCTTCGTACATGGATATGCTTCGATCAATGGGACTGCTTATTTGAAAAAAAGCCTGCAATAATAATACATTTAAAATTTTTACGTACGGAATTATAACGAGAAAATAAAACAGCGCCAATTTAGAATAGTAAAGCCCATTAAAAATCCAATAACCAGTGTCCGACGAGAAACCTCAGCAATTACTTACTAGACTTATTAGTCATTGACCATAGGTTATCATTAAAGCTCGCAACAGCCAACTTTCACTCATGCATAGCCGTGTGTATATGCCATACATAATGCGGGGCTAGTCCCGACATTGTGGGCCCCATATCTAGTAAAAATCATTACCACCGCGCTGAGCTCGTGCATGCCAAGGTAATAAAATGAGTCGTGGCTCGAGTGGCAATTTAGTAATTTAGCCGAACTGATCGAGTTATGGCACAAAGTGTGTACGTGTGCTTCACTGGAGTTGGGCTAAATGCAGTCTACTTTGCTCGTCGTGATGTAGGTCATCTTTAATGTGGCCTCTGTGTGTACCTCACGCTGCCCGTGAGTGCGTCAAGTGTTATTATCTTGGAATCTTATGTAACGATCACCTGTGCATGTGTAATACTGATGGATTCATAGTTCTTGAACACTACGTTTTGGTCATCAACCTTACATACCCGGAGGAATAAACAATCGTCCGTCTGAACCAATACAACAACACTCCTCATTCCAACAAATTTCAAATCCAAATTAGACTCCCTTCTCACGCGAGTGCACTGTCACAACTTCTCAACTCTCTCCGCTGATAGAACACAAAGGTCCTCTGTTCCCTCCTTAAGAGAACAACAAAGGAGCCTTATCAGGAAGGACAATATTTCCCAAAGATTCGATACACGTGTATGCATATATATATATATATGTATTATATACAAACCCACACACGTGTATTTATATTAGGAGGCACATGCAATGAGCGGTCGATTGCATCAGGAGAGAGCGCACAAGCGGATAAGAAAACGTGTTCGGCGTTACATATCTCGATCGTAAATCATATTGGTTGCGTCACGCCGAGTCGTATGCTCTCTTTCCCCCAGGCGGATCGCGGGAGTTTATTATCTCTCTTTTTTCTCGAGGGAGACTGTTTTGTCGCCGACTACTTTATATATTCTTCAACGAACGTTTGCTTTTGCTGATCGACAACTACTACGCCGGTAAATCATCCTCATCCGATGCTTGTGTACGTGCGCGTATATATGATGTGTGTATGGTGGCACTGCAAGTGAGAGATAACCTCTTTTGTCCGTCACGAGAGTACTAATTGAGAGCCCATTATATAGCCGCCTCTCACGCGCGTCGAGAGTATGAATATCGGCGAGCAGTTAGCGTATAGGCTAACTCGTTTCTCGCGGTGCAATTCAATTGTGTTATGTCACCAGTCGCACAATTAGCATCTATATACCACTCTTGAGTGCGTGTTTGATGCCTGTCAATGCTCCGTGTCTGATACGAGTGGGCGAGGAGAAAAACTTCCGATAAAAAGAATCGCAGCAAAGTAGTTCATCATATGGAACACATGACGACGCTATGTATCCGCATTACATCAATGCTAAGTATATATAAATGGAAACTGCGAATAATGCAAGTATATCGGATGACATTTCCACTACTGACCGCGATTGCAAAACGTCGTACAAGCGAGTCTTTCACAGAGTTGATCAATAGTTACATTGAAAAAGAAGCGAGATAAGCCGATCTAGCTATTAGCTTTTTTCAGTTTAAAAATCGCGCTCATCCGTGTGTGATTCGTTGCATGCCATCCGCATGACTGTTGACTTCAAAGTAAATATCCCGAAAACTGTATCTCGGTGTCACGAAAATTCCTATCCAATGAGAACACACACACTCTATACTCATCTCATCCAGATAAGCCTATATCCCTCTCAAAGAAAATTGATTGTCCAGACGTCCTCCTAACGGCGCGTCTCGCATAAATTCATAATCGTCTTAGAAATTGGAGCAGAGCCTCCTCCCATCATTTCTGTGAAGCGCATACGCTGCGTGTTTACATGTCGCCGCCGCTGCTGCTTCTATACAGGTCTTGATAAAGTCTAATGCTTCTATCTATCTCTTCGTGCGTGTGTATGTGTGTGTGTGTGTGTGTGTCTGACCTATTACTCGCTCCTGCGCCGCTCTTTGAGGGATTCGCTCGCGTTCTCCTTTCAAGTCTCTTGGGTATTAAGTTCTCTATATGATCTATGATGCTCTTCGATAGATATATTTTTTATTTCATGGCTTAGGGAATATAGCGATTTACTGACGCAGTACGTATTGTGAAATGTGTTTTTGGGAATGTGCAGGTAGCATCGAACCGGTTTTTACACACGTGACATGGGTAACGACTCAAGTTTGGGCCTGATTTTTTGGTATATGTATATAATACGCAACACGTCAATTCAGTGCAGCAATCCGCTGTGTAACTGATCGGTAAAGTGTTTCTCTAATGTAACCTAAAAGCCTTTCCGGCATTTTCAGCCGAGACGTAATTTAATGTGACGCCGAGCGAACGACAATTTATCGAGTCGGATGAAATTTCCACTGATTACACACTCGATGCAATTTGTAATTCAATTCATAACACTTTTTTAAATAAAATATTGTCGTTTAAATTCTTTTCAATAATTTGCAGAACAACATTCCCAAAAGTACAAAAAAAAAAACATGCAAATCATCTTGGCCAAAGCTGTGCACGTAATACACATCGACAAAATATCCGTTACACCGTATCAAGATAAGAAGAGAAAGAAGACGAGAAGAAGAAGAAGACGACGAAGAAGAAGAAGAAGAAGAAGAAGCCTCTTGCACAAAGGCAAACATGTAAATGCAGGCCTGCAGTGTCAATAACCCATAGGCGCGGCGAAGCAGCAGCAACAGCACTTGTATCTCGTGCGCGTGATCTCCTCCAATGGTCTGCTATAAATGTCCGCTCGCGGGATAATCTCCGGCGGCATTAAACTCGCGCATTGCGTTACATCCGCTTCTAACGTCGTCACGAGAATATAGCAGAACAGAGCGGAAGAGTCGCCGCAACTGTGTGTGCTCGTACGCGTGGCGTCTGAAAAGTTTTGGATGAGTGCTGCGGCTGCGGATAGGGTTCCTTTGAGGATTCGGCAGAGAGAAGTATATACCAACGAGATCCGTTGGGTAACGAGTTTCAGAGGATTTTGTTGTTTGTTCTTGTTGCGAGCCTGCAGGTGATTGGTAAGGCGAAGCTCTCTCTCTCTCTCTCGGGTTTAATAGCTTGATTAAAAAGCAATCGATATACTGGATTTACAAAGTTTCGATTTATTTTTTGTGGGAGAAGACTTTACTTGCGGGATATTTCGAGTCGTGCGCCATCTAGCGGATGATAATCCTTGATTTTTAATCAAGCACGGTGATACGCCTTTTACTTTTACACTTAACTTGAAAGACTAATCCGAAGATAAAAATTTCAATGAAGCAGCTTAAAAACTGAGAGAGAAAAGTAGAGCCTCGATCGATCTGTCATAGCTATATAACTAGGCGCTGCGCGCGCGAGGTAGAATAATAAGTGAAAAGCTTTTATCGGGCGTCACTCGAGCCTCGAAAAGCATGGGAAATTAATCGAGACACACTTTTCCTCTCGCTTATCCTCTACTCTCAGGATTTTAATAACCCGCGTTTGTAATTTCTTCTCCGCTCGGCCACCTTATATATTCTATTCTCTTTTTTTTCACAATTTTTCAATTACTTCGCTTCTGCTTAACTAGGCTTTTACGAGCGCGATGCAATAGCTAGTGGTAATGAGGTTATTAAGGGCGGACAATGAGATTTTCGTGGAAGAACGCGCCTCGGTCTTTTTGAAGTCGTTTCAGTTCCACGGCTAATGTGTTACGCATTGCTAATTATAACCTTGTAATGGTTGTTTTGGTTATTGCGAAATAACATTTGCAACTCTCTCAATTAGTAATTTAAAAACTGATTTCAACATTTCGCGAGCAGAGTTATACGCCTTTGTTCGGTACTTTTCGTGCGAATGGGCGGCGCTGTTTCGAAAACAAGGGAAAACTTTTTAATCATCCGGACTCTTCGCTCTCCATTCATCCGGAATATTCAACTTTTCCGAGTCGTCATAACTCGACGAAATAACATTTACGAATGCAAGATTCGAAAATGCACGACGTAAGTTTCATCTCAAACCAGAATCTATTTTTAAACGCATTTAGTCCTCGGAACCGTCTGAAGAACAAATTAATTGCCTCTTCAAACCTGTATACTCTCCCGAATTCCTCGAAAATTCCCCAACAAAAACCGACGGCCCTGATTGCACCTAGTCTCTGGCACTCGAGTATGCACCGCGAATGCATCTTCCTCTCGAGGCTCGAGCTTGCACCGACGGAGAGAAATCGAGGATGCCGATGGTGCGCCTCTTCTCTGCGGAACACTCGAGAAACGAACTCGTATGACGAATGCTGGCCACCACAACCAGCGAGTGTATATACGTATGCGATGTACGTGTACCGCTGATACTGAATTCCGGAGCAAGAGTCTTTCGCGCGAGACCAAAGAGATGTGGATTCAATGGATGCGAGATATTCGCTCTGGTTAATAGCTGAAGTGGCTGCGAAAAAAGGGTTAAAAAGAAGGTAAGCTAGCATCGAGTGGTGAATATTGCGGTGTAAGGGGTTGGGGAAACGGGGTTATTGAAATTTGAGAGAATCTTTCGTGAAAAGTTATACATAGAACCTTAAAAAAAAGTTGAAACGATACAATGGTAAAGTTCTTTCAGTTGTATCACATCACGCACGTAAATATTAACAGAACAAAAAAGCAGCATTGAATAAAGAAAAGTGTATTGATACACATTAGTTTCTATGGACCAAACGAGTCTCGTAAATCCGAGAGACCGTAAACCAGCCGCATTCCAAACTTGGTCGAAAATTTCGTCGACTGCTTTTCTCACGCGGAAATCGAATCCTCTCATAACCAATTAATAATAAAAGCATTATTGTTCTCAAATTCAAGCCGGAAACGCGCCGAGACACACGAGGAGCCGCGCGCGTGTATTTTAACGCTCGACTCGCGTTCGAAATTCATCTTATAGCTTTCCCTGAGCAACCTGCCTCTCGTACCAAGTTTCGCGCCAAGTTTCCGGCTTTACGAACGGCTTTAATTAATCGCGCGTGTATAGTTCCAATTTTCGCCATTGTAATTTTCACAGTCATCTCTCTTACTCCCTTGAGTTATATAAAGGTACCAGAGACACGTAGCGGAACTATATACAATGCGGGATATATATGGATTAAGATTCGATATATAGTCGAATATGGTCGTATATATACGCTTATATTGCGAGAGTTTATATGGCGTCGCTGTAAAACGAAACGCGGAAAATTTAATCTATTTTATTATTGCAGGTTTTAGCTGGTGTGTGTGTGTGTGTGGTGTGAGCTTCGGCGCGCTGCTGGAAATTAAAAACAAAAGCGGAAGCCGTGTATCGAATTGGAGAAAAAAAAATTGAAAAACCAGTTTTCACAAGACAACGTCCCCCGGTTAAAAAAAATCCACGTGATTACCGGCATATACGAGGAAATCGATCTCGTTAACGCGTGCGCGTATTTCACGCACAGTCTGCACCAGCAGCAGTGCTCGTTTCGTGTTTCAAGTTCATCGGCGTCAAATTACAACCGCTGAAAGTCATCGATCCATGTATGAAATGACACGTTTGACTGATCGCTCTCCGAGTGATCATTTTTAAAATTACCCCCCGTCGACTGCTGCGGATGATGCCACTGTTGGGAATGATAAACTATAAAAATGTTGCGCAAGGAAAGAAGAAGTATAGCCATTACGGCGTTGATAACTAGACGCCGGGGAATAATGATTGCAAGGCTTTGAGTTATTGCTGCGATTTTCGATATCTAATGCATCGGAGACTATAATTCATATTTAGTTTATATGCGGAAAATCTGTTTATTTAATTGATTTGTACATATATAGATAAAAAGAAAGTTCATTCTGAAAGACGGGAATAAGGAATGCAGTTTAAAACGATTTTTGAAAAGGCGCATCGATGAAAATTAGATTTTGTTCGATGGAAAAGTTTCCCACGGCTCTCTTTCTTGAAGTTTTGGAAAAAGAACTTCTCGGACGGCAGGGGGTAGATTGAATTCACCTCGAAGAACTTCCAAATCGCATAGTACATTCAATGCGAGCCTACACTCGATGTAACCTAGCCATTCTCGCGATATATATCTCACGTCGGGGTTTCACTTCTTTTTCGCGCAAAATAATAATAACTGTCTCAAAACCGCGAGTCTATACATTCCACGTCATACGATAGATGAGAAACATCGTCCAACTTATCGGAAAACTTGCTTAACTTTGCTGGAAAATAGTTTCGGAATCAAAGCGGCTGGAGAATCGGTATTTTAACGAGCCGTACACGTCGTGAAAACTTTACAAAGGCACACACATATTTGCGCGCGACCACACGGCAATAAAATCGCCTTCGCGGTTCAGTCAATCGTGTAAGTGGATAATCGTTTCCCCCCAAAGACCGACCGCACGTTTCCTCTTGCTCCCCGAGAGTAAACACAAGTCGAACAAACAGCTATGAGCTGCAAAAAGAGAGAAGAATCCGTAGCCGCGTATATACATGTATATAGCCTCTCTCTCACTCAAAACGCAAAGAGAAGACATATCGATTTAAGCGATAATTCGCTCAACAAGCTCTGACCTCTTCCCTCTTTCTCCTTCAAGCGAGAAAGAGAGAGAGAGAGACAGAGAGAGAGAGAGAGAGAGAGAGAGAGAGAGAGAGAGAGAGAGAGAGAGAGAGAGAGAGAGAGAGATGTAAAGACGTGCCGTAAAAGCTTTACAACCGCATTATACGATCGCACGCGAAACTGTTACACACACGCGAATGCACACGTAGCTGCTTTTTTTTCTCTCCCTTTGCGCAGTAGTGCCACACTAACCGATACTCTAAATTCGCCGGAATATGCACTTTCGTACGAAGCTTTCGTCACGAGTGCGGCACAGCATAATCGATCTGCTGTAGCAGAGGAGGAGGAGGAAGAGGAAAATCTCTCCAGAGACGACGCCGTCATCCTCCAAAGTCTCGAGACTATATAGCTGGGGCAGTACAGCACATCGAAAGCCAAGGCGTGGCTGAGTTCTCTCTCTCTCTCTCTGCCCGCGAGGGAGTCGAGTGAGATGTGGGGTGGGAGATACGGAGGAGTTTGGAAATATAGGCTAAGGAAAATGGAGACACCGGTAGAGAAGAGGAGAACAGCCGAGAGGGCGAATGAGAAACAATGGGCTATTGCAGTCTTCTGGAGGAGAAAATTCGTCGGTTGATACTGATTTTCTGCGATGGATTGCTTTTTAAAGGTGCCTGGCTTCGTGTGGAAAAATTGAGGTGAAATTTTGTTGAAAAACAGTTCATTTCATAAGAGACGTTACACGCGCGTGTGTGTCGCGGACTTTTTGATAAAGCACGGAAACTACTTTTGTGAGAGGAAGCATTACTCTTCTTTGCAAAGGACCTGAACATAACCTACAATTTTAAAAAACTTTCCACCACTACAACAAGCTATATATTAAACCTGCGGTGAATACAAGACAAAATACCCTCACAAATGCAACCGGAAAAGCTCAGTAAAAAAAGCTTCAATAACGCGCCGACTCATCAGAAATCTCAATGAAGCTCTCCTTCACGCGCAAACACCTCTCCCCCCTCCGCTTCCATGCAAAGCGAGATAGCGAAGAGTCAAATCGATCGCAGCGGAAGCAGTCGCCTTTCGTCTCCATATCCGCCTCCCCCACCCTCTGTCGAGCTGTCCCTGGGTACGACGCGACCCCGGCGCAATCTATATACCTAGCCCTCCGGCTATATCTATAATACCTGTACAGACCAGTCGCGCACATGGGACACGCGATCGCGCATTAGCCTCCGCTGGGAATACAGCCTATCGGCGCCTCTGAATTTATGAAGCTTCCATGCCAGGGGATATGTCAGTCTTGTTTTTTCTTCTTTATTTTTCTGCGGAGTTGTATTTTTGGTTTTGGAAGATCACAGAGTCGGAGTTTATGCGGATGATTACACGGAGCGTGTTGTAGTGTATAGCCTGAGGTCAGGGGTTTCGACACAGGAGATGAGGTCGATAATGATCCTTAGTGATGGAGGTCTTGCAGCGTTCGTTAAAGGAGTAAAATACGCTGCAGATGTTGTGATCGAAATGCATGATTGAGCGGTTATCTTGTCGTTGCTGTTGTTTTCGCGGGATAAGGATTACATGTATACGGTGTAAAAGCTCCGCGCGTTTTTAGATGGATTGATATGATGCATTGGGCTCGCGGAAGTTTGAGCGGTGGGTGAAAGGCCAATTCAAAACTAGTGATTTTGTAGTACATCACGGTTCACATGCATAGGTATTCGAGTAGGTACTAGTCGAAGTTAAACCCATTGGGTTACAGGCTCGCAACAGCTTTTCAATACAAATTTTTAGTGGCGTAAGAGTAAACTTTTGATATAGTAAAGAGATCAATTTTCCCGATTTGCACTTTTTGAGTTCGGGAATCGATGCACTCGTACAGCAAGATGATTGTCATTTATTCTTTAAAATACGATTTAATAAAAATGACGGAATTTTTTATTTAGCCGTTATATCAAGGATGCTCTGTGACACGAACGAAAGTGGGAATAATTACGCGTTTATAAGACGTGCGTATACCGATAAAAAACCTTTGGAAACGGCTTTTTTATGCCCTTTTAACGAAATTAATCTCTCTCCGACAATTACGCCGGAAATCATAACGCGCTGTTACATAAAAAAAAAAACGAAAAAAAGTGTGTCAAGTGTCAGCAATTAATCTCTGCCTTTGTGGTAACCTGGTACTACACGCCGGCAATAACTCATATAATACACTACTGGGTTTATAATTTCAGAGCGATTTTTCAGAGTTAACTGATTGAAAGTTTAGACGACGTCGAGTATATACTTAAAAATATCAAAGGAAAACCCATTTATTAGCCTTATAAATGTACACACATATACCAAAATTACTTGGAAGTTATAGTAGCACTTCGCGAATGAATAGTCACGTGATTTCTCGCGAACATGGCGTCACGTTTTAACGGTCACGTGACCTCGTAGAGGCGATCGTAAAATGCAGCCACTAACTCGTTTAAAATTCGAATATCCTTTAGGGGGAAAAGGCGCTTTTTACTGCGCCACACGAAATACTCACAGTACTGCTATATCTCCTAATCCCGTATGCAGTTCCATATACATATATATGTATATTTTTTTTACCGACGGGTCGAACGGAATTTTCGAAACAAAAATATTTATCATCGGTACACGAGAGGGAGAGAGAGAGAGAGAGGGTGAGAGATAGAGGAAGGAAGTCGTACAGTAAAACTTTGCGTTTTGCTCTGCTAGCCCTTCTGTGAGAGGCAGCATTTATGACTCTCGGGGCATGTGCAACGAATTGGTATATAGACAACTCGCTCTGCTGGTGTCCATCTGGTGGACACGCGGTGCTACGCAGGTATAGCATCTGGAGAAATACACCCCGCGCTGGAATATACTGTACGGCGCGTAGGCGGATGCGAAACTATTCTATTGTTTCGCGATGAGTATAGGTATAGAGACATTAGTGTTGTATTAGAGGTCGCTTAGAGGCGAACGCGCTTTGGTTTATTTATAATTAATTGATCATATACGAGCACCTGGATTATCCTCGATTTGTCGATAGCAAAGCAATAATTGCGGTGGCTTACCTGGAACAGATAAAGATTTCAGTACATTATTAAATAATAACATAACTATAATGCGCAATAAAAAAAATTATCATTCTCATTCACTATAACGACAAAAAAATCTAAACTCCCCCTCTTACACGCTAATTATTCACAATTACTCAAGCTCCTCTCCAGCCGGAATTAAAATTCGTCATCGTCCCCCCCGAATGAAAGGAGCATCACGTAGCAGTCCTCGTCCCTTGGCAAGAAAAAAAGTGCACAGCATCATTGTCGCGAGTAGCGCACTTCTCGTGCTGGGAGAGATGGAGACGTCTCAAGAAGGAGGAGCAGAGAAAAATACCGATGAGGACCCATGTTTCTCTCCTCCGTCGTGGCATTGATAATCGCGCAGGAGATTTTCATATAACGATCACGATAGGAGTAAATATATACAGTTTGCTTGCGATGCTGATGTGTCGAGGCTCGTGTATCTGGTTATAGAGGTTAAAATGCTTGTGTACGTGTCAGTCTGTATGTGTGTGTAAAAGCGAGTGGAAAAAGTGATCGTTCGACTGGAGGAGCGCATTTATTAGTGGCGAGCGATGAGAGTGTATGGAGAATCGTTTTACAGGGTATTTATAGAGGCAGTGAGTTGAAATGAGCCACCTCACGGTGCTTTGCATAGCTTTAGGTCATTAGAGTCGTCGTATGTACGGCGTTGCGTATTTTTTCAGCTATTAATTTTGAATCTGTCTATGCGTTGTTTTTGCAAATACCCGAGATGCTTATTTATGGCTCGACAGCAATTCTCACGATAAACCTAAGCGTCTCTGTACATAATCTCTCGCAAAGATCACTATATCCAAGATCCCACCCTGGATATTTTTTCTCTCTCACCTTCACTGCAGCAGCCACGTCTTCTCGAGTGCTTTGAGACGGCTGTGGCTTTCGACATTTTTCTCCTCTCGGTTATCGAGGCGATTGGAAACCCGGAGAACTGCTGCTGGATTTATATTCAGCGCTACTCGAGAGATGTCTTCAATTTTTCACGTATTTGCTTACGACTATAAGTAATCATCGAAAGCGAGCACGAGCGCTTTTTTTCTGCAGATTTGTCTTTCGAGGAATATGAAATTTCTTTTATCGAATTTTCTGTTTACACGGCGTGTGTGAAGTTCCGCGTGCGAGTAAGATATCTCCATTAAACCGAGAATAACAGATATAAGTATACAGCTGCACCTCGAGGGAATATTATTAGCAAAGTTTCGCATCATCCTTCATCCCGGACAAGTAAAGTCAATGTTGAAGGGACCTGAAAGTAGCTTCCTACTTCTTCCTTTTGAAAGACACAACTTATAGCTCGTCGTCGTTCATCTGGTCGTCGTCTGACGCCGGGTCGACCGAATTTCATTTCTCCAAAGTGACGTTTTACCACTGTACAACACATAATTCTACTACTCTAAAACCGTGTCTATACGGGTCCCTCTGACATCTCAAAATACACACTGGTTTAAATTTGAAATTAGAGGAAAAAGTAGTCTATCAAATATTCATTCGCGAACCGCTAAAAACACACAGCCATCAAACTTTCATCAAACAGCGCAGAGCATCAGCCAAGCTCCAATCAAAAAACTTCCATCTCTAAAACAAACACGACTAGCCTCTCAACTATATCTCGCACAGTCCCCTCTCTGTATACTATATGCCAGCAAAGAAAACATTACGCGGAAAATCAGAACTTTATCGCTCCAGATCCAAATCCGCGTCCAGCAGCCGGCTATAAAAGGTGTAGAGCCCCGTTTGCGTATATCACGCGCGTCCGGACAAAAGAGGGCGAGAGAAGGTATACCTATAGTAGTATACGGCAGATGTTTCCGAGGGCCGCCTGGTAAATATAAGCGCGCTCACGATCTTTCCCTCTCTCTCTTTCCCTCTATACTATACCTTCGCTGTCGCATAAATAAATGTGGCTACCAGATGTGTGCTGCGCGCGCGCGCGCAACAGGAGTGATTTTTCTCGACGGACAGCAGCACGAGTCTGAAGCTTTACGTCTTGACGCGCGCGCGTGTGTGCCTCTCGAGCAAGTTTTCGAGGCTTCAATCGGTTGTCTTTAAAGACGGCAGCTTTACGAGAGCTTTTTTTTGTTGATGTTTAAAAGGAAAGCTACTGATGTATACACGCGGTGTTTATGGTTTGTTGCGTTATTATTTAATTTAATGCGATGACTGGAAGCTACTGGGCTCGAGCAATGTTGAAACTCATCGCTTTAAACGATTTCTAATATATTTCCAATCAATATCCATTGTGAAGAAAAACATGCGGAAAAAAGAAGTTATACACACGAAACGATCGATTCAACTTTCACCCGGCAGGCCGTAGCACAAAGGAATAAGTAAAGCCAGAAAGCCATCCCAAGCCGTCGCGTATTATATCAATAATACCAGCACCTCGACAATGATCTCGCGCTCCCCATTGTCCGCCAATAAAAAGCGCCGAGAGAAACGCGTCTTTCTCCAAATCATCGAAAATTCCAATGGCAATATATAGAGAGAACTCCCCCGCATCATATACATGAAACACACATCCACAAACCCTCTTCGTTCAGCTGATCCCGGATCTTTTGAGACTTTTATGAGCTCGCGATCGAACGGTTTCCACAATTCACGCTCCAACTTTATATATATATATATACACACACACACATATACGTATACATATACATGAGCAGAGAAAGTAGTAGAGAGGCCCTTCACCCGTCGTCACCGGAAATAGGCTACGTGCGGATAAATAAACGAGCTCGTGGTGTAGTAGCAGCTTCTCGCGGCCAGTAGTATATAGTGTAGTAGTAGACTTCTTGTATATATACGTACAGGGTTAATACCGGCGATCTTCGTTTTTTTTACATTTGAAAAAGAGATGCGGCAAAGTTACTTGCGAGGACTCCACTCCGAAGGAATGAGGAATTTCGTGCCGCGAGTGAACGGAAAGAAGATTTACGAGGTGCAGGGCTTTAAATTTAGAAACTTTTTTTTCCATACTGATAAGGCTTATTCTGATTAGGGTTGTTTTTCCATTTTTACCTTGAGTTATAATGACGCCACGTGATTGGTTATCCAAATAGGAGATTATAAGGATGCGATATTTTTACCAACTTTAAAAACAGCATCATCCGAAGAAGAAAACTATGTAGATATACTCGCGCCACGTATATATATGTATAAACGACGACACCGAACTACGCCGTGATTGTCTTATTTGCATGGACATGGACAGCGAAACTGAACAATGCGCTTCTCTTTTGGCAGACTCCATCGGCTTAAGATAAACCAAACTTGGATTGAATTAACGAAAGTTACTCTATCGTGTTAATACTTGCGAGAGAATCGCTGCGCGATAAACGCTGCGTCTGCGCAGCAGAGGATTAATTCCGCTCTTGTGTTTCAATGGGGCAAAGCTTGAGACTGTACGTTTCTTTGTGTCGAAATTTTCGCGCTTTCGTTCGGAAGATTTCGCATATAGTTCTCGAGAGAAGTTGTTTCGGTGGCTGGATGCGGAGTTTAGTCGCTTGTTATAGTGGGGAAGGAATAATGCTTGACTCTGTGATTTGACGAATGTTTTGTTTCCAGAAAGAGTTCTTGTTTTACGTTCGAGTGGACATTATATATTTTTCTTCTAATATACGTATTTCTATGAAGAAAAGTTCATCGATAATGAACAAAATGCTACATTCATACTCAAAACATCAACTTTTGTACATATTAGAGATGTTTCCTATAAACATTTAATTACTAATTGCCAAAGTGTGTATTTCACGAATTAACAAGAAATAAAGAGCACATCTCACATTTTAGCTATAGCATACCGATAGAAGCCCGTCAAAACGTCTCTACTATTATCAAAGCACGATTTCTAGATGAAAACAAGTTTTAATTAATTTTTTACGCAGTCTCATTAATTATCAACAACCCGTCGAAGTTAAGTTTGTTTTTAATTAGCACATTCCGATCTAGTCCGTTATAATAAACCAAAAAACTCCTCGACAACCCGTTAACATAGAATTAAACCCTCAATCAAAACAACTCCATAATATACTCCATCTCTCGAGACTCGTATATTTATACAAAGCTATGTACAAAATGCCTATTATAATAAAGCAAAAAAAAAAAAACTTCAAGCATACGTAGCTAGGCGCACATTAGAGCGCAGCGGCGGCGAATAAGAACAAGCTCCTCGGCCGAACTATGCCGAGAACTCGAGGTGCGCGCTTGCGCAAGTCTGCTGGAGAGCACACAAAGGGCACGCGAAATATTTCACGAGGGCCCGCGAGCGCTTCTGCATAGTTTTCCCTCCCCGAGTTCGCAAAATAGCAGACTTCTACAGTTCCTTCTTTTTTTTTATTATTTCTCTCAGTATACGAGGTTAGCAGCTGCTGCGGAGCCCTGAGCGTTTACCGTCAAGATTTCGAGAGCTGCGCGCGCGCTTTTTCAAATCGGACACAGCTCTCTATGCGAGGGCGTTCGAATGCGAGCTGTACTTGTGTGTGTGTCTGTGGATATAGTGATGAAAGGGAGGTGAGGCGTCTTAATTGTGAGCTGAGAGATTCGAATGGCAGATAAGCTCTGCGGGGCGTTAGTTCGCTTTTTTCTCAGCTTCGTCGTTGAGAAGATGGATCTGGTTTGTTAAGGAAGGATTTTTGTTTAAGTAAACTAAAGTTAATTTTGGGACGATCTTATTTGACACAATCTAAATTCAAAAGCCTTTTCGCCCTCGATACACTGTACGCTCGAAACTCCCAAGAAACGGAAAAACTGTAATCCAAAATAACTCTTCTCCCGCATATATATACAGACACAGCAGCAGTATAGCAGCGCATCCTTCCACTAACAAATCTATTACCCGCACAAGAGGCTTAAGTTCACTGCACGCCATAGCACAGCTAATCCCCGTCCGAATTACGCTGCGTGTCGCGTAAGCGAACGCCGTGCCTCCACCCACGCAAATCGAATCTTCGGTGCTGGAAAGCCCAGTGAGGGAGAGCCTCTCTAGCTTTTCGTTTGTTCCACACACACACACACACACACACACTCACTGACTTGCATGCCAAATGGGCTCTAGCTCTGCTGCTGTACAGGAAGTACGCGCGGACGGACACAAAGAGAGCCGAGTTTGCTGCCAAATTTTCTGGAGCCTGGCCGTTAACCCATTTCTTAATGCGCGCGACGTGTGGAGGAATTTTTTTCCTCGCATTTGTATATACGTTGTATATCGGTTCTTTGATGATAGATGCAGAGATGTTTTTTAGATTTTTTCACATGTGGATGAAAGTATTATATCTCAGGGATTTTTATTAAGCCATTAGCGAATACGATCGAGCGAGGGATTATAACCCAACGAGTTCGCATTATGATTTATGATTCATCGATTGATGCAGCTTTTTGCATTGGAGAGAGCTTGCATCAGCGTTATCTCTTTTTTTTCGTTTATTTTAATATATAGAAATATGCGCGAGCGCAAAGCAGGAAAGGGAATCCATTAAGAAGATTGTGTGTGTATTCCGCCTCGGTGATGTAAACTCGGAAAAGTTCGATACGTTTTATAAAATCTGAATGAGCTTATTTCAATCTCTATATGTATAGACATTGAGCGTATTAAAAAAAGCACTAGCGAACATCATGAATACAATTTTTTTGCAAAGGAATATAACTGAACTGCTCTTTATTAAAAAGAAAAGCCACTCCTCGATTGAAAGTCTGTTCCCTGCAGCAGCAGCAGCAGAGCTAATAGAAAGACGGAAATCATTCCGAAACTTCTATTGTATCGCGCGCGCGATGCAAACTTTTAAGTGGCTGTCATATAGTTTTATGTATATATAATACTGTTTGATTCGGTACAGTCCTTCGAAAAAATAAAGAAATATATAAATAAATGTTACTGCAAGAAAAAAGCAGGTAATCATCTTCTTTTCCGGACAATTTCCAAACGCACCGCGTGAAATACGAGCAGTTTTTCCAGCCTCGCGCTATGTGTGCGCCGGCGGAAAAGCTCGCGCAGGATCTCGCGGAAATCAATACCGAAGAGAGGGAGAGAGAGAGAGAGAGAGAGAGAAAGCGCAGCACAGCGTCGGGCGGCTGCCACTGCTGCTGCTGCTGTGACGCTCTGGATGCTGTATATATATATATATGGGGAAGGAACCGTTGCGACGAGACGCCGGAAAAGCTACGAGGATTTCACGTGGGTGGGTGAGAGCTTTTTTTGGCTTTGGATTTTTGTAGGGATTTTGGAGGTTGGAATTGTGTGAAAGGGAAATTTCAGTCGCTGTGCATTATTAAAAATGATAGGTATTTTTAATAATAATGTAATCCGTAAAAAATGTGCCTCTAACAAAGTTTTTAGATTAGTGAAATTAATAAATATTCTTCGGTAAAAAAAATATAAGTACGCCCTAAAATAATAATCTTTAATTACCACCCACGCGCTAAATTTGAGCTAACAAACTGTAACGCAAGCAAACAATATTCAGAGAGAAAGAAGCTCGCGGGAAAATTAAGTAATTAACACGAGAGATCGTCAAACAAAATTCAGTCTCGTCACACTACTCGTCGACACAATCGACCGGAGAGAGCGAACGCGAGACAGCTAGACACAGAAGCAGGCATTCACGTCGTTCGTTTAGCGAGTCGGCAGTTAATGACGGAGTCACGACACACAATTGCCGAGTGCGCGCGCGCTTTCACGGAAGATTTATCTTTAACACCTTCGAGACTTGCCGTCTTTTCACTCTCCTCCCTGTTTTTTTTACCGACGGAGTAGTTGCGCAATTGATCGATATGGTCTGCTTGAAAGAGAGACTGATTTATCGAGAGAGATTTTCTGTCATTTTCTCGTTGGGGCGTGAAATTGTCGACTGCAGCAAGTGTGTGGAGGAGGACTTGCACGCGGGTATGTGTGTGAATGACGGTTTGTTGTACTCACTCAACGATGAAGTTTGTTAGACGAGAATCAAGTAAGCCGACGTATGTGCGCTAACTTTCTAAGAATTTCTAACGATCGACTCGTTTGCAACATTTATGGCTGCTTTTTATTCATAAAAAAAGTTGGTGCTTCTTATTCGATTATAATGATAAACGAGAACTACGACTACGATTATTATTCGTATTATTATTACAGCAACAAAGTTCAGCCCTAACGAGAAAAGTTCCGCATAGCCGCGCACAGAGCGCTTATAATTACAAACGCAGGGCAATTCTACCAGCGAAACACCCTTTTCGAAAATCCCCTTTTAAAATTTGCAGCGGAGAAAAAAACACTCGGCTCTCGACGATATAACGCCGACGGAAAAAACAGCCCCCAGCATGCGCTTTGTACATTATGCACACTATCCCGTCGACGATCAACGCTGCGGCAACTATGCCGCACTCGCCTATATAGTACCTTTGTTTGGCGCCGCGAATCGTTGATTACTTATATACGCGACGATCGCGAGACGATTTTTTCTCTCCTTTTTTTTCATCGTGTCTACTGCTGCTCTCGTCTCCCGTTGTCGGGGAGAAGGACTATTTTTAGGTTTGGTTATATATAGTATATATAAGGGTAGAAGAGACTTCTTGCGCCGACGAGAACCGGATATTTTATGGGATATTGCAGCCGGCCGGGCTTACAGCCGGCGAGCAATTAACGAGAATTCCGGATATGGATGGCGGATTTTGGGAAGGCGCTTATTGCTACGAGGCTGTTTTTATTCTTTTTGAGCGATGGGATATTGATAATCGTTGAATTTCAAGTTTTTACGTCTATTGAATTGTTAACTGTATAGGTTTGATTTGATGCAGACATATATAGCAAGTGCTAACCGGTTTTTGGAATAAAAATCTGTGCCTCAATGTGTTGTGGTGAAAAAAAGACGTTATCAAAATATTCACACACACTCGAAATTTAAAGAGACAGGGGTCATCGAACCCGTTAATAGCTCCATCTATAGAAATCGCGTCTGGCCGATGAAACCATAAAAATTGATCCAATTTTTTTCGTTCACCACGAATTACCCAATCGATAAAGCGGTTTCAGACTCCAATCTGCATGAATTTCCTTTTAACCCAACGCGCCTGTAAAATTTCCTAAAATCTAATAAACGTTTCTTATATATAGTAACCGAATGACGAAATCTAGTTGAGAATATATTATATTATACATACACTCGGAAAAGTTCCATCGTATATAAACAAGTTCTACGGTGTGATAAAATCAGTGAGTTTTTTCGCAATCCAAAGCGTTTTTTTCCTCAACCTGATCAAAATTCAATAAAAACTCGCTGAGCAATAAAGTAATCCGATGTGACGACTTCGCGATACCGATCTCCCCGAAGAAGTTTCTTTCCGATGACGTCATCAGAAAATAAAATTGCACCCGCATAACGTCTGAAAAATTTAGAAAGTGTGCGATACCGGAAACTCAGCTCTTAATCCCTTCTGTTAAACCCCTGTTCCGTTCGATTCCCTTGACAGCGGGAACGTAAACACAGCAAGAGATAGAGGAGAGAAACCGGTTCTCCTAAAAACATCGACCCCACATCGTCAGTATAATAATAAGATGAAGCAGACTTACGGAATCACGACGAGTCACCCACTGCACTACCGTGTGTTGCTTCTCTTTTTATATACCGGTGCGGTGAATGTCATTACGGGGAATCGATATACACCGCGTGTATATGTTGCGGTGACGATGAGCCTGTGTGTATATATATACACATACCGGTTTCGCCGATTTCGCGAGAAGGCGCGACGGATGATTAACCTGTCTCCCTCTCTTTCTCTCGATCTTCGAAGGAGATATTTGAAGAACAGCTGTTCGTAGATTTTATCCGAGCGTTTACTGATTCGGGACGCGAGTAATTAATGTCGGAGAGCTTTTCCATTTCATAATCTGAGCAGCAAAGATTTCCACACACATGCTCCTTTTATGTCACACGATACCCGCGACAATCGCTCCAATTATCCCCCATTACGAGCTTGATTAGGCCGACGCGTGTAAATAATAATTTCGCGCTCACAAAGAATACTACTCTAGAGACTAGACGTTGTCCGCATAGTACTCGTTGTCGCCAGGCTCATTGTGAGCGACGCATTGTGTTACACACGCTCGGAATCCCAAAAAGGAGCTGCAGCCAGATACATGCACACACTCGCCCCTCATCTCTCTTTGCCTTTTTTCGCGAGCTTGTCCAATTTTAGTCCTGTTGTTAGGTTTTTTTTTTATACAGGCGCGTGTCCTGCCTTCGTTATGCAATTTGCGGTGGTTTTTTTATTTATCGGAAAGAATTCGATGGTAGAATTATCATTGTTGTTGTTGTAAACACTGATCGATACGACCTTGACGCTCGCGGTCAACAGCGTGAATATTGTTGTTATTGTTGTGAATGTTTTGTTGTTATTCATGAATACATTTTAATATAATAATAAAGCGGCCGACAGGATGCGTCGTAAAAGCGTGATTCGCTATACGTTATCAATCAAGTTCGATGTTTTACACATGTCACGTCAAATCGTCGGTCGACGAGAGATAGGATTATGCATCCGTTTATCCGGCAACAACCCATAATCTGATTGCGGAAGTAGCGCATCGAGATTGTCGAGTAATAGTGCTGTTTTAACACGATAAGTGATGAGAAAATAAATACGTTAGTTGACATTATTGCAGGAGGCGATTCGTTCATTCCACGAGTCTGTCTCATACTCGCACACAACGGCCTGTAAAAAACAACGTCCAGCAACAAAAAAGAACCAGTCACAAAAAGTCATCGCTTGCCCGAATTCTCCAAGAAACCCATCGATAAAAACGAAAAAATACAAGCCTAGCCCGAAAAAGCGTCATCATACAGGCATCCCTTAGAAGCCATAAACACGCTCGAACCGAAGCCGCCAGCACACACCCTCCCGCATCTCTCCCACATATACACAGCAGCAGCAGCAGCAGCAGCACCCCGCGACACTTGTGCATTACTCACTAACGTTGCGCGCGCAGCAGCCCCGGCTCTATTCTCTCTCTTTCTCTCTCGCGTGTATCGATCCCGCCGAACGCACCCGGAGACGTCGCGCTGCCGGATGAACCGCACGGCCGTGTACATGTGTACAATATATATATATACAGGGTACATAGGTACTCGTACGTATATGTATCATAAGGAGGGAGAGAGAAAGAGATGCACGCGCGCGCCATGTCGTGCTGAATCCGCGACCCTTATACATTGTATAAGTATATATACATAAGATTCTCTCGCGGGTTCATTGTCCTACTATTGTAGCAGCGGATCTTCGTGCACTAAGTAGTGGGGAGGGATACCTATACCCGACTGCACGCTTATGCCCGTTCCGTATTTTCGTCGATTGATTCGCGCGTGCAACGATAACTTGTCTACACTCGTTGGAACATCGTCACCCTCGCGACGGCTTTTGCGGGATTTCGCGCGAGGGCGGGACCGCGTATCATATATATATACATACATACATACATACATACATACGTATATACATATATATAGGCGTTTTCTCGCGATCGATTTCCGCGCGGGCGCGCGTGTGTGAAGAGAGAGAGAGAGCGATACGGCGCGTGTCCCGGCGTTGTTTACCTCGCGGTGCGGAGAAAAAGGAGTCTCGCGCTCCGATGTGTCCTTTGTTCCCGCGCGTATCCTTATAGCTATGCGTACGCCACACATGTAAATTAATCGTCGGAGCAAAGAGGGTTTGTGTATACATTTTGTGTATATATATATATAAGAAACGGGAGAGTCCTCGTGTTTCGCGGATGTACACACATATATAGAGGGAAATGATACAACTGCGTGCACGCCGTCGAGCGCAACGGTGTATATAAGTATCCATGTAAGGTATACACACACACACTCACCTTGAATGGCCGTAAAGCCGCGGCTGCAGTGTCCGTCGTTCCCCAAGCTATTATCTCTATCTTCGAGGGGGGGGAAACAATACGCTACACGCACTATATATATATATTTAATACGTATGTACGAGGCACAGGCACAGTATAGCACTAGGAGCTCTAGCGAGAAAAAAAACACTGCGAGAAGAAGCGAGGAGAAGGATCACTGAGAGAAAGAGACGTGTGCGCGCTCGCGGGGATCTCTCGGATGCACGGCACACCTTAGCTCGACGAGGAGCCGAGCTCGACTGAAGGCTGGCTATTGAAAGCGCGACTGCGGCGCTGCGGTCGCTATGGCTGGAGATAGTGTAGTATACATATAGTGTGTTATAGCCGGCCGCTGCAAGTCGCGATGCAACGGGATGCTGTGTGGAGAGAACACACACGCTATGCTTTTGGACTATATATATATATATATATATATATATATATATACATTTATATGTATAATAAGAGAAAGAAATACGTAGAGAGGGGAGGGGCTGCGGCGTTGCCGGGTCTGGGAACGGCGGGAGATTTTGAATTGTTATTAGGAGGTACGAGTGTGAGAATCGATGAGTCGATATAATTTAGCGGATGAATCATGTTAAGATATATATGAGAAATTCGGTGAAACTCTGCAACCTCGTTTCGATTGGAGTTTCACTAGATAACCAGTTTTACTTATCGGAGACCGAGAGGAAAAAATTATCGCGTCGCTATCGGTTCGCTGCAGATATTGTTAGTAGGGGTACACGGCATATTATACTGCCTCTTACTGAGAAATGAAATGAAATATTGAATACATTTTAAAACTAACGCTAACGAGCTTACTGCGTAAACTAATATGCAAGAACCTTCATATCTAATATATAGGAAACACACGCGAGAATAGTTGCTTATTCAACATTTTTTTCAACAAATCACCTCACTGCCTACTTCGGCAAACAGCAAGCGACAAGGTCAGGACACGCATAGTTTTCCTGCCTCATTTCAGTGTCAGCGAGCGGCCCGAGTGTATGCCTCTGTGTACCATACATATATATACACCTATACGTTTCACTGCACTTACCGTAAATTACATGATAACAAACGCAGTGATAAGGAGGCACCTCGACGAGAGTTATTTAGAGAAAGGCCGAAAAAATTATCAGGCGCGGTAAGTATAGCAGCATCTGCTGTCCTCGTTGCCTTATTTTTATTATTTCGTAATCGAATGACATGATACGGTAGATAAAAGTAAAAGAAAGTGAATAAATTACGACACGAGTGTATAAGCTGCCGAATCCGGCATCGGGTAAAGGTTTGCACTTGTAATACAACCACTTGTTACATAAAAGTCAAGCACAATTTTTCGCACCTGTATAAACGAAAATCGAGATTCACACTGTGAATGCAGCAGCTCCGTTTAATTAAAAACGAAGTGATTGGTCCAACAGTTGAGAAAATAAAAATATACAGTTTATAGACATGTTACATGACAGTGTTTATTTCAACAAAATCAGCAGTAATAAGAGTAGTAATCATAATAGTAATAATAAGAAATCAAAATTCATCCCTTTCAGTCGACAGACGTAAATACAAAGTGTACATAATAAGGTCTATAAAATAATAGCAATAGCAGACGAAAGTTCGACAAGTTGAATCTTATTTCTTTCCTTCTTTCATTCATTCTTATTCATTCCTTCATTAGTTACACAAGATCTTCATCTCGAATGGCTATAATAGCAATGTCGTGTTTGCTGTTAGTATGTTGTGTACGTATGTGCACTCGCTAAGCCCTGTCTCCACGAAACCGTGTGACTAGTTGTAAATATTTTTCTTTTAAAATAACTTAAATCTTTTGCTAGCTACGGAATCGTATATATATATATATATTTATATATATTTATATAAATCTTTCGTCACACTTGTCTTCGTGCGCTAAAAAGTACCTAAAGTCTTTTCCAATCAATTTTCATTTTTCGCTCCTCAGTTTTTCCTTTTATATTCTGTGAATTTGTTTAGTTGAATTTGATCCCCAATCATCTTTAGATTTGTATTAAACAAAATCGCTTCATCTGGAATGGTAATTTGAAAAACTGGAAGGTACTTTTATTAGCGACATACGTATTACAATAGTCGAGAACTACATACCAAAGGTATTTCTTTCTCATCGTGAAAAAGCTATACAGCTCGGGGTATAGACCAAGAAACTCTATCTATTGCATACATAGACTGAACTTGGCCTCTCTTTACGCTACTTTAATATTATAATCTTGTTTTTCTCTTAGTATCCGAAAGTGTGGAAAAATCTTGAAAAAGTCTATAAGAATTACGAGTCTCCTTTGGATGTTTACAATAGCGGTAAGCAAACTTTCAACTGCAATAAAAAATGCTCGACAAAGTAATCATTAAGTAATGGAGGATTATTACAGGAGTGTTAATTATTCAATGCATCGATATCAGTTATTGAGAGATAAGGCCACTAGTGGGTGATACAAATACAATATAAATATTACCTCTAAGCGAAGGCTCGGCAATCGTCGGTGGACGGAGTTTCTGTGGGAACCTTAACAATAACGGTTATCATTAAAAATCGTCCATTTTTAAAAAATTTCACGCACGTTCAACATTCAAACATATTTATACGATACAAAATTTTCTTATTGTCGCTAGTTTATCCCTTATTTATTATTTTATTCTTTTACAAAATTGATGCTCTCTAATTATTGCACTCAATAAATTAAGAAAAACTCAATTGTAATCGAGTTACATGATAGGTTCCCACTCGTCTATTCCGTCGATCGACGACTGTATCGAACGCGTTTTAAATGTATTTTTCTGTATGTATATGCTTACAAATGATAAATGATTAACGAGAAGGTTCACAATGCTTCCTTTTTTCCACACGATAAACTCTTCGACGACATACTTTTCTCTCAGAAAATAACTTACGAACTATATATTTTCATTTATCGTTTTTTTCCTTATTCCTACATTCATTTTATCTTATGTTAACTAATATACGTAGACTTCACGCATACATCATACAAATATGCTATAAATACAGTAATAATTAATACCTCGAATATAATTCTATCTTTCAGACAGGCTTTTCAACTATCGACCTACTAATCGTGTGGAACTCGAAATCGACAATTGGTAACGAAATCGAAACGGAAACGTTTAATTCTTGAGATCTCGTTGTATGTTCGATTTGTTTTCATTTTCCATAGTTTTGTCTTCGTAATTCCGTATCACGTTTTTTTCTTTATACATTTTACGAAAGAGTATTTTGTATACAAATTAGCGAAACGAGTCGAAAGTTGATTACATGTTTCAAACCGCGTTAAAATGTATTTTTCATGGTTTTAACCGAGACGCAAGAATACCACTTTATCGACAGGACTATCAGACACAAGAATAGAATGTTCTTCAGTATTATCACATATAAGACATTATTTAAAATCGACATCCTTTTCCTAACCATAATTTACAACGAATTTTCAAGAAACAAGTATAATTATTTCTTCAAAATGGCGTATCTTGCAGTAATTTTGATAAAACGTGTTTTTTACAAGGCGTTGTTAGCGAACCCTGCTATAGCATATCGCCTTAACAAATATAACCGTTTAAAAACAACCATTGCCAACGCTGGAGTACGAGTCTAATCATCGCGAAACTACATCGGTAAAGCGGCATCTCGTCCCTTTTAAGATGAGAGAAATAGAGAATAATCAAGCTTAGACTACAGTCGAAGAAGTGTAATCGTCCTCGCGAAACAACTGTCGTCTATGTAGCGGTCGCGCTTGTCGTCGTGGTCGC
This sequence comes from Muscidifurax raptorellus, assembly GCA_020010945.3. Lineage (NCBI taxonomy): Eukaryota > Metazoa > Arthropoda > Insecta > Hymenoptera > Pteromalidae > Muscidifurax > Muscidifurax raptorellus. The sequence continues at coordinate 3,980,889 of CM052079.1, read as the reverse complement.
GCGCACAGACACATGACACGCTGAATCCAGGCACTGTAAATATCGAGCCGTGACTCACTGCCGTCACTGTAGCTGATGCTGCTGGTGCCGCCGCTGTTATACCACCACCACAACCACGGCCGCTCGTGGCCTTAGATCGTGCGTTACAACGTTGACTCGTGGATCACAGCGGACTCTTGGTCGCTGCCGCTCAGGGTACCGTTTTGGATTATCGCAGGGGGCGACGACGACACGCTCACGTGGGGAGTCAACGTTATCGACGATGTTTTTCTGAGCGGTTTTGGTGATGTCTGCAAGTGAAAAACAACACATAAATATCAAGCAATTTCAAATGAGTATTGATTTTTATTATTATAATAAAACAAAAATATGCAATGGGTTGAATACTTGAACGCTCATAACATTAACATTTTAACAAACATTTCGTACAAATAAAAAATCAAATTCTTTTAACGTCCAAGTTTACTGACAGATCACTAACCCATTCGATCCTAGCGGGAGTTTCTTCGTCCTCATACTCGGCACCTACCACTGAATTTAACGCAGTCACGTCCACATCTTCGAAGTCTGCCGTAGCGTGACGTTTCGACGGCTGCAAAGTCGAGTAGTTCCTGCACCCTCTATTGAAATTGTTCAAGTTCTTCTCCTCGATGACCTTCTCTTGGTTGAGCGCTTCCTGCGACTTGCTCAGCTTGTTGCTCATGTTGTTATTGTTGTTATTGTTATTGCCGTTGTTTGTGGGGGCCGAGACGGTGGTAGTCGTGCCGTTCTTATTGAAATAGAAAGGCGGCATTTTGGAGACCCAGTGGTCGATGCCAGAACCAGCGGATGACGTCGAAGCCGCTGACGAGTTACCGGTAGAGACGTTGTTCGTCAAATCACGCTTCTGGTAAAACAATATGTAGGCGGCGTTCGTCACCAGATTCGTGTCGTTCACGGCCTCGACCCGCGTATCATCGAAACAATACCACTGGCTGTCATAGGGATTACGGCAAAATGCTGTGTAGTGTCCACCCTGCATAGCAAATCAGATTACATTAATAAGGCGTAACTTTAATAAATCATTTCACTGTAAATTTTTAATGTTAAACAAAGTCCTACCTGCAGATCCTGTCCATGATGATTGCAGATGGCATAGAGGTCATACACCTTGTCGTCGTATTTCGGAACAGGAGGTTGCCTAGACGTTGGCTTCTTAAAGGAGTGCCAGCCAAGGCCGACCGTTGTTTGCGAGTGCTGCTGCGTCTGGACGCCGGTGTGGGCCAGATGAGGCGTCATGTCAAAGCCGTAAAGTGGAAAATCCACCAGCATTGTCAGCTTTGACGTCGAGCGCTGTTTCGATTGTTGTCTGAACCTCTTCAAATGTATCACCAGAATAGCGGGTAGCGACCACAAGCCGAGCTTCTTCACAACTTCTTGCTTCCTGTTGCAGTGCGGACAGTGCCAGGCATCCTCGACGCCCAGGGTTTCCGCTCTGGTGTACAGATCGAAGCATTCTTCCAAAGTCACTGTACCGCCTATAATCAACCAAACAAGAGACAACGCAATTAAATAAACGCTCAAGTATGTATCTAAGAAAATAATTGCATCGTGCAAAAGCTAGCGACACCCACCTAACTCCGAGGTGCTCTTCAGTTGCTTAACGCTTGCGTGCTCCTCTATCTGGTCGGTATCGTCCTGAATGATATTACACTTGGTAGCTTCGTCCCATTCCAGAATAAGCTTTACATGCTGCGGTCCGGAGTCATCCGCGCAGAGAGCTAACGCTTGCTCGATCTGCTCGGTGTACAGCGGATGTTCGACGCAGGGGTCGATACAGGGATGCTCGTCCTGAATGGGAGTGGCTGCAGGGTCAGCTACTCGAATATTGAAGAGGCCAGGGCTCTGGGAGGAGGTCAGCACATCGTCGGCGAGGGTAGTGTGCATCTCCTTGAGCAAAAGCTTCTGCAAGTCCTCGTACGAAGTCTCGCGAGACACTTGCATCGTGTAAGGACTGCCGAAGCGCTCGCGTAGGTCACCTTTGACCAACACGTTGATCCAGACCAGGAGGATGTACGCTTGCTCCGTCGGCTCTTTTAACTGCGGCAGCTCGATGCAGTAGAGCGGGTCGTTCTCCGTTATCACCGACAGCGGCTGGCAGTCCGAGAACGTTCTGTGGAGAGAGAAATGTTTGTTGAGTTTTAAAAAAAATTAGCGACTCTATTCTTCGGTAACAAACACTGAGGAATTTTTAGACTTTTTAAAGGGTTATAATTGTACAAGATGAATCTGCAAAGCGTTAGTTGGATTCTGTGCAATAATTACAAACGATTAATAACACAACTTCTATAGCTATAAAAAATTTTAATGACGCATTGTACGGTACACGCGAGTATAGCCATAAATTCTAATTTGCATTGAATCAGCTCGAGTGACAAAAATTGCTGTTATAAGCGACGGTTATAGAAAATTGCTTTCATTGTTCGAAAGGATGGTTTTGGTCAGCGATAAACGACTATCTGTCCAAAGAGCTCGTGAATCAGCAATAATGATATGACTCATACGCTTTATTCGATATCAAAGTTAAAAGCTGCTGTGTATACTATTTCCCCGAGCTTGGATCCACATTGTTCAACAACTTGACTCGAGTCTTCTAAAGCGCAGAACAATCAAGACGTTTACTTTCCACGCTTTATTCCCGTCTACTTCCGCCCTGTTTCACAACAAAGAAAAAAATGAAAATCTCACCTATGAAAACCCTCATCGTGAACTTCGGTCAACAGCATGTGATTCTCGTCTACTCCGGTATCGCTTGCCAGTATCTCCCTGAGCTCCTTGACGTTTGCCGACTGGTTGACGCTGACACCGATGCGAACCTGTCGCGGCTGCTGGGAGGTGTAGAGCACGTTGACGAAGAGGCTCATCTGGCGCTGGCTTTGGGGTACGGGTACCGAGACGCAGAGGAACGGGTCGAACGTGTTGGACTGCATTTGGCAGCGTGGACAGGTCAGGCTCGAACGAAACTGCGCCTGGAAGACCTCGTGGACGAAAGACTTGTTGCAGCGCTCGTGATTCGCGAAGGTCTCCCGTGCTACCGTCCCCGGTTCGTCGAATGAATTCTGAAAAGAAGGAGAGATTTTAGTTGGTTTTTGAATGTTGATTTGTTTGTTGTTAAATTTGTGTTCATGACTCGAATGAATTATTAAATATATTTATTTTTTTAATGATGAACTTTTGGATAGAATATATGCTCTGATTTTCTATTTAGGCTACATAGAAGAGAAGAGGAGAATATAGTTCAATACTGAATAAAAACAGTTCATAGGAATTAAATAATTCCTCAAACTTGTTTAAGAGGAAAAAAATGTTGATGATTATACACGGCGTTTTTTATACAAGCGTTATTCGTCAAATTCCGTATATCCCTCGAACACAATAAAACGAAACAAAACTCTAGTATCACCTGTCATTAAAAGTACATAACAACAGCATTATCGCACGCTTTACATAACTACCGAACGATGTCATCAAAATTTCAACAATCGCCGCCATTTTCGACGGTAAAAAAAATACACAACAAAGCCAGCCTCTGTTTCCGGGTTATTTTCAAAGTCCCAGGCGTTTCCGGTGACGATGATCTCGACGAAAATTGAAGCCAGTATAATACACAACACACTCGTACTCGTTGTACTTAGCTCTCGGTTCGTGTGTGTGTGTGTATATATATATAGGCTATTAATAGCCGGATGCGTACGCGAGAGAATATAAAGAAAAAGGCTCCGTCTGCGCACGTATGGTTTTCAAGTATGACTTTAGGAGTCGGGAAAAGCGTAGGAGATGATTTTTGTTTTAATATTTCGAGACACGATGTCTGCTCTTTTTGTGCGAGCTGCGAGGATGCGTACGCGAGAAAAGACGCATACAGAGTCGAATTTTAAAAACGAATAATTATATGTTAGACATTTGCAATGAGAAATATCGTTCAGTTTTCAAACATAAAATAATTTTATTCTGAACAAATAACCGGCGAATGAGTTTTAAAGAAAAATATTATTTACTTTCAACGCCGATGCGAATTGCATAAAACTAAAACAATGACGCAACGCCGTATATCAAGAGCAAACTAGATTTGAAGAGGAAAAAAACACAATTCACGACCGCGTCCATTCAATTTGACTGAAAACATCGGAGGTTTCCATGTATAAAAACAAAATCCGTTTCCGCGCAAAATATTTGGCACCTGTTTTCTCGAACAAAAGAACTTCTTTGACGTGGTACAAAAAAAAAAAAAAAAAAAAAATAACCGCAGAGAATCAGCATGCACAAACAGAGTCGTACGAGGCACGTGTATACTCTGCAACGACCTTCAAACAGCCTAAATCCCCAAGGCAAACTCTAATGCAATTGTATTCAACACTTGTAATTTGAAAGTCATATCCACGTTCTATTAAAATAACGGATATATTAGGCCACGATATAAAAAATAAAAATCATATTTGATGATGACATAAAACCACGATCAAATCAAGCAAACTGCAATAGAACTATAAAAAAAAGCATATACTCAAAGGACGACCCGTCGACCAAGCAGCAACTGAGTATGATAGTCCAGCAATCTCCAGCGGCCCAAAAATAGCCGCAAGGATGACCGAGAGGAACAAAAAAAATTTTCGGACGACGTCTAATACTCTCCCAAGTGCGGCCTTTTCCTCCCCCAACTATATACACACTCGTCATTGCGGATATCTCTCTCTATTGATCCTGTGGCAACCTTGAAACGCTTTCAGGGGTCCAGAGAGCTGCTGCGCCGCAGGATATGACGGAAGTGGATGGATCAGAGTGTGAAAAACAAGTAGAAGAAAAGCGGGAAGGCGATGAAAGTTACGCAAGTTATAATTGCTGGGAGAGGGAACAATGATTACTGTTTCGTAAAGTTTTCTTTTGTGCTGGGTATAGTTTGGGAGAGAGTTGAATCTCTATTAATGCGGGGTTTAGGCGTTGGGAAATAGATGAAAAACTTACAAGATGATATTAGGGCTTTGTTTGAATTGTGAAGTTATAAACTACGGTTATGTTGGTAAATTTTAAGGGAGTATAAATTTTACTCGTCATTCGAGAGGGGTCAACAATTGATTAAAATAAAGGTGAAAACAAATATTTGCCGGTAAGTGTGTCTGTTGTAACAAATCTTCAGAGAAGTATATAATTACTGTGTTATCTCGTAGTCGATTATTAGGCCGTTTACCGAGAGCAGTCGGATGACGTGACGCTGCATTATTTATTTTTAAATGACGCCTGAGAATCGGGCAGAAAATGGAGCCTCGGAATAATAATCGTATATAAGCTCGACGATAAGGATACGGACGTATTCTGTGGGAACTGACTGTCAGTAGAAGCGCGCGATAAAATTGATCGTCAAGATTGGAAACGATTTTGATCGTTCGGCTCTGTTATATATAGATTTTTGATAATTTTGAGAAGTAGTTTGATAAGATTTAAACGTACAGATTATACATCACATCTTGAAATGAAAAGCTTTACGAGAACGTACACATCGGAACAAAATATGTATATATATATATATATAACTTTTTTATTAACGTATATAACGTGTAACAATATCAACAAAAGATACAAAAATTCCGCATTAGAATCAAAGCCCGAACAAATCGGTTTCCCGTCTCACATCCTAATCCGTCAGAAAATCACCCCAATCACGTCCATACCCGACGATATAAGAACAGCTGCCCTTAAGATAGAACAGAAGGCTATATATATATATATATATACCAGCTCAGTATCTCTGCGATACGAAGAAATCGATCTGACGATGATTGTGTCAATGTTGGCTGCGGACAAATATCGCGGGCTACATAGAGTATAAGAGCGAAATGCAATCGTCGTATGACTTACGCAACGGCCGTGTATACTGGTGCATATCGTAGGTGTGCATCGTGTCATATATACATAAGTATTGAAAGCGACGATGGTTTTTCGCTGAATATCCATGATTTTTTTTCTTCTTCGAAGAAAAGAGACCTTCGAACGGTGATAAATTAAACTACTCATTATCTTAATTGTATCCGTAAACAAGGTTCAGCTCGGCGCAACGGATTATTATAAATTAAGGAGATGAAAAAAAATTACAGAGAAATACTTATGACATTTATCTTTTCGAAAATTCAATTATTATTCATTCAGCGAAGGCTCTCGCGCGTAATATTCATCGGTACTTTTAAAAAAAAACCTCTTACCTACTAATTGCTCATCCTACAACGCGACGACGTATCGTCAAACTATGTACAGAAAAAAAAATAAATAAAACGTGCTCTCATTACGATAGGCAGCCACGTCGCTATTTCTATAATAATCGCGCGAGTCGAGCCTCCTACATTTTATGCAGAAAAACGAGTTTGGTAATTAAGCGGAGCAGCGTACGTGTGCGGTGCGCGATTAGGAAAAATGTTATGGCCTGAAATTTTCGCTGTGCAGTGAATTCGAAGCCTGTTTTTCGAGAGATTGTGTGGGATGAAAGCAAACTCAAGTTCGGGGTCAGCGCTGTGCGATATAATTGCGAAGGCTAAAAATTGCGTCGGTGCAATAATAATAGATATTTGTTTTTAACCGAATCTGCTGCTGCTCTGGTTCTTTGGTTCTAAATGTTATTCTTTGGTATTTATACCATTGCCTCTAATAACTCTATTACAATTTAAATTTTTCTAAATATATATTCACGTCGCAAAATCCAAATAACCTGACGCAACTATTCGACAATGTGTGTCATTATAAAATCCTGCAAATCGCATACGCGTTATATCGAAATCGCGAGAGAATGGCTTCCTTCAGTTCCTAATCAGATCATAAGAGCCTCGGCTACATCGCTTATTACATATATATAATATGCCTTCTTTCGCAGTTTCGGCCTTGAGCTCGCCTTTCTCGGCTCAACTGCTCTCTGCGGTGTTCTTTTCATTGCGATACTTTATAATAACTCGAGAGTATTCGATCGACGTCTTCGATCTTGAAGCTCGTATACAAAGTATAGAATTCTACTACCTGATCTGAAATTTGTTGGATTTTAAATATTTTGTGTACGGATATGTAGAATCTTGCAACAACATTTTTTGGCTTAAAATGCAACGAATTTCAGATTTTCTTTCAACAGTGGTAAGAGCTCAAAACATTTCTCAATTTTTTCATCTTCCTGCATCATACTGGACTACTTTCGATACACGCAGTAGCACCAGATCCCCGCTCGTCACTCACAGCAGACGACACACACACACACACACATACACTATATTTGTAATGCGTGTCGCTACAGGTATATTGCACTATATCGTATCTACTACTGCCGGAAGTAATACGCGTCGTCGCTTGGCGGCGAATGAATTGGTCAATGTCAAAGCGGTGCTCGTGCACTCTAATGAAAACGCGCGCGCATATATAAGCTCGGTCGGTAACCCCGTGTGTATATGCGTGTATATATGCAACGTCTGCGTTATATATGTATATACGGCGAGTCTAAACATGCGAAGGCGACGTTCTGCGATTGAGATATAGAGTTCGGTGTGCTGAGGAGTTTTCGAGGTGTGTATAGTGTTGTGGGTGTATATTATATCTATGTGGGTCTTGGTTGCTTAGATATATAGCCGGGGGTAGCGTGGCGCTTTTATTTATTATTATGGGTCAATTATACGACGCCTACGAGGCTGGATGCTTCAAATGGACAATTGGATATTATAATATGGATGCTGCTCTTGAGTTTCAGCGAGACGATGGAGAGAACGAAAAAAGATAATATCTCTGAAGGTCTCTGAATTCAAGAGGCTTTATATATATATATATATATATATATATATATATATATATATATATATGTATATGCGCAGTTGGAGAATGAAATACGAGCATTGGACTGATTAAAACTAGACTAGATATGGGGTTACGTTCTTTTTTTTTTATTGAAATTTTAACCAACCATCCTGCAAAACTATATGCGAGTACACTGGAAATTGAAGAAAGCGAACGCAAAGAAAGGGGTGAGGGGGAGACCCTAAATATGGCATTCCTTATAGGTAATTTCGCTCTCGCGTCGGTGGTACATTCTTTACGGGACACTTGCGCTATTTTTAGAGCTCTCTTTCTCATTTTGAATTCCTTACAGAATTCATTCCCGACGGTTTATTGATTCGGCGACGGCGCGGATGACGGAAACTAGTTCAGTCTCTCTTATGCAGCAGTTAATGATTTCTGCACGAGTTGCGCTGATTGAAACATTCGGTGGAAGGGTTGAGGCCTCTGTGGTCGTTAACGACTTTATATCGCGATGATTGAACTTTTCAAATAGAAAAATCAGCTGTACCTTATTATCAAAATAATGTATCATAATTATAATGTATGAAAATATCCATCCACGTAAGATCCGTAAAATTAACACACCAAAGCATCCAACTCCCAGTATACTCCGCAGAACACGAAGCCCGAAAAAAAGTCATCGTCGTCGTCGTCTTAAATATGTATATGACTCGCTCTCGAGAGAACATCATCGGTTCCCTCGAAGAATCTCGCGCATCGCAATCATCCGCATTGTCAAGGCGCGCGCGCGAGAGCAATTTCGCCTCATATTCTCGTGCCTATAGGGAAGTTGGTGCCATCGCTTTGTTTCGCGCTGATGACGGGGAGATCGACTTGAATCGCTCGTAAATTGCGTAGACGAGCGAAATTCTGCAATATACTATGCAGAAACCAAGGACAATATATATACACACTCGTGAAAGTTGCCAAGAAAAATATAACATTAGTCGATACACTTTCTAGAAAAAAAAAATTATAATCAGTTTCACAGAGTCCATATACTCTCGATACAGTAGCAGCAGCAGCGGCATAATTTCAGCGGCATAATTGCCCCGACGAGCTTCTTTGCATAGCTTCGATAGCATCGAAGAATCGAGCTCACTCTGGTGGCGGGAGTCCGAGATGGAGACTCTTTCTCTCTTGTGTGGATGCTGTGATCGTTTTGCATTTTTCTCGAGCGTTTGACTTCTATTTTTGGTCGTATATGTACGCAAGAAGGATTGTTTGTTTACTAGGTGAAGATTGAGTCTTATTATAAATATATGAACGTCTGGTGATAATTAAAGGAGTCAAGTTGACTTAATGAGTCATACAAATAGTTTCTTCGTTGTATCAGGTACATGAAAATGCCATCGATAAAAATCGATCTATATTCAAAGCTGTTGTACTTCCACCCATCAGTTACTTTACCGATAACAGCAAACCCATCCGATTTCCCTTTCGGTTAACCGAACGCCATCTAGCGTGTGTACAAGAATCGCTCAACTCGTCGATACACATTCACCCACACGTCGCGGAAGACTATTCGTCGCAGCAGAAGTGAAATCGCTTCCTTGTTATTGCCCCCGCGAGCGGTTGTTGTACATGTATATAGATACGTGCTTTTGTTCTTCCGCTTGTATGTAGTATACATATATGCATGCAGCTGTCGAGGGAATTTACGACGACGGTTATTAGGACGGCTGGTGTATTGAAAAGACGGCGACGATGCGTATTGGAAATTTCACGCGAGCGAGAGTTGCGGCGGTCGTTGACTGCGAGACGCGGCGAAAATTCGAGGAGCTCCTCTTTCGTTTTCTTTTTTTATTTACGCGCTGTTGTATTGACGTGCGTTTTATCGAATCTCGAACGATACTTATTATCATTGAAATTTCAAGGAAATGCACATATCTTGTAAACTTGGAGAAAAAAAAATTCAGAACAAAGCGAGAATAAAAAACAGGGAAGAAAAGGAGTAAAGGCAAATTCGCAAACGAAAGAAAAAACGACGTCGCGGAAACAGGACTCTGTGTTATATATACATATATATCTCGGATTCTCTCGCGCCATTGCGAACAAACTTGCCTCGCCTTACGCGTCGGATCATTAATCTTATTACGAGATTCTCCGGCTCTCCCCGCATCAGATCACATGCGGGATTTAATCATGCAAGCCGAGCGTCGAGGTTTTTTTGCCCTGAGTATTATTATTCCATTCTATATCAGCACTTGTTACTTCCAACGGTGACATTCTTTGAAAAAATGCATCGCAATGAATTTTGATTCTCTGAGCAAGAAACTTGCTGTTTTAGTCAAATCTCTTTTACATGTGACATAGAATTTGTCCTATTTCTGTCCAATCACTTTGGTGGATCTTAAAATACGATTAACATTCCTTTCATTCAATGTATTCATTGATGAAGAATAAAGTGACGATATTGCGCAAGCATCGAGCTGAAAATTCATCGGTTCAAGTATATCAGTAGCGCATGAAAATCGAATAAGTACTACTGAATTCGAAAGACGGAAAAAGTATTATGTCGCTTTTTCGTTTGACGCTTTCTAAACTTTCGTTTTCCTCGCTATACGCCGCCACCGCCTACTTCCTTCCTAACACTCGCATATATATACATACGCTGAGTGTATATAGCTATTTAATATATCCTAATGAATATTTTCAACTGAACGTCGACAACTATAGGAAACAAAGAGTGACGGTTAACAAATAACGATGTTTACCCCGCCCAACTGGCAGGTTGTTAACGCTATCGATTTTCGCGCGTATATATAGGTATATATAAGGAAACATTAGCGAAAAGCCTGCAGTAGAGCGCATGAATTAAAAGCATATAAAAAAAGAGCGATAAAGCACCTCGACTGTATAAATCCCGTAAAATTTATTTCGTAACCTATACAGTGTCTATATCTACAGTCCCCGGTTTATTTATTGGCAAAAACTCTGCCCATTAACCGCATAAATTTCCGAAAAATCTCTCTCTTCTGTTTACGCTCGGCTAACCGAGCGAGGAGACCTTCTGAGATAGATAAACCAGCGTCGGAGGCTTAGAATTTCACGGGCTACAAGGCTGTGGATTACTTTTCCTCCGCGTGTTTCTTTCTTTGACGAATGTCGAGTATGTGCGCGTATAAAATACAATAGTATGCGCGCGATTGAAAGTGAAAATCGGAGAGCGGCTTTTTGGTATTATATATACTGAAAGGGGCGACGACCTTGTGTGTCACTTTATTTTTCTGCTATATTGCGAGCTATATGTATATTTGGTGAGTTGTTGAGAAATTTTATAGCAGAGGTAGATTTAATGGCCGTTTGCAGAAGAGTTAACTATAAGTTTCTCAAGGTTATATTGTTATACACAAACTTATAGCGAGGAGAAAAAAGTCATAATTTTTGTACAATTATTTGAAAAAAATCGCGTCAAAAACTTTCAACAACACAGCATCAGCAGTGCATTATCTACGCTCACAGCTTGACAGTTACTTTTCACGCCAGGATCTCCGCTGATTTCAAAAGCAAGTCGAGCGACCGTTAAGCTGACGCTATATACTTCTCTCTCGCGCCATCCGTCGTCGTGCTCCCGGTCATCACTCTAATCCTCGAGCTCTGTGCTTAGCTCTTCCGTCGCGCATTTTTTTCTCTCTTCCACTTCCTTCCTTCGTTTTTTTTTATATTCCAGTGAGTTTTTACTCGCGCAGATGTGCCGTTATGTTATACCTCGCCTTGGGTTATATATTCTATTTTCGTGTGTATAGCTCTGTGGAAGAGGAGATAAGATTCTCCTGTTTTATTTTTGCAGGAAGAAAACGAGGGGTTGGTTTTTTTATCGGAAAAATCGAGAGGGTGATTGATCGTTGACTCGATTTTTGCTTTTGTATACAGATGAGCTTCTCTCTCTCTGTGTATTGTCTTTACTGTTATTTTCCCGACAGGACATATATACGTAAAAACAAAAGCAATGCTAGTATTCGATCGAGCAAAACACCGGCGATTTTTTTCTCGTCTACGCCCGCGACTTGTCACACTTGGAAGCTCGCCCGAAGAGCGATAAACGTGTTTCTCAAGGCAAGAACGCATCGCAGCCTTGTGAAATTCATAAATATCGAGAGAGGCAGACGCTGCGCCTGATCACGCAGAAAGTTGTTAGATTGTGTATAAGTATATAATATTTCGTCGAAGCTGACCCGCACACTTCCTCGGAATAATATTCGTAACGAGAGAGGAGATCACATTTATACGTGTAACATGAAATTTCACTCAGCTCCGATGCATGTATGTGTATACAGGGATAGACTGTATAACGGCAACCTAATCGGTTATACGTGTTGCGGTAGGGACAAAGTGAAAATCGCTCGTAGCTTTTCATACATTTTGTCTAACGGCACACAGCTATGCGCAGTCGTATATTCTCAAAAGTATAGGAAAAATCACATTTTCAACCGTATAAACGAGACTCGGCACGCACGAGTTCAACAGCAAGGTGATAAATTAATATTCGAGGCGACAAAAACTCACTCCAAGGGCACAGCTGTATGCTTGTATGTATATACACGCGCTTTTAAATCCCCATTGAAACGAGCCACGTGAAACGTCACGTTCGACGGGCTGTTTTTTTCGGATTCCGGGAAGTGTGACGCGTCGTCCTGTTTTTCGAGGAGTCATGTATATGTATATATATATACATGGTTTATTGTTCGTGTGCGTGAGCAAGAGAGAAAAGAACGAGATATATGTGTATACGAGAAGTATCGGCTTTATCGGCAATTCTTGTCGCTTTATTGCATTTTTTCTCTGAAATAACGAATAAGTCGACATTTCTCCCGAGTGAGTGTGTATGTTTTCTCACAATTATTACGAACCTTACACGCGGATAACAAGAAATTACTGTGCGCAGAAGGAGTGCGCGAAGAAAGGCTGTGTATTTTGAAAACTTATCAACCTGCTCTATTATTATTCATCAGGAGGCATCCGAGGAATTCCGCTTACTCACACACGCGCCTCTTATGTATATTAGGAATTTTTATCTCATCGATTACGACGACGAAAACATCGGAGCCGCTTTGATACATATACCCTAACGAAATATACAGAATTCGAACACGAAAGTATTATGAAATATGAATTTTACGACGCGAACTTTTCCCTGCGAAAGAAAACAAAAAAAAACGAGCATATCGTTGATTGGATTTTCGAATTTACGAGCCGAGTCGAGTGATTTTTTATCTAATCGCTATAGCTGCATGCTCAATCTCTCGCTCTCCCGTATGCATAATTTAAAACAGTTCTGACGTTTCTACATCGTGTGTTTAGATAGAGAAAAGAATAACGCGTGGTGGTATATAATTTTCCGTTAAGGAAGAAATAAAGAATTTTTCTCGTGCGCATTTCCCGATTCTCCGCCTCTAACAATACCGGCTCTTTTTTTGCATCAATGAGTCATTTTGTAACCCTGAATGAGGTCTCGCTGGACTATATAGTCGATATATATACGCACACACAGGTGGCGGTATAACTATAGCCGGCAGTTCAAGGTACTTACAACGTTCGCGCGCGTATTTACCTCCTCGCGTTGAAATTAATTTCTTTTGAAACACCGACGCGTCCATTAACTTATTAGCACGTGTAATCCGAAAGAACATAAACACGGACAAGACTGTGTGTATACGGTATAAGATAACGCAATCAATTTCACTAATTGTAAGTACTCGTGGCTGCCGTGTGCGTACTAAATATAAAGGAAAGAATAATGTTCAAAAGTACACGTGTCGCCAGGCTGCCACGTCTCGGTTTCGTGCCTCGACTACTTATACATACGCGAAGGAAAAAACAAAAACGTTCTCTCTCGCGCGCGCATGTAAAAAGAGAAGCGAAAAAAAGGTCGCGAATTCTCCTTGAATTTCGTCGCCGCCGCCGGTTTTCGTGATGCCCATAATGCCGAAGCCGCGGCTGCATCGAAGCATTATAAAAATGTGGAAGTAATTGTGAGTCACTTGTTGTTCATTGTCGTGCTGTGTTTTCGCGTGAAAAATGAGAAGGTGATCGATTGGAACACGTTTGTGAACAAGTGCGATGATTGCGTGTTTGGTATATAGAAAGCTGGATTTTTTTGTTGTTTTTGGAACGAAAACCTTATAGAAAGCACGTTATAACGACTCAGAAAATCCACTCTATAAGTATACTCAGAAGTTATATAGCTGATAGTAAATTTTTATACTTAACAATATTTTTATTGCCATCGTAAAGGAAAATTATTTCTCACAGATAACAATACATACGCACACAATCGCGAACAATATTAAAAAAAAATTTCCAATAAACTTCTCCGCTCAATACCCTCGACTTAATTAATCTTGCGGCAAACGAGCAGCGCGTGAAATTCAATTTTTTTTTCATCGACTCTCAAAGTGCATAAAGTGGCACACGCTCAGCTCCCGTTTCTCTCTCGACGATTTTTACAGGTCGCACATACTACTTCTTTTCGAGTGGTATACATGCCTCGTTACCGAAATTATCGCCTCCAGAAGGAGAAGGTGTTTGCCGGCAAAACGAGTGTTTGGACCTTAATTAAAAATAATTAGCCGCGTCTCTTAGCACAGAGACCTCTTTAGAGCTGCGAAACGGTAGCAGAGGAACGTCGTTGTTTCGTTCGGTACGAAAGCTCTGTAGTCGTCTATTTCGACGTCTAAGTGTAATAATTCTTCAGTTTCTTGTAGATTATTATTTCCATTAAAATAAAAATATTCTCTATACAAACATTTTATATACGGAGAACAATCATCGCGCAAAGTTCAAAAGTACACCTCCTCGTCATCGCTGACCCGAGAGCGATTGCTCGGCGCAAAAAACGAGTCGTGCAGTTTATATTTATGTCCCGGCGATTAGATAACTTAGCTGCGCCGTCGGCGACTCTGGCTGATCGTTTTCAATCGCGAGAAGTCCCCCGAGCCACATATACACGCGCAGTCGTCGTCCGACTCGCTCGTTTTTTTCTCTCTTTCAGGAGCACCTATATAACTGTGAACTTCGAGACGGAGTCGATGCGTCTGCGAATGAATAAATCTTGTTTTGTTGTCGTTAGTATATAAAAGCTTGTTTTGTCGACGAAGAAGTATCTAAAGTTTGATGACATTTTTATCCGCGAATCATATAAACAAGTAGGTTCTTGATAAACACAGCTCTCCGCGGATAATTGTGTATCATTTCGAACCCAGATTCGAGCTGACAGGAGATTAATCAAAACGAGGGCGAATCAATTGGGAAAACCAGTGTGTGGTGTAAAAATATGAACCGACCACTCGTATTTTACGTATACATATACACAGCGAACACTTATCAATGTAATTAATTGCCGGTCGAAGCCCGATAACTGCGCGATATTATTATCGTCGCTCGAGATTATCATCGCCGACGATTGACTCGATTCACCAGCCGTCGGCTTTCCCGCGACTGTATCATGTACATATATATATACATGTGGCATGTTTAACGGATTAAAAATATAACTCTCTTCTATCCACGACGAATATAAAAAGTTACTCAACATCGAGAGAAATTCCCACGCGGCTGTTGTCGGCGTCGGCTCGAAAAAAAGGGTTAAAAACTTTCGACAGTCCTACAATTACGCGGCGTCGCGGTGGTGGCAATTACACACTGTGTATAATATGTCTTGAAATAATAAACATCTGCGATGCACAGCAGCAGCGTAAAATCTCTCTTTTTCGCGCGAGAGAAGAGCTAAAAATCCTTGAGCGCCAAATTAAATGCAATTACACCATCATACTTTCTCGCATAAAGCGTCGTCGTTAAATATATATATATATGTATGTCTGTGTGTCGCGGCATACTGGGTGGCCGTTCAAGTATTTCAGTTAAAACAGTGCAATTAAGTGCGCCAGCAACTAGAAACAAAAATAAGACATCGTCCCGAAGACGACAAATAAACCTGTAATCACCGCGTCTGCACGACTTTCTAAACAAAAAAAAGAAAAAAAAACGTCGTTCCCGCGCAAAGAGACTTCTTCAAAAAATCGTTCTCCAGAGTCACCCAGTATAGCACGAACCGGCCGGTCTCTCCTTAAGCAGGGCCTTTCCGATCACGATCCTCTCTCTCTCTCTCTCGCGGCCGCAATAAAATGCCTCCCACTCTCATCCTCTCTTTGTCAGCCTCCTCTCGCTGCAGCTTCTTCTTCTTCTTCTCACGAGAGAAAGAGACTCGTGGGTGCCAGGAAGCAAAATCTTCCTGTGTATATACAAGACACACGCGCCCGTGGATTTACGATGGTTCGAGATAAGCCAGAGATGATCGTTAAGGAGAGAGAGGGAGATCGGTTTGTTTGGATGGAAAGTCATTAGGATCGGCTTTGTTGCCTGCTGGTTCGTATAGAGACGATACGAGGTGGTGTCGATTTTCCGACTTTTGGAATTTTTTCACGGTTATACTTCATTGCAGTTACCGATAAGCCTGTGAGATGGAAATCGTTAAAACTCGTGGACCTTGAAATTGTAATTGCTCCCTTTTTTAAAGTCCTCCAAGGAAGTGTTATTATACACAGCGTCGTAATACAGCCATACTTTCAAAGTCAAAACAATAAAACCGCGAGAGAGACGTTAATTCTACATCCAACATCCGGTATATATATCGGACAACGAAAAATCGATGCAACAACGCAAGTTCAAACACCCCATGCAGTATCAAAATAAAACAACGCCTTCATCCCATGTACACGCGCAGGCAAAAAAAAACACGAATGATTCATCCTGATGCGACGA
The DNA here is from genome assembly GCA_020010945.3 of Muscidifurax raptorellus. Taxonomy (NCBI): domain Eukaryota; kingdom Metazoa; phylum Arthropoda; class Insecta; order Hymenoptera; family Pteromalidae; genus Muscidifurax; species Muscidifurax raptorellus. The sequence goes on along the minus strand of CM052079.1, from coordinate 3,964,290 downwards.
CGGCTTATAATACTGTACAGTAGGTATATACACTTTCCTCCCGCGCTTCTTGCGTCACTGCGTTGCCGTAATCGGCCCCGACTCTTTCACGAGCGCGCGTGTGTGGAGGCGATATTCGAGAAGCGGCGACTGCACGCTATATACATTCGCGCATGTACATACACTTATACACGCGAATGAAAACAATATGCGGACGGGAGAGAGAATCAGTCTTCCTTTGTTCTCTTGGATTCTGGCGACTTTTGGCCGATTTGGGTAGTGTACGCTTTTTTGCGAAAAACGGCAACGGTACCTGTTAACATTCGAGACAAAGGCGAGAATTGATTCGTTGAAATTCTGGAATATCCGAAAACCACATGGCCCTTAAGAGAGATTTTTTTACGGCATGACATCAGAAATCCTACACCGTCTGCGGTTCAAACGATGACGTGATCGCACGCGCGTATACTCATAGCGTCAACCTTCCGAATACTCCTTTCGCGAGACTCGCCGTACAACTCAATTGTCGTTTATACGCACTCTCACTTAGGGGAATCCCAGAAAAAAAAAACAATCGACCCTGTAATCATAAGACGCATGTACTATATACGATACCAAAGAAACCGCAGCTCAGAAGATTCTCATCAGAGAGGGAGAACAGGTACCTGCTGTTCAACTCCGCTCGCGAGTGCACATAATGGTCCGCTCGAAATTTCTCTCAGACTGTACTTACTCTACTCTCTGCTGCTTGTGACTCTATACTCCGGCGGAGCCCCAGGGGCATATTTTCGGTGCATTCCTTCACGCGTCTTTCTCCCACTTATTTATTTCCGACGCGAAATAAATTTAGGTTAAGGCCTCGCGGCGAGACGCGCGCGTATATACGTGTGTAAAATCGTACGAGGATTTGATTTTCGAACGAGGCAGTCGTATACTGCTTTGATATGTGTATTGAGATTAGGGACGTTAATGGGAGAAATTGACTCGGCGGTCGGTGTGCTCCTGTTGACACAGCGGCAGTGATTTATGGAATGACTGTGATTTTTGTTTCTCTCGCGGATGCTATTTTCGATTTGGAGGGAGCTCGACTGCATGATTTAAAGAAGTTTTTCTTTTTTTGAAAGGGAGGAGAGTTCGCGCGTGTACAGAGTGAGGGCAAAATTATATACGGTTCGAGCACTTGTATTAATTTACGAACAATTATAGGAAGCTATGCAATTTATCAATGTCCGTAGAAAACTCGTAATTATGGTATATAGTCTCAATATTCAAAGCAAATAGAAAAATCTTTCATACGTTTTATTTAGAAATCCTCAATTACAGAGAGCGACGATGCGACAGAATTAGACGAAGACGACGACAAACTCGAAGAAGACACGAAAAAAAAGAGTAGCGCACGAGACGGAATGACCGAGCGACCGACTATATGCGCGTGAAAAAAGCCGGTCGGAGAGGAAGCCGCCAAGGCTCTCTCTCTCGTGTCTAACGGAAAAGGCGTTCTAAACTCGAGCAAACACAGACATCTTCCTGCCGATTCATTGCGCAATCGATTTTTCTTTTTTAACTGATCTCTGGCCTTGGATCTATGCTCTTGTTTAAATCATCGTGAATGTGTTCCATTGGAGCGAATTAATTGTTCGGTATTGCTCATCGTGTGCTGATTTGTAAAAGGAAGTCGATCTTTGTTTACCGTGATGTACATACATCCTTTTGCCGCAGCTGGTGCTTTGTATATAGAGCGTCTCATTTTTTATCGAATGTTGTCGAAACGCGCGCGGAAGATTACGTTGCGTAATGTATGTATATAGGCTTACTCCTTTACTGAATGCACATATTATCTACAGAGTACTGGGGTATTTTTTTGCGAGTTCAATGTTTGATATTGTGTCGCACTGATGTTGTCTTTGTGATTATATACTGTTTGCCAACAATATAAGATTCTATTTTGAATTCAAGCTTGAAGGAGGAAATGCTAATTCAATTTTAGATGCATTGGCTACAGAATGATTATCAATGCCTTAATTAGATAGCACAGAAATTTCAGACTCACCTTGATAATCTTGTACTTCTTGTTGGTTGCTTGATTGAGGTCCTCGTGTACTTTGTCCAATAGCCACAGTAAGAATTCCTGAGCATCGTGCTGTAAATTTCCCCGGTACTGGCTTCCATACTTGTCCACAACACTTTTGAAGGCAGTGCTCATCTCGGGGTCATACTGACAGCTCCATATTGCCTTGAGCAACAGAGCAAGTTGCTCCGTTATCTCTCCTTTGGTGCCGAACTTCTTGGAGTTCAACTTTTTGTTTTTCAACAGAGCAGTCTTATACTCATCCGTCACAAAGTACTTGGCTAAACGGTCTGTGTGGGATAAACACTGTAACACTGCGTTCATGAAGCACGTATTACCATGGTTCCTCAAACCAATGACACCTGGAACTCTGTCTGGAGGTATGTTTGGTGGACTGGTTGGTGGTACCCTTATGTCACCAGCACTAGAACCAATGCCATCCCTGCTAGGACCCTTGTGGCCCTGGGTGCCAATGGTAGCCATCTTCTGGTAAATCTTATACATTTTTTTTGATATTTTTTTGGCGAAGGAGGCTTTCTTACTCCCTGCAGATAGCCTTCCGTGGTCCATGATAGGCTCCTCTGGATCCTTTATTAGTTCTCGCTGGTTTGTATGTTTAGGTCGTCTCATGGGCAATTGCAACACTGGTGGTAAGGTGAAGGCTCTTTTCAGATTGCTCCTTCTTGTGGATGAATTAATCTAAAATTTGAATGTAAATTGGAATTAGATTAAGGAGCTCGATAATAATGCAATGCTAAGCTTAGCAAATATAAAAATGTCTGTGAATGTCGAAATTTATTTACATTTCCAAGAAGATGGCAAACTTCAAGAAAATATTCATTCGGTTTTTTTTTATTCACAAATAAATACATAAGCTTCTGAGAAGTACAAACGATTAGCTTGATCAAGTGCAAGTATGATACACGACTCTCTCTTTAAATGAAAATTGCCTGCTGCAAAGTGCCATAAACAACAAATATTATCAGCTGCAGCGTCGCTATAGGTTAGATCCAAGAATAAAATGGAACAATGATCTCAGATGCAATGACACACAGAGACTGAATTCAAAGCTAGAAATAGCGTACGCAGAAATAAAACTACAAAATGTAAATGCATGGTATCTAAACGACTGGAAACCTAGTTTCTCCGCTATGCCCACTACAAAATCTACCTGACACAATATTCCCAAGTTATCCTTACTCCTATTAATGGTACAAGAACATATTCCAGTCAATACCAAATGCAACACATCGTTGAGCATGACCACCATCACCAGATCTCACCTCCAGCGTAGCCGTAGTATTGTTACTCTGCACTACTCCTTCTGTACTGCTTGTTGTCTGGGTGTCCTTGTTATTGTTCTCCTGCTCCACGCCCATCTCACCCTCGGACACGGACTTGACAACGCTCTGATCGACGTCGAGCAGGTTATTATACTGGGCTGGGACACCGCCGTCGCTGCTGCTCACCAGCAGCGTCGTCCCGGTGGCCGGACTCATCGTGGCTACCTCCTCGTCGCGAAGCCCCGGGGCATATCGTCGTCTCTCTTTCTCACCTCACACGCGCACTGACTCCTGGAGGTATAAGTACGCGTAACCGTTTACCTAACGCACTGTCACACAAACACACGTTATAGGTATAAGTACGAGAAAATTGATATACTTATCGAGTGCGCGTACGGAAACGATATTGCCACGAGTGTTGTGCAGTACCGCTTAATAATGTAACAAACGGGAGTAGAATGTGGCTCGAACCCGCGGCGACAGACACTGCTTAACCGATGGCGGCCATTTGCCGTCTCGCGTGCGAGTTTCTTCTCCTCCGTACCTAGCTCCCGCTAAGTACTGGGCTCTCCCTGGCTCGCGCGCGAGTCAACTCCGTGGGCGGCTGGCGGATCGGACGACATCTGCAGGAAGGAATGTCGACGAGGCGTCGGTTAGGCAGAAAACTGCGCGCGGTGTTGGTTCTGTGCTTTGGCGGGATTAGCGGATCGGAATTCGAATCGACGAGTGGGAGTAGATTTTTAAGAAAATATAGGAAGTGTTTATTTAATTGGGAACGAACTTATATATAGATTAAATAATATGTGTAGGGTGAGCTATAAAGTATTTACAGAAAAGAGAAAATCTTATAGAAAAAGTGAGTCATCTTCTTTAGAGTCTTGATAGGTCTCGTCAATAATATCCTGAAAGACAAGAAAATAATACGATTAGAATGGCGAATGAGTTGTATGCGAAATGATTATATAGATGTGAAGCTTACCAGGAAATCTGCAAGCGTTATGACTTTAGTCATGAACGACTCGGCCTCTTTGACTTCGTCTTCGACCCCGATAGAATCTTCATTTTTATTTTTGTACACCCACCATGCGACCTTTTTACACAAGTTTGCCAAATGTGCACTACTGAAGGTCTCTGTAGCGGTAGCAAGCTGTAAGCAAATGGTTTATATTTTTTTCATACAACTTTTATGCTTCGTTTGCAAAGTGAGCTAAAAGAAAATTATTACTTGAAAAAAATCGAAATTACTAGACAGCATCAAGTTTCTGGTATGGATTTTTAGAATGTCATGACGCTCATTAAGAACTGGATAATCAAAAGTAATGTCCTTGTAATTTTTTGTGTTGTAAAAATGTTGCAAAATTCCAGTGTTAACTTGCGACAATAAATGTGTGATGCCTATTAAAATTACAACATAGTCCTTTTCTTGTTCCAACAGCTTCAGCATTTTTACCAATTCTTTAATAAGGGATTTGTGTTCATTGGATTCGATTATCTGTATAGATATGTGTAAAGTCATTTAAATTATCATAAATGAATCTTATTTATGTGAATGCATTATATGCTTAAAAATTCAAACCATTTTAGGAGCAATCTTGTGAAGACCATTAAAACAGACAACTGAGGGAGAATGTTTCTTAGCTTCTTCTATTTTTGATCGTATTCTAATAATTTTTATGTAATAAGAAGCATCTTTGATCATTGATTCTGAAAAATAAAATTATAAAGTACAAAAGCTGCCAAAGTTTTAATTCAAGATTGAAAGTAAAGAGATAAATAAGAACCATCAACCAGTACAAAATGTGCATTGGTTTCGTTGGCAAAAGCTTGAGCCATCAGCAGTTTTCCAACTCCTTGTGGTCCATGCATGATGACACGAGGATTGTCTACTTTCAATTGTTTAAACACTGATGGTAACCTAAGTGGAAATTCCAAATCCCTTAATTGCTGAAGTTGCTGGGCATATCCACCAATGTCTTCATAAGAAATTTCATCAAGTCTTTTTTCTCCTTCCTATAAATTTCATACAAAGCTTCTTATACATAGTTAAACTGTGTCTTTTATTGTTTTAATTAAGATTACCATGTATTTTTTAACATCAGTGAGGTAATTAAGTTTACTAATTTTCATTGTGTCAACTAAACAATAAGGGTGGCTAGGGTCTATTTTTACAACAATACATTCTAGAGCTTTCATACCCTTGCGAACAATAAACTTATTTCCTACACAAAGTGTTATACGCTTGCCTGCGAAGTATTGATTTATCAGTTGTATACATATATCTCTGCAACAAATCAATATTACAGTAAATATAGAATTTTGTTTTTCAAAACTAAACTACTGAATTAAAAAAAAAGAAGACAATACGCACCTGTTAAGTCCTTTTAATGCCTCAGTGTAATTTAATGCAAGATCAACTTGCTTAGCATATTCCAAGTTATAGCAAGGGCGTACAATGACAGGGTCGTTGAGCTGGACTCCCAAATTGTGTCTCATCAATTTATTCAGGAGAATTTTGTTTTCACTACATTGGCTTGTCTGTTGTACGGTACAGAGAACCATTTTTGAATCTTTTCCAGTAATTGTTACTATGGAATTTTTCTGCAGATGCAGTTGCTGCATCTTTCCAGGTGACATCAGTACGAAAAAACTGTCAGGAAAAACTGTACTATGATCCGCCAGCACTGAGCAGAAGAGAGACATCCTTGTTGTTTATTATATATATATATATAAACTGAAATTAAAAATCAAGCAGATCAGTCAGCATGTAAGTTGATGTTGTAATGATCGAATCTTGTATATGTACTTACCTCATGCAGTAGAAGAGAACAAAACCTGGAAATCAGATGATTGAAAACGTAAGCGGGTCTGAACAGGCTCAACGCGCTATACTAACAATCTTTCAAGAAATTCGCAACTCGATCGCGTGTCTGATCATAAAAAGAGACAGCATAACACAATAATATTCCATAGAGTATCAGTACTCACGTAGCAAATTTGATCTCTTACCTGGGAGAACAAAGAAGATCGTCTGGGTCCGGCAAATGCTTCAGCTTCCACAGACACAATCGACACAAACCTGTCGTTTTATCTCGCATCCATCACATCAGCCTTGAAACCTTCGACAACACTGAGTCCAATATCATAGGTACAACATAAAAAACCCGAGTGGAAAACAACGCTTGCGAACAAAGAGGTACAAACGTGGGTTAGCTGCGATGTTTACGCCGGATCGGCTCGTGTGTCGCGAGAGAAGTCTTTATCTCCGGCCGTTATTCGCTTGTTTTTTTAAAAATCATCTTTTTAGCTTGTAAGTATGCTTAAGTATACATAATGCTACCGAAACGTGCAAGATATATCTTTTGAGAAAATTGTGCACAGTTGATGAAGCTTACCGCTATGGCAGACAACGAATTGTGTTTCTTGTGATTCGATCGGATCTTCCTCTGTAGGAGTAAGTATATTTACTGATCTATCTTTTTATCGGTATAATCGTCGATTTTTTCATAACAAGTTGAGTGTGTTCTTTCTCGATCCCTTGAAGCTCGCATCCGAACAGTCCAACCTCGCAAATGATACGATCATCCCAAGCAACTGACGTGCCGAGTGTGTGGTGTGTGGACATTGCAATATATGTTTCTCTAGCTTAGTCACGAATGCATTTCGGATCGCGTTGAACGTTCTAAAACAAGAAAAATTTAATAGATCTAATGAATACTCTACTTACATCAATTATTTTCTAGCTGAATTTCCAATGTAAGTAAGTACGCGAAAATACCCGTTGAGAATAAAATATATACTCGTAACTATACTATTAACAAACAGAACTCGCACTAAGAATTTGAGTATCGTCCTTTACGATATACCCCAGTGTTTCTTGCAAGAACTAAATTATACGTAAATTTTCAAATAATTTTTTACAACTTATAAAATACACGTATATATTATATACTCACATCAGCTATAGACAATAATGTAGAGACGACGTTTTCGACACCCCTGGCGAACTTCTGCGCCGCGACACGCTTCGAGAAAGATATTTATTCGCCTTTTTGTCGTCGCGGCTTTGGTGTGCAGCGACACGAGTGAAAGCGCTCTCGGATTCGCGGCTAATTATTATGAATCGGTGGAGCATTTAATTTCGTCTTATGCGCGTGATTTGTACTTATATATTGGAAAATGAATTCCGAGTGTCTTTTTACGAAATGGCAGTGTACTGCAGGTAACTCGATTGAATTGTAACTGTATGATGGGTATTGTTCGTGTGATGGTAAAATCATTCTTATATATTAGACTAAAGTTGCGATAAGCGTTGATAAGATTTATTGTCTATTGTATAGTTGGATAAAATTTTGTATGAAGGATTAGAATTGAAATTGATAATAGACTCGACATATACGACATCAAAGTGTTTTTACCTCAATCTCATACTTGAACGAACGACTCAATTAGTTATAGTATACCCAATAAATTTCGACAGCCCAATTTATTATTTTTCTCACGGCTCTCCCAATCGGGCCAAAAAAACAGCATTTTAGTGAAACTCGACTGTCAATATAAACAGTGCGCACCTATAATACCGATCATTATCATCGTAATAAACATTTTCTCAATAATTCTTTCCACACAGTTAGCCATACAGTGACATAATCCCAGCAGCAGCGATTAGATAATCCATCAGCACATAATCATTCAACAATTTCACTCAACGCGACAGCTGAACAGAAGCAGATCATTCCGGCTGTCAGTCTTTTACAAAAGCTTCATTTTCTCGCTTTCAAATTTCCGCGCGATCGATCGATTCAACTCGCAGAAGCTCCTGATATCGATTTGTTATGAGATCGGCTCGATAAGAGAGACACTTTTGTATCAGTTTGCGAAAGATCGGTATACGCCCGAATCGCGTTGTTATCAGAGCGAGAAAATAAGCGAAAATCAGAATTTTCACGGTGCACAGGATCGGCGTAACGGACGATTGCACGGATCACTTGACAGTGCACTGAGTATATATTTATGGGAATACGGTGTTTGGTTGTATGTATAAAAAATTTTCTGCAAAAATTTACACGTGAACCGCCGAAAAAAAATCGTTTCTTTCTTTACCGATCACAGAGCCGGCGGTATTGCCCAAAATGTATTATTGCAAACTAATACTAGTAAATGACGCTCTTACCGATGTATATATATATCCGCACATAAAATTCTTCCATTTCGCCTCTACTAATATCCAATCTATCTACATTATAATCCATTTTCCATCGCGGCCAGTCAAGCTCGCGAGCCGTCAAAAAAACACGTCTGCCATGCAAACATTCGCCGACGTCGAGTTACGAAACTGTCCCTATCGACTTACGGGATAGGATCGATCACACGGAAGCCGGTGGGAGACCACTACAGCTGCATTTCCTCGCGCGCACGTCCGTGTGATGAGAAAAAAAAGTGAATAGCGGAAAAAGAGAATCCAGTCACGATAGCCGCGAAATCTCGTCGATTCTGTATAAGCCAGTCCTTTCTCTCTCTCCATTGGATGCTTATGCTGTGTCCGGTTGTAGCTTAGACGAGCACATCCCGATGCCGAGATCCTCTTTGTCACGGACACGCGGATGTATAGTTTTCGCTCTCATTCGAAAGCTTTTTACGGCTCCGACGTGAGATCATCGGGTGAGCTTTTAATCGATTGAAATGAAGATATCGAAGCTTATTCTGTTTGTTTCGTTCTGGCTTTGTGGTGAAATAAAAATTTGCATTTTTAATTACACCTCATTACAGGATTACACAAATATCTCACAGGAATTACCCGCCTCGAACCGACAGCTGTCATACCTATATACTCCCCTCAACCTAGCCCGCTTATACTGAGAAAAAAGCCGTTGCATAAGCCAAACTTCACCGCGAGTAGAAAAAAAAGCGCGACTTATAGCCGATGCACAATCATCGTCGTCTCGTAACCCGTCGACTGCAAAGTGTCTACTGCACAGTAGGGCAAGAAGGAGGCTTCCGGAGAGACTACTCTACTTCTTTTCTGCGGGCTGCGAGTGTCTAAAGGGGAGTCCGCGGCCGCAGACTCCAGTCGTTCGGTGATCGCCGTCGTGGTTTGGTCATGAGAGTCGTCGAGATGATGAGGCGAGTCGTTGTACTGATGGTGCTTGGAATGGGGTGTCTTGTAAGGGCTGACGCTCTGACGATAATCGAACACGCGCAGCAGCAGCAGGACCATCTGGATCAGCAGAGGGAATTGGAAGAGCTGCAGGAGTCCCAGAAGTTGCAGCAGGAGCAACAGTTGCAACAATCGAAACAGCTTCAGCAGCATTTGCAGTCACATCCTTTGCTCAACGATGTGAGTTTTATATCGGGAATTTCTATATGTATTATAGGGGGAGTACTGTTTTTAGTGGGTTTAAAATGAGACTACTCGTTTTTTTTTATATTGAGGATTGATTTGTTTTGTTATAGTTTAGTTAGTTGTAAGCAGTGAGCATGAAGGAGAATGTTAGTATTTGAAGCTGGAATGAAAAGTATGGATATGATATTTTTGTTCGTTGTGAATAATATTGTTAGTCGACTAAATTTGCAAACGACGATTTGTTAAGTAAATATAGATTTAGTATATCGAGGTTCTATGAACGAGTTATACACTTATATCTAATTTCCAAATACGAGTATAAATTGATTTCTCGTTTAACTCATTCATTTACGTATTCGAACAATAATATCGCGTAAAAACAAAAAATCTTATGACAAAAAGTGAATTCGCTGCGGACAGGATTCGAACCTGTGCGGGCATAGCCCATCAGATTTCGAGTCTGACTCCTTAACCACTCGGACACCGCAGCTATATATTCCGTTAGCGATCGATCTGGTGCGTATTGTATTTGGTGCATGCGCGTTCTGGGAGAATCCTGTACTTCCCCGAATTCGATGTACAGTATCGTCGATTGTGCAGAATTGACATTATTTTCATTAAATTCATCGCGATTTAGACGTCTTTAGATTTATTATTTGTAAAATTTGATGATATTGAATTCTCAAAAAATAATATATGGAGTATTAATGTTTTAATGAAAGTATATATACTCATAGCTAATCAGTAGAATAAATCTATTCAGGTCAGGCGCGCACCTGTATATTAGTATGTAACGGCCGACCAAACTTGGTTTACTCCACTGAACTACAAATCGTCTATCAGCATCCAAAATTAATTTTTTCATTTTTGTTTATTTATTAACTAAATAGCCGGTATAGTGCATGTATAGTTTAGCAAAATAAAAAAAGACCGTCTGTACTCGCAGAGCGATTTACCGAAAGTGCTAAAGAAGAAGAGCATACAGGACGAGGAAGAAATAGAAGCAGCCGAGGCCTACGAATTCGAGTATCTTCCAGAATCCTCCCCGGACTACAGTTCCTCTCAGATCGTGGAAATAGAGCCACTCGCCTCAGCCAGTCACGACGACCATCATGATCATCATCCAAAGGTACATACATCTATATAACTCCGTAGATCTATTCTGAGCCGAGTGTAATTCTTCTTGAAAAATTGAAATTTATCAAGCAACGGTACTATCCACACTTTACCTCCAATAGGTGGGCTACAGCGTGGGCGGACCTTTGGTCACGATAGCCCAAGGCGCTGCGCAACAGGCGCACAACTTCGAGAAGAACCAACCTGCGGCCGCAGCTCAGGCAGCCTACGTCGCCAAAAATCGTCTAGGTCAATCGGCAGGTTTGAGCGCGGCGACGGCTGCTGCTGCCTTTGCTGGTAAACAAATCATCTATCGAGGTCTCGAGCAACAAGCCTACAACGCGCACCGAGCTCTCGAGAGTGAGAAGCTCCAGTTGCAAGTGGCTCAGAGAGCAGCCACGGCTGCGGCTCACGCTGCTCAGCAGGCCATGCATCAGGTGAGGTTATTGTAGGAGGAAAATTAGGTTTTTAATGTAACTCGGGAGTATGGTCTATAAAAATTGTGTATACATGTATACGTTGTGGTAAACATTATAAATTATATAGGTATGTAGGCTCAAAGAAACTTTTAGGTATCCAGGTTTAGGAATAGGTTTACTTACCACACTAAGATGTATTTTAGTGAATTCGCATGCAGAGTGAGTAAGAAATGAAAATATCTATCCTCACGTCCAACTCGCCATCTTCTGTTACAGGTGCAAGTAATAACGACAGCCTTGAACGCTGCCCAAGCAACCTCAGAACACGCCTCGGCAGCGGCATCTGCAGCCGCAGGAGAATTGGCCGCTCAGACAGCTATGGTCGGCGCAGCAAAGGCCCGACTTCAGGCTATAGAAGACCAACTGCATCACGCTCGTATCGATTTCGAGGCTGCGCGTGCTGCCAACTTTAAAGCTGCCCATGCGGCTCAGGTCGCTCAGAACAATGCCGCCGCGGCGGCAGCTCACGCGGCCGAGGTCGCCAATGCCATTCATCATCACCATGATCATGGTCATGGTCATCATCACCATCACGAACACGGTCACAAGCATCATCATGGACACCATCATCACGATCATCACGATCATCACGATCATCATCATCATCATCACGAGCATCATTCAGGGAAGCTGCAGCAAGCCGACGACGACGACGAGGATCACGATCACAACGAGTCCGTGGCAATACCTGTCTCGAAAACTGGATCGTCAGGTTCGGGATCTACATTGTCGTCGACGGGAATCGAACGGCTCGAAGCGACGACTCTGGTGCCAGGGGATAGGGAGACGGACAGAAATGCTCGGGTACTGCACACGGGGCCGACAGAACATTCTGTACCCTTGGCCACCGTAACTTCGATCAATAAAGACGAGCTGTACGATGCTTACGATAGCTATCCGTATTGACGGTTGATTATGTAGGTAGTATATAAAAATCGTCTTGGCGTAATTTTAAGCTTTTTGTTGAGTAAAGAACAAAAATGCAAACACGTACCAGATTTAGCTAATCGCGAACTGTAGCATTTGAATTTTCGAATTATCAGGTTTATGTCATATGGTAAACCTGACAATTCAGCGTGAAAATCTTAACTATGGTTTTCGCTTGCGGTGAGATATTTTTTTGCAACAGGTATACCTATATATCGAAGGATCGCAAGAAAAGCGCAGCTTAATTTGCGCTGTCGCAATTTCTTCCATGACGAAGTTTTTACCCTCGTATTACAGCGTCCAGTAGAAAGTTTTACTCGACCACAAGTGAATGTTCGAAATATATTCTTTAGACCTGATAAAGCGGAATTCTAAAGCCTAACTACATATAGACGATGCATTTATTCTATGGATTTTAATGAAAAAATAGTCTTATATTATAATGTAATCGTAACATTGTGCGTTAAACAATCATTCAGTATAGGATTGTTTAATAGGCAATCAGATAGTACTTTCATTTTATGAAAATTGTTCGAATTCTATGATAGTATGATTTTCTCTTTATTGCAGAATTATGTACTATATTGTTAACTGCAATTATATACGTTATTACATAATATTGAGGATTGAAAATTAATTAATATAAGCGTAAATAAATAATAAATGTTATGTGAAACTGTTATGGTCGATATTTATATGTAAATTTTGATTTTTAAGTAAATTTAAGTAACTAATTAATGTAGGTAAATCAATTATAGTAATAAAAATTTATTCTCATAAAAATTGCATTATGATCAATTTTTAATATGATCAGACTTTATCTCCATTATTAGATTAAATAAATTTTTACATAACTAACTTTTTAATGCTAATAGTTATATAAATAAATTCGACGTTAATGCATCGATTTGGCATATATTTTGAAAAACCTTAAATTGCTTTATACCGTATTTGCAAAAATAACAAACTAATATAAAACAGAATATTTTAGAAAATCATTGCAACTACTCATATAATGCACGTTCGTTACAATTAGAAAAAATATATAATATAAAAAAAATAACAACCAGTCTTTACGACGAACTGCTATCACTGTGCGACGATTTAGTTGATTTTGACGCGCGTGATTCATCCTCGCTATGATCACTTGCTGGTCGTTTATTTCTAGACCTATCGTTATACCGATACAACATTTTCATTCCCTCATATGCTCCTCTCATCCAAATTCCGACGGCATGAGCTCCTGCAAGTTCGTCAAACCCACAGCACTAAAATATTTGAATATATTCAATTAGAACCCAGATATTTTGTTGTTTACGAAATATTCGTGATTGAATACATACTTTATCGTTCATATACTTCTCGGGTATTTTTCCTGAATTAGACACGATGTGAGATGTCTGTTTTTGTGCAAATAGCACCGCTTCGCCTATCGCGTCGATAGGATTGAGACCGGCGTCGAAGTAAGCGTCATCAAAGGCCTCTCTTGCAACGAGAAATGCATCTTCCAGCCTCGTGCCTTTCGCGACTTTGTTGACAGAGTCTATGGCTTTGTCAAAAGCGTACATCCAGTCTTTGACATCTAAATCTTGTTGGCTTTCTGATCTGTCATCTATTACCTGAAAATGGGTAGTGAACACAAATTAGTTGATTCGGTTTTGTGTGAATTCTGCATATGATTTTTGTGTGACTTACATTATGAATGGAAGTAAAAAAATTCATGTACAAATCGGCTTGTGGGTCTTGCTTATGATCATCCTCGAATACCAGAGATATCCGAAAAAGTATATTGGATATACTCATGGATATCAATGCTTTGTCACTAATCAAAGTTTTTATAGTTTCGGCTGCAGTAGCTAATCTTGTACCGCATCTTTTGTTGCCTTCAGGAATCGAAGGCTTATCTAACATATCGATCTTCTTGGCGCAAGCGATTACTGCTTCACAGGCGTAATCGACTGCTTTTAAGAAAATATTTTTTTCGGTGAAACTGTAATTTGATTTTGAAACTATTGTCAGATCGTCATCGGAACTTGAACTACTCGAATCTGAACTAGAACTTTCTTCTTTCTTTTTCTTTCTATCAGTCTTTTTCTTTAACAGAAAAATAATCTCAAATTAATTATTTTTTCATCATATAATATAACTAATATTTGATAATCAAAATAGTTACCTTTGGAGGACTTTTTGGAGAGCTGTTTGAAGAACTTTTTGGAGAACTGTTTGGAGAACTTTTTGGAGAACTTTTTGGAGAACATTTAAATTGTTCACTTGCTGTTTTTACATTAGCTTTCAAGCTGGTCGTTTTGGGCCAATAATAAGCTAATGTTGGAGCATTTAAATAATACTCCAAGTCTTTATTGCTTGACAGATTAAGAATTGACAGATGAAATCCATTTGATTCAAGGGATGTATGAAATGCTCCTGTAAAAATGGGTTCGACTGTGTGTTTGTATTGACTAAGTTGGTATGTCAGTTCTTTGATAACAACATTGGATTCGAGTTCAGTGAATTCTAAAAAAATATAGTAATAATAAACTTGAGAAATTAAATGACCAATTGTAAAATAATGGCACAATAAAAAACTTACTTCCAAAATAATCTAATAATACAGCAAGTTTTGATCCTTCAGGGAATTTCCTGCAGTCACTCACATGAATACTATCATTAATGATATTTTCCACAATTTTCTTTGTTGAAACATCACAATAAGGAAAACGTTTTATATCATGGTCTGTCATTCTATCCCCTCTAGCTATTTCAATCTGAACAGGCTCATTGACAGCTTCAACAATGTAGACTCCAATACTAAAAATACTACCTTTTTTCACAACTTCATCACAGGCTTTGTATATTTCATCTAAGCTTTTTCCCTCCTCTGACATTGCCCCTGCGATCTTGTAAAGCAACAGTAGCCCTGAAGGACTTCTTGGACTTGATATTACCTTTGGACTGAGCTTGTTGCTTACCTCATCTCTTACGAGGATCATTTGAGTAGGGATACCATTTTCTCCTGCTTTCTTTTTTGCTTCCAAGAAATTCAAAAAATACTCTGCACAATCGTGTATAAGAAGCAAAACTCCTGTAACTCAATAAAATAAGCTATCAAATTACATAAAACAAACTTTTGATGTCAAATGGTTGAAAATCACCTGCTTCTCTATCATTTTTAACACAATGTTCTATGACTTCAAATATCTTATCACTCGTTGGTACAGATGTCATACTACCATCTAATCCAAGAACAGCAGCTGTGAGCATTCCTGGACCGATGAAGCCTGTGTACATGGGTCCATCGATCACAGCACCCCCACCGATTATTCTAACCTAAAATGTATAGATAATCAAATATATTAAAAATTCAATAAATCAAAATATCAATGCGACGTACTTTGCCTTTCAATGTATCACAATCACGGCGTACGACAGCCTTCCAGTCATCGTAATATAAGAGATCTTGGTGCATCATCACAGTTGCTGCAAGACTGTCGTTCAGGATGTTGTCGGGATCGTTCCATAACCTTCGGTTGGTTTGAAGTGGATCGTAAGCGGACATTATGTTGATGTGGGTTATGATAGTGCTATATTTTTGACTTATTGCATAGTGCTAAAGAATAAAAGTTTTTTGACACCAAACAGTTCGTTGACACTAAGTACTTTGCAGACGAATTGACGAATTTTCTCGCGCCACCATGATGAATTACTCGCGCATGCGCTATATTTATAAAATTGTATAACTTGATTTAAAATTTAAAGTACTCAATAAAATAAATTAATGAACCGCTGCGAAGATAAAATATTTATTGTACAACAAGTAATATTTACATACATTTTTGCTGGTCTTAATATATAAAGCCTAACAAATCACGTTGCTTTAATATCAGTGGCATTATTGCCATCATTCAATTTTTGTTTTTTGGCACTTTCTGGAGCATCACTGTCATTTGATCCTCCATTCTTAACAGAGTCATTTATCTTAACATCAGTCGTTTTCTTCTTCAGCTTATATACAAATGTTTCCAACAATGCTTCAGGTTGATCAAACCACAGCTTATGCTTTCCCTTATATGGTATTTGCTTTTTGGCTTTACATATCAAACATACAGTCTTGATCAATTTGTTCTTGGGCATCAAACGTACCTTGGCTGTATTGCCAGGAATTAACGGACTCTGACAGGCTCTGCAAACAGTCCTTTTCATGTTGTGATCCCTGCAGAAGAACAATGCAAATCTTTATTTTTTTTAAATAAATTGTTGCAATAAAGTTTTGAAATTACTTATTTATTCTTACACTCTAAGCACAGCTTTTTTAGCACAGGCTGTCATGATAGAGCCATAATATGATGCCAACTCTTTATTCTTTGACGATACCAAAAAACTAGCTTGGTGCAAGTAATTCATTCGTTCAAAAACATCCTTGCCTTGGCAAAGTTTTTCGTTAATAGCTAAACAAAAATTAATTTTATCACCACTAATTTATTATTACTAAATTACAGGATGAGTAACAGCTGCATTATATTTATGTATCTTATTACCTGATGACTTCTTCATTTTATGTATTTTATAGCAGTTTATCACTTGCTCCAAGACACCAGATAATTGATTCAACACTTAGTTTATCTTCTTTTATTACTTTACATCACATTTTGTTTTGTTTACCTCATGGATCAGTCATCAAGAACGTAACGTGGTCTTGTTATTATCTGAAGTTGCCTGCAATAAATGCATGGAATCGAAAAACAAACTCTGCGCCCTCTGTAGGCAACTTTTACCTAAGGTCAGAATACAAATTTGAAATGATAAAAAGTGTCTTTTAAAAAATATAATTTTTGAAAAAGCATCAATGGAGTCAATGCATTCTTCTTTTAGAAATATTCTAATCCATTCACTGTATGCTAAATCTTCTACGCTATGCAATCGGTTTATTTATAACTAAGAATACTTGCAATGAAAGAAAAGAAACGGTGAAAGAAAAAACTCCTCAATAAAAAAAGAGAACACAAAATTATGTAAAGATATGTATATTCTTTAAACATCTAGCAACATTCGGCTTCATTATGCCAAACGTATTTACATATTGCACTACGCTTTGACTACGCGCCATTGTATAATAACCTTCTTTTTTCAGGGATTAGATTATCGATTAAGTGTATGAAAGTACCGTGGGAGCAAAACGAAAATCATATATTATCAGAGGAGATGAGCGAACGTGCCTATAGTGGCACCATAGCGTTTCGTTTCAGTAATTGTACCATCTATTACAATATTTACCTCTGCCCGTATACGCATAATGGCTATTAATACAGGTATTAAATCCACTATAAAGATGATCGGCTCCTGAGTGATGGACCATGATCGGCGATCGCTGCTGTGCAGATTATATTATATAGATTTATATAACATACAAACTTGCGCACGTTTGTTCAATTATTTGTTTCTGTTAAACAACATATAAGAAGAAGAATCTTAAGTGTATCAGTCTAACAAGTTTTTTTTTGTCAATGCAGAGGCAACCGCTCGCTCGCTCCCTATTATACCATCACCGGCACTCGGTTTTTTTTCATTCGCTCGGACGATCGCTCAGTTGTACTTTTTTCTCTTTATTGTATTCCAAAAATATCCGCGCATTGGATGTAAAGGTACATACATGTATGTACGTCGCTCGACTCCTCGCATTCTCTCCCCCTCTCTCTCTCTGTCTCTCTCTCTCAACGAGATTCGAGACAAACTTGAGAATTCAATTTCATTTAACAATAGTCAAGACGAAGCTGATGCTCTCGCGAGCGATCATTCGAGCGAGACATGCGCGTGTACAAATGGCAAAAGTCGGCGAAATAAACAAGATCCTATGCGACGACCGGCTTTTGATCTCCACTTGGGCGCGTCGCCGGTCGTCGATTGGAAAACAAACGGAAGAAACGCATATTATAGACGAACGGAAACAACGATATAACGGGGCTGTATAACAATCTCTTTCGTTTTATGTATACCAGTAAACATCATGCACGCACTTACAGCATCATACGCATTTTTCGCTTCACATTTTTGCTTTCATAATAACAGAACTTTGCTCAGGCGCGCGCTCGCGGTTGGTTAGCGACAGTACAGTGTTCACAGAACGTTATTCTTTCTTCGTTATATATCCGCAGCACGCGCGCACACAGCACATCATAAATTTTTATTTTATTTTTTTCATTTTTTTTTCATCGTCGTAATTTATTTTGTATTTAACGCATTGCTCTATTATTGTCTACTCTCGCGGTCGTCTATGCGACAGCTTTACTTTTTTTTCTGTGCGACCGATGAACAGCTCTCGGAGAGAGAAAGATCCTCGCTCTCTCCGGTGCAGGCTCTGCGAGCGCGCAAAAGGAAATGCACGTCGTGGTTGTACTGTTATAACGTCTTTCTCGGGCACAACAGCGGCGGCTCTCAGTGACCGCATCGTCTTTCAGAATTTCAATGTGGTCGCGACGCTCACAAGGACTTTGTGATGTTGTTGAATAGTCTCTTGCCCCACCAGGACTCCAGATCGAAAGGTTTGAAATCTGTAAAGATAGTGCGTTGCATAAATTGAAGATTTGGGAACATTTTAGAGTCGACGTGAATTTATAAATAGATGCGACTTTTTTTCTCAGCGTTGTCGTAGCTGTTTCGTAATGCGCGTGATTTTGTTTTACCTTGCAAGACGTTATTTGGCTCTCCATCGTTGTAGTACACTATAGTTTCTGAAATTTTAATTATAAATGTGTATTAATACAAGCTGTGTAATGATTATAAATTCTAATGGAAAATTAATGAAACGCGCTATTATTATGTACATAAAATTCTTTTGTTATAGTTATTGTATAAGTAGAACTGATCGTTTCTGGTCGATTAAATAATAGATTCATTGATAACGAGAACGAAAACGTTTACAGTCAAGCCTAAATTGTAATGTATGTGCATAAGTATGAATAAGCTTTAGCAGCTCTGCAAGAGGGGCATCATGACGTCAAAATGCGTTGCTCGTTTGAATTTAGCTTATTTTTAAAAACTTGCGGATGAAGATGTTTTTGCATGAATATATTCAATTTTACTAAAATTGATATAGTAAAATGATATTATTAAAAAACATAAGTAAATATAAGATTTGGACGCATGAAATTTTCCAAATCTTATTATTATCAATAAATTAAAGAATAAATAAATCATGGAGAAACAAAAAAAATTTAATTACCATCACTGGAAGACTCATATGGATCCGAATCATCTGAGGAGGAGCATCTCTGTCTGGCATTGATTTGGTTCCATGCTATAAACATAAGACTGGTTTTAAAGGAAATTCAAAAAAACTTGAAACAACTAAAATACACTGTCATTCTTACATTCGCAAACAAACTTGATCAGTTCTTCATGTTGTGGTGTGATAGCTTCTTGCCTTGTCCGATGCCTCTGTGAGCTTGGCTTCAGTTTGCCATTTGTGTAGAAAACTGGTTTGGGAACATTTCTGCAGCACAAAAAAAGTGGTGTCAACAATTAAAATCACAATGCACAACTATAAGTAATACTTAAAGTCAAACAACTTAAAACAAGGTTAGTGAACAATTGTTTATTTACTGGCTGATTTTGTCCTCCTCCGAAACATCTTCCTCAGGATCGCTCTTTCGAGATAAGTCCCGCAGATTATCTAGCCTGTCGAGTTTCTGATTGATTCCTGCCAAGCAAACGCATAAAAACATGTATTATCACTGCAATAACATTCAGACGATTAGGCCTGGCTAATATCAAGCCTGAATTGTTGCTCAAGCGATGCAGGAAGGAATACAACTACTTGAGCAACACAAAGAGTCGCAGAGAGAATAGAGAAAGCGATATGCATCAAAACTCCAATGAATCGGGCTATTCTTAGCTAGCACACGAATTGGGAACCAAAACAGAGAACCATGAAACAAGCCAAAAACACCATAATTATTCGCAAAATGTTTCATAACCCAACGTACAGCCCCATGCGCACGCTATCAAATAAAATGAGCTTCTAATCTCTTTCTATCCCCGACGATTCCTACAAAAAGCCACACCTCCCAACCTTTACAACAAATCAACTACCGACCATCCCGCAACGTGCTCGCGATTACAAAACCTTATCAAAAAAAAGCTCAGTGTCTCTCTCACTCTCTCTCTGTCTTACCTCGTCGAGTCTTGGCGACGATCTTGCTGGGCCCCTTCGACACCGTGTACATCGTTCCTCAAGCTCTTCACAGCAGAACTTATATACTCCGGACGACGACGACGACGACGACGATGAAACGTAGGTACTTACAGCAGGCGCGCACACCCCCAACTGCGGCGGAAGCTGCCCTCTCCCTCTATCTCGCGGACAGTTTTTTGCCTCGCACACACACACACTCACGCGCTCGCTCGAGTCGACGATGTAAGTATGTTGTACGTAACACGCGCTCTCCGAGCTTGCTGAAATTAACGCAATCGCTTCTTCGGCTACGTTACTGTCGTGCGTATATCTCGTAGGCGATGATTTACCTGGTGTCGACGGCTGGCTATGCAGTTGCCCAGGTAACCTAGGAGAGACTTTCACCGAGAGACACAGAGCGATGTATAGATATAGGTATATATTGACTGGAAAGAGGGGGTACGTGGAATCTACGATAAGCCGCGAGAGAGGGTAGATAACGGAGAGACGGAGTCTTGATTCGAGCGCTAGCTGTACAGCGAAAATGTGTGCGTCACGTGTGGGTATAAGAGCAGAAGATTACGTGAACAGCGCGAGAGAGAGAGAGAGAGAGAGAGAGAGAGAGAGAGAGAGAGAAGAGAGCACACGTGTATGTGTGAGTGCGACATGTGACTATAGCAGAAGCGTTTTCGTTTCGGCTTCTGCTATTACTGGTCATGCTTCTTATTTTTATTTATTTTTTTTTTGTATCGAGGAAAATTTAACGAAGATTGACGAGATGTTGAGAGTCGCGATTCGAAATAGATTTATGGGAGAGGAGGTCGACGAGTCTTTTTCTTGCGAGTTAACGTTGAGAATTTTTCGCTGTAGTATGTACAGCTGCACACGTGGTAGATCTCATTCCCGGAGACGCGTTTTTTTTTTTTTTTTTGCCGTCTACGGAGATGATAAACTGTTATCGATATATGACAGAACACGTTTTTTCGTTGTATGCGGGTCAAGGGAAAAATTTCCGCGAGACGATGAATTCATTCATTGAGATGCTTATAGAGTTATTTCTTTTCGCGTTACACGCGAGTTAATTGCGCGTGTATGTATGCGTACGTATTATGCATAACTAGCGGCCAATATATACGGTATTTCGTTATATGTCGGGTTACATAACAGGACAACCGATGAAGTATAGGGTCTTCACCCGCGGCTTTTCCTATATAGTTACGTCGATCAGCTTTATTTCAAAATTCGAACAACGCGCGGCGTGCTATACGCGATATATATATGCCATAATACCAGCAGTCGGCAGTAGCGTTGTCTGCTTTATCCAATCAGCTGTTTATCATACATATGCGCACACGCATTATATTCGTATATATGCGTATATATCAGATATGGACTTTGCGCTCACTATCAGAAATACTATATATACATCGTCTCTCCCCCTTTTACCCTGATGACTTCTGCTACGGAATCAGTTCGAGCTATATAGTCTATATAGTGTATAGACTGTACTTACTCCGTGCAGTGTTGCAACAGCAGTGAAACATTCGTGGATCAGAGTGTGCAAGAGCGAGACGGAGATATACCATCAGAGAGAATAAAATGCTCCTTGGCGTCAGGTGAAACGTGGACGTTCGCTTTTCTCGGGATATTAGATCGCCTTCGTCGAGGGCGACCCAATGCTCTTGACGTTCTGAAGTAAGTTATATCATCCCCGTAAAGTTAACCTTAAATTTACGCATCGCTTCGAAGGAGTATCTAAATGGCATGGATATACTTGTACTTGCATCATGCATCTCGAAGTTTTTGTAAATACACGCGTACGAAGAGAAGCAGCTGACGGATTGATCAAGGTGTTTACGCGTCCCAGTGGGTTATTGGGGAACTAGGATAGGATTGATTTTTTCTTTTTCCATCGGTGTATGTTGGTTCAGACGGGATTTATAACAGCTCAAATTTAATTGTTTATCGTCACGCGAATTTACCTTGTGTTTAATTGCGTAGCTGCCAAAAGCCAATTGTACAGTGAGCGATGAATGATTCTCATTGATGCTTTGTTGCAGATTCACTTGGGGTAGGAATGCCCAAAAAAATCCAGTGAGATGCATAGGAATGTGCAACAACAGTATTACAAATCATTGTTAAGTAGGGCTTGCGAGAATTTGGAAGTTACGGTTGCATTGTCCAGCAAACAATATAAGAATGGCTGCAGTAGAAGCAACACCCTTCATCCGCACCATCGAGTGGGATATGATGGACAAGACCAAGTTCTTTCCCTTGAGTATGTTGTCTTCGTTCTCAGTAAGATGCTGTCTCTACCCACTTACAGTCATAAAGACACGTCTCCAGATTCAGAGGAGAAGCCATATGTATACAGGTAAAGGCATTGGATAATATCTTATCATTTTTTACATAACTAGTTAGACAGGTTTGACAATGGATTATTGTTACAGGTATGATAGATGCTTATCGAAAAATTTACAAACTGGAGGGTTTTTCGGGCTTATATCGCGGATTCTGGATCAGTTCGATACAGATTGTCTCTGGAGTCTTCTATGTTTCGACGTACGAAGGGGTCAGACATATTCTGAACCGGGAAGCCATGACTTCTCAACTTGATTCCCGAATAAAGGCTCTCATTGGAGGTGGAGCTGCCAGTATTGTAGGTCAAACCATTGTAGTTCCATTTGACGTATTGAGTCAACATTTGATGGTGCTAGGTGTCAGCTATAAACATGGCAAATTGGCTGTAGATAAGGTGAGGAGCAAAGGCTCTTAAAACTATTATGCCAATTGATAAAGTAATCATGTCTAATGCTGATTATCATTTTTCTAATTATTCAGATGGGTATGAATCCATTAGGAATAACTTTTGAACCTGGAAAATCACGAGCGCAGATTTCGACGGAAATAGTGCGATTAATATACCAAAGAGATGGTCTCAAAGGATTCTATCGAGGCTACGTTGCATCTCTCTGTGCCTATGTCCCCAATAGTGCATTGTGGTGGGGACTCTACACTACTTACCAAGGTGTGCATACAATTAAACTTCTAACCAAGCCACACTTATATAATTGTTTTTTACATACGGAAATTTTAAGCGAAAGAGGTTGATAACGAGATTATTTTTAAGGAATCACTCACTCAACGCTAATCTGTCTTTCTTTCTTCGCAGACGAACTGATAAGAATACTTCCTGACTGGGTGTCCCACCTGCTGATCCAATCAATAGCGGCGACTCTGGGAGGCTTCACCACGACGATAATCACAAATCCGTTAGACGTAGTCCGCGCTCGACTCCAGGTTCAGCGACTGGACAGCATGTACAACGCCTTTCGAGTCCTGTGGCTCGAAGAGGGTCTGCATATGTTCACCAAAGGTCTGTCGGCAAGACTCGTTCAGTCTGCCTGTTTTAGCTTTTCCATTATTCTCGGCTACGAGACCATCAAGCGGGTCAGCATCCACGAAGAGTACAGGAGTTACGTAAGGTGGTGAATCGACAAATTTTTGTATACTCTGGCAGACGACAAAGTTGCACGTTGTTTATGTATTCGTGCACACATGCGCGTGGGTGTGTTGATTCTTTCTTATCTCGACCCGACAAGAGAGGTGCGACAGATGATGTGGACTCTTTCGCCGGACGAATTTAAAACTTTGTTTCACAATGCATTACCAGAGTATCATTCCATTGTGTAGATTTTTAATTAACCGATTCACTGGCAGGATATGTATGTATGCTAGAAATACTTATTATGAAATTTGTATTTTGCAATAGAAATCAAACAACTTTTGTTTGTCATGAACATTGATCTCGTTTTGAATATATCTACTGAGTAAATGTGTAAAAAATAAACGTGATCATATGTATTTCATAAACATACAGACATACATACGTATCGACGATTGGTTTATACGATTGTATAAACTCTTGCACGGATTTAGGTAATTGAAAAGACGAAATAGAATGCGCTTAGCGTTCAACTATTAAAATTTCATGGTTATGGCTTAGGTAAAGTGAAGAATTTGATAATCTGCTATTCATCCGGTAATCAAGTAATTTTGTTTATACTGTATTTGTAGTAATAAAAAAGATACAAATACAATTGATTGAAATTAAGTATAGTACAAGTCAGTAAGGGATATCTATTTAAGAGTATATTTGTTAAGTAAGTTTTAGAACTTACTAGAAACTATCCATTGTCACTAGCAAATTGAGTAAATCGGTAAATTAAAAATGAAAAAAGGTGTGAGAGAGCGACATGTGAAATGACAAGTTTTGCTAATTATGATGACGAAACTCCGCATATGCATTATCCTGTATAGTTTTCACATCAAAGTGCATGATATTGTACATAAATATAACTTATGATTTATAGTTCATTTTTGTAAAATAATGAACAGAACCGATATTATATTAAATGATTCAGTGCGCTGAGCGCCTACAATATAATATATTAGATTCTACGGTAGTGTTTGTATATTGATTCAGGCGAATTGTGACTTGTGGTACTAACGTATGCTAACTAATTGTTGAAAAGTCAATATAAGAATATCATGCATGGAATTTTCGGAAATCGTAAGAACAACAAAGGCTCATTCAAAGTTTCATATTTTGAAGTAAATTAAAACTCCTTTAGAATGCTTGACCGTATGTATGCGCGCATTTGTAAGAACAGAACAATTTGTAATGGATAATTTTTTACGCTCAGACTAAGAGCTAAATTTTAGCAGCTTTTTAAACTTTCAATAATAATATTATACAGCTAGTCACGCGAAATCTGAATTCTAACGACAATATGTATGCATTATTATTGTCTTCTTGACAAAACAAACTTCTGATTCATCTTATCATTTTTAATATTTAATGTTAGAAAGTGTATAAGGATTATATTTACTGTACACAGACGAACATACATACAACATATATGTATATAATATATACATAAATCATTAATGCAGAGATAAAACAAATGTGTATGACTTTGAAAAAAATAAATAAATAAAAATTAAATGTCTCGTGAAAAATACAATGAATGTCGTTATAACTTGCATCACCTCGCCGCAATCACCTTTTGCAACTAAATAATTTTTGAAAACTAAATGCAATAATATGTTCCAGGTTGAACAAAATCTTTACAAAGAATTAGTGTGTTTTAAAACAACAACAATACTTTATTCATTTTCTCATTATCTTCAGTTTATACGAAAAAGAAGAATCATCTATATATTATACGAAATACTTGCCGCTGTACAAGTGCGTAATATTCAAGGGCCATTGTCTTGCGCACTCGAATTTTATAATTTTTATATATTTTGTTTTCTTTTTATTTCGAAATATACCGGTAGGTATATGTTAATGTACGTATAATATTCGTATTCACCATTTTACAGACATAATTGTCATAATTTTTATCATTTTTGTTCAACTTGTTCAAAGAAAGAAAAGTTATTTTCTCAGATATAATCATACATGTTTACAAATATATCTTACGCATGTTTCTCGATGTCGCGTATGTTTTATGAAGTAGTTTTTTTAAATAAGTCAACTTAGTCTTGCAATGTTCGGGAACAGACAAATACTTTCATTTACTCGCAACGTTTATAGTTACAAAAAACACTTTTTCATATAGTCCGCGATTTAAATATATAATTATTTTTTACGATTACCATAAAATTATAATTAGTTCGGAATTGAGATTAGTCAAGTAATTAATATCATACAAACCATGAAGTAAGTACTTTTTCTCAGAAAATGTTCTAAAAACTAAAAGTTTATCTTGCAATCAATTTCTCCGTACATTATTCAAGTGTATAACTCAAGATTTTCATTTAGGTACATTATTGTAACCCATTCTTTACACAGTGTCTTTCTTTGAGAAAGACACTGTGTTTTTCTCAAGTCTCTTCTGCTGTCTACATTTAATATACAAATATATTTAACAAATTAAATATTTTAATGAAGATAATAGTAACAACATACCATCAAAAAAAAAACTTGTGGTAAACGGCGACCTAAATACTAGAGAAATGCGACTACTTGGATGTCATGTATGTTGAATAACCGTACATGATAAACTAAAAAAATAAAAACAAAAATAAAAAATCTTTACTAACATAAAGCTCAGTACTTTTAAGAGAAAAAAACCTGTTTTAATTAAAAAGAAAATGTTATAAATAATTTTTCTCACGATAATTTATACTAATATGTGCAGTACAGCTTGAAATCAAATTAGAAATAAATCTTATATTTTTTATAAATTTTACCACACTATATAATATATATTAAATTAATTTTTTTGTTTGCAAGATAAATTTGATTTCAAGTTGTTCACATTCAGTAAAACCATCAAAATTATTGTATAAATAAAAACTTTGCAATTTTAAGTAAACATAATCTAGAATTACGTTATAAGTGCATTTTTACATTAAAAGAGCTCACTCTTTCAAAAAAAGATGTTAAAATGTTTAAAAAATAAAATTGGATACAAAAATTAAATTTTCCATTTTTAAAGCACAATCATAGTTTAACTAAGATATAAGATAGTATAATTTTTGAGGAAAACATTGTAAACGATTATACGTCATTGTTCTCATGAATTTCTCCACAAGGGTAATAATAATATTCGTACATTATAATCTTGATACAGGACGATAAAATTTAATTTATTCCAATCAATAGCAAAATTAGGGAAGAATGAAAAGTTCTGTTTAGTTGACTTAGGATTCCGTAACTCTAACATAATACTATAATTTTGGTAAACTTCGCAGAACTCACACTCTATTGGAATTAAAAATTGATTAATGACACATTATAATACATGTGTGAATCGTCCCAATATAATCATACAATATAATAATATGTACATACGACTACATAATTTGTCGACGTAAAATTGATTTCATTGAATTGTATGCTAGCATTTTTGAAAATTTATTATCAGAAACGTCGGGCATCATAACACTTGACGTCTTTTTTGATCGCGCTGACGAAATTCACGCACAATCACGTACAATCCTCGAGTAACATCATTAACTTTTGCACTTGCAGCAACAAAATAAAATCTCCACATGCAAATGTCTCTCAAGATAGTCACACTGAGTGTGCGCGTGATTCGCAAACATACTCATAAAATGGTTAATAATAATAACGATTGAGCAGCTCTGTTTTAACAATATAAAATAAATGAATAGGAAAAAATAGTATCGTTAAAAAATAATATAAAAGTCAATTGATTCTTACAACCTAAGATCCACGAACACAGCGCAAATCCTATCTCTTGTTCTCGCGAGCCACAAAACAACGCTGCTCAACCGCACACATGCCACAACGTTTAAGTAATGATCCTTTTTTTCTCATAAAAAACTATCCATGTCGACGTAAAGCATAAATTTCTTTACAAGCTAAGAGAAAGAGAAGAAAGATAGAGTGAAAGCGTGCGCGTTCACGCGACATTCTAATTGCTCCATTTACAGGGCAAACAGGGATTTGTCCTCTTCCTTGTCGATCTGACGCTGGATCGTTGCACCAGCAGCACCAGAACTACTGGCACCAGTGGCACTTGCCGCTGCGGCAGCAGCTGCGTTGCCGCCTGCAGCTACTTCACTGGCTACCGCAGCGGTGCGCTCGGCCAGGAAACGGTCGAACTCTGACGACGTGACTGATTTGTCGGTCTGCATCTGAAAAATAAGCATGAAATTTCGAGTTTTGCAAATATTTTTAGATTTCTATTAAATGCTGCAACCGCATAAATTATTTACCAAATTTTTCGTACGCGCCGCACTGGCCCCATCTTCCTCGTCGCTGCCTCGCAATTCTTGTCTGCAATGTAAAAATCCATGTTTTAGAACACATATAAGGAGATTAATTAGTAGAATATCAAATTAGTTAAAATCTGACTGTACCTGAGTTTAGCAGCATCAAAACTCGCAGTCCTTGACTGCGCGAATGCGTCGAACTCATCCTTTTCTCCGTCCTTGCGTCGCAATTTTCCATCATCTCCGCTATCCCCGATACCTGAGTGAACATTGTTTAACATTTTTATAATCTCTCCATTCAATTTTACAGTATTTCAATATTTTAATCGCTTGTGTATCAATGCATATATACTTGAAACCATATTTAAAATTGACAAATTCATCAATCACCCACCCATATTCGAAACGCGTTTCTCGAGAGACTTGACAGGCAACGCAGCAGCACCGGCAGCCTCTCCTTCATCGTCGGACAAATCAATCAGCGAGTCTCCCGCCTCAAGTTTCTTAGCTCTCGCAGCAGCGCTCATACCCCCAGAGCCAGTCGCGCCGATGGCCTGAGCCACCAAGGCGCTCGCCGGCATAGTCTTGTTCTTGCTGAAGCGCGAGTAACGCAGGAACAGGTTGTTCATCTCGTCGTTGATCTGGAGCAGCTCAGCCGTGAGCTCGTCGTGCGCCAGCTTGCCGATCAGCTCGACAACGCGCTCCTGCATAGCCTTGCATGTGTTGTGCAGCTCCTGTAGAAAAGGAAGAGGCTGATCAGTTAATTTAGTCGCGGTTAATTTGTAGAGAAATTTCGATGAGAACGCTTTAAAAAAATAGTTTTTATCTTAATTGCTGCCGCTAATGATGACGGCGTTATCAGCCGCGCTGATATATAGAATGCCATTTTTGAACATCGCAAAGTTATTATTCTGTGTTTTAGTTTGAGAATCCAGTAGAAATTTCGATGAATGTAAGAAACCGTTGAATAGCGCGGTTCTCTCGGGAAAGAAAAACGGACAATCGAAATGAGCTGAACGAGAAAATAACAAAGAAGCACTTCCTTCGGTTTTCTGCGGCTATTAAGATTATTGCAAGAACTTGCACCACGATAAACGATCGACTCAAGGACGCATGTTTAAATGAATTTTTTCAGATACACACGACGAATCCTATCTACTGCCAATAAAACGATTATTACAAAATAACAATTCTCTCATTTCCACCCGACCCACCGTTAGCAACTCCATATCTTCGGCAACGGCCCTCTCGGACACCTTCTCCTGGAGTCCAGCCGAGTGTGCGGCCAGCATCTCCGAGAGTACGCGCATATTTCCGTGTACAACGTCGAGTTCACTGCGGAGCTTCGCCATCTGTGACTCGTTTAACTGTATCGGCTGCTGAGGAGGACGACAGGTCGCTCCGCTTCCTGGACGTGACGTTGCTCCACCCGTTGCCACCGCTGCTGCCGCCGATGACGAGGTCGGGGCGATCGTAGCCGCCGCTGACGCCGCTGCTGCTGCTGCTGCGGCTTCTAATTCCGGTACGCTCTGAAAGTTGAGAATTTTAAATTTTATTGCGTATTTAAGATATCACAGCTGATAATGTATAGTATATATTCATATAGATTATTACATTCGTGAATTTTTATGACATTTTCTTCTTCTTAAAACTGTATCTATTTGACTGTATGTTATTGTGTGCTGCGAAACGGACAAGATGAATTTTTTATCATGAAATAGGACGCGTTTATTATGTAAGGCATCATCAGGGTATAAGATTTCACATCGGAAAAAGAATCCTTGCAGTGCGCAATGTTCATAGTGTAGAGAAATCGCTCTTCTCTCCTTGACCAAATCATTGATTTTGTCGGAGAAAAAAATTTATGTATTTTTCACCAATGATTGCTTACAGTTTCCGTTATTGAAACAAAAAAACGTTTTACGATTTTTCAAATTCAAGGAAGGTATGTATAAGCAGGATTTACAGGTGTCTTGAAATTAACTTGTGTGATAGAGTAGAATTTTGCATAATGTATTTGAATATTTTAATTGATTCACTTTTAAGGATCTTTGCTCAAAGATTTATGAACTGAATAGCAATTTTTTTATGTCTTCGATCGAAATCGGATTGAGGTATTTAAATTTTGCCTTTGATTTCTTTTTAAAAAAGACAAACTATTGATAAAAGTAAATAAATTAATTTTGCCATTATGATTTTTTGCAATCAGTATTCGTGAATTTATTAAGCAAAAAATTAAATGTCATAAATAATAATATGCTTAGTTGTGCGCTTAGAATGTAATGTCTAATTATGCATCTAAGCATCTCAAAATGATCTCCGAGTTGTGAAGCTCTTGATAATTCCTTGTAATTAGCAGTTTTCAATGCCTTTCATTAGACTACATGCAGCATGTATTAACTACAGAACGATTTGAATAGCTACCACTAAGTTTGTTTACACACTCTCTATTACAACAACGATTGTTTAGCTATTATATAAATTATGACAAAAATGAAATGTAACTAACAATTAAAGTATAATGCAATATTTCGTCATCGTATGAAACAATGATGTAATACCAGCTGTAAGTCGTGATTCAGTAGACCAAGAAGTCTATCACTATACTCTTAATTGAGACCACATTGAAACTGGACTGCATATATGCATGCATGTGCGTACCATCTATTAGAATGTTAATAAACTACACCTTTAACGTTTCGTTGTTACTATTCTTCTAGTTAAAAACAAAGTGATTATTTATAAAAGAACTAAAAATACATGAATTTATAAAACGTTTAGAAAACAAAATGTTGATGAGTCATTAAATGAATCACACTGTCATATAGCTATTCTCAATTAAATCAAGGGGAGATAATATTGATGCTTGCATGAATTAATGTGACTAGCTTAATAGTCCTTATTATGGTTTTTATCAAAGTCAATGTTGAAAAGATTATTTCTTCTTATTATTATCTGGTTGCGTAAATGACATCATCCAATGATTGATCGAGCAAAGTTCAATGGACTTACCCTTTCAGGGGTTATAATAGGAGCCATAGCATCCAAATCCGTCATAGGGAATTCAATTCCTTTAGTCTTGAGTTCCTGGTACACCTGTGCAACACCCTGTGTATGGGGCTGATTTCGGAATGTATCAGCCCATGTTTGTATAAGATTAAGTACTTTTTCCTGAACAGCCGTTGGCGGCTCATTCTTTGGTCCTATAAGTTTAACCAATTCTTGCACAAATTCCCTGGAGCATGCCAGTGCATGAAAACGCTTGCCGCAGTTTTTCACACATGTTTCAAGGACCTGAAATATATAGCAAACGATTAATATTTTCATCCGAGTTTAAGGCTAATAATTTGGAGCACTGCCGAACAGTTACACACTATTGGCCCTGCCTTGAATACCAAACAGCTAAGACTTACGGTTAAAGTGTACATGACAATGGTGTAGTTTTTGCCAGCAGCCTGATTCAATCTACGCTTAATAGCCTTAATAGCATCTCTAGGCCCATCTTCCGTCTCATTGATGATGTCGCATATTTCCATATTAAGAGCCCAGTTTTCGCTGGGTAAATTTGCATCGGTAGCTTGTTCTGAAAGTCACAAAGCAACAATCCATTACAACACCTCCTGCTCTCTGTAAACACTCCCATCAAAATTGAAATAAGAACCAACTCACCTATCCTCTGGCCCACCGGTGAGGTGAACGGATTGGTAACGTTGACTCCGAAGAACGACATGATTCCTAGCTTGTTGTACGGAGCTGAGCAGCCAGTCTGTGCCACATAAACTCAACTGGCCTGTGTACCCTGTCAACAAGACTCTCAGCAGACGACCAGGATATCACGGCGACAATCCAGAACACAACTGCTTCGGTTACCCCGTTAACGTTATTTTCGACACAGCGAACACCTGCCTACATAAAAGTCGTCGCTGCCGCTGATAAGGACAATGCTCGCGATAACGTCGGAGATATGATTCACTCGTATGTATCGAAAACGTATAGCAACGACACAACACACACGCAACGCAGAAGACACGACGGTGCCACCCTCGCGATATATAGCCGAGCTCTCTGATGCAGGTGACGAACAAAACAAGTATAGTTTAGTATCCGCGCGGCGTTGGTATCGTTCTCTCTGCGCTTTTTCTCTCTGTCTCTCTCTCACTATATTTGCCGTAGATGCGCGCGATTCGTGCGGACGCGTTTTGTCGGTGTTCGCGGAGATACCAGGACTGCAGGTACGACGAGGAGCGCCTCGCTGTATTTACGTTGTTTGTGGATAGCGTTCAAGTTTGTGTATACCTATATATACGTGTAGATGTGGGAGGCTGGCTACGACGACACACAGCTGATTTTGATGTCGCCGCGCAGGGTCTCCCCCCCCCCTGCAATATTTGCGCATTGTTGGAAAAACCGCGACGTGACCGTCAGGTTACCGGCAGGTGGGAAATTTGAAAATGGTTTTGTGCTCTGGATTTATGAATATATATATACTCATGACTGAATTGTCATTTATTGTAATTGAATAGAGTAGCTCGATTTAAAAAAATTTCATTTCTCAGAAGCAGTAAAAGGACGTCAGCCTTCATTACCGCTTGCACGTACTACCTCAATTATAATATAAACACATCCATGGCAACGGCCAAACACTTCAAGCGGTTGTTATATACCTGCGCGTCTAGAGGAGCCGGATGACGAGGTTCAAAAGCGTCGGTGAAGATGTTGCAGTCGTACGAACCGAAAAAGTACACAGTTGTAACAAAAGAACTACTGCTGACTTTGGCGAATGAGCAGCAGTCGCGTAGACGTCGTAGAAGAATCATCACAGCACTTGACAAGATCGATGAGATTCGACTTGAGTATCTGAGTAAGTGTGATTGATTGATTGATTGATTGGTGGACTTTTTATTGTTCTTTGATTTATATTCTTGATATATGTATATGTCGAGTTTACTTTGTTCTTGATGCTATTGTTAACAATAATTTTGAACGTCAATTTCGTAAATAGTAAATATTAATATACAAAAAATATTTTTGTAAAATTGTTTAAGACATTCTAAAGATAGACTGCCTGTGGCCACTAACAAATCTTGTCAAGCTAAAGCTCAACAACAACGCGATTGAAAAAATCGAAAACTTGGAATGCCTTAAGAACCTCTGCGAGCTCGATCTCTCATTCAACCGCATCACGACGATCGAAAATCTGGAAGCTCTTGAGAATCTTCACATTTTATCGCTTTACGACAATCAAATCGATGTAATCCAAGGACTAGATCACATGCACAGTCTTGCTATTCTTAGCATCGGCAAGAACTTTATACATGATTTAGAACATGTAAAATTAATTCATTATTCGTAGATTATTAATACAAAATTCAAAATGAACGCAAACAACATTTTTTTTAGGTTCTGTACTTTCGCAAGCTCAAAGCTCTCCGGAGCTTACACATGGCGGGAAATCCTTGTACAGAACGCAGCGGCTACACAAGTTACTTGATCGCGTTTGTCCCGCAGTTGATTTATTACAGTTACAAAATGATAACCGAAAAGGAGCGCGAAGAGGCGAACGAGAAACACCGGTTAGTACATGGATTATAGCTTACAAATCGCTATTTAAATTCAATATAAGCACGTTTTTAAATTTAGTCGAGCGCTAGCGAATATCTTGGAAGTCGAGGCCAAGAAGCAGAAAGAACTGGAAGCTCTCAAAGCCGCTGAGGAAAAAGTAGCTCAGTTGTCAGTATCCTACGTCGAGTACCTGGACGAGGATTGCCTGTTTCAGCAGATGTTCCGCAATGACGATGGTTCGAACTTTCATCAGAATCGTTCGATTTAGTTTTATGCAATGAACAAACTCTGATTTAATTTTACTCATCTACAGAAGGTACAAAACTAGCGAAATTAAATCAAGACACAGAAGCGGCTTTTGAACAGTACAGACAGACCTTCTCGGAAATCTGTCATCAACTTTACGAGCTCGGTCTTAAGGAGGAAAACCGAAGACGCGAGGAGATATCCGCATTAAACAACGTCGTCGAGGACAGACTCACCACAGCGACTAACAAAGCGCGAAAGTGAGTAACAATATTAGAATTATCTTTACAGTAATTTTCGACAAATTTCATTGTAACAAGTATTTCATTTAAATTGCAAAGAATAATGGACAGTGTACAGAGCAAAAGGGTCGAAATCACAGTTCGAGTGACACAGATGTTGCGGGAAGCGGCGATAGCTGTGGACGATGCAGACTTGGACGACGAAGCTATCGACGAGATCGACAAGGTCGCTAGGCAGTTATCGCTCGAGTTTAATCAGTACATTGAAGTTGTATGGAAGAAGCTCATGCGAGAGGAGACCGTCGTTCACGAGCAGATCGAGGTGATTGATGATTTGGAAGATGATATCTGAAATGAAGAATTTTTTTTAATAACAATCAATGATAAATTAATGTAGGATATGAGTCGCATGTTTGAAACGAACATCAATGATATGGTGACGGCATTCTTGGAGACGGTCCAGGAGTATTTTTCTCAGTTACGCAATCTTGAGACCGAGTATAACGAGAATCTATCCCCCATAGTAATGGCATACTTGAACAGTATCGATGACGAAGATAAAAATCTCTTTTTAATGTCTCTTATGGAAGATAAGGATGCATTGACTAACTGCCTAGCCAGTTCACACTTTTTGCATTTACAGGTAGAAGTAATGAATACAATAAATAATGATTTTGGCGTAGAATCTTCTTTAATGATGATATTTTCTGATGCGAAGGTGATCGATGATCGGCAAGATCGAATGGTGAGGCGATTAAGAAAGTGGCAGGCGAAATTTCTGCAAAATTTGGTTAAGTAAGTTATTTACAACTTCACATGACTTTTAATCATATATATATATTTCTTCTCCTAAATGCGAAATTCGTATTATCGCAGCGATGAGACAGAAAGAAGTAGAAATCGAATTTTGGAGATAACGCACTTTCTCGACTATCAACGAGATAATGCGACGGTTGCAAAGATACTAGGTCAACAGTCACTTCAAATGGAAGAAAACGAAAGTCACGAGGCGGTTAGCAGCGTCGGCAGTGGAGAGGGGATGAATCAGTCCGAGAATGACTGAACAAAAATCGCAAATTTTATGTCACATTTTATATTTTAACAACTTGTAAAAAATATACATTTCCTAATACGAAAATACCATAAATGCTAGCATTATTCAATAATTCATATGCAGAATCTTCAATATTACCGAGTATTAAAACTTTTGTATAAAAATATGGAACGCCGTTATTTTCAACTTATGCCAGCTACTTTGTTTTGTTCTTCAAGGACTGCACATACAGATCAAGCCCCTTCTGGACTTGTGGCATTTGTACAAAGTTTAAGAAAAGCTGCATGTCCCACTCGCGGTTTCCTTCTAACCAAGCAATTGTATCTTTCCTCATGCTCAACTTCGTTGCTTCTCGAGCTTCACCTGAAAATCATAAATATATAGTAAAAATATTCAAATATAAATTCAAAGTATGTGCTGTACGGAAATATATCACAAAACAACTATTTTTTACAAGTGTTTCATGACAATATCTAGTCGTAAAATAAAGGAATTTCATTTAAACAATGTAATGCTTCATTATATATTGAGTTTGATATCATTATGATTGATTCTATCAGTAAAAATGGTTCTATTTTCTGATATGTTTTGGTGAAGAATCCTTAATTTTAGCAATAATATTAAACATACGCTGAAGTATTTCTTATACATATGCAAACTGTGTTTGTAACATTTTTTTTACTTCATAAATAATTTTGTGATATCATTTGTTCTTAGTTATTGTGAAAGCTTTTGCTCACCAGAAATTCTAGCAAAGCCAGAAATATATTTTTCACACTTGCTAATAGCATCACTTTTATCCGTAGCTAGTTCATCTACCAATCCAATATTTAAGGCTTCTTGTGGTTTGAAGAGCGTTCCCCTGTAATTTCAAACAAAGAAATGTTAATTGGCTTGGCCTTGTTTTATAAAATAAATCTTTCTGATCAATAAATACCTTAAAAGAGCAAGCTCAGCCTGCCTGTATCCAAGCGCTTGAATGAAAGGATCTTGAAACCATTTAGGAGCAACAATTCCTAGTTTAGTTTCGTTAAGACCAATGGTATGTTCCCCTTGTACCATAACTCTGTATTCGCATGCAAGTGAAAGTAAGCAACCGCCAGCTGGACTAGCACCCTAAAATATTAATTATTCATTAATATAAGTTATATTTTAATGAATTGTTTCGAAAGATTAGAGAAACTGATTCAAACATTAATAGCTACTGCTGTTGGGATGCCCATGCCATACAAAGTCAAAAATAACTCTTGAAGGGAGTACCAAAATTCAGTGCATCTCTTTAAATCTGGTTTGTACATTTCCATAATATCTAAACCAGCTGAAAATACAGTAGGAAGTGTTGATGTAAGGATGATTCCCTTACTTTTGTTCTCACTTGCATGTTCAAGCGATTTTCTTAATTCTGTGATTAGTTCTAAATTCAAACTGTTGACCGGAGCTTTTGACATAGATAATGTTGTGATACCTGCATACAAAAATTGAAAAAAAATCATTAATTAATTATATTTATTTAAAAAAATTGTACAGTTGACAAAGCAAAAATAAAGTCGGTATTTCATAAGTATAGTGTAAAAGTTATAAATAATTCATTAAAAAACAGTAATAAAAACAAACCAGTTTTTTCGTTCTGTGAGACATCGACAAGTTGACCTTTGGACGATTGTGTGGCAGCAGTTCTATTTGCAAGTAGAATCGGTCTCGTCTTGGAGAGAAGCAAAGCGGATGCTCGCTTCATTACGGATAAACTTGCCATTTGAAATAATAGATCGCGAGACTGCGTTGTCCTGAAATAAATGCAATTTATTTTAGTTATTCACATTGTTTACGAGCACATCAAAATCGTTCTTTTTGTAAACCGGCTCTAAAAGCACCTGCTTACGTTAATGAATTCCTCAGTAGCTTATATACTAATGCCGTCTTCGAGGTTATGACGTGACTGCGCACTTGTCGAATATCTATAGCTATATGGATAAAGAATAGATAGCGTCACGTATAAAGCAGAGACGCGGGGTGTGTTCAACCCTGTTCCAGCAAAACAATGAACAACACTGCTAACGGCCAGTAAATGCGAGTTCATATATATAAGTATAGCTAAGAACGTCCGGCTGCGCAGATTTTTACGATTTACCAGACTTTACCTTAATACTGGTCTGCAGTAAGTCTGCAGCTAAGCTGCGGGCGTATAGATACTTATATACTTGCATGCTTATACTTATATATATATATGCATGATATATGCGCATATGGCAGTGCGGCGAAAGTGGAAGTGGAACGGGGTGCATTGATCAGTCATCGCGCATCAGCGAATATATTTATGCACATGTTTGTATATGTGCACATGATTTACAGATCCAAGTTGAGAATGATTATCTCGTTTTCGTGATTTATTTACTATAACGGTATTCTCTTAATTGATATTAATGCAGTAGTAATTTGAGGATAAAAACTATTTTACATTGCACATAGACGTTAAGTGTTCAAAATGAAAACAGTATTGATAATAATTTATGAAGGGAAGAGTCAACTTAAATTTCGAGAAAAGTTGAAAATATGTTTTTAAGCTTTAAAATTTAAAAAATTGACATTTCCCTGCGCCAAATACTTTTCATTTATCTTCACAGAGACTCTCCCCTTAAGAAAAACATAGACACACCGCTTTCGTTATAAATCATTAATAAACATACAATGCAAGCTACAACTTGAGCTTCAATAAAACCAATCGACTTCCCGATCGTCAATACCCATAATCCACACACCGGCACTATATGCTCCAAATACTCCGATTAGCTCTATATATACTGCCCTCACTCGATCATAACAAATTTAAAATTCTTGCGTTTCGGGGCGGCGACTATATAATACATCACGACGCTTTTCCTTTTTTAGATCTCTCTCACTCCCTCCACGCGACATGTGCGCCGCTGAAGCTTTTAACTATCCGCATCAGGTGTTGCAGTCGGACCGCGAACGCGCTCCAAGCACGATCTCGTGAATTTCAACAGCAGCCTCTATAAATAAAGAAATAGACGTTGTTTATCGCTCGCTTATAAATTGCACAAAAAAATAAAGAATATTACAAATTTCAAGCGAGAAATGGTAAGACGCTGCTGTGTGGTAACGTGTAGGAACAGCCGAGCTGAGAACTGCGACGAGCGTGTGTCGTTTTTCAAAGTCCCGAGTGACCAGAATCTCTTGGACAAGTGGTTAAAGGCGGTAAAAGAACGCGCCAGTGCCGGTGACACTACCCTACAGCGCAGTAGTGCCATTTGCGAAAGACACTTTCGCGATGAGGATATCAGGAGGGAGGCCACGTTGAAGGACTCGTTTGGTAACGTGATATTTCAGGTATGTGAGCTCGGATGTTAATGAATGAGTGATGAGATTTTTTGAATTTCATGGAGGCGTCCCTTTTTGGAGTTGATAGCCGTATTATTAGTATGGAGTACCGTTTAAAAATTGAACGATCCGCCAAAAAAGCTGCTTTTTTATGAATCTTACAACTAACTCGACATGTTGAAAAAATAATACTTTTCTTCAAATTTAAAGGTGAATACATTCAAGCCATAAACGAGCGATATAGAATACTCGAAGTTTATGCAATACGTAAATAAACTTTGACTGTTCTTAACGACAAGAAACTTGGCTCCACACGCAAATGCTTATACATCTAAAAAGATTCTATTGACATAACACCAATGCTATTCCCCTAATTCTCCAATGACTCACTCAAGTCTCGAAAGTAAACTATATGCGTTTCCATTACTATGATATATACATCCGGACAAAATCAGAGTCTGCTAATGCCAAAGTCAACGTCAACGATATGCTCTAAAAGGACCATCAAGCTCAAGCTCGTACGGAAACGCCAAGCTAAAAACACTTGATTCCTAGAATTCCATATGAAAAAAACGTGGCTCGACACATCTGATCTTTTCGTACATCTGGAGACTTCTCTGCAGGGCTGTAGCTTTTTTCAGCTGAGCTTTTTTTATCCACGTCTACGCGAGCTTTTTCCGCCCACGCCCCCAGTTCTACTTTCTAACGGTTACACGTGAACTGCGATCATAACACTCCATCGTGGATTTTCATGGAAACTTGCGTTGAGTATTAAATTTTTTTATACGTTAAATAAACTATTGATTTTAGAAGCCAGCGTCTCTTGCTAGCTGCGATTGTAAAACAAAATTTTCCGATAGTCTAAGAATCGCATAATTTACCGGCAGCTTTTTTACATTATATTTATACTCTGCTCAATATTATCCAAAATCAAATGATATTTTGCAGCTTGAATTAGCAATACCAAAAATAGATGTTTTAATAAACCCACTTTCATATCGCATTTAAAACGCATATACCGCGATGTGTACTTTCCTTATTTCTCTCGACTTTGTGCTTGCAGCAGCATCACAGCTGTCCACTCTCCCTCGCCTTCTTCGGACTCCTACGCAAGCTTTTGCTCGCGCTCGAGCGCGCCTTGTTTTTACGCGTATTTATAGATTCAACTTGGGAATATATTTTGGGCTTATCCGAATACCGCTTTAAGGGGAAATGTGCAGCTGGAATTCTGTTTATTCCTTATTTACACTACTTTTTATAGATGAAAAAAAAACAAATTTATCATTGTTCATTCATGGTTAATTTGTATGCTTTTTAAATGTTTCAGCGACCACTAATAAAATTTTCCCTAGTCAAAGACGCTGTACCCTCGATATTCGAGGAGGATCTGGAAAAGTCGGCGATAAGAAAGAAGAGAAAACGGAGAGCGCCAAAAGATCCGGAAAATTCTAACGACGAAGGTAAGATGCCATTCTCGATTTCGAACTATTTCAGCCTTGACATTGTCATTAATTTATCTTGATTATACGAACAGCACAACCTAATTTTCAAGGTAATTTTATTCTCAGTAACGATGGGAACCTCAACGTCAATTACAGTAATATCCTGGTTACCTTTAATGAAAATCAGGGCAATCTCGTCAACTTCAACGTCGCCCCCTCGAGTAACTCGCAGTCCGAGGTGATACCTATAACTGTCAAAAATGGTACTCAGAATATGGCGACTAATGTAGATGGTATCAACGGGACATTCGATGCCACAGGTATGAAAAATGATTAATGTATATAGGAAACGAATAATGCAAACGATTCTTACATTTTTCGTGACTTTAGCTTACTTTGTGAGTGGAGAACTGAACTCGTACAGCAATGGTTTTGACATTGCTAATCAGAATAAAGATACTCAAATTAGCGAGAAAATAAGTACAGGAGGATCGAATCAACCAAAAATAATATCTATACAATATCTTAAACCTCAAGAACACTTTACAGGTATGGTTATCAACATAATAATGTGATCAGCAAATTAATAAATAAAAAAAGATGTTCTAATTGCACTACTTCTTTTTTAGATTTGTCGAACGTCAATAAAGAACAAGTTCAAAACCAGCCCAGTAATTTTAATGGATTGAACGCGCCAAAAGAAGTGACAATTATACTACCGCAAGAAGAATTGATAATTCTGAACGAGAGCAACAATTACATTCACAACAATACCCACAAAGCCGCCAATCATAAAGTGAAAGGTAATAATGCTAAAAAACCTGCTCCCCCAAAAGGAGGCACGTTGCATTACCCCCTGCCAGAGTCCGAGGCGCAATTGAACATTCGAGCGTTTGATCTTATTTTCCACAACAGTCACAAGATCAAGCTACCTAATTCCATGTGGGGATATCACAAGAACTGCATAGACAAAGATATCATAATCTTCTCGAAAGCCAAGTGGTTCAAGTCAGATGTCCTCATACCACCTATATATGAAAAACAGGTAACGTTAGACATATGCATGCATAAAAAAGTTGACTAGTCTCAACATACTCCGAATTTTTTTACTTAATTATTTCGTTACCGCCCAGGTGATATTCCACGAGAGTGACAACATCAAAATCTACATTAACAACAAGTTCTCTCCACTGGAAGTACGTCGACCAAAGGACGTACAAGAGATGGAGGTGATCTTGAAACACGTGGACGAGACGGTGGTATGTTCAGGCGGTCCGAATATTGGCGAATGCGACACAGCACAGTGCGCACAGAAAGACTACGCGGTAAACCGCTGGCGACACAAGCTTTGCCCTATTATCATTGGAGAGAAAGAGACAATCTGCAAGTTCTGTAGTACCATCAACCAGGTGCTCAGGTATCCCAAGAAGAAGAGACTGCCTTTTGGCAGGAGGCCGCCGCCTGTCGTTCAGGAAGACAGTTGAGTGAATGATTGTGATATGTCTGTGAAGCGAAGGTAAAATTAGAAGATATTTATGATTGATTTAAAGTGAAAAGTTTTTATTATAGTGATAATACTTATAATTTTTATAGATGCGTCTGAACATCACAGATTGGAGCTACTGACTGACTATTTGCTGGCTTCGCTGTGAAACAGTTATTATAACAGTTATATACGAGTACAAAGATGGACTGCAAGATCTTGAAATATTATTACCTTTCAGCGCGCTGGATGGATTCCAATTATGGTTTTCATTATCTGAAAAATTAAGTGTTTTTTATACTCTGATATTCTTTACGTGTTTATTCTTGAAGGCTCATCCTGGAAATGGTGTAGAGAAAGGTTTTGTTCCTATATACTCAAGTTTTTTGTATCCTTATTCTAAATGCCAAACGTGTTATATGTAAAAGTAACGAATTACTCAATAAACAATTAATTGTGCACGTTTTACAATTAGATCGACATTATAATATTTTGTATTGTGTTGCTTTATCCAATACCGAACGTGTTATTTATATTGATAATATGTACGTCAAGTAAATGTTACTTTAAATAAAGATTTTTTAATAATGGTAGTATAATTAAAATGTTTACAGTTTAATCGTATCAATGAAGAAATGATTTGTTTTTTTTCTTTTATTTGTTATAAAAGTACAAAACCTTACGTTAAAATAGACAATAAAATCTTAGCTCATCAATGCAGACAAATAAATACTTTTGTTTGTAGAGAAACATTTAAATTAATATTAAAAGCTTTTAATAAAGTATAAAATTTGAAAATATTTAAGATCAAGGTTATAAACAAGACTTAAAAGATAGACTTAAAAACGCCAGGAAAAATCGCAAAAAAATCGGTTATAAATCTGTATTACAAAGACAAAAAATAACTTAATTAATGCTAACAATATTATACATACTGTTTTCGTATCTGTGACTATTCATACATACATCATGTATCATAAAATTAGAAAGTTTCGAGATTTACTTTTTCGACGAACGCTTATATAACCGTTGTTTATTAAAGTCTTTATTATAATACGGGCGATTTCGCCTATTGTCGCGGTTGCTCAAGTAATTTGAGAACTTTTTATGCTGATAATCATAAACAAAGTTGGGTGATTCGTTATTAAAACTATTACTTGGGCTGACCCAGTCCTGCTCCCAGTTTGAACGCCTTTGAGTGTCATTGTCGGGGTTTCTAAAACGTATTACATGAAAGTGACCTTTCTCAATATCTTGATGTTGGTTTCTTTGGCAGTTAGTGCTGTAAAAAGCCGGATATGCGACAGTTCCTTGAAATTTATTGGTTTCAATATTTTCATTGTTCATTTGCTCGTTCGTTTTCCACGGGTAAATATAGTTTCCGGTAAATCCGTGTTCGGCTGATACGATAGGTTGTCGAATTTTATCGGTCTCAGTGGTTTCATTATACGTCAACACGTCCGTTTTCCACGGATGAATATAGTTGCCAGTAGTTTGACCTTTGGCGGATAGAATGGCAGTAGTTGGCAAATTAAAAGCCGACGGAGGCATGGTATTGTTTGGTAGTAGAACTGATGGGGAATACGGTTGTGAATTGCCTGCATACACAACCGACGAAGTTGTTGAGATCGATGTACCAGAGAATGTTGTTTTTGTCATTAAAGGATTGTAGAACGGTATTTCGATGTTGGCAGGGGATATATTCGTAATTAATGGCTCGGACTTGATGTAGACTGGTGCGATCGTAATAGGAGGTGGTTCACTTTCTTCATAGATCGGTTCTGTCTTTGTAGCCATAGTGTGTGGATCAGTGTTAACAGCCTCTTTTGTAACTGTAGGAATCCTGGCTGCAAAAATGAATGGAAACCACTGTAAAAACAATTTATTTGAATTGTAATTTGTTACTATTCCAGTTTTTACCAATTTGA
Source organism: Muscidifurax raptorellus (assembly GCA_020010945.3). NCBI lineage: Eukaryota > Metazoa > Arthropoda > Insecta > Hymenoptera > Pteromalidae > Muscidifurax > Muscidifurax raptorellus. The sequence goes on along the minus strand of CM052079.1, from coordinate 3,920,886 downwards.
GCACAAGATACTGCTGCATTTTGTGGAGAAACCAAAGCTGTAAGAGTTAAAAAAAAAATTTTATGAATACTGTTTATAAATTGTATTTTGTCTCTATTTTTGAAGCTTGTGATACCAATGCTTGCAGAAGAAACTGCTGGCTTTTCTTGATCGAGATTTTTGCGACTCAAAGCTTTCAGTGTCAGTTGTAGTGGACCATACTCTCTAGGTTTCATTTCTTCTTTTTCAGGTGAATATAGATCCAAAACTTGATGACAAATATCTAAAAAATATAGTTAGTATAATTATAGTTAGTACCCTACTGCACCCTTTGATTTATTTACTTTGATTGCATTAAAGATGAATTTAGTATTAAATGTGTTACCCTCTATAACATTCATTTCGAGATCTTGTACAAATATTTCCCACCATCTTGTTTGATTAGGTAACTGGCCTTTCCAAGTGGTCACATGGAATTTGCTCAGCTTCATTGCCAAGTACATAAGCGCAATGGCAACTATTTCGGGCTCCCACTGAATAGACAAAGTTGTACATAAACTGAACAATAAAATAAAGAATTATGTTTCGTTTGGTAAATGATTTACTATATTAACTAAATACATATAAACTACCTGTCATTAACAAACGTCCAAGCCATTTGTACTATTTTTTGAAGTTTACTTTTTTCACCTGGAATAATTTTTTAAATTTATTTTCTTAAAACGTATAACTCAAAAAGTTTAAATCATTAGGAAAAAATATAATGGCTACCTTTCAATGTCTTTGCATATTTTGTTAAGAATGAATACGGGTGTTGTACTTTTAAATCAAATTTGATAGTTTGGAGCACAATTTTTTCCATTATCATAACTTCTTCCTTAGGATCATCTCCAAAAGTTTTGAAATTTTCTTCACCCAAAAGCTTTTGAGCAGCTTTAATAATATCTTTGCATTTTTTAGGCGTTTCTTCTACTTTCCCAGCCAGAAACAAGCAGCAACATGCAGTTACCTATCAGTTAAAAAATTCTAAATGCTGAAGAATAAAACTATTTTTAAATAACAAAGTAAAATGCTGATAATACTTACATAATGTGGAAAATCTTTGAAAGACTGAAACATGTAAAACCGATGAAAATAAACAGCTCCTGTTGCCGACGTATTGTAACCAAGCTCTAAATCTGAACCCATCTCTACAATGAATCTAGCACCTTGTTTTCGATACTTATACTCGGTAGCATAGTTAATACCATCTTTAATCGAAGGTGTATTTTTAAAAGCTTCTTTATCATAATACCAGTATGGCATTTTGACTAATATATGTACTGTATTTCACCTAGAAAATCAAATAGAGGATAATAAATTTGCCTCATTTTTCTTTACTACTTAAAACTATCATGAAAAATCTAAATAAAAACGTTACACATTTAGAGTGTGTATTTATTTATTTTTCGCGAATTCGATTCAAATTGTTTTGCAATAAAAAAACGGTGCTGCCACCTGTTTCAGCAATAATGACGCAAAATTCCGACGATAATCAACTGCAAATCTATAGAAAATCAGAACCTCGACTTTGTACTTCATTTGTTTGACATTATTTCCGAGTAGAGTAGGAAAGCAACGGCCAAAATGCTTAGTGAAAGTGCAAAACATATTTCTACAATGCTGTAACAAACTACATTGCTTCTTTCCAAACAAACTACTTACTTCTGTAAAGTTCGTCTTCTTAAACTTATTTCGCTTACGATGTATCCACATAAAAGGTAAGAACTGTCACTTTTCAAAATTCTATGAACACAATATATCGTGTGACCGTTTTGGAAACAGCTTCAACATATCTTGTTTACTTATCGCTACGAACATAATATTACCTCAATACTCAACTCTGCTGCACGAAAAATTCCTTCTTCAAATCAAGAAACAAAACAGAGATTTACAGGCTCGATCTAAGACACGAAACGTGACAAATTTTTAGCTCCAAACACAACACGTCCTCGTCCTCTCATTTCGATGCAATGACAATGCACCGAATTGTAAAATTTGTTTCACCAATTCTCGGTATTCCCCATCACGTTGGTGTGTGTCCAGCTTGAACGTGTAAACGCACTGTAAACTGTTTGTTTTGAATTTGAAGCAAGGATGCTTTGAGGTCAATGCTGTGATTTTATTGGTCGAGCTGAGCGTTGGGAAATTCGGCGCGAATTTTCGAAATTAGAAAAGTACTAAGTATCCGATTTGTGAAGTTTTAAAATTTGGGTTGACGGTAAAGGTTGAAATAAGAATTATATTTATACGTATTGTTGATACGAGTTATGTATTTGATTTTTGTGACAGAAGAAGTAATTAATGTGATATAAATAGTCGTTGAATTATATTAGATTTTTACGATATCTCCGATATCCTGAACGAAAAAATGAGCGAATATCTTGACTGAGCAGAGCAAGCTTATTGATAGTCGTGATAGTTATCTGAAAGCAAATATTTTGTATCAATAATTTACTCAAGAACTATAATAGTTTAAAAAGAAAGAGGATGCCATATAATTTGGGTAAAAAAAATATTTATTGTCATAAACTTAAAGTATATTTAAATAAAAAACATTGCAATTTTTCTCGCAATTTCACATTGCATTATTGTGACAGATATATAGGTATATATACGTACACTGTAAAACGATAAACATCAAAACCGGTGAGAACAACAAGACTTTCATGTAAAGCTATATTGTGAAAGATAAAATCCAGGATGAAAGGAAGTTTTATTCATTGCAAAAGTTTATAACGACGTGTGTTATCGAAAAGCTTTTATTCCCTCTTTTAAAAAATGCGATACTACCATCTGGTCTACATCAAACGACGATTGCATTCCTCTATACACACTTTACACACAGATATAGTGAACGGATCGCGCTATATATTATCAGTTTGCGCTGTCGCATTATCAGATATTGACTTCATTCGAAAACAAGCTCTCGTTAACAACGTACATTAATTTATTACTATATTTTAGATATAGGCGTACAGTATAAAAATTTTTCAGATTTGGCGAACACACTGGATTCGTAACAAAAGCTTATCGATCATTTATAATTTACTCCATACACGGGCTTAGAATTTTTATGATAATCATGCAGATAAGAGAGAAAGATACAAAAAACGCTTTGATACACGTTCGCACATACGTGTATACACATATACCATTAGATATCGATCGTGTATAGCAGTGGCTCGCGATAAGAAGAAAATTTAAAAAAATACTTTCGCGCGTTCACATTAATTTACGTCACTAGTACTGAAATAGCCACACACATACACACACGCCAAATGTCCTCATTGCTACATCAGGTACACAATGATCCCAATTAGAATAGCCAGACACACCGTCGCCAGAACCAACTGACATAGCCAGAACAGCAAACGTCTCATGTACCAATGTCTGACACTCGATCTTCCGAAATCGGTAGCGCAGAAGTAGACGTTCTCCTCCGGTTCGACGATCATCAACTCTTCCAGCGAACTGATCTGCTGACCTTCCAATGTCACTTCGTTCAAAGCGTTCTCATCTCGATGCCCAGATCTGATGGTGTAGTTCGTTGGGATGTGGGTCCCGTAGCCATGGTACCGGACGCTCGACGACATCTCGTGATCTTGGTGTTACGACTTGGCTCGTGGAGGCTCTGATTATATCTGCGACGATCGACGTCCGAGTGATTGCGATTATTCATCGGCGGGTGCAGATAAGCCGCCTGTAATACTCGACAATTATATTGTACCGAAGCTTATTAATCCGGGTCAGCTAGTGACGCTTGTAGAACTTGATGAAGTACACGGCGATGGCGATAATGCCCACGAAGAAGATGATGGCAAGGATGATCTGGCAGACTCCTGATACGATTCCGTTGAGACAGGAGCAACAGTAGCGGAAACATTCGCAGCAACAATCCGATTCGCTGTTCTGGTGGACGATGATCACCTGGGGTTCCTGTTGATGGTGCTGAAGCGGTACTGCTGGTGGCGGCGATGGTTGCACGTGATGGTGAAGATGATGAGTCGTGTTAGGTTGGGGCATGTCGACGGGAGCCGTGGGGTAAGGTGCTGTGGCCGGTTGTCGCATGTACTCCTCGTTGACGAAGTTTGGGTTGTGATAGTTGAGATGTTGAACACTTCCATCGCCGCCGTTATTGTAGCTGGTCGGCAGCTGTGTGCCGTAGCCCTGATAGTAGGCTTGCGACATGTCGATCGGTTGAATTCTAGTGATGTGGCTTTGCTACGAACGAGCGAGAGACTGAGCTTCGCGAGAAATTTACTCTGGGTTTTCATGCTGGAACTGATAAGAGGCAGGTACTTTAGCTCGAGATGGTGGGGACTGATAACGATTGTTGCTGATATCAATGAGCTGCTGTGGAAGTATGAGAGAACAGTTGAAAATAGGCGGATGAGTCATGCGTGAGTATAGTTTTTTAATCTATAGGATTTCTTAGCGGGTTAAGGACAAAATTAGTCAACCGGTGTTAATGACAAAGGACTTATTGGGCTATCGATAGATGCAAGAAATTTGTTACGTTTGGATTCAGATCTGACGCAATCGTTAATATGCGGACCTAACTGAATTCCTTTTTCGTTGACGTCAGAGATTTTGGACTTTTATTTGTAGGTTGTAAATATTTTAAATTATCAGTAATTTGAGATTTGAAAATTTGATTAATTGAACTTGATTCGATCTACTGTATAAAATGCGGTATTCCCCTTTAATAGTTGACTTTCATAATTAACAATTTATAACGTTTATTGTATCAACTTTGTACAGACCGTAAAAATAAATATTTGAGTGATGAGGATAAAAAAAAAGAACAACCAATCGGCATCTTCTTTCATAAACATATGCTTGCATTTGAATATCTTACTTTTCCGTGTGATTTTTCAATTTCCATGAAATACACCTATAATAGCCACCGCTTGATGGGATATCAGTTAGACTTGGTTGTAAGAGATAAACTTATCTCGGTATTTCCTGGTGGTTTGCGGTACCGACTGCTGTACGTAATATTATGTAAATATCATTTACAGAACATCAAGAATAATACGTAAAGTTTTATCTTGTGTAACTGTAAGATGTAAAAATTAACGTTGAAATATTAAGGTATGATTATTGTGATTTATTATAAGACTATTCACACTTTCGATTTTTGTTTTACCTTACCATATTACAGTAACTTCATATCAAGATTGCAAGAAATGATAACATTGCTAAAGTGCGTAAACAAGTTTAGATTGCGATAGTCTTGGAAATACTAGTTCATCGTTGTAAAAATAGCCGATTAAGTATGAATTCGAAGAAAGTGTTAAATATTCATGAAACGCTGCAATATTCAATATAGAACTACTACAAAGCAATAGCCTATCAAAAAGATCAAACACGACCTCTTCTCTACGTGAGCGAAAAGTCTGAAAATAAACGATCGACGTTATCTACATACAAATATATAATGACTCGCAAAGTTAATTAATTCATTATTGTACCTTAACATTTGCACTTGCATTCGTTCTAATCTGCGATCGATGAATTTTGAGAAATTCAGTAATTTCTCCAAGTGTATAAAATAATTCGTTGCAATCTCACAAGTTGCGACAGCTGCGGTATACACATCTATATTTGATTCGAATAAAGGCTGGCGAATAGCATTGATTTGATAGCTCAATGAAGACTCAGAGTTTGTACTACTAATCATCAGTAATAAGATCTTTTCTAAAAATCTTATGATCCGAAGACTTTGTTTAAACTTCGAAGGGCGCTTTTTGATTTCCATTTGTTCTGTCTGTCTTCTGCATATGGCACATGATTGTTGCCGAGTAAAGATATAGAATATTGTGGACAGTAGATCGACAAACATTAGTAGTAGATAGTGGAGTACAAATATCTTAAGGAGGTGAGAACAAATTTTACGCAATATCAATAAATACGTTTATTTAGATATATGTTTGTATGATAATGGGATACCTTTGTTTTATATCGAATGGCTTCGATTGCAGCGTAATCATCGTGAATAAACAGCCAAATTTCAATAGCCTTTGAAAGAGCTTTTGTGTAAGCGATGACTTTTTTAGGATTCATTCTTAAAAGATTCTGTAATTATTTTTTCGTATAATTATAAAGCTGTGCTCATTTTTAAATTCTAAATAAAACCTTTCTATATAGGCATAGAACAACTTTGTTAACTTGCTTACGAACTTCTCAACAATAAACAATAAACAAAGAAAATTTTAAAGTTCTACTTTTCGACTCGAGTGCAACGTCCCCTTCTCATCCAGCAGCTGCGTAACAAAGTATCACATTGCAACTCTACGCAAACAAAGAAGAAGCAACATAGCAGCTTTTGCGCTATCAATTAAAACGCAAGTTTTAAACCCCGTATTCGCAGTTTTAAAAGCGGGTTATACTCGATAAACTGTGTACACTTATCGCTCAACCCGCCATTTGGTGGTTGCGGTTTCGTGGGTGTAGAGCCACGTGGCTCGATATATCGGTGCATGAGTTTTTGCAGTGTCTTGGTCACATCGGTGTCGACGTATTCTAGTCTCTGGTTTCGCAGTGAAATATTTTATTGAATATAGTTTGTTATAAACGTACGAGTTTGTACAAATATTTATAGAAGACTGTTTGCATGATCTGTAATCAGCTTTCGCTCGCTGTAAGAGTTCGCAGCATGTTCAGGTATGTCACTGACGCTTTTATCACCTAGAAATTAAATCGCAGCTCAATCATCAATTCAAATGAAGTTGTTATCGAGGTGAAACTCATTGTATAATTGAGCGAACACATATTTACATTACAAAAGCTTCTGATTGAAAGAGTAACCATTTTTCCGGCAGTGAGAACAACCGGTCTCTGCGTTGACGCCACTATCAGGATGATATTACGAGCGTCTTTTCCTGAGAGTTGATACCAGTTAATCATGTAAGCCACTTCTCCTATGTTCTCGCACTGTAATTTAGTCTTGCAAATACATGTTACGCATAATTGGTTGTCGATTGTATTGAGTTATATATTACCTGTTCAGTCAACAGATCTCCTATATAGCAGAAGATGAAGATGTTGAATGTCAAAGATATAAGCAGTAAGGAATACGTTATGGTCCCTAGTGCTTCACTTTGCTCGAATTCCTGTAAATATTGATGTGTCATATCTCATCATCAATTTCATCAAAACTGATGCCAAGATTATCGTTACCGTAATGAAGTAATACCCCAGCATGCAAATGTTAAAAGTGCATCCGATCAGTTCTACCAAGCACATGTCGTTCAGGATCTTCTCCAATTTTGACGCAAACCTGACCAAAAGAATAAAACAAAATTAAATTAATATATATTTAAAAATGTTAAACGTGTAATCGAGTGTACTTTAAGGATCGTAGATGCTGACTGACGATTTTCCCAAATGACTTCTCATCAACGTCATCAGTGATATTACGCAAAGTGGCGGATGTGATGCTGCACTGACTGCAAATATGCATGATACAGAGGATGGCGATACTGCAAACGCCACAGGTTACGGAGTACATGACAAAACCACAGAGACAATGCGTGAAGAATACCAGGTCGTAGATTGGTCGAATCTATGGGATGACGTTATTGCTTAATGATGATTCAATTCCATAAATTTTTCAAAATCCTTTTATTCTTTTTTAGAATTCTCAAAAAGTGTTAAAAACAAATAAAATGTTAATTAACTCACATGTGGATTGAAGAAGATAAAGTAGCTCGGATAGGCCAAATGCCGATAACTGTCATTGCCCACAATGATGGCATCTCTTGTGAGAGGCAAAATCATGCTGTATGGTAGGCCACCACCATACATAAATAATGCACAGATCGTCGTGAAGACTCTTGCGGTTTTGGCGTTCTCCAACATGTAATCCCGTTGCTCCGATCCTTCAAGCATGTGCCAGTCAGTTGCCATATCCACGATGCACGAGCTAATTTGACTATCCTTGATCAGAACGGCATAGTACTTGAAGATGTTCATCAGGCAGAAGCTCAGTGGACCGATCATCTTGAGTCTGATCTGACAGGACGAAGTTGTGAATTTCAAGTAAGGAAAGTATTTTTAAGGAAAAACAGTAGTAAAAGTAACAGAAAATCAGTGGCAGTACCCCAAGATCCTTTTCAATGAGAAACATCTGAAGACAACAAGGCACCAAAAGAAAACCAAGAAGAAAAGTGCAACCGGCGATCGAAAGCGAACGCAGGAAGGACGAAAAGTAAGTCGAACTTTTCATGGGCCAGATGCCTAATGGTTGAAGCAGCCACCGTGTCATTTGTACCGCGTACTCAAAATCTTGGGCATTTTTTATTCCCTTTATCTCGATTGAATTCGTTATGAAATTCTGCTTAGACATACTTATTTTTATATAAGGAAAGGAGTAATGGAATAATTCACATTTTACATCGACTGCAGAAAATTTACTCAAATACTAAAATATTTTTTAAAGAATTTTACCAAGTCTGATGCTTATGGATGACTGTCGTACGACACCACTTCATCAACCCACTGCGATCATTGCTAATTAAAGATGCAAAGTGAGCCCATTGCGAACAATTATACTAGCCGCAGGGGAGAGAAAAAGAGTAATCGACTATCGGGGGGTTCGCCGTCGTGCATCTTTCATGTGAGCTTCAGTCCTCCTGTTGCCGTCGTAGAAGTATATAAGGGGTCTCGAATTACGAATTTATAAAGTAAAATAAGAGGCTGTAAACGTCGGGTATGTATAGTGTTAGAAGAGGATCCGTTAAATCTAATCATCGTTGATGAAATTGAGTCTATTGTAGATTTATGTAACTTGCGATAATCGACTTTTATATTCGTTATTTTATTTTTTATGAATTTTAAATGATATTTTAGGATATACCGTTATAATGTATAATGTTGTTAAGTTTCAATAAGTGGACGGAGAAAAAATTAGGGATTAAGTCCGGGCGATAATCTTCCTGAAAATATTACTAGAGCACGCGGCATATAACTCCAATGACAGCTCTTAAAGTTATTCCACGCCGCGTGTTCTAATAATATTTCCGGGGTGATTCGCTTGGACTTACTCCCTAATTTTTTTCAGTGTTGTTATGCAAACTGATATAATTGTCAATCAAAGTGAGTAAAGAAGTAAACTAAAGTACTGAATATTTTTTCGAAATATATAATTATGCGTCGCTAACTTTAACACAACAATATAGCTGAAATATAAAATCTACCTTGGCTTACGTGGCTCAGTAATTATTAAAAAAGTGTAGTGCATCTATCCTATGTCCACTACCATTTAATAGCATATAAATACTCCGAGCTATTTCGAATCACCACATACATGACCAATTAAATCCATTATATCTCGAGCCCAGGTACACGTTTTATTTTTTTTCACTTACAATTAGACATAAATACCAGTTAATAGTTGCACAAGCGATTTTAAAGTTGTTTAGAATGACAAACCGTAGAAATAAACACTGACCGGCAATTATCGAAGCGCATTATTTTTTTTCTTTCTTTTCATTGAGCTTTGCTACGGCATTTAAATGCAGCGATTAAAAGACGTACATCGAATTAAACTCACAACTCTTCGACTGACGTAGATTGAAAGGCATTATTAAAACTATGCGAAGTTTAAAATGTGAAATCGACGACTCCAGGGATTCAAGTCTATTTCTGTCGTTGCTTATGCGTCTCACGTTGGAGTGCATGGGAGGTCATGCAACTTTTAATAGGATTAGTAGAATATTGCTGTACAAAAAAGTGAAATATGTACAGTTACAGAAAAATTTCAGAATCATTTATTTGACGATCAATGATCCATTTTTACTAACCGTATACGATAAACAAAATTAGAATATTTTTTTCATATCAGATACGGCTTTAGGTAATCTTCAATACTCGTTCCATCTTCTTATTATATTCCATCAAAATCGCAAATAATAAAATTATGCGTTGATGAAGAATTAGCTTGCGTTTGATGTGACAGTCCGAAGCATATTAAGATAACTTGCTGAGGCCTTTATCACCTAGAATTAAAATTGAAAAGTTTGTGTTTAATTTTTATTATATTATAGATCTACAAGAACATGAAAATCAATTTTCGTTTACATTTGCGAAACTTTGAAGCGAGAGGTTCACCATTTTTCCGGCTGTCAGGACGACAGGACGTTGCGTCGATGCAATTATCAGCACAACGTTTCGCGCTTCCTTTCCAGATAAATGATACCAGTGAATCATGTAAGCGGTTGTTCCTATACTTTCGCACTTGGAATAATTATTTTTCTTTAATATTTATACTATGTTTTCAGAATCGGGTTTTGTGTAGTTTTTACCTGTTCCGTCAATATCTCTCCAATGTAACATAGGATGAAAATATTAAATACGAACGAACACAACAAGAGGAAATACGTAACAGTGGCTATGGTTTCTCTTTGTTCATATTCCTATAAATCAAACAAATATATATAATTCGGCGCACTTTTTCAAATTTTAAGCAGAACCTTACCGTGATTAAGTAGTATCCAAGGAAGCAAATAATGAACGTACTGCCCAAGACTTCTACCAAGCATATTTGGTTGAAAATCTCTTCTAATTTTGAAGCGAATCTAAAAATTAATTGTAAGATTCAAAAATAGATATGTTCGATAAATTCTATTATTTGAAAAATGAAATGTGATTTACTTCAAAAACCGCAAGTGTTGAGTGACAATTTTGCCGAGCAGCATGTTGTCAAAATTTTCAACGAGTCTTTCGAGCATCGATGATGTGATTGTAATTTGGCTGCAGATGTGCATTATACATAGGATGGCTATGCTGTAAACTCCACAGGTGACACAGTATCTGACCAAACCACACATACAGTGCGTTACAAAGACGTAATCCCAAATCGGTCTAATCTAAGATTTGAATTGTAAGCACTTAATTAAACTATTGGTTCACATGGTTCTAGTAAGGTAGTAGGAAAACCAATACCTTAATATTTTTCTTTTAATTTAGTCAATATGCAAGACAACTAAAATACCCTATCCACAGAATAAACAACAAACATCTTACCTGTGGATTGAAGAACACAAAATAACTGGGGTACGCCAGAGGTCTGAGGCTGACGTTACCTCGCATCACAGACCCTTTGGCCAGAGGTAATACCGTGATGTAGGGCATACCACCAAAGATCATGAAAATCACACATATGATCGTCAGCAATCGACCGGTTTTTGCATTGCTGAGCATAATCTTTCGATCACTCAAACTGGACAGCTCCTGCCAGTCGAAAGCCATGCCCAGAAAGCAGGAGGCTACATCACGCTGCTTAACGATGACCACGACATATTTGAACAAGCTCATGAGTCCAAAGCCTAGGGGTCCGATAAGCTTCAGGCGAATCTAGTTATGATTGGAAATGTTATGAATAAGCAATACCCGAGTATCGAATGTACATGTCTCTTTTTGATTCCGTTATATTTATCATGAATTAATCGACATACCCCCAAGTCTTTGACGACTAGAAAAATGAAAAGACAGAGAGGAATGATGACGAAAAGCATGATAAAGAAGCACAGCAATATTGCGACCGGACGTATGATCTTCTGGTAAATTATGGATTTTGTAGGCCAGAGACCAAGAGGTAGGAGCAGCCAACGCGTTAATTGCACTGCGTAGGCATATCCTTGTGCATTTTTTATTGCGTTATCGCCTTTCGGACCCATGGCGGGATAGATGTTCACCATTCGCGATAGAATTTGAATTGTTTTTTAATTTATTTTTTCGTCCGAATTAAATGCACCTTAAGCAGTCACAAATACGTTTAGATTGAACAATCAAGCGAGCGATAGAGTCATTGATATAACTATACAAACGTTTCGATACGCATAGAAGAACTGACATATGGATTATCCCCGAGTGGCATATCACCCCTCGAAAAGAGCCCGGTAAACTCATCGTCGATGCAAAGTAGGTAGAATAGTCGACTATTATACGGCGAGTCGCGCAATGAACCACCGTGAATCTGAAATTGCTTACGATGAATTTGTCATGGGCGCGGCGTTGACTGCGGTGTCACAGACTTTCTCACAACGCAATGTGTGTTGGGATACACAGTGGATCGGAGATGACGTAAAACTTGAAATTCATAATCGGATATTTTAGTTTAGGTTCCACGCATTATCGATTTTAAAGCGTACCTAAAGTTCAATAGTGATCTATATGATATCTAAACGAAGATAAACAAAATTATTTATGCGTAGATGAGTTCAATATTATTATTGAGGTAAGAAAGATTTACTATACATATATTAAGGGAACTCGAAAGTTTATTCAAATTGTGCTCCTGTATAGCAGGTAAAAGAGCAAGAAATTTGCTCAAAACAACTAATAATAGCCAAATTACGATGAAGTACGAAATAGTTTCCTTTCACTGTGTAATTATCCATCATTTTACAACTTCTAAGTTTTTCCGTAAATAGATATCTCGCTAAAATGATATTTGTCTCAAATTCTCGTAATTCAAATGTCATTTTAGCGAAAAAGAAAACAATTATGATTTTAAAATAAATCACATATAATCTAGAGTACGTAAAATATTTAGAATTTTTTATAAGTAATTTTATAACATTAACGAATCAAGTCACGTTGCATGCTGAACATTTTGTAGATGAATAAGATAAACAGCAATTTAACAATTGTGAAAATTTATTTATATCTAATAAATTTTACATAAAATTAAACTTAACAGTATAAAAATATTTGTATAAAATAGGAAATAACATCGAATCATTATTGAAAACAAAATATTATTTAATTTATACTGTATACTAGTTAAAATGCTCTGCAGATGCTTTCACAAGCTGAAATGATAATTAGAATAAAGTTATTTTAATTAATTTAATATTTATAAATTGCAAGAATATATTAATTTTTCAGTATAAAATAAATATAGATAATTGCGCACACCAACGCACACACAAAACATGAAGACGCATATATAAAAATTAATTTTTTTCATTTTTTTTAAATTTTTAATAATTGCAATCGCTTTATTGCCTTTAAAAACGCAATTTTTTAATCTAAGCAACTAAAATCCGCAGATCAATCACATAACCGTATTCACGGATTCAAAAGATCATTTATTTATGAGTGACTTATACAATTTTATAATGCACTTCTCTAAAATAAGAAATGTCACTGAATTTGTGCATAAATTAAGCAATATCCCTCTGTATAGAGGTTAACTCTGTCTCTGATCTGGGCATTATTTAGAATAGAGGATTATACATTAACTCAGTTCAGAAGCACCGCAGAATTCAAGCGTATTAATTGCACAATTTACTTGTCCAAATTCTGGTCCTTCCAAATCTGCTGAAGTCTTCTCAAGTCTACTACAGTGACTGTATCAATTGGGCCTTAAAAGTTTATGCGCTATGCTGCTTATGAGATTAAGTGTCCGTTTTCATTTATGGACCATTGGTATGTAGACCTGGTTTGAAAGCTAAATCTGCCATCAATCAAAAGGTATTGTCTCTAAGTTTACGCGCTGTATAAACTTAGACGCGATACCTTTATATATGACATCCTGAAAAACACTTTGTAAACTGATATAGTCTGTTTATGTTAACATAAATAAATAAGCAAATAAAGAAAAAAGTAATAATGAAATTAATTTATCTGACTTATAGTTAGAAATCATTTATTATACCAGAATGAATTTATACTGAACACGTTTTTAAGGCGTTAATATGTAACAGTTTCCTATTCTACTATACTATACTTGCAGCACGTATTATTAATAAGCGATGATAATATACTCCCATCACTTTAGTAGTTCCAACCTTGAAAGTTAGTTTCTGTTAGTCGTCCTCAGGCATCTATTTATTTACTGTACAGCTTAATCATTCAAAAGATACGTCAAAAGTGTAACAGCTTTCTACTACTGAAAGTACGAATAAAAGACAAAGTAACCTTCTATCACGAAAGGACTAACATCATGATAGTTAAATCTTTTTGTTAACTGTTTTTTTATTTATTATTTATTATTTATTTGTTTGTTACTAAAATGATAGACATTCGTGAGGATCTTGGTCCACAACATTATTTTAAGTATAATTCGATATTTGCTAAGGCCTGTGGAGTATGGCCTTTCCAATCTAAACTTAGTAAAATCATTTCTCTTTCCTTATGGTTAACGCAAGAAATTATCCTTGCAATAGCTGAAGTATTATTCTCTATTGTTTATTTTGTGCAACTAAGAAAAATATTGTTTAATACGTCAATTTTTTTCATATAGTAATATATTTGTTCGAATTTTATTTTAGTTAATCAAATTCACTGAAATATATACAGACACGGATTTGCTGCTTGAGGCGGTTCCCCCATTTTTATATAATAGAGGTAATGACGTTCTCCTTGCAAACGGTCTCATAAATCGACAAAAGGTAATGTCAAATAGAAAAAACTACTGCCAATTCTTATGCACGTAGCCTCTTTCAACCTTATGTATTACTCCAATACGAAAAGTGTTTTTAATCACATACAATTGTTCTTTCCAAATTCTCTTTCTCTCTCCATCTCTCTCCATCCATCTATCAATCTATCTATCTCTCTTACACTCACACGGACATAGATTTGTACATCCATAATGACATTTTTTTAAAGTCATTAACTGGCTATGATTTCTACTTTGCTTTAATCTGTCTACTCCATGTTTACAAGCTTGAAAATACCTTATAAAATGGTATAATTAATATCTTACGCTATTTTTACTCTAAAAAAATGCTCAAAAAAGGTTCGATAAAGCGTTTCAACACTGAGCGAAAAATAGCCCAGTATTCCACTATTTACAGCCGCTCAAGGTATTTGCAAGGTTTTAAATGGAACTGATTTCTATCAGGAATAGTTAAATTTTATACGTAATGCAAATTTTACGCATAATGTAAATACAAATGTAAAAATCCTTTATAATAACAAGTATGTTGGTCCGATATAAAAATAATTATGACGTGTAATAAGGGAGAAAGTGATTTTTCGAGACTCGAATAATCATTTGAGCGCTCGTCTTCAAAGATTAATCTCGCTAAAAAAACTCAGTTTTCCCTCCTAATTGCGCAGCAATATTAATTATTTTTTTAAATATTTTGATTTATTATATCTATGATATAACTAATGATATAACTATTATTTTTAGATAAAGTCTCTTTTCGCCAAAATACAAAATCATTGGAATAGTCTGACAGATGAATCTGAAATTCAAATATTAGCTGAAACGTTAAAATTTGGACATTTTTTAAATTTAGGATATATTGGTAGGTGCTTTGATAAGTTTAATCTATAGAACACAATTATTTTTATTATGATTGCAACTCTACAGATGTATCTATTCAAATATTATAGCCCTGATATATGCAGCTGTATTGCAATGTATGCTTCTTCCTCTTGTGCCACTTCTTTTAGATTATGGAAAACCATTGAATGAATCAAGGCCGTTACAACCTCTATTCATGGTGCAGTTCTATGTTGATCCAGATAAATACTTTATCAGTATTTTAGCACAAAATTATGTATGCGCACTCGTTAGTCCAATGCCTATTATTGCAATTAATTTGATTTTTATGAATTGCATCAACCATATATGCGGAATGGTTAGGATTCTTGGGTGAGTAAATAAGTCAATAAATAAGTGTTATTATTAGAATTAGTGCATAATTTATAAATGTTATAATATTATATACAAATGTGTGCAATCATAAAATAATTTTCAGTTTTAGAATTGATAATATTTCAAAAAATCTAGAATTGAAAAGTGAGTCTAAGGAAAGTGAATATAAACAGTTATGCGATTGCATAATCATGCATCAAAATATTTTTGAGTAAATACAAATTTCATTACTTTTTCTGAACCTAAACAATTGTCTTATTTTAATCAATTTCAGCTTTTGCGATGACATTAATTCCGCATTTAGTACCAGCTTTTTGCTCGCACTGTTTATTAACATGGTGATAATGAGTTTTACAGGCATGGCTGTAAGTATATAGATTACCGTTAGAAATTAGAGTATAAGATAGAACATAATTTTCTTAATTTACTAGATGGTTATCAAAATGGATGACTTTAGTCAGTTTAATGATGTCCTGCGTTTCGGTGTCTTTACAATTGCACAAATGTTTCACTTGTTCTGTTTTAATTATATGGGTCAAAATATATTCAATGCTATTGAAATGTTGGATCTGAAAATGTGAGAAAAACGCTCAAATATTTTGTGTGATACGATATGCTTTAAAATATATACTATTATATACAAAATATTTATTTACAATATAGATATGACATAAGATGGTATGAATTACCTATGAAATCGCAAGTTCTTGTACTCGTTATGATTTTGAAAAATTATCGACCTACTGCCATGCAAGCAGTCCTTTTTCCACTGTCTTTGGAAACCTTCACATCGGTAATTTTTCAATATTTTAACATTTTAATTTCATGCTTAATAACAGCTATGAATAACTTTGTACATATATCTATATTACATAAATTTTCTTGTTTTGCTTGTAACAATATTCTATTTTTAAAGGTCATGAAAACTTCGATTTCTTACTTTACGGTGTTGAAATGTACCAGATAAATTATATCACAGAAAACAAATTGATAATTAGTGAATTGTCAATATTGGTTTACCTATAGATTTTTAATCAAGTAGAATTATAATTAAGTATAGACTTTTAATCCTCTTACATAGGAAAATAAACCAATAATAATAGTTGACTGTTTTTTCTTTTTATTTTAGCAATCAATGTCGCCCAGATCTTGGTTTTAAGCTTCTTTGGTATGCAAGACTACAATAATCTAAAAGTAATTTCGTTTTGAACAGTACAAGATTTTCTGTTTAAATGCACCTCTTAGAGTATAGCGAATTCGACTGGCGGTATGAATATGGTATCTGTAGACTATTTTATAAAATGTAAAATATAATAACGTAAGACAGTTCAGCTGGCATTAACAATAGCAGTTCGGAGTATATTGAGATATCCTGCAGCTGCTTTTATAATCTAGAATAAATAATTGTAAATCTTTTGTTTTGATAGACAAGTTTAAATATAATTTTCTAAATCTTACCTTGGAGAAACTGTTAAGTGATAATTTCAATAATTTTCCTGCAGTAAGTGCAACTGGCCTATGATTGCATGAAACTATAAACACAATGCTTCGCGCTTCTTTTCCAGAAAGTTGATACCATTTTGTTGTATACGCTGCTTTTGCAATACTTTCACACTAAAAATTTTGACCGGATTAAAAAAAACCAAATACTCCTCAAAAAGTCATTACCTTTTCTGTTAAAACTTGGCCAATGTAACACAAGATGAAAATATTAAAAACGAACGACATGAGTAAGAAAAAATAAGTTATTGTTGCGATACTTTCTCTCTGTTCGTATTCCTAAAATGTTTACACAATCAAGATAAGATGTTAAAACTTGAATAGAAAAAAAACGTTTCTCTATGCCTACTGTAATAAAATAATATCCAAGAAGACAAATGACGGCAGTACTACCCATGACTTCGACCAAGAAAATTTCCTTGAAAATATTCTCCAATTTTGCAGCAAAGCTAAAGGTGATTCATATGTAGTATAAAACGCTTTTACAGAAAATTTTATATCAATTCGTTATTTGTATACTGCTATTTACTTTAAGAATTTCAAGTGATGTTTTACAACTATTCCCATGAGCTTGTTTTCGTAATTGTCAGCTAATTTTTGGAGCATGGATGAAGTTATAGCAATACAGCTACATATGTGCATAACACAAATGATGACAATGCTGTAAACACCACAAGTGATCGTGTATCTGGTGAATCCGCACAAACACTGTGTTAGAAAAATTACATCGTAAACTGGCCTAATCTGAAATCAATTATACAATTACTAATCAGATTTTTATCCAATTGACATCGCCTACTCACATACGGATTGAAGAAGATGAAATAGCTTGGATAAGCCAATGCCCTGTAACTGACATTTCCCACCATAGTTGCACCTTTGGCCAGAGGTACTATGGTCACGTAAGGCATTCCACCACCGTACATAAGAAACATGCAAACCATCGTCAGTATTCTACCAGTCCTAGCATTTTCCAACATAATTTCTCGGTCGTCCACACTTGTCACCTGTTGCCAGTCATCCAACATATCCTGGATACGCTTTTCGATTTCGCGACTCCTTACTATCACGACAGCGTACTTGAAGAGACTCATCAGGCTAAAACCTAAAGGTCCGAGAAGTTTTATTCGAATCTGTGTTGAAATAATGGTAAATATAATAATACTATGTATAATGATAAATCTTGGTATATATTTGAATTGCTATATCTTAAAAATTGATATAGTCTTGGAAACATACCCTCACATCCCGAACAATTAAAAACGTAAAAAGGCACACAGGAACTAAGAGGAACAACATGACGAAACAACAGGCCACGATTAAAAAAGGGCGTAAAAATCGTTGGACTCTTGAAGAAAATTTTGCTGGCCATAAACCACATGGCAGTAAAAGAAGTCGTGTTAGTTGTACTGCATAATCAAAGCCTTCATTTTTTTCTATATTTTGCGTATCATCCATGTTTATTTTTGATTTATGAACTGGTTCAATCATTTTGTAAAATATGTATTAATATTTTAATATTTCCATTCTTTAACAAATATTTCTTTAGAAAATATTACATTTCTAAGCCATGGGGTTAAAAAATGCTTTGATTTAGCAAATTATCTAAATTTACATTAACGTATTTTTACTCTTATTACTTGAGAATATGTGTGCTTCACAAAAAAATGGACATATACGCAAGTTACTGAATGCGAGCGATAGATTCACTTCGATCTTGTATCATTACAAATTTAACATATTGAAATGGCGAGCATTAAAAAGAAGAAAAAGTAAAGTACAGGATGCCGCAAATCGCTGTACTCTCATCAATTTATTATCAAAAGAGTCTCTGATGCGCAGAATCAAACTTTGCCAGTCTTCGATCATAGTTCAATAGCTTATGAACTCCAAGATAAGACGAATTATTTACTTACAGTAAGCTGTGACGTTGTACAGTACACATGCTGAATATTATACAAAAATTAGTAAAATAAAAGAGTGGTTTTTTTTATCATATTTGTAATCAGTATAAGTTGTGTCGTATAATTTTCATGGTTTGCTTACGTAAGTTATACCAAGCGATAATTTCCTAAAATTTAAAGACGCTTTGAAATAATCACGAATACTATTGTTAATTTATATATAATAATGTATTAGACGATTGGGTGAGTAAATACATCTGATACATATAAAGTTTTATAATAAGTGGTATTTAATCAGATCATATAATTGTGAATATTGTTGTAAGACTTGTTTGACACATTTATATATGTACACTAATATGTGTTTATCATATATTCGAAAAATATATATTTTAAATGTCTAACGTGATCGAATTTATGAACTATTTTGTTATATACATTATTGAAATATTTAATTGGAATTAGCGACCGCCGTCCGAAGTATATTCAGATATCCTCCTGCAGCTTTTACAATCTATAAAGAGACACAAAAACTAAAAGTGATTCGCAATTAATCAAACTACTAGATGTAAAACTGCTTACACTAGCAAAACTTTCAAGTGATAATATTAACATTTTCCCAGCAGTGAGTACGACTGGACGATGATTCCAATGGATTATTAAGATGATACTCCGTGATTCTCTTCCAGAGAGCTTGTACCACTTTGACATATATACTGTATTTGCAATGCTTTCACACTGAAACAGATAAAACCATATTAAACAATATTTAAAAACAGGTTAGGTAATTTGTTTGTGTTACTCGATGGTATACCTGTTCCGTTAAAATCTGTCCAATGTAGCATAGTATAAAAATATTCAATACAAACGACGTAAACAATAATAAGTATGTAGTAGTTGCAATACCTGCTCTTTGTTCATATTCCTAAAATGTAATAATACACATCAATCGTAAAAGTATGTGTAAAATATCGTTAGGAATTATATAAAAAGGTATACAGACGGTAATAAAATAATATCCTAGTAAGCAAATTTGATATGTGCTACCAAGAACTTCGGCTAAAAATATCTCTTTAAAAATATTTTCTATTTTGCTAGCAAAACTAAAAAATTGTTATAAAAGAATTAGTACTTTCATATTCCGAAATACGTTTTTAAAGTATTGTACTGTTCTGATCGTATATACATCCTAAATTGAATTCAAAGAACAGTCACTATGTTATTTTATATAAAAATATACTTCAAAATATTTATGTGATGTTTGACAGCTGCAGTTAACAATCTGCCATCGGATTCATTGGTAAGTCTTTGCAGCATCAACGAAGTGATTGCGATGCGACTGCATATATGCATGACGCAGATAATTACAATGCTGTAAACCGCACAGGTTATCGTATATCTTGTAAAGGCACATACGCAATGGGTTACGAAAATAACGTCGTAAATGGGCCTGACCTATAAAATTTAATATATAAATAAATAAAAATATATAAGCCAACTATTATAATATTGAAATTTTTTCTATAGATAAAAATAGTGAATTCAAATTTAATTAAAACCAAGCATAACGAACATTGACTTGTATTCCCCAATGAAAATGTTAAAGAAAAGAATATGTTCTAATGTGCATGCTTGAATCCAAAAGTATGACAGATAGTTTCCAGTTTAGTCAATTAATATCCATGATCACCAAATTTTCAGCTAATTCTCGAGCTCTACTGCTAAGTTGAAAACTGAATTTATCATGATCAAACCTTTATATACTTATGCCTTAAAGAAAAAACAATATGGTAGATTTTATTTGAAAAAGTAAAAAAAATTTGCCAATTTTTTGAGTCGATGACTAGCTTTTCCAAACTGTGGGCAAAGATTCGGAAAAATAATTTTAGTTTACGGAAAATTTGCTTTTCCAGTTTCAGTTGGTTTACCCTTTTTAAAATTGTGGAAAATTTACAGGAGCTCGAAGTAGAGCTCGAAAATGGCCAAAAATTCAGTGATGTTTTATGTCAATGAGTTAATAAAAAATCTTTCATTTGCTTAATACGTTAACCAATAAAATAAGGTCAACCTTCAACTTACATGAGGATTAAAGAAAATATAATAGCTTGGATAGGCCAAATGTCTGTGACTAACATTTCCAACCATTGTCACACCTTTGGCCAAAGGTACAATGGTCACGTAAGGCATCCCACTACCATACATGAGAAACATGCAGACCATGGTCAAAGCTCGTCCAGTTTTAGCGTTGATCAGCATTGCTTTTCTGTCTTCAGCACTAGTTATATGGTGCCAGTCATCTATCATTATCTGTATGCACTTGGCTATCTCGCGATTTTTTATCACCACGACGAAGTACTTGAATAAGCTAGTCAGGCTAAAACCTAATGGTCCTAGGAGCTTCAGTCGTATCTGTAGATTATGATGTCAGATACAATGCAAGAGTACACTTATTATCATTATTTCGAAGAAGTAATAGTTTAAAATTAGAATAGTGAATTATATATATTTATGATAAGTTTTAGAAAAATTGTTATACCCTCATATCCTTTACGATGAGAAACATGAAGAGACAGAAAGGAATTAATTGAAAAAACATAATGAAGAAGCAAGCAAATATTAAAAAAGGACGAAGAAATTTTTGAAAATTCGTAGAAAATTTGTCTGGCCAAATTCCGCACGATATCATGAGTAATCGCGTTAATTTCACTGCATAATTCAAACCTCTCTCATTTTCAATTCGCTTCGTCGTTAGTGCTTTCATCTTGGAGTTGAAAATAGATAAATTTTTAATTTTCGATTAAAAACATTGCCGAATTACGAAATTAGCTGCATATACGTTTCATTTATAAAAACTTAAAATTAAAGGAAATTTTTTATCCATGAAACATATACTGATTACGATGGGATGCGTGTATACGATCGACTGGTGCAGCATATCGGCTGCTCTTCGATCTGTGGCAATTATACATTTAACGTATTTAGATGAACGGGGGTATTAAGTCGCGGGGAACAAAAGTTTGGATTGATGTAAATCGTCGCGCTCTCTTGAATTTATCATTGGGAGGGGCTCGAGAGTAGTTCATTGATACCAAGTCCGTCAGTCTGATATGTCAGTCTAGTCTGTTCTGCGCTTCAAAATTTGCTGTTAAATTAGTGAATATATACGAATTGTTACGTTGGAATTAGATAGCTTTTTGAATAGCTGTTAGACATTTATAAAACAAATTTCGTGGATTCTAATGGATTTAATAACTTAGGCAAAAAACTAAGGCATAAAAGATAGAATATATCTTTCTATTGTTTAATTCTATAGAAGAAAGTTGATTTATAATTTAATAAGTTAAACACAAAATTCTTCATAAATCATATTTTCTAAAATTTAAAAAGTTTGCACCATATATAAAGTGCTTAGTGTGAACCATAATTAATTTGTTGTTTGTACATTTCTTGTTCAAATAGCTTTTTAATACTAATTATATTTGCTAATTTCGCTAAGAAGTAACGACCTGAGTCGAAATTCAACACCCTTAGAATTTTATGGTTAATAGATTATTAAACCTTAATATAATTGTCTTTGGCACATCAAAAGGTACGAAATATGAGTACATTTTATTTTCTCGATTTTCAATCTCATATGGATTGTTCGTGAAGAGTAATTTTAGCATTACTGATCAAAATTAAGCCCACGTTAAAAACATGATTTTTAAATAATATTTTCTCTGGTATTATTCTTATACTAAACTTTCTTTTATTGAATTTGCTATGTCCACAAATCGAATCAAAAGTTACTACTTAATGACAAATAATGATCCCCATTATTTTAAAATAGTCTCAGGACATGAGTTACAGTTCTGTAACAATTCTTTTTCTATCGTTCTCGTGATTGAATCAATTACAGAACGATTTTCATAGAAATTTACAAGTTTATTTTTATGTTCGCTATAGATTTACACTCATTTAATATGTTCCAAACGTTTAGTTTTAAATCGCAGCAGTATAATGCAGATAATTACGTATAACTTTTAATAGAATCGAACCAATAGTATATTCGCTTTACCCCTGCTTTGATGCAATTTAAACTAATTATTCTATAGTTCGAATCTCCCGTATAGAAACTACAGCTGCCACAGCAGAAGAAAATTATTTGATTGTCATGAAAAAGTTCACAGAAGGCATTGTTTATAATTCTTTTCGTAGATATAAAAGATCTATGTATCTAGGAAAAATAATATACTAATTTATTTCCTAAGAAACAAGCTATTTTTCATCATCACCACGATGTACTTGATATATAATTTCATATTGAGCACCTCGATTCTGATATACTGAATTGTGAAATAAAATGATTTTTCACGAGTTCTAATGCTGAATCAATAAATTTTATTGTAAAATAAAGCGATCTTTAATATACGAAAAAAAGTTAGGTCAAAATAAATCTATGAGTCTTGCTGCAAGCGTTTTTTAAAAGCTAGGGAAAATATAATTATTATTAATTACTGGAACGGATGCGTCCGTTGAGTCTGTCGCGGAAAAATGAGAATTTTAAAGCGCAGGCATGTGAAGTCTGCGCGCCGAGTGCGGAAAACGACCGTATAAACCATAAATCGGAGTAAACTTGAATAATGTGGGAATCATCGAGATATTACTATATAACATCTCTATGGTGGGAACTACCCTTCCTTAAGATTAGAGAGAAATTCGAATGAATGTGTGAGAAAGTCTGAATCCTGGAGTACAGCAGAAAAATACGAGTGTTAATCTGTTAGTTTCTACTTATTATTTCTGCATATACCGTGTGCTCGTTTTGTGTATATTGGATGGTTTAAAGTGCCGTCTTCCGGTAATGTATAAAATTTATGACATCGACTAGGGCACAAAAAAGCATTGGTGCCGAAAAAATTGCGCAAGTATCACGTAGAAATTGCTGCAAGTGTTCATTCTCTACAACTTATTAGACGAGTTGAAGTATCATCTGAATATTTGGACCCTACAACCTTTTTATCTCCTTTGACATTTAAATCATATAAATTTTAATCAACTAAAAGAACAATAGTTTATTGCAGATAATTCTTGAAGGGAAAATGTATCAGATACATGCAGTAAGCCTGTAATAATGACTGGCACAGGGTTTTTCATAAGGACATAAAGCGGATTTATGTAATTCAATTGCTGAAGCCATAATTTTGTACAATTGAATTCATATTGATTTTTATGCTTTGCTATCTTCTGTAGTTGACGACGAAAACATTAAATCTTCCAATTGACGATAAATGTATTGTATCAATTTTGAAATAAAAATGATTTGAAACAAACATCTTTCAGTTAAATTTTTGGACGTAACTATTCTAGTACAATATTAAATAAATATTGTATATTCTCGATTGAGATTCGTTTATAGAGGTTGACTAATATTCATCAGTGCCGGTAACGCTGTCATCTGATATGAAGCAAAACTATTAGCCAGTGCGCAATAAACTACAAGAAATAAGATACCTACTCGTTGTTAGCAACATATGTAACGATGAAGACAATGAAGAAGAATATTTTTTTTAACCCAAATAGAACTATGTATTAAATTTGTCTCTTCCTTCGACTGGAGTGGCAAAATCCGCAAATAGATTGTCAGTTCAAAGCCATATATCCTTCCACATTGTAAGGCTATTCCGACACATACGTATATATACTTGTATGTTTTAAAATAAATAAAAACAGCTTGCAACGACTTACGTGAAGCAGATTATTAGTTAACAAAGTCGTGAGTGCTTGTCCCTTTTGGATTTGTTTGACCATAATTCATCGAAGACATTATCAAGCTTTGATGATCTTATACGACGAGTCATCAAAAGCCGCGTACATATCTCTTCCTTCTTCATTTTGGTCTCGACTTTTCGTTATTGCACTGAACTGTCTGTGGAGTTTTCGTTTCTGTTGCATCGATTTTCTGCGTATTATGCATAATAGATTTGATGCAAGTGTGTAATTGTCACGTGGAACGATTGTACTCTTTGATTTAATTTCCCGGACAATTTGCATGCATTAGGCGACTGGTATAAATGTAAATAAATGGTGACTATAGCTGGGATGGTTTTTTCCCTTCGAAAGGGTTGAATTTTTTTTGGTGATAGGTCGCAGTGGTTGTTTGATGTGTTTAATTTGAATTTAAAATGTTTTCATCGTACGAGTTTTAATATACGCATAGAGTAATTTTGCAACATAATCACTTTTTTTCATTGGAAATGGAATTCAGTGGATGACTCGAAAAACTCTATTCTCAATCCATTTTCTAGACGGCAAAAATGGTCTTATTTATGTACCTTTTATAAAAAAAAATATTGTGAACAACAAGGGACGAATGTGCTTTTCCAGACTCGCTTAGAATAGCCCATTTTCGCCCCTAGTTGTACATACAATGTACTATTCATGCGAACTTTGGATCTTCATGAATCGGCGGGCATGCGATACAACTCCTATGATCTATTATTTTAATCAATACCCCCCCCCCCCCCCCCCCATAGTATGTATGTGCATTTAAAATGTTATTATAGCACTGGACATTGAAAATTGTGTTTAGTCAACAATTCTTACGTGACCATTACATATAAGTGGAATCATTTTTGATACTATCGAAAGTGATCTAAGGGATTGAACATTTTAATTTTTATCGCGCCATATATACATATACATTTGTATCCATCTTGGTTGATTAGGTATGGGTTACTTTATGTCAACACTTTGCGCACTGTTTGCAGTAAAAATAACTTTGAATATTTGTTCCAAACATTCAATATTACTTTTACCGCTGGATGTACATATACGTTATTACAAAGTATTTTTAGTGCAAATTTTAAGATTACTTTATTATATATTAAAAAACAACGTGCTAAATTTGAAATATCCCTTAAACACGCCCTTTCGCATCAACGCGATATGCATTAAATTGTATAATCATTCAAGCAAAATATATTCCCAGCATATCATGCAAAAAAGTTATCATTATATACGCAACGAGAACTTCCAAGTACATAATATATAATAATAGACTCTCGCGAGCAAGGGAAAACCTGCGCCCGCGCATCAACTCTCTTCCGCAAAAAAGTCGTGAAAAAAGGCATATAATCAGCCTCTCTCCTCTCCAACGCACTACTATATTCACGCAAAAATATATAGCATTAAGGTTTCTTAGGTTATGTTCAAGAATACAACATAACAATTATACAGTCTACCCACCGCATCATCAAAATATCATCACCACAGCGCAATCAAGACTGTACTGTACAGTGTACACATACACCTCCTCCACAGTCTCCGCACCGCAGTCTCTCTCTTTCCGCAACAAAGACGGCAGCAAATTCGCTCGTTCAGTGACGTCGAGTGGAAAAATAGCTGAAAAACGGCCGCTCGATTCTCCACTGCGCTATAATACACACGATCAAGAGGCGGATCACGCGAGAGCGACACATTCAAAATCGTGATATGAGCGAGGGTAGAGATGAATTGCAATGGAGGGTCGCCTGCTGCGAACACCGCTGAACAGCGGACGACGAGCGACGGCTCCATGGACTGCACGCCGATCGTCACCTGTGAGTTATTGGATTCTCTGGGGCTGTTGTTTCGGCGAACAACTGTGTCGTGTAACCCCGCGCGAGGAATGTCTGCGCGCATAACCTCGTTTTACGCCCGTTCGATCTACTTTCTTGTATTCTCTGCGTGTGCGAGACACGGTATCGTTTTGTTGATATCGAGACGCCCACAGAGATTCCGCGAATGTTTTTGACTTACCGATCGACTTGTATATGCGGCTGTTTGTCCGTGTGTTTTCGTTGAGTAGTTTGTTTTTTTCTTGTTGACGTTTCATTGGTTTCTTTTTTTTTTCCCAAGGATTTGCATGTAGAACAGAAGTGACACAGCAATTGCGATTGTGTGCTGATTATTGATTGAGCTTACTTACCTCTTTCTCATGCATTGCATTCTTTTAAATACTTTCTTCGTTGGATGTTTTTATTCCATGGAATTGTTTGTAACTGGGAGTTAACAACTTTTGCATAATTATGTAATCTGATAATTGCAACTGTTTGTCTTTCTATTTTTAGATGCAGGAGATAAAGAACTGTTCAATACCTTGGAGAGCAATCTGGTCAAGTCTTTACCCAAAGATGCTGTCGAGTGGAGGAGATCGTTTGATAGACCAATCAGGCAAGTCAGGCTCGGGGCAACGTTTGTGCCGTTTATCCAGGATATTCTACCATCGGAGAAAGACTGTCACCTCATTAAACGGCCTATATTTCATACATTTTGGAGCGAATGTTCGGTAATAAATGAGTTACATTATCATTCGGTCAGTGATTTGTATGTGAATAGTACTAAGAATATCTGCATTACAGGATGTCGACGTTTATAAGGCGTCTCTTAGAGATGACATAGACTCTTGGCTGAAAACACTGGCTAAAGCTCAAATACAAGACTGGTTGATAGTTCTGGTAGAAACTTATGATATTAAGAAAAGTAACAAATTGCTACCAAGAACAACTGTACTTGATAAGATTCGCAGTGATTTTGCATCCAAACATGGAGATAGGTATAAATAAATATTTTAATACCTTTACAGATGTCTTTCTGATGCAAAAAGCTCATGTCAGATTTAATTTCCAACAGATGTCTATCAATCATCAACCCAATCAAATCTGAATCTCGCTCTGCTGAGTCATGGAGAGGTTTAATAACTCGTATTAGGCATTTAATGCTGACAGCCTATGATCGAACACTTTTAAAATTTGAAGAGATAATAAGAGATCACAGGGAGAAGAGGATTCAAGCAGGCTGGAATTTTTGCCATTATTTTTTACTTCAGGTACTTACTTGTTGCTTATTACTTATTTAAAATTTACTTTATTTATTAATTATAATGAATTATGTCTTAGGAGGAACTCGCCTTTGTTTTAGAAATGTTGGGTTTGTTTGAGGAAGCATTGGTGCAATACGATGAACTAGATGCTCTTTTTACACAGTTTGTCTTAAACACTAATGTAGGAGGTAAGCTTCACACATACTTTCCTGTAGTTCAATGATCAACAATAATCAGCAAATATTTCTTTAGATACTCCAACGTGGCTAAGTTCGTTTCAAACTCCCTTGAACAATTGGACGGGAGTCAACCTTAATAATAGTATAGATTATCATACAAGAATTTTGATAGCTGACTGCAAAGCCTCACTACTGGATCTCAGGAGTTATTTATTCGGTAGACAATGTGCTATGCTACTTTCATTAAACAAACCCTGGGAAGTACGTCGAATTCTTCGCTATTAATACGACTTTCTTGATCTATTTATATCAATTAAACAAACAATAATTTGATCAGGTTGCGCAACGTTGTTTATCTTTCGTACATGACACAATAAACGAATTACGGATACTCGAAATCCAACGGCCAGAAGGCTCGGTCGAGTGCTGGGCCTTCCTCTGTGCTTTAGAAGTATTACACTCGTGCCAATCATCGACCTCTAACATAGATAATAGTCAGCTGTTGGACCTGTGCTCGTTACATACAGCCAGTTTGTGGGCGCTCGCACGAGACAAGGTATACTACGCATACAACTAATTGTTCACCGCGTTTAATGAGTCATGAGTCATGAATCGCTTGACTCATAAATTACTTTAGTTTTATGCTTCTTACACCCGTGACAACAGAGCTAAGAAATATTCTTTGTTTACATTTACTTTACTCAGAGTCAACAAAATATATTTTATAGAATGAAAATTGAATATTCAAATGTTAAACTTCAAATTGTAAGCAAACCATGCTCGCGAGTGTTTTTTACTTTGCTACTAATGTAGACGAGTCTCTGGAAGGTGAAGTGCAAATATTTATCTTGCAAATGTCTAAAATATCGCTTGCTGCAGCTGGAGAGTCTGGGTAAACTGTGCGGCCTGATGCCTGGAAATGAGCCAACGAGCGAGCAACTCCACACCGTCGTGTACCTGATCGCAGGCATGGGTGACTCGGAACCTACGGCTCATGAGTCTGTGAAGCAGCCTACTCCCACGGATAAGCTCAAGGAAGCTTTGTCGTCCAAGGAGGCTTTTAGGAAGCAGTACCTGTATCACACGGAATTAGGTATAATTAATTTTTAATTTATACATTTGAAAAAATATTTCCTTGCATTGTCTAACTACGATAAAAGGAGAAAAACGCAAGAGTATTTTTACCAGTTAAAATATTTTCAGAAACTCATTATGTCTACTTTCACACTTTCTGCATAATTTTCTAGGCAATCACTTCAGCCGTCATATTGATTTATCGACTTCCTCTCGGGTAAAAACCTACTAAAACGTTTTTGCCGCGCATAAAGTATGATAATTGCATTGTTAAAGATAACAAAAGAATATGAATTGAACGTATGAATTTTTTTCAGCTATGGGCACATACAAGCACGTGGGTCGCATACGGTCGGCGCGATTGATCGGCAAAGAGCTGGCACGTTTCTATAGTGAATTGAACGAGAACCAGAAGGCGGTTGTCTTTCTACTGGACGCGCTACAGACCTACACCAGCGAAGGCTGGATTCACCTGGCCGCACAGACGCAGCACGAGCTCGCCCAATGCTACAAGAAGATGGACGACGTCGAACGCTACACCAAGATCTGCGCTGCGATTGCCAGTACTGAACACCTTCATCTCACCGTTCGCAATTCTTACCTCGACGAGATGCTCGGATATTCGAAGATGCTCACCTCACCGCAGCCACTGCTCACTGAAATGTCGAACAGCTTTGTGGTACTAGAGATGGAGGTGAACCTAACTGATAAGGTCATTCAAGATTGCGAGGTAAAAGTTGAGGTGGTAATCAAGAGTTTGATGCCAAGGCCTGTGACTTGTACGAGAGCTGAGCTCTCGGTTGAGGCGGTGCAGAAACCTAACGCTAAAAGGAAGGGAGCCAAAAGTACAGAATCTAGTGTTGAATTGTAAGTTTTAGAGTTCTTCCCTTATCGCATAAAATTTTGACGTTTGTTTCAAAGTTAACAAATTATTGCAGACTGTTAAAATGCCGAATTCAAGATCCAAAGCCTGTAGACCCTTGTCTCTTGCAACTCCCAGTCTCTTCGAGTCTTGTTTTGAAAGAGGATAAGAGTATTGGCTCGGCAAACGTTCATATTGGCAAGAGCACGAAGAATGCGCTTAAACGCTCGGATAGCGTAAAGCACCGCAAGCCTTCGATGAACGTCAAGGGTGACTTTGCCGGAGCTCTCGCCACCTCCGAGGAGTTTATCCTCCAGCCGGGTATCAATAAGTTCACGTTGACAAAACGGGTTGAACAGCCAGGTTATTATAGAGTTAGTCAATTGTCTCTCGTCGTAGAAAAGATGCTGGAGTTCTTATCGCCTATGTTGGAACCCAGGCTATGTTACTCGGTTAGTAATTGTTGAAATTCTAATTAACAATTTTATTGAATTACATAACTGTCTCCTGAAGAATATGATATTTTTTAACAGGTAGCTAAAACTCAACCAACGATTGCGCTCAATTGCGCTCGGGATCTGCTGGCAGGTCTGGCGCAAAGCGTCGAGCTGGTGATATCGAGTGGTAGCGTCAGGATAACCGAGGGTTCTAAATTGAAACTAAGAACATCGAGAGGAATGACACTGTCGAAGGTAGAAGACGGAGGAATAAATAATCAAGGTAGAGCGGGGATGAGGGAGATCGAGGTGGTTATACCACCTTGCGAGCCTTTCGAGACAACAAAGCTAAATCTAACAGTACTAGCTGAACTCCCGCCGAAAAAAGATTCGTCGTCTATGGAGCACAAAGTGAGTCTTATTCGGTGGTTTTATATTTTGTTAGAAACTACTCTTATTATAACCGTACTTTGTAATTTATATTTTTAGCTTAATATTCAATGTCCTTGGGGTTCGGAAGAAAGTATAAGCCTGCACTTTGGTGCGCCTTTGATGTCAACTATGAAACTGCATACAGCCAAACGTCGCAAGTTTCTACAGATAGTAGTAACAGGTTTATCGAGTCAGTTGTTGCAGCTTACAGAGCCTCAACTGACGAGCGGTACGTCGGTTGACGTACACTTCCGCAGTCTAAATCCCAGTGCCGGTCTGAAGCTCGTCGTTGGAAATGGGATGTCCGTGTCGTTTATGTGGGAGGTAGAGATTGGCAACGACGACGATAGATCTACGATTCCTATCAAAACGGATTTTCGAGTGAAGTATATCGCCATCAAAGATATCGAGGAACTCGACGAGACCGATGGGGATAAGGTATGTGATTTTAGTTTTGTTTGTAGAAAGGAGTGTATTCAAAGCTTTAGCTTATCTTCGATTGATTGGTTTTTACAGGACAGTAAAGACGTGGTCGACGATCCGCTTCATATACGAGATATGGAGAAGGTCGAGAAAGAGAGTAACGTCTACTGGTGCAACTTCGACGTCACTGACTATTCCGTGAGTATATTGGACTTTGAACTTCGTATCAAAACAAGTAATTTTCGTGCTCTTGTTTTTTTTTTCTTAAAATTAATATAGCAGATTAACCTATAGTTACATGTGAAACAACCCCCTTCAAAAGCTCGTGCTACATCCCATTCATCCTACCTATCAGTAACAAAGTCCACTAACCCAAGCACGCCCCAAATTCGCATACAATCAGAGAAAAAACTCTCGCATAACCGAGAACTTTCATCAGACCTTGTTCACGGTGTCGTCGAGGGTCGAGGCAGCCGGCGGTGGCGGTGAGTTCTGTCGCGCGGGCAGCATGTGCCACCTCTGCCTGACAGTGACGCGCATGCATCAGCCCATAGCCAACTCGAACAATCATCACCATCATCACGCGCCACCACAGCTCATGTACGAGGTACTTGCCGACCAAACCATGTGGGCCGTCTGCGGCCGAACGGCTGGCATCGTCTCACTCGAGGTGATAGAAAAACAGAGCGTCACCCTGGATGTCATGCCTCTCACTAGCGGATACTTGCCCTTGCCTGTGGTCAGGCTCTCGCGGTACATACCCGCGGCCGTCGAGCTCAAAAACGGTAATGAAGTTTGGATTTTCTTGTGTTTTTTTTTACTTTTTTTGAGGTCTGAGAAGTTTTGACTTACTATACTTAATATACTTTGTAAAAGTAACCACTGCGTTTTTTAAAAAATGCATTGAAGATCAAGTATGTATAGTTTTCTATTTACAAACATACTTTCAAAATTTCATTAACATTTCGTTGCGTGATTCATGCTGCAGATACCTCCCGAAAGAACGAGATAGGGACCGGCGCCGGGCCAAGACTCGAGCCATTCAGCCCGGGTCAAGTTTACAACGCCAGCAAAGCTCAGCAAGTTCATGTACTACCGGCCGCTCAAATGTCAACTGAGATGAACTGAAGAGTAACATCAACTTTTTTTTTTAATTTCGTGTTCAACTACAATCTGGCATTAACTTCGCATGCATACGACAATACTTATATTGTATTAGAGACTTAAAGGGCTTCACTTTCTTAATCGAGGGTCCGTTCTTCTTAAACTTGACGGAGATTTTGAGGAGGACGAGGGTTGAAGTTTATGTAGAGTACTTTTTAATTTGGAATGTTGCTATTTTATAGACAAAGAAAACAGCTTGCGAGCTTTCTTCTCGAGTCAAAATGAACCACGATGAAATTATTGTGTAAGTTGATAGGTATACATTTCTACGATAAATGTTGATAAATAATTTGTTTTTGTAGCACTAATACTTTTAAAATCTATTTATTTTATGAAAACTTTAATAAATTTCTGTTATATATATCTTCAAAACCGAAGTATTATTTTATAGATGAAAAATGGCACTGTTAAATTTGAGCATTGCTTTTCTTAAAGATTTGTCTTTCTTCTAAATGATGTAAATTTCTCAAATTATAAAGTTAATATATTTAGCAAGTATGAGGGAAGGTTAGTTAGTTAAGAATGCGTGGAAGGCTGAACGATTAGTCGAACGTCGATATAAGCATTTAGGGTTTTATATTTTAAATTATATATAAAATGATATGAATCTTGTTGCCATGCCGCGTTTATTGAGAATAATAATTTTTTACAGCTCCAACTAGAATATTTAGGGCCTTATGTACATAGCACATATAATACTCAATAGGAATATTGTCCATCATAAAAAACTGTTCTTTTTTATTAATGGCAGTATAATGACATAATATTAATAATAGTAATAATAATAATAATAATGTAAAAAAGTATTTGTGAAAATAGTTTGAGCCATAAAACCTAATACTATAATTAAATAAACTTTTTTAATACTATTTCTTTGCAAGAATTAATTTATAGTGGATCAAATTTAGCATTATGCAAAATTACGAACGATTTTGTAAATATGTACAACTAAAAACAATATTGTATATATGCAGATGGGCTTACAATTTGTATAATAATAATGAGGTCATAGGTGTATTAAGATGAACTGTATAACATATCTTGTCTAATATGTTCGTACTAGCTACTATGTTCAGATATAAATGGTGGGGCACCAAAAATGGTCTGAATTATTCTTCACTGGAATCTGTATTGTACCAGTTGTAGATGTAAATACATATTTCAATTGTTAAATGCGGTTTTTGTTTATTTATTTATATTTTTCCTATTACTATTACAAGGTAAAAGTAATGAGTGTAAAAATAAAAAAAATTGTTCTTATATTCAATAAAGTTTTAATTTGTATTATAAATCACATTCTTACTCACTGCTATTGATACAATTGGTAATGATTCACACTTGGAAAATGGATCCTTTCATACAGTTTTTATATTAAATATATTTAATACAAAAATAATTAAACTAGACTTAATTTAGATTTGTCAATAGGTTGGTAATGGCTTCTGCGTGAGTAACAAGCCAAATCTTCTCTTCAAGGTAATACGCTCCCTGGAGTATTTATCTTCAGGTGAGAATCGAGCGGGATGTGCAGACAGTGTTGGCTTTCCATATGGATCCATTTTCTGTAAACAAACATTTTATTAATATCAATTATGCAATAGTCGTAGATGACTTCAATAAAGAAAGTTAATGTTAATTTATAATTTTTGTTACACAAATTTGCACTACTTGTTACTTATATATATTTTCTTCAAGGTATAGAACCTGCTACTATCTTTTTATTTAAGTGTTTGAATCAATCTATTGCTTTTATTGCATACTTTGTATGTACTCTGCAGAGACAATCGGCTCATCTCCTCGCAGGGTTAAAGTTATAAATATCAAGGTATGTAAATCTAGAATTTGTCACTTAAAATTAGCAAAATAAAGTTAAGTTTATCTATTCTATTTAATATATCATCAAAAATGAAACCGATAAACAAAGTTTTGTTAACAACAATAGGTTTTTGTGGTGGTAAAGTTCGATTTTCAAAATCTTGACAGTTTATCACGAAATCATATAGTTTCTTTTTATGGTAAGTTGCTTTTATCCTGAAAATTAATAATATGTGTAAAAATCGGGTAATCTTTACGAAAAAGCAGCAAATTCCAAAAATAACCTATCCTTTCCAAACCTCTTTCTGTCAAAAACACGAAAACTTCTAAAAAAAAAAATAATAAATCACCTTCAACGTGTAGATACGATCACCGTTGGTGTCCAGATAGTACATCAAATACATGATTGCTAATCACAGCTTGTTCTCCGCGAAATGCCTAAAAAAATCAATTTTCCCCAACAAAAACAACACAGCGGTCACAGTGTCCAACTTAACCTCTGCACTCCGAACACGTGTAGTTCCAAAAATTCTGCCCCAAACTCTCACCACCAGAGGTCGTCCTCAACAATTTTTCGACGGTAAAGTAACGGTCACTTGACACTACCCATCTCGCGCTGCGCCTGCGCCGACTTTTTCTAAATTTCATTCAAGTGCGCGGCGCGGGTATATATGCATATATATACACGCAGAGCAGAGACGCAGTAAATCAGGCAATAATCGCGTTATTTGAAAGTAGCACTCGAGAAATCACCGATAAAACTCTGAAGAACACGAAGATTCCGTGCGGCGATTGCCGCGTGTTAGTACAGACGCGGCGCCGGTTCTCGACGGATCGCGGCTTATCGGCTTATCGGTATACGAGTACAGCTGCCATCGGTTTTGATGTGCGGTTTTTCTCGATTATTGGCGTGTGCAGTGATTTGACATAAGCAGTGCTTTTTTGTCGAAGGTGAAGGTTCAGGTGTTGTGTTGTTGAGTGAACGGTGAAAGGTTAGAGTGGCGGTGTAAACAAAGCCAGAGAAAGTTCGCTATAACCTTGGTGTGTGAATTTTTTTTTCGAAGGTTTTGTTGAAATACGTGAAACGTATGCATGTTTGAGAAATCATAATATAGTTGAGGCCAGTTTTCTTGCCAACGTTACGTTTCGCTTATCGCGTTATACACGAACCAAAGAAGCGACGTACATGTGTCAATTTCCATTGAAGATTCCGAATTATCAGACTATATGTAGACATACAAGTCGTTACGCGACTGATTCCGCGTTATTTGTAAAGATTTTATCATCGATCCATAATATGAAAAACACCTCGCATAACACGTTTCTCTGATGATTAATAGATCAATCTATCTCTCTCAATTTCAGGCAAAAAAACCTGCAGCAAAAACCATCACTAACTTTTCATCACTATCAGCAGTCTTTCCACGAATGACTTCACTCAACTGAAACCTCGAATATGTAAATTCGACATTGCATAATCCATTAATATAATACAGATAGCGCGAACCACATTCGAGACTTCAACATAATTCATCCTCATATATAAGTGAGTAGTACACACCACCATCTCGGCGACAACAACGGAGATACGTAAACAAAAGAATGTCAATAATTCGTCTCCCACTCTCTCTCCTGCCGTACAACACTCGACAAACCGGCAGAGCGCACTCGAACGAAAATAAAGGCGGAGGCTGCGCGGGCGGTTTATTCGCGCTTTATCTATGCGGAGTAGTGGACTCTCTCTCGCGAGAGTGTGGGCGCGTGAAAGAGAGGAACTTCAGTTCTGTTATTATCGGCCAAAGATCGGACGAGTTTGAGCCGTCGGGATTTTGTTTTGGAATTTTACTGCGTGTTTCGGGAAGTGTGTGTTTATTTGTTCTCCGGGGAAATCGGGGTGTGTTTAGGCTTTGTTTACTGCGTTTTTGGACGCTGCTGTGCTCTGATATCGGGTTGGTAACAAATTATTGAAACTTGGATAACGGAAGCTTTTATGTGAGAGTGTAAATTTTTGCAATTTCTGTAGGCTGTAACGTATCGGTGGGTGGATGTATGCGGTTGGAATTTAACGTTTAATATGCGAATTTCGAAATAACGCGTTAGCGCAGTGGTTATATTTTGCTGGAATTACTGGCTGTGTTGTGAAAGAATTGCTAATGGTCATTGTGAGCTCTGATGGTATATTACAGTAGAAAGCCTTTTACACCTTGATGAAAGTGAAGAGTGTTGGCAATTTTCCGTTATTCGAAAATTATTATTATTAAACAATATTTTGAGTCATAATGAGTTATACTACAGCTCGCGCACGATGGAAACGACTTGTGAATCAGCAAGATACGCATTTTCGCTTAATTATAATTTAAATATTAATTTTGCAGTGACATTTACAGCCGTCGTTTGATACAGGGAATAAGAATTAGAAAGAATTAACTTCCTGCTTATTAACCATAATAGTTATGTTCTGACATCATACTATATTACTACAAATTAGAATCATGACTTCATGTATATTTTAGTGTTTGTACAACTTGTCACTTGTACATCTCTTATCGTCTAATGTTTGATTAGATGAATAAATCTTACTTATGTGTACAGCACTTTTTTACATTTAGTTTTATTGCAATAGTAATAGTGTGCGGCTACTGGAAGCAGTAATTATGGACGAGGATAAACTTGAAGATGATTTCTGATGAATATCTGACAAAACTAAAAGATGGAAAAACTCAAGTCAGTCAACAGGGACAGGAAAAATGGACCAGAGGTGAATATTTTGTTACGTTATACTCAATGAAACGTATGAATCATAAGTTAAGTTTGCACAAAGAAAACACTTACTTTCGATAAAAGCAGAAGAAATTTGAGGTCACGGTAATCATTATGTTGATTTTTGTAAGAATGTCCGTTTGCGCTTATATCAACTCGCGCGTAAAACTCGGGAACACGTCTTTTTTTTGCTTGAATAAATTTAAATTTAATTTTGCGCTTCTCGGTTTTTACGCAAAGAGTCGAATAAGCACAGTACAATAGACGCACTATAACTATATATATACTTACGTGACTTTTACGCGCAAATTTCATAAATACACACGCAGAAAGTTTCGTGTGCAGTTTTTTATCAAAATATTTTACATCGC
This sequence comes from Muscidifurax raptorellus, assembly GCA_020010945.3. NCBI lineage: Eukaryota > Metazoa > Arthropoda > Insecta > Hymenoptera > Pteromalidae > Muscidifurax > Muscidifurax raptorellus. The sequence continues at coordinate 3,883,480 of CM052079.1, read as the reverse complement.
ATAATATTTCGTTTATCACAGCAGAATCTTAAGCGCCGATCGAATCACACTCAAAATTATAGAAAAAATTAATTTCTCTCACGACAATAAGAACAATGCGACATGAAAAGTTCGTTGACACTTGCAGCGTTATGTTTTCTCCGTATATAATCTCATTTTTTACTGGCAGATGTCAGCCAGGACTATCAAATGGGTCGTGCACGTACCGCCGGAAGACCCGGAGACTGAGCGGATGCCGTTGGAGCATCAAGTTGCCCATGTCAAGTGTGAGTAAACAAATTGACTCTTTTGCAAATAATAGCTTTTAAAATCGTTCCCCTTTGAAAATTCGCTGTGTTGATATGGAGAGGCCGTCGAATGTTTTGAAAGCGTTGTGTCGAAGTAAGTCGTGCTGGGCAATATATAAAAAAGCAACTTTGTATCCGCTAGAGTACGAGATTGTAATTATGAATTTTTTCAAAGCTTTCATTCATAAAAAGTGGCGACGCTGTAATAACCTTTTAAATTTAAAATGACGTTACAACATTTTTTTTATTAATTTTCATATTCATATGCTCTCAATAGTTTTTTCTCACTAAAATGTTGCGCGCATAAAAAGAAAGATTAATAAGAAGTATACCTAAAAATAAAATCAAGCAATCAAGAGAGCTAGGTCAGCTCTCATTGAAAAAAACGCGCTAAACCGCAAGCATAAATAATAACTCAGCTAAACAACGAGCACCCGCATCCACAGCCATCTGTAAGAGATATCGCACCGCTCGTTCGAAATTCCCGGCTACTATATACTTATATACACCATATTTCCGAGACGTCCACCTGCGCTTGTATACCCATACAGACGGGACGGAATATAGAAAGTCCGCAAAACGGGGCCTTACGCCGGGCACGAGTCGATCTCCTGCTAGCTCCTGTGCGCCTGTTCACCTGTGCCTACCTGGGACTTACACGGTCCTTCGCCTCTCTCTCACTCTCTCTCTCTCTCTCCGACTTTTCTCCTACTCCGGTCTCCCCTTCTCTCTTGGCCACTAATATATATTGCGGTATAGAGTGTGCACGGCTGTGTGCGTATGGGAGTATATATGGATGGTGTATATACTGGATGTGGTGTGGGCGTTGATATGTGAGTTCGCAGAGGTGAAACCCTTTCGCTGTTGTTTGGAGGGGAGTGTGTGTGGGTGGATGTGATAAGAGAGTGCGAGGAGGTAAGGGACTTTTGTTATAGTACGTGTAGTGAACATTAAATACGCGCATCTATATCGATATAAAATATCGATATAAAATAATATAGGTACAAAGGTTTGAGATAGTTTTTATTTTAAGAAAATGTTATATTGTATTATAGCTACGGAATATGCTGGTATTGGACAAGTAGAAAATCTCGGCGTTTGTTGCACTTACTCGAGACAAGTCAATAAAGATAAATTATACACACGTAGATATATAATACGCGCTTAATATTGTTCAATGAACGAGATGAGAAACACTTGGCTCTCGATCGATGTACAGCATAGCGCCATAAGCTGAAGAAAATCGATCAAAGCCAATAATCAGAACACGTATTACCAATTCGCGCATCGGTACTTCGTATATATCTGCATTATAATAAGTTTTGCCGTACAACGATACTGCGCACACATACACATACAAATAGACCTTCACGTACACATATCTAAGGCCCCGAAAACTGACCTGAGTTTTATGGCCTCGACCCAAACGGTCAGCCGAGCCCGGAAGCAGTCTTCAGTCTGACGACAGCTACCGCGCACACCACACCAACAATTCACGACGCTTATACATACTTAGCATTTCGTTTCAATGATAATAATATACCTTGTTTTTGTATCATTTATAATCCACTAGCTTACTGCCTGAAGAAGTTATATTGTTTCTATTTCTAATAAATAAAGTTACTCCTAGCAAATAGTCCCAATACGCATTTTCTAACAAAAAGCAACAAATTTATCTTAAAACGATCTAAAAACTCGCTGCACCACAGCACATAATCTTCCGTAAAAACATACACCTGCGTATAATGTTCTCCACTTGCCACAATGAAAACATTATCACCCGCAACAATGACGCCCCATCGGCGCCATTACGGTTCACTCCTCCCGTCAGTTCATTGTTCACGCGATGTATACGCAGTATAGACTATGCCCACACCTCAGACCCTCCATAATTGCGAAAACAATCATCATAAACTAAAATAGAAGGTATACAATGTATACCCGGGTTTACACAGTGTTTACTTATATATATACGCACTAGACGCGCGGGAACATCGGCGACTTGAGCAGCGAATTATCGGTTTCCGGATTTCCGCGCATTAGTGCGCATTTAAGGACGTCTATATATATATGCGTATATAGAGAATTTATTGCGATGGTTTTGGGTCAATATTGATTTTAAGCGACGCTCGCGGGGGAATCTTATGTTGAAGCGTTATTTTTATGACTTTTTGATCGACGACCCAGAAATTCTTGTATTGACGATCAATGTATAGAGGATCAACGAGAAGGTTTCACGGAATAAATCATAGAATAATTTTCTAAGTACTCTTGAATCACGCTCGAATTAGTACAAATCTATTGACTCCTCCGACCTCCTCTATAATTAATCTCATTGCGCGCCGCTTTCGCTTTCTTTTCTAATAATCATCGGTCGTTATAAATTAATGTTCGTATATCTATATATATATATATATATATATATATATATATATTGGCCGTCAATAGTTATTCGTTACGGTAGGGAAAGTATCTTGAAATATCAACGTTAAAACGCGGTCTTGATTAGAATCAAAAGCGCGCGTATTATACGTATATGTATACGCACGAGATATAACCGAATCGTCGCAACGCCGGGATTTAGTCAGGGAAAGCGCGTACAAACTAACAATTTTTTGCAAGTCCCTCTCAGTTAAAAAAAAAATCCCCGAGTCCGACCCAAAGTCTCGGGAGAAAAGCCGCGAGCAGTCAAGCGGCCTCCTGTTCTCCTGGTAACCGAGGGCTGCCGGGCGGCAAAAAAACCTCAACTCTTTCGCGCCGGGCCCAAAAAGGCTGCGCGCGAACCAGGCCCCCTATCGCAAACTCTCTCTATACTCTCTTAACCCGTTCCTTGCAACGACTTCGTCGAACTTATAAACGTGCGCGCGCGACGCACTGTCATTCAGAGAGTGTATATATATATATATATATATACAACACTCGTGCAGCGTATTATATAGCGTCGCGCCGTTGCCAGATCATCGGCCCAAAACGGCGAGCGAGAGAGACAGACGAGGCACTGTGTGCATGCTGTATATATGTCTATAAGTATATACCGGCAAGGCCGGCGGCGCTTTATTTACATAAAGGGACGTATGCCATATGAGAGAGATCTTTTTTCCTCTTCTCTCTCTCTCTCTTTCTCTCTCTCTCTTTATATATATATACGTATATCGCAAGGGCGAGAGTCGTGGGTGTCTATATATAGCGCTTATATAGACGTCGCTGCGCGTGACGTCCTGCGGGGTGTATATTATTATGATGCGCATGGCTTCTATGGGTATACATGTATATATAATGTAAACAAATGAGTTTTGACGTGTATTTTTGTGTCTGAGGAACGCGGATATGCGGTAGGTATTGGTGTATAAATAATGCATTAGCTCGCCGGAAAGGGTCGAGTATATGTATACCTATAGGGAGAAATGCACTCGGAGATGGAGAGAGAGAAAGACGCAACAGGAAAATTAAATATAGATGCGAAAAATTCTAAGAACATCGACTCCACATATTTCCCACTATATTTCGCGAACCAGATACACCCATAATACGAAAACACACTTGTATATATATATATACAAGAACCTACCTACATTTTAAAAAAGTAATGCAGTATATATAACGAGAGCGACACTCGCCGCGGTGGCATGGCGCGACGAGCAACCGAGCGCCAGAGAGAGAGGGGCATATATAGTAACTATACGAGCAACACTCCAGATTTCTCGTCGTGTGTCTGCTCGCGCGAGCGAGAGAGAGCCAGTCGTACCAGTGCAGTCCCGTCGCGCGCGCCGGACGCCCTTTTCGAGCGCGTACTTTATCTCGTATACGTATCACATATATACCTGTATATCCCGAAAGTACGTACGTGCGATCCCGCAGTGGCCTGTGACATCGTCCCATAGTGTATCGGATATACAAGGATTAGCTCGGGCAGTGAACATTACGGAGACATCGTCAGTGGAAAAAAAAAGAAGGATAGCCATGGAGTGGCGGACGAGTCCTCCGCGAAAAGGCTGCGGCGGCTACTGCCATATGCAGCTCCGGAGCCTTATCTAGAGACTCCTATCGAACTTCCCAATCGTCCACTTGGTATTTTACATACCACCAGGAGTAGCGACGGTGTGTATATATATACCTACGTAGCGGAGAATCAACAAGTGTCGTCACCGCCGCTCACTCGCGCGCGCGCGAGAGAGACAAGGACGGAGAACGCTGGCCGACCTAACCTCAACATCGCTCGATCGTCGTCGTTGTGCGAAGGATTATCGCCGTTTTTTTTCTTTCCTCGAGCTGGATCCTGGATTTCGAAGAATAGCGATACTGCGTGAAACGATGGTGTAGTTCGTAGTTATCGATCGTTCAAGTTATACACCGTTGTGGTCATCGCCGTGTGACTGTCTGTGCGTGTTTTTTCTCAATATATGCGAGTGACAGGAGGAGATCGGTCGGGTTTTTAGCGACGATCGGACGTGAAGCATCGGCGCGACTCCAAGATGGAAGTCGTCTACATAGGTGTGTACACTCGATCTTTATGTTTACACTGCAGTGCATTTTTTACCGCAGGTCGCGCATATATATATATACGTATATATATATATATATATATATATATATATGTATGTATGTATATGGGTAATAGAAAGCGGAATGCGAAGAGAGAAAGAGGGATAAAAGTCTCGCGCGCCCACGTCACTGCGTGGGTGGGATGGAATGTCCCGGTGCACCGTTGTGAGGAGAGACGTGGTGGGTTTTGTTTTGGCTGAGGAGGAAGATGCTCTTGGTTAAAATGTCGGGAGTAAATATTGACGATAAGAGCAATTTGTAGCGGAGAGATTGCGTTGAGGAGAAAAATAGAGAAAGACGCTTTCGCCGGGAGATAAGTATGTAACACGGGATTATTATGAAATGGGTGGAAAGAGATGGGACTTTTTAATCGGAGAGATTCAATTAGGTGGGCTTTATCTGTCGCGCGGCGATAAGACGTGATTTTTAATTTGCTAGTATTGTTGATATCAACTCTGCATTGCTAAGTTGCAATAGATGTATGTGAAACGGAAATGCAGCATTCGTATACACGTGCAAGTTTTTCGGGGATTTTGCGCGATATCGGAGAGAATCGGGATGTCATTAAAACTTTTTTTTACTTCATAAATGTTAACTTGCGATTCAGCTTCTAAATTTAGCACACTTTTTCACCGTGATTATTCCGGATGACAAAAACTATGTACGTTTTTATAGTTTCCTGATCGGAAGCAAATCTGTTTATTTTACCCTTGGAATCTATAATATTAGGATATTTATATTTATCCTGTAAGCATGTTCAAGGAGTTATATCAAAGCGAATATGATTTAATTACAAGTATATGCACACGTGGCGACGAGTTGAATTTACATATTCAAGACGAGTTTTATGCGTGTGGCAGACGGCTAGTAAAAAACTGTCGTATTTATTTCTGCAAAAAGCGCAGATACATCACGAAACGGTTGATATTTTACTTGTGCGATTGATAGATGGCTATATATTTTAGAGTGAGATAATGTTTATCTTTAGTAAACAATTATAGCGGACGAAATTCGGAATAGCTTTGCAGCCACGTATACGAGTAATAAATATAATTGTAAAACGATGTTGTGTGTACAAAGTTTTTTAACGAAGTTTGATTATTTCAAATTTCTACTATTTTACTCTACATTACACAGCACTCTCACGCGTCATACTTCGAAAATGCTTCAAAAACACCCTCGCCGAAAGTACTTTCGCGCATACGTTTCAACAAATCGTTTCCTTACTACACTATACCATCGCGACCCACATTTCACGGATGCAGTGAGCTATTAATTTTTCAAACGTCTCATTTCCAAGAATCGCGTTAAACTTTTCCCGGAACAAGCGCGTATACACTAAACTAATTCTATATTTACCAACTTCAAATCTCGAAATTCGCGCAAAAAGCCGTCAACGAAAAAAAAGCGCACCGGCGATCCAAACAAACTCGACTATTATATTATACCGGCCAGGCACACACAGACCTGGTCAGTCAGTCCCCCTCGATTCATTCCCGCCATACACACTAGCAGTATATATACATTCTAAATATATGGATCGGCGCAAGCCGACAATAGTTCGAAGCACAAAAGCTCCATACACCGGTCGTCGCTCATAGCAAACGTTCTTTTTCGTTTTGAGGAAATATATTGGTATACGCGTTGGATTTTTTCGCGCGAGATTTGCTATCTAACGCAACGACTACCTTATCTGCAGCCACGATGCTATGCTTACCGGTTGCTGGTGGAATGCATCGCGAGTGTATACATGTGACGCGTAATCTCAGAGCAGCACGTTGGTAAATAAGCCGCAGGCGTGTCAGAGACGTTTGGACAAATTTGAGGGAGATGGAGTTTGAGGATAATTTGAGGATTCTTGATTCAGATAATTTTTTTCAATGTATATCTGAGTTGATTATCATTATTATTATTTAATTAACGGTTTCGTTGGCGATGTTATAATTCTCATTTATTATCGTAGTGAAAATTCAAAAGTAAAAATCGCCAATATAACAGTCGTTTCAAACTATCTAGAACGTGAATAATAATTAAAAGAGTCTTCATTATAACATTGATAGACATTACTATTTTAATCTGTAGATAAAACCAGAATCATTCACACTTCAGAGACAATCCCAGGAGCACAAACACACGCGCGAGCCTGCAAACACATAAAATTTCTTCAGCTGTAATCCTTGACGAGAGCGAAAGAGAACGAGAGAAAAAGTTTTCTTTTTACACCGGCAGTAAAAAGATTCACGCCGTCGATAATCATAACCAACAACATTGGTCAGAATCAAAGTAATTCTATCGTATTACGTAAACGTATAGATAGACGCGTATGTGTACATGAATACAATGGACTTCATAGTGTTCTCTGGCGAAAATGTGTGCGCAGAGACATACTGTTTATTATTTGCGTATAAGACAATGGCATGACAAAAGAAAATGAAAAAAAGCCAGCGGATCTCGGTCAGAGCAATTAAGCGTTGGTTAATGAAATTTCGGTGTTATGTGGTGTATTAATTGCTTGTAATTTTTATATTCTGTTAAAAGTGAATTTCATCTCTTTAAACCTTCTAAAACAAGCATTTTTAATTCTCTTTATGACTGCGGAAGACTGCAGTGTTTATAATTGTTAGATTATTCCTGTTGTTAAATACTTTTAATTGACTTCAAGATTTAAAGACGACGATAATAGTCAGTTGAAGCGACTGTCATATTTCCAGCTAAGAGATGATTGTTCTAATCACGCGCACAAACTCTTCACACGTCGAATATTACTGCGAAAAATAGAAAAGGACATCTGACAATCAAGTTCTAAGTCTATATATACTGAGAGATCTGAGTCATAAATCACTTAAGGCCAAAATAAGCACCGAAAGAAACCGGGCAAAATTGCTGTCGGTTTCTTCAGGGAAACTAATCGGTTTATTATAAGCTATACACATGTATGGCACAAACACGGGACACCAACTTTGTATAACAGTTTGAGAGGGTCCTCTACAATTTGACTAGAATTTAGGGAGGCCAAAGAAACTACTTGGAAACTAATCCATACTTTGCCGGTACCTATGTATATATATAATACCGAAGTTCTAGTGCACGCTTAATATGACTTGCGCGTGAGCTTTAATTTTATCGAGATTTAATTTTACTCTTCCACGTGTGTAGATCTTCACTGACACAAAGTTACTAAATATTCATTTTCTCTATCTCTATATTAATCGTCGCAAAGCTTTCATGTACTCTTAAAATTTTGATGATCATCCAACGATTCCAGAGCCATGAAACGAAGGAAACATAAAGTTCGTCAAAACAATTGAACCCGTTCCTCCACACATCCCCCACACAAATAACCATTTCATCTGCATATACGAACGCACACTGCACACGCTCCCATGACCACAAACAAGTGCAGGCGTCACATATAGATAGCAAACGCAAATACCAGAGAGAAAGCTCCCCAGCCCTATAGCACTAAAACACAGCCGAAGAATCCCTCCCAGAATTCCCATAACGCGTTCATAGCTCAAAGCTTCTATCTCTCTCTCTCTGTGGAAGCCTCGAAATTGGCCGCATAAATCGCGCGTCGCGCCTTTGTCGCCCTCTCCGCGTATTATTACTCCTCCTCCTCTCTCTTCCGTCTCGCATAATTAAATATTAGCCGCCGCGCGCCTGGTCATTCGTTTTCATCGTTGTTGTCGCCTCTCTTGTGTATAATAGCGAAAAAAGCGCCGCTCGTTTCGTTTAACTCGGGAATATAGTATACAGAGAGGACAACGACACCGCGAGAGAGAGGCGGAGACCATTGCAATTGTTGTCACGCGCGAGAATGCGCAGCGATGTGTGATCACCGATGGTGTTATTATTATAGTGCAGAGTCGTGCTCGAGTTGCTACGGCTGCTGCCGTTGAGTGATGTTTGACGAGTCATTGAGATGGGATGTCGTCGTCGTCGTGTGGGTTCGGCGGATGAATATATGTACTTATGTGTATACGGGTTGGATGGATGGTGTGGGTTTTGATGTAGAATTTTGGGATGATGATGATGATGTGGTGATTAAAAATATTGAGGTTCGCTGGGCGTAAAGATTGGCAAGTCCAAGTAAAGAAATTAAATATTTAGGGACATTGCTTACCTATCGCTTTATATTAGTTATTCGTAAGATTTTAATTTGTAAATAATAAAATAGTTCTAATATAATTTTAACAAAAATGCTTGTATATCCTGTACTTTAAATCCTGCTCACTTCTCTCAGAGCCTCGTGCATCGACCTCGCTTATACACACAGAATTACTCTCGCGTGCACAAATCCTCATAGCCTCCGCAACGAATGATTTTATTACCCCAGTCTTTGAAAACAAAACGATTCGCTCATTCTCCATCGCAGATCGTGCGCATCTCAATTCGCATTCCGAGTTTTATATACTCTCTTTCTTCTCTCTTCGTCTCTGTTTACGCCTATATCCGCTTCTTTGACTCCCTTTTTTCTCTCTCTCGCCTATATGCACACAAATTGAACTTATACGCACGCCGGTATGTTATTTTCGTGTCCCTTCGACGCCGAGAGAGACTTTGATAGCCTTGGAAGGCAGGGAAAAGTGAGGCGGCTAGAGAGTAAAGTTGTGAAGCTCTTCGTATGGTTATAAAGACGGCGAGGTTGAAAAAGACAAGGCTGGTTTTCCAAAAATAGACTACCATTTCGTGTGTTGCGGAGGCTTCTCTCTGATGCCTCTCCCTATATATACTAAGGTATTTACTTACGTCGTCGTCGCCGCATGCGGGATCTTATTAAAAACACCAGGAGAGAAGCGAAGTTTTTACTCCGGCTATGCGTTTTATTTTTTCGGAGACTTTCCTTCTGCTTCGTTATTCGTTTAGACAGCGGAACCATTGCTTCTGAAATTATACAAATGAGTAAATAAATAAATAAAGTATAAACACAGAGCAATTTTTCTCCCACAGAATTCAAACCAATAAAACTGCACACACGTAACACGAAGTAATTAATTCAATCTCTCAATAGACCGCCGCGCCGCATTTATTTACCCAAGCAGCTTCGCCCTCATCCGTCTCTCTCCCTCTATCTCTCCGTCCCATTCACCTTCCATTCTGAGAGTCCTCTCTTTTCAACTTCCCCCTCCCCTCTCCAGTCACCCCGACTATGTTTATTCATTCTATTCGTCTCTGCACCGGTGCACTATATTACACGGGCGCACACATATATACGCTCGGCTCTGTTGTGTCACCTGCCAGAACAGCGTTTGTTGATAAACATACACACGCTATATAATAACGTCGGCGACGTCTCGAGCAGAGGTCGAAATTTAAAGGGACCTAGTTTGAGCAGTTTTGGCTTTTTGTTGTGTGGGATATTGTTGTACGGCTGTGTTCTTGAACTTCTGGAAATGAAAAAGGACGTAGGAGGCTGTGAGTTAGGGGAAAGTAGTTCCTCCTTTTTTGCAGGTTGTGGGAGGAGGAGATGTGCGGTTACTGGGACTGAGCGATGTGTGGAATGTTTGGGGCTTTTTACTTTTTTTGGTGGGATTTTTTAAATAGTTTGCAAATAAATTTGTGGGTACTTTTTAAAAAACTTTGGGTTTGTTTATTATCTTCATTGACTAATGACAGTTTGTTTGTTTTCCAGACGAGCGGGAGGACGTCCAAAAGAAGACCTTTGCCAAATGGATAAATTCACAGCTTCTAAAAGTGAGTCGATTCATGTTATGCAAATGAAAAATTCCGAGGAGTAATTGTGGCCTTTCTTTCGGAACGTGTATTCGTCGATTCTGTAAATAAATATTTGAACAGTTAATATCTTACTCAGAGGAACTCGTTGCTTTCTTTCTAATTGCTTGGATAGGCTTATATAGATATATCGAAGAAGGCGTATCTCTGCCCGAAAGTAGTTGTGTAAGATAAGCAAATATTTTTCTATTGACTTCATGGGAGCCTATATTAGTGGTGCCACAACTTTTATTGCAAACGCAAATACGTCGATATTGTGCCTGAGACGGTAGTTGTTTTACTATTATGATCTATCAAATCTTATTCATATAAAAAATTTTGTTTAGGTTTTCTTAATTTCACAATCTACGTAATCTACATGAAGATAAAATATTTTGTATTTTACAGCAAATTTGTCTGAATTTATATCATGTATCTGGCAGCTGTAGTCAACCAATGATCCCTACAACGTAGTTACTAAATATTGCAATATTTTCTTTATTTCAGAATCAGCATGATCCAATCGCAGATTTGTTTTTGGATTTGCGAGATGGAAACAGGTTGCTTTCACTCTTGGAAGTTTTAACTTCCAAGTCATACGTAAGTAAAATATACGTATGCCATTAATCCTCGAGAGAGGGAAAAAGCAAGACGTGTATGCAAAACTTTTAATTTTATTTTTAGAGACGAGAAAGAGGTCGTATGAGAGTTCACCACTTAAACAATGTAAATAAAGCGTTGCAAATACTGGAACAAAATAATGTAAGCAAACGTTATAAAATTTCTTCTATACAATGATCACATGTTATGCTCGGCTTAGGTACTAATGTTTTTAATTTGATTGATTATTTCAGGTGAAACTTGTCAATATTAGTAGTAACGATATAGTCGATGGAAATCCAAAATTGACGCTCGGCTTAGTCTGGAGCATTATTTTACACTGGCAGGTACGTACGTCATCCCGTATTTCGATGAAATTTCAATAACTTGTCAATTTTACATGACGTCGCTAATAAATGTTGGTAAAATTTATCTCGCAGGTACACTATCACTTGAAAGACTTAATGACAGAGTTGCAGCAGACGAATTTGGAGAAAACCTTGCTTGCGTGGTGCCGTCAAAATGTACAGGTATACAATCGATGAAATAACCGATGAATTGATAATTTTGCCTAATTATTTTTTATCGAATAGACTCAAAATGTTGACATAAACGTTTCAGAATTACGAGGGCGTCGACATAAAAAATTTCACAACCTCCTGGTCGGATGGATTGGCATTTAATGCACTATTGCACAGGTGGAGACCACATTTATTCGATTTCAACGCTATTGCGCGGAAGCATCCGAATGCTAGACTCGATCATGCCTTCAGATTGGCACAGGAACAGCTGGGCATTGAAAGGCTACTAGATCCCGAAGGTTCGTAAATCGAATTTTACTCGTTTCTGAGTAGTTTGCTACGTTAGTTTCGTTCAATTTTTAATGATTTTATTTTTACTTTTTCAGACGTTAACACGTCGGTACCCGATAAGAAATCGATACTTATGTACGTGACGTGCTTATTTCAATCACTACCGCATTCTGGTCAAGACGTCGAGGGAATCGACATTTCCGCAGCCAGTGATTCAGGATCTACCGTCACGACACCCGGAGTAGAGGTAAACACTGAAAATCGCTATTAAAAATATAGTGTTTTGTTAATCGTTGATGAAAATAATTTTTACTCGGATCAGAATATTTATCATTTTCTAAATTTTATTTTCAGCAGGCAACTGTATCCTTTCCTCAATTTCCAGTCTTCGAACCAGCGACATCTCGCCCCTTAAGTCTGGCAACTAATGTATCAGTCGAGTTGGGCGGTTACCAGGTAGCCCTGGAAGAGGTGCTTACATGGTTACTGGAGGCCGAGGATGTTCTGAACCATGCGTCCGATCCTGGTTCGAGTCTAGATCAGCTTAAGCGACAGTTTCACGAACACGAATCTTTCTTGGTCGAGCTGTCAAGACACCAGGATGGTGTAGGGGCAGTGTTGGAAGAAGGCGAGAGACTGCTCGCAGATGGTGGATTGCAAAAAGACGAAGAGCACGAGGTTCGCGTGCAAATGTCGTTGCTTAATTCGAGGTGGGAGAATCTGAGGAAGCGTGCATTGGATAGGCAGTCCAAGATTCACCAGGTGAGTAGGAGGAGAGGCTTGAATATATCGAAAGGAAAGTAAAGTGGAAGTGAAAATTGTGTGTTTCCGCCGCGGTATATGTGCTAATTGAAGCCTGAAATTTTGCAATTAGATAGATGTTAAGTAACATATGTTATATTTGTTATATTATTAAGCAATGTAAAATTTAATAAGATGCAATAAATCGTTAAAAATATTAAATTAATAATTTTTCGGTTACTCTAGACTCTGATGGAGATGCAACAAACACAGCTGGATTCTTTACGACAATGGCTGACCAAGACGGAAGACAGGATATCACGAATGGCTGGACTGGAAAACAAGTCGCCGTTAGAGGATCAGATGAAACAACTACAAGAGCTCGAGGAGGACATAAGAAACCAGCAAGCAATCGTCGATGGACTCAAAAACATGGTCGTCGTCGTTGAAGAAGAAAACTCTGAGACTGTCTACGCTCAAATGGAAGATCAACTGTCGGCGCTTGGTATGTTATAAACAATCAAAAAAATATTGAACGAAATTGTAAAAGTCGAATATCAATATGCTAACTATCGTTACTTTATAAAATAGGCGAGCGGTGGACACACATATGCCAATGGCAGCAAAAACGCCGTCAGAACCTGCAAGCACTATCCTCTTTGTGGAGTGACTTGACTGATGACTACAAGAAGCTTGTCAATTGGCTGAACGAGACAGAGATAACATTGAAACAAATGGAAGCAGCGCCAGCATCGGAGATCGGCCAGGTACTCGAGCGCATCAAGAAGCTCCAGCTGCTCAAGATGGAGATGGACATGATCCAAAAGAAGCTTGGATCTCTGCAGAAAGCCATACAAGACTTTGAAGGACATGGATCAAGTGCAGAGTGTATGAATATGCTGGAGAAACTAGAGAATCTAGAGGATCAGTGCGAAGCTGTCGGCCAAATTATGGAAGTTCAAAGTCAGAGGGTAAGGGAACTTTTATAGGATTTGTTAATAACATTTTAATAGTCACTCATTCGATTTATTTGTATTATTTCATTGCTTATGACAGATTACGAACTCTGGGTTCGAATGTGATCTATCTAATCCTCAAGCAGTTTTGAGCTCTACGAACGATTGGATCAACGACTCGATAACTGGAAATGCTCATAAAGAAGAACTTGCTGGAATGGTGATTTGCTTATTTAAGTATAATATCCAACTTTTTGAAATTACATTTCTTTAATTTACATTTTTTCTAACATAATTTTATAGTCACCATCTCATAGTGATTCCAAGAAACGCCGAATCGATAGTGCCACGCGACAAGAATTCGAGACGTCTCTCATGAACCTCTACAAGTGGCTCGACTACGTAGACTTGGAAATGAGCCGTTCGGAAGGCGTATTTAATGAGCTGACCGTCGACGAGAAAAAAATCGTCTACGAAGATAATCTAGCAGATATTGAGGCTCACCGCAATGAATACGAAAAGGTTTTACAGCTTGGCAAGCAGCTAGTGGAGGAATTGCAACAGGCAAATGAATGTTTCGACGAGGAGGAAGGGAAGCTGAAGAGCGTTGAAAACTGTTGGTCTACGACGAATGCCAGACTCAAAGAGATCAAGGAGAAGATTGATTTCTTAACTAAGATCAAGGAGTGTAAAGGAGAGCTGACAAGTCTCAGACTTATGCTTGATGGACACTCGAAGTGGTTGGAGGCTAATCGCGAGAACAGTCAAGTTCAATTGTTTAGGGTGAGTGTTTATTAATAAGGAATAATCGTTGGCCAATCAAGTTTTACGATTATAATTATATGGCCGTATTTTCAATTTTAAGGTAAAAGTGAAGTCAATGAAATCTTGCGACGATCGTTTTGAAAAGTTGGTTACTACTGTAACAGAATTATCACAAAACGTAACATCTGGTGATGAAGTTTCTTCTCTAAAAAATGAAATCGATACATTTGTTGCCGATTGGAATAATCTTTTGAAGAAGTAATCATGAATTTTTCTACATTCACTTACCGCAGTTATTTCACAATGTAGTATTAATTATTAACCAATCATGTATTTTCATTCATTTTTTAGATTGTCAGATCGTGCAAACGAGTTGAGTAACGCAGCTGATAGAACGCCCCCTAAAAAGTATAATGATACAGTCAATACGCTGACATCCTTTATCAATAATATTGAAAGTATTTTAGTATCAGAACACGCAGTTATGTCAGATGAAAAAACTATGCACGATAAAGTTACAAGATTTGTAGAACTACAAACAACTTTGAAGTCTCATCAAAAAGATTTCGACTATGTGAATAAAGTTGGACAAGACCTTATTTCAAAGATGAATGACGATGCTCAGAGTCAGAAAATTAAGGAGGAACTCCAAGATCTTAATACAAAGTGGAGCGACATACCAATTATTTTAGAAGAAAGGGTTCAAAAACTTACGAAAGGTATACATTTTTTTAGAAAAATAACATTTTAATTTAATATAATTATATTATATTTAAGTATTTAAACTAACAAACTGTAAATATCATTCGACTTAAAACAAAAAATTAAATATAAACAAAATGTAAAAATAAACTGAGTTTAATATTTCTTTTGTAGACATAGAGTCATTGAAAACGTTTAACGAGGAGTTAAACAGCCTCGAGAGCTGGCTAGATAGGTCCGTTGTTCATTTACGGGACGTTTCAGAAGATACTGCCATCAAAGACGTAGAAACGACCGAATACAAACTTCAACAAGTTCGCGAACTCGGTGAAGAGATCAACAAAACAAAGCCAAGAATAGAAAATTTGCAGACTGCCACTAACACAATGCTTGAGAATTCTGAGCCGAATTTCGCGAGCGTTTTAAATGGTAAACTTGAGAATATCTCGCACAAGTGGAATGCTATTGTTGACGAAACGAAGGTACAGGGTGATAAATACGAAAGTGCTTTGAGAAAGAATGACGAGGTAAAGTAAACAATTTTATTCATACATTGCAAAGTAAAATCTTAAAAATTAATTTTATGAGCATTTACGTTCATATTTATAGCTTACATAATCAAAATAAATTCTTTATGAAGTATTTGATGTAGCTTTAATATCTGTATTTTAAAGAGATGCACGTTTCGATAAATTTAATTGAGTAATATTTCATCAGGAATTTTCATGAATTTTACGTTTTAAAGTATTTTTTCCCAAGCGGAAATAAATTAAATTGCAAAAGATATAAATATTCAAATGATCAATAAAATTAAGTTTATCTACAATCATTAAAGTGACAATTTTTGTTTACATTCTTTGTAGATCATTAACGGAATCGAGGACTTTACGAAGTGGCTATCTGACCTGGAGGGCGAGATTCCCGTAGAAGGCAAGGTCACTTCTTCGGTAGAGCTTTTCCAAGCTCGTACGCGTTATCAGATTCTCAAAGACAAAGTAGATATACGTGTGGAGGAATTCCGTAACCTTAACGAGCTCGGTAGTGACAAGCTTCTGAGCTCTGAGGGCTCATCAGTACACGAACTAGGCCGTCGTTTCACATTTTTAAACGCTAGATGGACTGATGTCACTGATCGTATTTACGAAAGATATAAGCATTTCCAGAACGCGAGTCATGAGTATGGTGAATTTAGGGCTTTGGTGGCCCAGGAAAGCGACTGGTTGGATAAGCTGGAAAAGCGGCTGAAAAAGTCGAGCAAGAATGCGGCTGACGCTGAAGATATTTCGGAGGAACTTGATGTAATTTGGTTTTAAAGATTTGTTGCCGCGTTTGTGGTTAGCGATTATGTTTTACTTATGATGACTTGTTGATCGTTTTAGGATTTGGAGAATTACATTAGAAATCATCCAGACTCCCGGTTTGAAAAGTTGCAAGAGATCGGCAAGCAGCTTATTGATAATGATATTATGACACAATCTATCCAAACTGATGTAGAATCTTTGATTAATCGGTGGGGTGATTTGAATAAACAGGTAATGTCGGATTGCAATATTACTTTGTATTAACTAATACGAACAAGCGGAAATCATTTTGGAAATCGAGTTACTTATCATGTTCAATGTTTTAAGCTTCAATAACAAAATTGAGCTTTTCAATAATTGCATGCATTGTGGATCAAAGATTCTTTTTCAATAGTGTATAATGGATTTGCTTTTAATTTATTGAGAAAATTTTAGCAAGACGAGGTAATTAATAATCTACATACATAAGAATAACGAAATCAGAGAAAACAAGAATTTTACTCTTCTAACAAACTTACAGTCAGTTTGATTAAAATCTCTCCTTTCATGACTCTATTTTGTGCCATTAAACTGGATGAGTTAATTGCAAATATATTTTACTTTCAATTTAAAAAGGACACTATTCAAAATTACTTACGTGATTGTTCCTCGAATCAACTCATTCAGTTTGAATTAATTCCATTTTTCAATTAACCCTTTAACGCCTGATTCATTTCATGCCGTTTCAATTGGTTCATTTGCTTTTAAAATTAGTCAATCGATGGTCATTGATTATAAAAAAACTCTTTAGCACTAGCAGGACATTCGCAGCCTCATATTTTTATTTGCATTTTTGTAATTATTGACCCGTAAGCACGTTAAACTTTTCGAGTTTTGAGAATAATAAAGCATTAAAGGGTTATAAAAGTTAAAATGAAATCTCATCGAATGTCAACAATGCAAATGTGACTAGAAAAAAATGGGTGGTGTGTTCTTGTCTCGATTGTCTCTCGACATACAGGCGGGCGAACGAGCCAAGCTGCTGGAGGGATCGGTGAAGCAGGCCCAACAGTCCGAGGGCCGGATCCTCGCCCTTCAGCACTCTCTAACGCAAGTAGACTCGGTACTAACCGCACGACTAGACTGTGACCTCACTGCCGATGACTTGCCTCATGACTACCAGGTCTGTGTTTTCTCTCTCATTGTGTTCTCATTTACTTTTAAACAGTGCCAGCAATTATTATCGTTGCTATTTTGCCTGCGTTGCGAGTGCGCTTTGGTTATAATACGCTCGATTGAATTACCGATAAAGAAGTATCATTGCGACCGGTGTTCATATCAATTGGTTCAATGCCGCTGAACTCGAGAAATGTACGAGAGATTTAAAAATGGATGTTGATTGCGCAATATTGTATACTAACAGAGAACGAATTCATCGCGATGCTGGGCTTGTCAATTCGCGTTTGGGTTATGCATGTTAACGGAGTGTACGTATGTTTGTTTGCTCGAACAAATTGCCATCCTACTTTCTCTATTGAAAGAAGCATATTTATTTGTATGGATTTCTTGATTGAGAATGTGGAAACGAAAACAAACTCTTCTTAACGTGTAGATTTTACATTTATGAGAATATATTCAAAATCAACTGTAAATGTCCAAGCTTATTCTCGCGTACTAACTTTTTCTTTAGAATTAAATTGCTTTTATACAATCACGCACTAAGTGGCTAATTTTTGCAGCGCTTACTAGAAAAATTAAATCACCATTTCACTCAACTTTGGTTTGCACGCACATCAGACTAACGAAACAAATAATTTATAAACGAATTTTCCAAAACAAAAGTAACTACATTGTTCTGGCCTAGCAGAAGTTAATGGAAGAGATGGACAGCCAGCAGTCGACGCTGGACGAGATGGCAGCCCAGGTCGAGAGCTACAAACAAGCCGGTAAACAAGAAGCGGCCCAGCGTCTACAGGAGCAGATGGGCCTGATCCGCCAAAAATTCATCGAGGTCCAGAGCAAGTTCCAACGGTTCCGCAGTCCGATGAATCTCGAGCCCAGATTGTCTCGAGCTCTCCGAGAGCTGAGGGGAATCGAGGAGGCGACTTGCCTGCTGGAGCTGGCTACCGAAGACCCTGAGGCTATAGAGAGACAGCTGAAGCATTGTTTGGTAAGGGAGATCGACTCGCTGTTTGTTTCCATTGAATTTGCTTTAGGGTCGGCATTCAGCTACATTGTCTGGATTTACTTTGTTTGATGTAAATGGAAATTGAGTTGGTGTCTTTTTTCTTTTGATCTGCAGCGTTTCTATCAAACTTTAAGCGAAATAAAGAGCGAAATAGAAAGCATTATCGTCGCTGGTCGTAAGCTAGTCGAGGAGGAAAACGTGGCTGATCCGGATAAATTTTCACAACGTATTGATACACTGAAAGAATTGTACAATAAAGTAAGCTCTCATAAAAAATGTATGTATATAGTTTATTTTGAAATTGCACTCGGTGCTATATTACCATTATATTTTCAGCTTGGAATGCAGATATCCGAGTCGAAGTCAAATCTGGAATCTGCGTTAGAATTGTCTCGGGATATGTATAAACAGATGTCTTATATAAATATGTCAATTGAAAGTATCAATAAGGAACTTGATACTCAAAGACACAGGCCTGATTTGCCGGTGAATGCAATCTATGTCACGGTATGTATTCAGAATATTTTTATCAATATTGTAAATTTTTAAATTGTATTGTAAACACTAAGTCAATTGATCCTCTTATCCATTCGTAGGAGACACTTACGGAAGTAATCCCACGATTAAATGCCGTCAAGGATAAGCTCTTTACGACTCAGGATGAATTTTCGAAACTTTGCGATCCATCCTATCTTGAGCAGCTCAAGGAAAAGCTCTGTGATATAATCGATAGGCTCGCTTATACAGAAAAACGATTAAGACAGTGCAACGGATCTGAGGTTTGTAAATTTAACACACGTTGATTCTCAATTCTGGCTTTATTTTCTTTTATATAACACATATTTTTCAAGGAGGAACCAAATGTCGATGAAATTAATGCTTGGTTATCGCAAATGGAAGAAAAATTAATGAGATTAGACGGTGTACCAGTAGAACAACTTAACGATAAGCATTTCGAGCAGTGCAAAGTAAGTTCTTCAGTTGATTATTATTTATATTAAAGATATTCATATCATTTAATAATTATATATTTGTTTAATTTTCAGGCAATACAGACTGAAATCATGGAAACCAAACCTAAGATTTTACAGCTGCAGCGTTACTCCTATTATTCAAAGGTTGCCGAAGTATGCAGAAGATGGGAAGAAATTTCCAACAGAATACAGGTCAGTCCATTTTTCATATATTAAACTCAACTTTTAATATTCACTTTCTAAAGATTTATGAAAAATTCTATTAATGATCTGCACGTTAAAATTTATGCGTAAGTTGTGCTGCATTTAATTATTTTTGCTTACTCATCTTATGCTTCTGCTTTGTAACATTTACCATAAATCGCTCCTGTTACGTTTTCGAAACCACTATCAAGCCACACCAAGCATCAGTGTGATATAGTTTTTATTTATCCAGATGATATCCTCCAGTGAATATTTTGATTTTAAGCGACCAGTGTTGTTAAATTAAGCTAGTTTATTTTATGTATAGACTGATTGTTATATTTATTTATGTATAGAGTTTAGTAGCGGAGAATTATAAAATTGATCGTATCGCATCTGTGTAGCTTTTATTATAGCAATGTAATAACATACGTGTGCGTTTATTTAACGAATCGAGGTTAGATTTTAATGTTACTTACAAAATCATAACAGTATGCTTTCAAAATATTCATCCAAATAGTCGTGTTAAATCAGAGACCATATCCTACACACATCACGTATTGCTACTTTTTTTAATTACTCAAGGTAGTGGGATTGAACGAGTGTGCAAGTTACGCATCCTTTTGTGCCATACACGTATAAATGTGAAGAGACGAACGCGCGTCAAAAGTGACTATTGAACATGTGCACAATTGTAATAACTGTTAGAAGCTCAAAAAGTTGTGTGCGAAAACAAAACCTTATCCAAAAGTTCTCAGCTTGTAATTTTTTCTTTGTACGCTCCTGCACACGTGCGAATGTTTGTACCCATGTGTCCACCCTCCAGGATTATTAGCGCATAATACACAGTGTGTGATATCTTCGGCACCAGCAAAGCGCAAAAAATACTCGTCAGCAATACATGAAATGTTATGTATACGACATACGCATATGGATATGTAACATTGTCTCTCCCCTTCGGTGTCTGACGCCAATTGTTGTACCCTTCACAAAAAAGGGAGGACACTCGCAAAGCGGAAAAAGCAAAATGGCCGGTGAATGCATTGGTGATGGATATACAGCCGTCCGCGCGAAAGTGCCGGCGGTGTTTTAAACCAAAAATGCTTGCGAATTGTATTTTTTTCATCCCCCGGCGAAAAAACGTTTCCAGCTTCCCGCCCTTTTCTCTGATTCCTACTCTTTTAAATGGCTTTTCACCCCACGTTTTATCTGGCATAGACATTTCCTTTTATCTCGTTTATTAACTAAGCATGTTTCTGGTTATATATTTACTAAAATATAAGTAGTTTTTTTATTTATTTTTATTAACTTAATTTTTACAAAATATATCAAGAATCTATACTTTATCAATAAACTTGCATTTACACAGAAATTTATGCTTACGAAAAAAAATGTATAGTGAATGAACACTTGGTATAAGTTTTAAAATTTTCCACTAGAATATAAATAAAAATATTGCACTTTATCAAATCGTATATATCTATATAGAAATATAATACAAAAATATATCAAATTTTATTTGTATTAAACTTTAATATCAAATATACTTTTTATATAACTTGTGACATACACATTTTATCCTCGGTAAAAGAATTTTCATAGCCAGAGCTTCTCTCTCTCCTTTCCTCTAACGCACACTGTTTTCCGCCTTTAACCGTGTGACGCTGCTTGTCGCCTGTAAATTCAACTCTAAATTTCCTGAGTGAAAATACACAGCCGGTATTTCCAAGGCAAGCAATTTGTCTTTTACAGAGTAAAACTTTTGCTTTTATTTCGTTATTTATAACCCGGAAAAATTTGAAAAGTTTATTCTACGATGTTTCTTTTGGATTGCTGGATTTCGTAATGTGTCATATAGATGGTTACTAAAGTAGTTAAATGTTTACACGTGAATCAAAATAGTAAACAATATTCGTTATACGTCTGTTAATTAAAAATCGAAATACTATTTTAGCAATATAAATACAGCTTAATTAACAATAACTGTTTTCACTCTTGAAATTCCGAGTACATCAGTATTGTGGGTATGAGTCCAAGAGAATCGCGCAAGTGACGCGCTCTGTGTCGTCTTTTCGCAGGAATGGATCCACAGGATCACAGATAACATGTTAATTAGCTCTAAGACGACGACGAGCGAGTCGCCCAAGGGGAGAGACAATCGCAGCGCTACGGAGCCCTCAGAAGCAGCGGCGGTTTCAGGAGCCCTCGCTGATGACAGAGATGACATGTACGGCATAGGCTACCTGAATCCGGCCTTCGACGACAACAACGCCGCTGGCGCCAGATCAACCGCACGTCCTGGTTCGCAAACTCATTCTCTGTTGAAACACACATTTCATAGTCATAGACTTCCCGCTTAGAGATGTATATTGTAATAGACGTGTAGATAATATAGTTAGGATACATTCGCGGGGTGATATTAATGTAGTTTTGAATTTTCTCGCATTTTTTTGGCTGTTGATGCAGTGTATTGGCACTTGTAAATGTTGTTATTGATATTTTTTTAATTTTAATTGTCTTTAGTGTAATTTACTCGTATAAGTGTCATTTGCTAATATGTATCAGCACATACTTGAGATGACTTGATTCTGCCTATTGCATTATATACATGCAAAAATACTGTGAATTAAATTATTATTGTAAATTATTATTACAAAGTATTCAAATGCGTAAAATAACAAGTCAAGCCTAAGAAGTACCAGTATACCTGCACCTCGACTAAAATTTTCCAACGAAACAGGCACGAGTACAACGACACCAGAATCCTCGCCCATTGAACCAACGATGCGCAGCCATAAATCCTCGGCCAAATCGAACAACGATCGAACTCGTATAATCGACGTCAGTCGTACGGTTCGTCGCAGACTCAACATGAGTTCTATACCCGATGTCGTGCAGACGTCTCAGTACGACCGGCAATCAGAAGATGAAGACGAGTCCGTCAACGTCTCAGACTTAGACAAGGACGAGTTTTTCCTATCGAAGAATAGTCGACTCTTCTCGCAAGTGTCCAGCAACACTTTGCAAACGTTACCTCAGGAGATGCCTGATGTGAGCGATCTAGAGAATCACTGCCAGATGGTTGAAGTCAAAGAGATGGAGATTCTTAAAGCTGTTGCAGCGCCCAGCGATGATAGAGTTGTCCTACCGAGGGCTAACTTTGGTGTGCAGCAGGTGCCACAGGTACAGAAGAAGAGAAGTAAAATGTCTATGTCCTCTGCTTTCTAGATTCTTCGGAGGATCAGCAGTTAGCATTATTCAAAATTTTACGATACTGCGTATTATAGCATTGAATCCCTCGAAGAATCAAGATGGCGAAAGATCAAAGGCAGGAGCTATGAAGTATACTGATCTCTGCGATGTCTGCGTACAGGTAGTTGAACGTGTGGAGATAGTCGAGGACACAGAAACCGAGCCCGAGTCTATCGACACAGACGACCCAGATGAGATCAAGTCGTCAACTGAAGAAATCATCGCTCCTACCAAGAAAGAACTCGTCTCCATCCTCAAACGCAATACCTCTATCGAGAGCGACCAGAAGGACCTGTCTGATCTCCTGGACGAAGCTCTCGAGCATTCGCCCACCAGTTTTCTTCAAAATGCAAAGCTTCCCCTCGTCACGTCTACACCACAAGTGACGAAGATTCGCATAGACACCGAGAGTGTTGCCGAGTACCTGATTCTCGACGACGGCGAGAGCACCTCGTCCAACGGCAGACCGGCGCCTGAAAAAACGAAGAATCTCGAGAACAATGACGGAGGAGTGAGAAGAAAAGTAACGAGTGTCAAGGAGGTGACCTTTGCCAAGGGCTCACCGGTACCCAAGAGGACTAAAGTGCAGGAGATTCGCGAGGACTGCGATAGTTTCTACGGAAGCGACAAGGAGACCGACGACGTGCTGATATTCTCCGATGATACGGAGATCGACGTGGGAAGCTCGAGTTCAGAGGAGGGAGATGCTAACGGGGACGAAGCCAAGGAATCGGGGGAAAACGATGTCGTGGATAAGGTAGTTCGGGTGATGTTTGGCTGTGGCTTGAGACAGTGGTTATTTAGAGGAAGTTTGATGGGATTCTACAGTATAAACGCCTATCTAACAGTATTTTTAATTCTAGTAGAAAGCTATCTGATAAATAATCGAATGATGCATAAAAAAAGATAAATGTATGCAGAAGCAAAAAAAAGTTGCTTTCTAACGAAACAAACGATTATCACGCGAATACAAATGAAATGGCTTGTCGTAACAATCACCCCGAGTTAGCGATGTCCGTTTATTGCCAGGTAGTCGACAGCCAGCGAACGGATAGAAGCAAAGTTGTCCGATTGTCGAGTGCATGGAACGAGTTCGGGGGTTGAAAGGGAAGCACTTGGTGTATTCAAGCGGAAATCTAGTTGGGCGCGATTGCTGGCCCTGAGCTCTTCAAAGAACGATGAAAACGGAATCGAGACTTTTGCGCGAGCTATCGAAAGTTTAGGATTGAAAATTGTCCCGTTTTATGAGCCAGCTGTATTTCAATTGAAAGTTTCGAAACGTAAATTTTTTATACTGTGGATCTGCCTTGAGCTTCTTCCTATTGTATTATATTTTCAAGAGTGTCTTTGTAAATTTATGAGCTTTGCCAACTAACCGCTTTGCGAAAGTATTTATAATTTGCGAACAAGATTAAATATACTTTTTGTGTTACACAGATTGAAATTGAAAAGACGCAGCAACGTGCGTCGAGTAATGCACAGGAACGGGGCGTTTCAAACGAGAAGAAATCACCGTTTAAAACTGGACGAGTTTCTAGAGCAGCGTTAGAAAGAGAAATCATCGAGTTTGAAGACTTGGCTCAGCAGATGCTCAATAGAATGGATATCATGCTACTGACGGTCGGTAGTGTCAACAACGAAAAAGATCCGGCTAGACGTCTTGAAGTACTAATTCTTCCTACTCAGTCGAATTTTATTATATTGATTGTAATAAAATAAAACGAAAATTTTTTTTTTCAGACCCTCAAGAGTGAAATAAGTTGCTTGGCACCGGACGCGGCGACTCTCATCAGTCGAGGCGACGGTCTGGTAATGACAGTCCACGCGAGCGATCCATCTCGAGCCGAGAAGATCAAGCGCGAGCATCAGGACAAACTACGCGGCAAGTGGCATCAGGTGATGCAGGAGTGCGAGACGAAACGCGGTCAGGCACTCAAGGCCGAGGACTCTCTGCGTGCCTACAGTCAGCTGACCGCCGAGTTGGAGGATTGGTTCCGCGTAGCTCCGCAGAAGCTAGAACAGGCTAATAATTACGAGGGCCAACTCGAAGCCTTTACCGTTGAATACGATGCCAGGCAGGAGCAGATCAAGAGACTTATGCAGCACCAGCAGGAATTGAAGAGGTTGAATGTCGGGTACAACGAGACCGCGTTTTATACTATTAACAGCAGGTGGCAGGAGATCAGCTCGCAGTTCAAGAGGTTCAGTGGTAGCAAGGACAAAGATAAGCAGCATTCGGATAAGAAGGTCGAGCTGGTGAGTGGATAATTTAAAAATTAAATAATAAGATATAAGTGGAATTCGATTAAATAATAACTGGTTTTCTTCTAGCCCGTCGGCGGCATAACCATTCAAGACTTTGTCGCGCGTGCCACCAAGATACGTGAAGCCATCGCTACGCTCGCCAAGTCCCTCAACTCTCCACCTCTCAGTGGTAAGGACTTCGAGCTCTTTAGCGACCAGGACGACTGCCTGAAGAAGATAAGCAGCGCACTGAGCATCTTGAAACCGAGCGTCGAGGAGATGAACTATATATGGGAGGGCATCGCGGATAACGAGCAGGTGCGCATGCACAACGACAACCTCAAAAAGGAATGGACAATGGTGAACCAGGCTTACATCGAGCGCTATAACCGCTGGGCTAAGTGCAACGAGAAACTCAATGAACTAAGAAACTCTTGCTGGAACTTCGACGACTGCTTATTGAAAATGGAGGTGAGCATGAAGGAGGTAGCAGCCAATCCACAAAGCAAGATTAATAAGGCTAGGATGCTTGAACTGGACCACGAAATACCGAGGATGCTACAAGCTCTTAACGGTATTAGTGCGACAATGGCCGATGTAACGAACAGATCTTCGCCTGTCGACGTTAAGGACTGGCAAAGGGTGATCGATGATTTAAAAGCAAGGTGGCAGTGTTTCGTCACAGATTGGAACATCCAGAAGAGCAGGTATTTTTATTGGAAATTCAATCAGATAAATCAACGGTCATGATAAAAGTCGCGCGCGAACCTCTAAATTAAGCTCGACGAACCTCTTACGAGAAAATCCAATTATGAGATTCCCCGATTACCGCATACCACATAATACTCTGCGCACACGTCCGCGTATGTCGGCCCACATATTCGCGAAAGAATGCCGCGCGCCTAAATTTAAACTCGGCTCGCTACGGCAAAAAAGAATCCACGAGTGCGCAAAATTCTCGGGAAATCGCGCACACGCTTGTGTTTACGATGCCCCGTAAAGTGTCATTTCGTCTCGCGGTGTCCCAGTGGACGGTACATGCATAAGAGAGAAAGAAAACGACTAGCGGTAGGGCCGTCGACTGGCCGCGGAAAATACGACTTCCTTCTTCGAGGGCTATTTCAGTTGCAGCAAGCCTCGCGACGACTGCTGATCGCATCAGCATGCCTCGAACGTAACCCCGCGCACGTACAAACGACCAGACGCTCTTACGCATATATTAACGAAAGACAGTTGCCGGGATTGTCTTCTCTTTCTCTCTCGCGTTTCTTTTCTGAATTAGGAAAAATCGCGCGAGACCGATACGCAATAATGTTGACACGAGTTAAGAGAAATCTGCGCTCTCGTTTCGCCAGGTCTGGAGCCATGGGTAAGCAGAGAAGTGCCAAGCAGATTCTGGACGGAGCTAATAATTTGGTCAGCCAGGTGAACTCCCTACTCATCTCCACGGCTAATCCATCCGATGATACTTCACTGTCGATTAGATTGTCGATGGTCAAGGTGAGTTGTGTTGCCACTTGCGTGTACATGTTTTCTGTTTTTGTTTTGACTTGTATTTCGGGAGAGTTTTGTTGATTGAGACTTGATTACGTGCCAATTGAGTGTTTTTTTATTTTGTTCTAGGTTTGTTTTGGTTTTAGGTCAATGCACTTATTAATACGATTCATGCCGTATATGCCATCGTCAGTTTTTTTAAATTATATCTTATATTTAAAAACAAATGTTATTTAATGATGAAAATAGGAACAAAACTTGGTTTTGATTTAATCATGAATTAAATCATTATTAAGTAAATTAGAACATAACAAATTTATCTAAAGATGCTCGTTCGTAGAATACAAAGTCGAACACAAATAAATTCCTCCGAAAAATTTTCAAACAAACCTCCATCACCACATCTAACACGCGAAAGCCCCCCCAAGAAAGCTATTACGCGACTCCGCACCGACACACAAACGCACTCGCTTATTTGGTACAACACATGCAATCCATGTATACCGAAACTTCTCTCAAGATGCCGTCGCTCAACCGCAGCGGGGTCGGCTTCGTTTTGCACGCGCGGACGGACAGGCCAGCCCGGAGACGAGTCGTCCGCTCGAAATAGAAGTTATCTCCTCCGTTAGTCCACCTATAGCCAACTCTCTCACTCCCTTCCCTCTAGCTCACGCGCGTTTGATGATAGCCTAACTTTAGATTGGCCTTAAATAGTCAGTAATGAACGTGCCGCTTGTAATTCGCTCGATCGATGAACTTTCGCTCGCTCTCTCTCTCTCTCTCTCTCTCTCTCTCTCTCTCTCTCTCTCTCTCTCTCTCTCTCTCTCTCTCTCTCTCTCTCTCTCTCTCTCTCTCTCTCTCTCTCTCCCTCTCTCACTCTCTCTCTCTCTCTCTCTCTCTCTCTCTCTCTCTCTCTCTCTCTCTCTCTCACTCTCTCTCTCTCTCTCTCTCTCTCTCTCTCTCTCTCTCTCTATCTCCTTCTCTCTCTCTCAAGAGAAGAGCGCGTCATTTTATTGTCAGAGGTGCAGGCGATATGGGAAATCGATGGTGGTTGCTGAAAGGGATGGTTAACCTTGAACGATTCTGTGGGCGCGGAGGGTTGCATGACGTGTCTAGGATGGAATGTCGGGGGTTGTGTGCGTATGTTGCTGACAGTTTGAAATGGTACAATGTTGGGATGAATGGAGTCGATTGAGTGAAAAGGATTTCTGTGGTGTAATAAAAATACTGACGATGGCAGAGATTTGTTTTTTTTTGCATGTGTTTCATTACAATGATCATTTGTCGATGTGTTACAGGCCAGAGAAAAAGAGCTATCCGATCAAATAAAGGAAATACAGACTTTAAAGAGTCAGCAAAGCTCCACCGTGAGCGACGAAGAGTGCAATAAACTAATCAGTAATCTAGAGAAGGTGAGTATTATATAGAGGGGGTTGATATTAAATTAATCCGGTATTATCCGTCGAAATTCGCAACAACTAACGAAATTCGCTTGTGGGCGATCCTCAATTTTGCAGGCTCACGCCGGCATCTCGTCTCACCGTGAGTACGTGGAGAGCAAATTGACTTCCCTCAAGAAGTACGTGCAAAGTTTGGACGGCGTTATGGCCTGGGTGATGGAGACTCGCACGAGGCTCAGCATCTCGCGTGAGCTGCCTCAACAGGAGCGCATCAAGGCTATTGAGAACATAATGGTATGGCGCCGCCGAGGCAAAGCCCTTCTTGATCCTCTCGACGGCTGATGGCATTCTACTTTCTCGGATGTGCATTTCGCCCAAAGCTGCTTCTCGCGGACTGCTCGAATTAATTAAATACTGTTGAATTTTTATGGAAAACAATTTCGGATTTTCGTCGTAAAGTTGTTCCAAAGTAATCGAAAGAAACTCGGGGTAATTAGGAGACCTGTAAAATGCTCGTTAGATAAAAATTGAAGCAGTTACCAAGTTAATTGAAAATTATTTTAGCTTTTGACAAATTTAATCACGCTAGATTTTATGCAGCAATCTTAGAAGTGCAGCAAAAAACTGCTTTTAATATGTTTTCTCATTTGTATTTTTTCTCGGTATTGCAGGCAAGCGTGGAAGATCGCCAAATGGAAGTGAAAGACGTATTGGAAAATTATACGAACCTAGAAAAAGAATGCGAATCCGCGAAGCAGACTGTCTCCATCGAGCTTCAAGTAAGTGTTTCTTTCATATTCTGTGCAAATTTTTATGAAATCATTTGTGTATGATAATTTATTTGAAGATTACAAATAAGAGTATTACTAAATTGTCGGATTTAAAACAATATTTCATCGTTACAGGAAAAATTGAGAAAATTAAGGGATGATTGGCACTTTGTGAAAACTCGCGGTGACATCGAACTTGAGTCCTCTTCACCTGCCGCACATGTTCCGCAAAGGGGTAAGTCTTTTCACAAAGGCTTTGTATTGTTTACATGCATGGATAAAATGTATCGCTCTGTCGAACTTCCAATAATCAATACGAACATATAAATTTCTTGAATACGTAAAACTTTTGCGTATTTGTCGAAAAAGTTTCGCTAATCCTCCCAAAAAAATCGAAGATTAACACGATGAAGTAGAGCACTGCGTAGATTATATAAATCCACGCGACGTAGTCGGGGTAATCGAACTGGTGTTCATCTATTCTATTCGTCGTTGTCATTTTCAATTACCTGAAAAAATGTAGATCACTTATAATACGAATCTTACGGGTAAATAACTGCGGGTCACTCACACGCGTATAATTTTGAAGAATTGTAGCTTTTCGCTTGAAAAATGAGATAAATTGAACGTATCCGCCGTAAAACACAATCGTCTTTTATTCTGACGCATTTACGAACGCCTTGAAGTTTTCCCGAGTCTCAAGAACGCGCGAAAAAGTGTCTCCAATACACGAGAACTCAACTAAAGCCATAAATACGACGGCCAGACTTATAGCTCTTTAAAAACTTTCACTCCGTCTTTATACCCTTCTTACAGCTACTTCGGCAACTACAATCGTTTACGCTGCACTTTAGCAATATTTTTACAACGTTCTCCACGCGCGACGTAAAATTTGAACTTCGTTAACCAGCCGCTCTCTCTCTCTCTCCATGAAAAGCAAATTCTCCTTCATCCGCGCAAGCTTCAACAATTCAATAACCATATCGACAGCCGAGCTCAACCTTTTAATCGAATGCTTCTCGAGAAAAACTCAATTCCGATGCTAGCTCGCGTCAGATCAAAAAATCGGATTCCGCGCTCGCGCGCCTGACTTATCGCTTGGCTTTCTGTAGGTACCGAGCCGACCTAATCGAAGCCTGCCTCTGGCAGGTCGCACAGAGCCACTTGCCGAATTTATCGTCGTCCCTCCCGCCGTCGACCCATTAAATTCTCCGAGCGCTGCTGCTGCTACTACTGCTTTTTGTCCCTATGTCTCTTCCTTCGTGGGTATTCCTCGCGCTCGATATTTCGCCTGTGTGTGTGTATCTGCGCGGAACTGTGCGTCTCGGTGTGAATTGTTCGTATAACCAAGGGTGAGATGAGGTTCTGTTGAAGCGGGGAAGGTTTGCTTCTGCACGGACGTTTTTTTAGGACGACCCGGAGCTGCGGTTTATCGCGAGGGTTGAATTTGAATAGAGCGCCTCTTTGTTTATCATATTTCTTGACTTTGCCAACGAGTTTTTACGTTCGAGATTGCGCTGTTGTTTCGTCATATTGAAAACTAATTCTAATAATATCACATCTATTGTTATTTATTTTCTTTCTGCATGCGTTTCAGATGCTTTTTTTTTATCGTCATCCTGGCGTTAGCAAAAAAGAATTGAAAAAAGAAACTGTCTTTCCAGAGCGAAATTCTTCAATAAGCTCCCTTCCGTCCTTCGCGTAATACCCGGCAGAATCTCGTAACGCATTAGCATTAAAAATTAAATCGAAAATAATCCTCCTTTTCCCTCTTCCATAATTCTTCCTTCCTAATATTTTCCTTCTTTTTTCCGGCCGAAGTGCGAGGCACGTTCCTCTGTGTTTTTCCTCCTTCGGCGCACGCTCTCCCGTTTTATGATCTTTCTACTTTGTCGCTCCCGTCCAGATTAGGTCTCGCTGACTCTCTCACTCGAGTTCGTTCCCTTGCTCTTCTTATTTTCTCTTCTTTTTTTTATCCGGCGTCTCTGGTATAACAGCGCGACGTTCGGCGTAGATAGAAAATCTAGCGGCTCGTCGTGACGGTATCTCTTTCGCTGATCGATATAATTTTTCTTTTTTTTGGGAGGAGGAGTAATTTTTCATTTTTCGTCTCAAGAATCTGCTTTACCGCATTTTTGAAAATCTTCCGCTGTGACTTTTGCGAGGTATGCGAGGAATCCAGATCTCCAGCTATTAATCTACGTCGGCAAAGTTTTGAAAATTTAATAAAAACCAAAATTTCTTACTAACCAAGCAAATGAAGACTTTATTCTTGTGCATTGTATGATTTTAATCCATCGAAACCAATAATATTATTATTTATTATAATACACATTGAAAAGAAATGAATTCCATCGATCAGGAGAGCCCATACGACCCTGACAATTCAAGTAAAAAAAATATGTCTGACTTGGTATCGCTACTCTCTCTCTCTCTCTCTCTCTCTCTCTCTATTCCCTAGCGCATTATTCGCACGAACCCCCTCATTATTCGAAACTATCTCGGTTGGAGATAAAAAAAATGAAAAAGGAGTCGACGCGTGCATCTTCTCTTATCTCTTGCGCAGCCAGGCTGTGCGCGGCACTTTTCCCGATTAAACGCGTCTGTATATCTGTATATATACCGCTATGTCGGGTATATCGTTGGTGTCACGCCCGAGCTTAGTCTAAATAAGGCGCGGAGACGAGGGTGGAAAATGTAAAGAATGCGGCTGAGCTGTTCTGAGGAATAAATAATCAATTTTTCGGTCTGCGATGCAGTTTTGTATAGTGAAAATTCTTCTGTTGCGATATGCAAATTGTCGTTTTCGTTAAGAATTAAGATAGGAATGTAGTCACCATTACGATTATATCACAATGAACCAGAGACATCGCTATGCACATCTCAAATTTATAGTAAATCATTGCTTTTGATATAAATTCTTTAGAAATCGATACTTCCTTCATTACTAATATACTTAATAACAAACAAAGTAGTAGCGTTGCAATATTTATTATAATTACGTTAAATCACTACGACATTCCAGTTCACTGCGAAATCTTTGATTTTATTATTGACGGAACGATAGTCATATTTTCTAAATTTATTAAAAATGACAATAACGTTTTATAGATCCCTCGCGAATACTCTATATAATTTACAACGAAATTAATTGTTTCAACGCGTCATCGAAATAAATCTTCCTTCCCCTTCACAATCCCAACAACAACAACAACAGCAACAGCTACTTCAAAAACTTTCCCTCCTCGAGACCACGCAACAGAAAGAAACCTTCAATGTTCTCCCCCATCCAGCCGAGAGTAAAAGAAACCCACACACGTGATGTTATCCGTCCGACTCATATCGGACGCACAACACGATTAAGCATCTTATCCTGCAATATTCCGGGCGCGGCCGTATATATATACACACACTTACACATCCAGTCCGCCGCTCGAGCCTTATAGCAACTGGTGCACGGCTGAGCTATGTTTTGCGCGCGCGGCGGCGCGCGGTCTGGCGAGAAAGAGAGTATACTCCCCCGCTCGGTGACATTGACCGCCGGGGTTGTCAGCCCCCCTGACGCCTGCGCGCAGACTCCTCCCGGCCGCGTGCGCTCTCGGAGCTGCTCTATTATGGGCTGGAATGGGATCGAGTGGCTATAGGTGCAAATTTTTTTTTACTCTTCAAAGTTTGATATTTTATAGATGTAATTTTTACTGATCGATGTGACTTTTTTCTTAAGGTTCCGCGCAATCTGCTCCTCTTATTACTCCCGAGAGACCGGTGATAAAATTCCGAGCGAGAGCAATCGGCGAATGATTTAGATGCAAGTCCATACGAGGATCTCGTACCTGCCCGTGGAGTTATAAATAAGACGTTAATTTCAGAGCTGTTCTAATCTCACTACTCGCGCTCAATCTAAATTTATGGAAATCTTCCGCTACTATATGTTTCCGTCTCATTATCAACCGGTGATAGCTCGATTTCCTGCTACTATGACGAGACCGCTAAAAAAAAGTCAACAACATTCCAGCACCATCATCATCATCGTCATCTTGATCGTCCACACCGCAAACTAAACACACACGTGCAGCAGCAGCAGGAGCCCCTTCTTTGTGTCGCTCTCTATACCATACTAGGCTCCCCCACCCCCGAGAGCAGTATAGCCCCTTACAAATCTCTCCGTCCCTCTCTTTGCGCGCGCAAGCCTGCACCCCTGCGCGCTCTGGGATAGAGAGAACCGGCTCAGTACTTGCCTGGACGGGTACAGGGCGAGACACGCTGCTGCTGTTACACATGTGTATATACACTCGCGAGTGGATCACTGGTTCTTATTCTTCTTCCGGCACGTGTGTGACGGAGAATATAGTGCGAGATATATATATATATAATAAGCCAGTGTGAAGTAGTGCGACGTCGCTCGAGATAAATATATTATAGTGTCTATGTGTATGTGAAGTGAGGCAGTACAGTGTAAGAGAGAAATAAAAAAAACGTGCGATCACAAAGAGAAAGAGAGAGGAGAGCGAGCTGTGGGCACATAGTGTATGCCGCTGAATTATGAACGCCGGCACGTGAGTATCCCTGTGTGTATGCGTGTACAGGTAGTGTGTTTGAGATTTACAAGGAGAGAATATACCCGGACTGGATTATTGTACTTGGAGGACGAAAGGGGAGCATTGTGCGAGGGTTTGCCGGTCTGCTGTATGTGTACTGAGAATATCTCGGCGAGACGGATTCCTTTCTTTCTTCTTCTTTTTGATGGTCCGATAAATTGGCGCGGAAGTAGAATTTTTAGTGGCTCCCGACGCTCGGCTGACTGGTTCAAATTATCAGCAAGTTTTCTCTACTGGATACTTCAATATTGACCGTAGGAAATGAAGTGCTGATAGGAGCTCTGTTTGCGGTCTCTCGAAACAATTAAAAACTAACCGTGATAATTTTCACGAGAACTTGATTTTCCCGCTGGACGAATCTGTATAGGTACTATAGTAGAGGAATTCAATTATTCCGATCTCTTGTATATAGAGTCACGCGAGTTTGATTGTATTATATTATATTTTTTCGCCTTAACTTATCGATAAGCCGTTTAGAATGGCTTTCGCCGCGCGTGCATAATAAAAGCAAAGTTGTGTATACGATGCCATCATCCCTTCGTGTTTAAATAAGGCAGGAGGAAACTTTTCTCGACATTGTGTGCCGCCGCAGCCCATCTGCTTTAGTTTCGATTTTCAATGCGTAATTTACGACTATACTTACTCTATATAATATACATTTATATATAGGTCAGTTCGAACAATCTCGAAGTAGTAGAACCAATATTTCTTTTTGTTCGCATGTAAACGTGTACACACGCTGTATTCGATAATCAATATTCAGGTGTTCTATTGTTATATCCCTGACCTTTAAATACTCTTGAACCTGTAGGTATTGTGCTGTAATAACACGAAAGTAGAACTGCTACACGTGCGTGATGTAAAGGATTTTCCGCTCGACTCTGCGTGAAGATATAATCAATCTCTGCTTCTTTACCTACGCGTATAATAATATGACGTAAACTTTAAAAATACCACACCCTCGATGATGTATTAATACTTATAATGGGAGAGTATGATACTCTGTATTTTACTGCAAATTCTGAAGCTGCACAAAAGCAAACGCACGAATCGAAAAATCCTCTTTTCAGATGGACGCTCCGACATCGTTCTTTTCATCCCGCATATAATACACGAGCAACGCGGCGATCAATTGATTGGTTGGGCTAATTTGTAGCGCGCCTGCTTTTTGTTCAACGTGTCTGCGGATAGTACGAATACTGCTATTACGGTAATTACGCGATGCTTTGACGGATGTGCTTCGGTGGATCGATTTGATTAAAAAAATAAACGGGCCAATGGACGGTGCTCTTGTTTGTTGAGTTTCGAATTGCAAACAATGTCAGGAGGTTTCCTAAAAAATTTACGGTGTATCGTTAACCGGTTAGCTGAGGAAACGTATTAAACTGCCGATAAAAAATTTACTGCCGTCATAATTTATGAATGGATCGTCAAAAAGCGCTACGACTGGCTTCACTCCACGGGCTGGTGAACTTCTTATTAAACTCCTCTGCGAGATGGAAAATTTTGATGTTTTTGTTATGAAAACAAAGTGTTTAATTTAGGTGTAAAATTGATTTAGCAATATATGAAAGTGGATTATTGAATTGTATCTTTTAGGGTGTTTATAATGATGTAGTAAATTTTTCGTGAATTGTATAGAGGCGAAATCAACCGCAATCGAATGAACGGCGTTTAACAATGGATCAGTGGCGTCGTACGAATTATAACAACGTCAAGAATCGATAAAGTCACAATTAAAATCAAAACGCTATCAAATTTAAAATAATTCAATAGAATCTTTTATAAATATTAATGAGTGAAACACTGCATATATTCTATTCGCAGGAAGAAATAAAAAACGCGAACACGAGCGAAAATGTAACATATGTGTCGCGTTCTTTTTTCGCACACGAACAGCTTTTTGTCACATCGGTCGATTCTTCACACGACATTTGCCGATTGATTGGTAAAATGAGAAGGGCTCGAGCGTCGGATAAAGAGAAGGCGAGAGATACAGAAAGATAACCTGATCACAGCGTGTGTATATCGGGCATGAAAAAGTGAATTAGAGAGACGAGAAATAGAAAAAAAACCAGTGGGTTAATGAATAACGACGAAAGGGAAAATACGTGTATAGAGTTACGAATAAAACGCAGGATTAATTATACGCTAAGGTGAAAAACTATCATCCTGTATATTCCACGAAAATTGTCCTTCGAAAGAGCTGGATTCCCCGAAAAACCGTCTCCTTTTCCTAGGCAATGCGACGGGATTCCGAAATTCCTCTCTTTGAATAAAGGAATTCCTGGAAAATTCGAAGATGCTACTGCGCGAAGAGACCGAGAGAAATATACGCGCCGTTAATTTTGATTCAAAGAGAGGAAATATACGCTCGACTCGTGTATTTTCAGTGTAAACAAAGCCGTCGCGGTAGAATATATTCTTCATAATTGTTTCGTATGGTGGAGGAACTCGTGATTATAGATCGAGTCGTGTTATTGTTGCCGAGTTTTTGATTACACGCGCTGCGGGTTAACGGTCAAATTACGCTTGAAATAATGTAATAAACCCGCGTCAGAGCTTCACCTCGGGAGTTTTAATTCAGGTCAGAGCACACGGAAAAATGAGCTTTCGATTTTTAATTGGGACACACGGATATAAGAAACGAAAAGAAGTGCACCGGCTAAATCCGGTCTGTAGCTCTCGAGGGTATATCGATATATATATACACCTAAGGTACCTTTTGTACAGAAGCATCGATTGGCGGCACGTTCCATTTTAGTGCTCTTTTCAACCAGGTTAATGTCCTCGTGATTGACCCTTTGAGCCTTTTAATCTTTTGCTTTACGGCTCTTGTATGCATATAAATACACGCGAATCAATCCTTTCGTTCGATGTGTTTTTCCCGCGTTCGTTATGACGATACTTTTTTAGTCGTTGTCTGGCGTTAATGGACTACTACTTGTCGTTTCAATGAATACTGATTACACATATCGGACGCTTGTGATTGTAAAGGCTGGTTATTGATTTCGAATTTTATACACACGCATACTACGTTTTCGGATATAGGATTATATGCACATTATGCAGGAACAACGAGGGGGTGCGGATTTTCTGTTTTAAGCATTGCTTCGCGTGCATTATAGATTACGGCGCTGTGTTTAATGTCGGCATCGCGTTTTCCCCTTCTTTCGCGTGCATCGCGACTGTAGGCGGAATCTTCTCGCTCGACGAAAAATTATTTCGAAACTTTTTCCCGCGTAAAATATAACCCTCGCCGTATATATACATACATACATACATACATACACACATATCGCTATACAGCAAATTGTTTCATCGCCGTATATATATATATATCCGTCCTCCTAAAATCTTCTAAAATATATACAGCCTCGACGCGGCTCTAAATTCGCGGCTCGTATATATACAACACGCCGGGGGTAAATCCTCGTGCCGACGAAAAATCCGCGAATAAACAAGCATATCCGTCTCTCGTCCCTCCCGCCCGTATTAGAATTCCCGTCGCGGCGCCATACATTACGCGTAATAAGCCCAGGTCCCTTTGCAATTTTTTTTTCCTCCCTTTGTCAGAGGATATAACTCGGTTGCAGTGTCTCAAGGGGAGGCTGCTGCGAGGGACAACACTCCGTGTATGTATATATGTCTATAAGTTTCAGAGTGAGAGACATTTCGTGTAACCTCGGCAAATCCAATTTCTCGTTTCGTTACACGCCCTGATGTTGTTTCTTCTTGGATTATCGACACGCTCTATATAAAAGTCATTTGAGTTTCTATAGCGAAGTTGCAAGAGTAGGATATATATTCTGCATTTGCTTTACGATTATTGGGGCTGAATCTATTTCTCGTTATTACGGGATCAAAAATTGCCGACCACTGCTCGTACACGTATATATAGCTGGGATTAGTGCGAGTCTTAGCATATATATATATACAGGCACAGTTCTGGGCCAATTTCACAAAAGGATAGGGTAATGCATAACGTTTTATTCAACAAAGTTAGCTCTCGCTGTACATAGTGCCGATAGAATACTTCGTATGAGAGATGTACAGCACAGTGTATTTGTAATTTTCGCGTGTAGGATAACAATAATAATAATAGTATACACAGAACCATCTGAGAATAGCTCCACGGGGACCATTTATTAGCCTCAGCATCTCATAATTTTTGTACACAATATTTTCCTCCACTTGATAGATGTCTCCTTCGCTATACCACTGTCCCTCCCCTCATATTGCATCGGCTGATTTACGAGCTCTCTTATTCCAATATACTCTCCTCTAATGCGGATTTGTGCGACGGCTGATGCATATAACTCTCTCCTCTCGATTAATAATCGAAGGCATCGATTTCCCAGTAATCAGACGCCTTCTTCGTCGTACATAAATCTCCGGCGTGAAAAATCTCCAAGAATCAGTGTCGCGCGCGCAAAAAAAAGGGAAACGTGTACCGGTAACCCGACGCGCTGAAGGATATATATATATATATATATATATATATATATATATATATATATATGTATAATAAAGCTCGCGCGAGAAATAACGAAGTGCGGGAAAAGGACCTGCGCGCGCGAATAACGATGAGGGGAGTTGACGGAGCCGACGCACAGGACTTAATGAATTCTCGCGAGGCTGCGTTTTACGAGCGTTTCCGACTTTCTTCTGGGGATTTTTTCTTCTTTTTTTTGGGTGCTTGCGTGTGTGGACGCAGCTGTATGGTCGGGCGGCTGAGCTAGCCTTGCAGAAAGTGGAGAGAGATCGTTGCGGGGCAGGAAGAAAGGAGGGATGAAAGAATGTACGGGAGGAAGGACTAATCGGTGATGTTCTAGTTTCAATTTTTCCGAATAT
Organism: Muscidifurax raptorellus; assembly: GCA_020010945.3. NCBI lineage: Eukaryota > Metazoa > Arthropoda > Insecta > Hymenoptera > Pteromalidae > Muscidifurax > Muscidifurax raptorellus. Next base: position 3,845,126 of record CM052079.1, on the reverse strand, counting down.
AAATAATTATTTTATGCACGCGCATAAAACAATTTCGTTAATACCGTATACGCCATTCAGTTGAAAAGTCAGATTAATATAAAAAATATCGTTTGCAACAGGTGCGTACATTCCTATTTACGGAATATTTATAAAAAAATCGCAATTTCGACAGGCGTATAATAATTCCAACCATCTTCCCTCGTGTACGCGTTCTCCAACTGGCCTCTAAAAAAGAAAGAAAAAAAAATAAACTCACTCGTCCACAGGCGCTGCGATACACATCTCGCAGAAAGCTACATCTCCCCCTCATCCCATACTATACACCTCCATACCCCCGCAGCGACGAGAATCAAGAGAGACGTATATACGACTATGTACGTCCCTCTCCCTCTCTCTCGCTTCGTGTAACTCTGCTCGGGGCTGTGTGCGCCACGTTATACCGAGCGTCATTTTGCCGACTGGCGCTTTAATCACGGATATTACCGTCGCGTTTATCGAGTTACGTGTACGGTCTACCTACGTATAACCGCTGTACATTCGTCTACTTTCTTTTATATATGTTAAAAAAAAAAAAAAAATACCACGTGCTATCACTCGCGTTTTATTAACTCTCATATAGAAATATCACCTTTCACGGACAGCGCACAATCGATTTTGTTATTCGGCGCGTATGCTCTGCTTCAAAAACGCGTATCTCGTCGAATAAAAAATAGAAAAGAAAAAAACTGTGCGCGCATATCGCGGCGCGAAGCAATACCGAAAAACTCCGGCTAAAATCAAAGGACACAGGTGGCGGCTTTCGATCAATCAGCCCGTAGGCGAAGCTGCTTTTACGCCCTCTTATTTCGCCCGGACAGCAGCAGCAGCCGCCGCCTCCGGAAATAAAACGCGAAATAAACGTTTCCGGAGCGCAGATGGACCGAGGAAAAGGCAGCTGATATTAGCATGTCCCTCTCTATTTCTCGTTTCGTGAACTGTGCGCTGGCGTTATATATATATTGATCCGTTCAATTATTCTCGATGCAGCTGTATGAAGAGAGTTCGCGGCATTGCGCTGATGCTTTGATTAAAACGTGTTTATTATGCGCCGATTCTTTATGTATATATATATACCCTCGCGTCTTGTTTTCTCGATTTTTCTCCTCTGCAGCGCGATATCACGTCGGAAAGCGCTTTATATGGAAATGTATCGGGGAATATACTTTCGATATATGACTGACGAGTAAATATGCATTTCTTGATTTCTATTATTTCACTTGAAAAAAAACTGGGCATTACGTGAAAACTGCTTTTTTACAACCTGGCATATTGTACTCGCGCACTGCAAGCTCTCATTAACGGCGAATCGGTTTGCATAAGCAACGTGATTAAGTACAAACAGCGCAGATGAGATGTGTAGATATATATATATACGAAGCCTCGTGTCTATACCATAGTGTATAATAAGCCGCGAAATCAAAGTACAGCGAGAAACGACTCGATGAACCGAGAACTTCAGCTACTAGCGCGGAAACTACATTGTAATAGTTTGTAGTCCAGCGGGCAGTCGATGCGTGAAAATTCGATTTGGTTCTGGCGCGCAAAACATTGATTAGTTTCCGAAACTCACTGCCGCATATCGGTTGCAAAAATCGATAGGTCATGGAAAATAGTATTAACTGTCACTCGCACACGTGTATGTGTATACATAGCTGATGGTATATCACTCGTTTTTCATCGCGTGTATATATATACGTATAATGTGTTTAAGGAAAAAAAATGAAGTTGTGCAGGTTTTATGCGCAGCGACGATAAGATAGTCGACTTATCTACTGCATCGTTATCCGTCGGCTAAATAAACCGGTTAGATTTTCTGGTATTTATGATAATAGCCTGGCGTCGATAGGGAGGGAAAGATACGGCGCGACTCATCTCCCCTTACATCAACGCTCGAATATCCGGTGACCGAGGATTGATCCGAGTATATATATGAGTCTGCTTCTTCTCTGGCGTGATGGAAAAATGTCGATTGGCTCGTGGTGTTTGTCTTTACTCGGTGATTTTATTGTTCCGTCGTTTGCAGATTTTATGAGAGAAAATATGAGTGTATTACATTTAGGCTTATTTAAACTTTTACTTTGAAGCAAATTTAACAAACCTTTTTTCAAAAAAATGAATCTTTCAAAGCAGAAAAAGAAATCCTATGACTCGGAAGTATACTCGTCCATTAAAAATATATACAACTCTCTAAACATATCTCTCCGCCTCATTACAACAATCTCGAAAGAAACTCGCCAACGAAACACACAAGCCTAATTAAAATAACCTCCTGCCATTTCCTTAAACTCGTACTTTATAACCCGCAAGCTCTCTCTTCCATCATCTCTCGAAGAAAACCGCTTGTACTTCCGTCGTAGTAGGACTTAATTAGCACTACTACGACTATACTCCGCTGCAGAGAAACGTGTATATATATATATATATATATATATATATATATATATATATATATATACACATACAAGAGCTCCGCACCGCAGAAGAAGCCCCTCAGGCTCAGGCTTCTTCTTATTCTTCTTCTTCTTCGCGAAAAGCGCGAGACACGTCCGCTTTGCAGACGAGTATAGCCGCGCCGTCCACAGATTAAGCTTGACTTACAAGATCGGCCGCATAAATATTAATGCGCGCGATAAACTTGTTATACGCCGGCGAGTCGGTGCGCATAAGGTAAACGCGTTTCGATATTTCCATACTGTGATTGACTGTGTTTTTTTTCCTGTACGAGCAGTATTTTTTTCAAGTTTCTCCCTTTCAGGGCTGATTTAATTAACCGACAATATTGTACAGCGCATCGCTCCAGAGTTTTGTGTACTTTCTGAAGATTCTTCTTCTTCATCTGCAAGTTTTATTATACATACACATTTATGAATTCTATTTTTCTTAAAAATCTTTTTGCCTCAAGAGGAGAAGAACGATCAGTAAAAAAAATGTCAAATTGCACGTTACTTTTGGGCGAAAAATTAATTATTTCAGATTCAGAATGAAAAGAAAAATCTTCTTGGTTCGATTCATTATTCTTCTTTAATCAAACTGAATTTCCTTATGAATCAAAAGAGAAAAATCCTCTTGTTCCAAACAGCTCGTTTTTTTCTGCGCGCAGAGCCGTCCTAATAACTTCGTCGACACGACGTCACGAGCACACACATTATCATACACTAAAGGAGCTTTGAAAGCTCGCGATCAAAGGATCCGCGCGGCCCGCACAAAGAGCAGCGACGCGTTAAACACACGCGCGTGTACGAGGGATCTGTTCTCTTGCCGTCGATCCATCAGATGCATTGTTTGCTCGTCTATAGGTGGCTTTGACAAGGTGTTTTAGCTCGAATGGTAATTTTCGTAGCTGTATATAGTCGAAGAAACGTCCAACCGAGGCACCTTCAAACTCTCGGCTCTTGGGTCGTCAATCTTTAAAACGTTTTATTCTATGTATGCACATTCGAAAGCAGAAGCACATAGGAGAGGAAAAAAAGAAACGGCGAGCAGTAGTGCATTCATTGTGATGCTGGGCTGCATTAAAACGGCTGCGCTTGCGTTAGAACGAGAGAAAAAAGAGAAATCTCGGTCTCGAAACAGGGACAGTTCATCAGCTAAGAGGTGGTGCTGCTACTGCTGCTGTGGCGCTGGGAACCATTTCTGCCCTAGATACGCGAAATGAACGGGCTCTTTTTCTCGGGTGAAAAAGAGCGAGTTGCTGCCCGACTTCTTCCTATTTTCTGGCCTCGCGTGTGAGTGTTAAGTTTCTCGCTGAATATTATCCCGCAAACTACTGCTGCGCGAGTCGGAATTTTTCTTTGCGCGCGGATATTGAATTTCTCGATTAAATCGTGAGTTCTAGTCGCCCTGTAATATGCAAAAAAAAATAATAGTCCTTTGCTCAGTTGAACGTCCGCAATTGTAGAACGCTTAATCGCGATTTTCCGGTGTATTTGATAACAAGAAAACGTGAAAAATTACGCGTGACCCATTTCTATAGCTTCGCGCGACTACTCCGACCGCTTTATTTCCTTTGTCGCTCTGCAAGCGCCAAAGTCTCTGCGAAAAATCAAGGGAAAAAGAGCACGACGCGCGCTTTTTAATTAAAAAATGCCGCGTAATGCATGGCACTCTCATGCACGACGTGTACAATCCTCATTGCCTTGGAAAGAAAAAGAAACTACACTCGATCGAATTAGTGTCACGAGAGAGGCGTGTACTCGTTTATTAAGAGGCGATAATTGATCGGGAGGAGCGCTGCAATTACGTGGTTTCTCTAGGGTCACTAGACAGCAACGCTCGACTGATGCCGCCGCGTGTTATTTCCATTCTGCAAGAGCTGAATAGGACTTTTTTGTGCTTGTCGGTTCTCTGCGCTTTTGTGCGGCTGGAATCGAGCTTGCACGGACCATCGTCTCTCAGTGTTGCTGTTCTATTTTTCAGAGCAGATTTGAAACGCGGAAAAAGTTTCGGAGCCGCGGGAGGGAAGTTTTATTGGTTTCGTTGCGGTTGGATTTTTAATGATCGAGGTTGTATTTTAGTTTTCAAAGTATATTCCGCTTTTTTTAATGGGATATGTTCGCGTTCATAACTGTACGTAAACTACATATACGAAAGATACATCTGTCGAGTCAAAGCGGAATCGGACAATCAAGACGTATCTGTAAAGCAAACTGTATACGTCTCATTACGTAGTCCATCATCGGTTGATATAAGCCCACGGGGCTGACGATTGATCACGCGAATCGCCGCAGTAGGTGTCGCTGCTGCTGCACAGCCAGGTAAAATCGACGAATCCATCTTTCGATTTGTTTCGACTTTGCGTAAATCGGTCTACAATATTATTCATGGCATTCAATTCACTTACCGCTTTTGCGAGATTCATCACTCTATTTGGGTAAATTTAGCCTCGATAAAATAAGCTCGGAAATTGAGGTCAGAGTACGCTCCAACGAAAGTTTTCAAACTGATTAGTTATTGCGTGAGCGTCGTCCCTGTCTTTAGCCCTTTCGTCGCGGACTAAAAACTTTAATGGCCGGTCGTATAGTAGTGTCCCTCGTAACTTGCCGTTCTATCGCATAGGGATAAATGGCTTTTAGCGGGAGGGTGAGTTTGGCCGGCGAGGAAAGCTCGAGCTGTAATTATTGTGTACAGAGAGCTGGTTCTTGAAAATTGTCAGCGCGTGAAAAAGCCGGATGTATTGTAACTTTGTTAACAGCGGATATGTAAATTATATAATCATCAAGATTCTATGCATTCGCACAGCTCACCAACTGATTATAAGTATAACAAATTCCCCTTCGAAGCGACGAATTACTCTCCATCCCGTCTTATCAGCTTCGCACCCATCACTATTTATTGATTATGGAAGCAGGTACAGGAAGTTTTAAATAAAAGAAAAGAACATATATTCGTTTTCATGTGCTTTCTTCTTGACTGAACGAACTGGACTAACTTTCAAAACCCATTCTTTGTACTTCGAAGGTTTCAGTCTCCGAACTACTTATCTTTGTTTACGAATATGTGTGAGAAAAAGAAAGGTTCGGTTCCGATGACGTGCTATTGAAATGAATGTTATATATAACTTGATCATTGTTATAAGTAAACTATAATTCTTGGTAGCCTTGATAAATAATGAATTGATATTGAAGTTTTTGCATATATTTCAATACTATTTCCACACTGTTTCTACTTTTTCACGCTTCGAGGCATCTCACATGTTCGCGCATGCGCGACTCTTAATTTCTGGTTCCTGTGTATATATATACACATAATTCGCACCGCAGCGTTTTGTCGCCTCGTCGTACCCGATTAATCAGCCGCACTGCACACTCTGTACCTACTACGTTTTTTTTTGTCGCGAGCAGAATTTTCAATCCGAAGCTTTCTACTTTTTACGTGCTCACGTCGTGTTTGGCTTTCATTTGCGGTTCGTTCGATCAACGCGTTTTTACGCGCTGCGCGGATATCGTACACGTGTGTTTGTGCGGCGCTGCGTTTTTTTTCTGTATTTTAGAGCCGGGCTTTTAATTACGGGGATCGTTAGAGGATTCGGAAATTATTAATTGGGTCGGTGATTATACACTGGTAATTAAAAACGGGGTACGTGAGGTTGTACCGAATGTAACTATCGATGATGTTGTATTGTAAGTGTAATTTACTTTGTAAAACAATTACGGTCGTATATTTTATGAAGCATTTTAAAATTAACAATTTTGAATGTTTGAATAAATGAATATCAGTTGTGAATGATGCAAATGTGTTCACTTTATACATATTTATATTGAGTGTTTTAATTTGAAATTTTTAAGAAGAAAATATATGTAACATTTCCAGTACACACAGTTGGTACAAGCGATCAAGTATATTTTTCGTTAAATCAATCGATCAGTCCCATCGCGGGTTTAAAAGTTAATCACACTCCCGTAAAGATATTCGAAGGATGCCGACTTCTTTTTCGATAACTGACCATTAAACTCGATTTTATCTCATATATATAGTCTCCGCTACTATGCTGCCCGTTTGTTGTTAACTTCAAATCGCGCAGCAGCCTTTATTAAATTCTTCCTCTCGCGGGAGCTCCTTTTCCCCGCATAAATCGAAACATCACGAAGCTTCTACACACATAAATTACAGTACGCACGTACACATACCCAGAAAGCATATAATTACTCGAGCCATTACCATCCTTCTCTCTATTAAACTACACAGCCGCCCCTGACTTTTCCAACGGCAATTTTATCGCTGCGCCACTGGCAAATTACGCTCCCGCGGCTACACACACTCGCGGAAAATCTTTATCTCGGCGGATGAACTCGTTCGGTCAGGGTCAGGATAATAAACCGACGTACGGTCCCTCTCCCGCGTATACACCCTGTGGCGTGTATGCGCGTCGTATACATATACGCGAAAGGGTCGTCGCGCGCGCGATTTAACGAAGCGCAAGCAAACACGGCAGATATAGTAGCCGAGCGCGTCGAATTACCATCGGCGAGATAAAGCGTGTACTCTGGTTCGACAGGGAGTCGGCCGATCGGGGTTTTACATACGGCCGGAAATTAGCCTATGCCGCGGATTTCGAGAGGAAAAATGCCATTGGGTTTTAGGCTGTACTTAGCAGCAGACCGGCGCACTGGTTGTAATGAGATTTTAATGGACGTCAGCTGGAGCATCGTTTGCGGATCCGCACGCGAGTTGATGATAATTTGCCGGGGCGCAGTTAACGCGATTTTTCTTCTCTTGCGGCTATGAAGATTTTTTGGATGATGGATGGACCGAGGAACGATATCTTAAGGGATGATTTTTCGTATCGTCGAATGGGTGTATTAAAAACTTTCGTCGTGTGTACATAAATTCTTGGATAATCGAGTCATGCAATGGTCGAAAATCGAATAGATGTTTAACGAAACAGCTGATCCCCGGGGTATATATAATCCATATATAACGTATAGCGATAAAGCCAAAATCATCAACCACAGCACAGCAGCCAGTCGCACAAAGCCACAGTCTCCTCAAGCCCGATTACCCTTATTCACTTCCAATCCAGCGCGAAAATCATCGCGCTGCTCGCGAAAAAGCTGTGCTTGCATCTCATTGTTCTCGCATGAAGCAGCTCGCATGCGCACGACCCATAAAGATTTAATTGGCATCGGTGCGTGTCTATTTTTCGCGCATGTAATCACGATTCATTTTCCTCTCGAGCGCACGCGAGGCGGTGCCTATAACGCTTGGAAAATCGAGAGGAAAAAATGACTCGTGCTTTTTAAAATTCGCGCGAGATTTCTATTCTTTTTTCGCAGAGGCTTTGCGAGAATAGCTTATAATGTATGCGCGCGGGTGGGAGAGGCTTTTATGTTTTAATTACGGGATTATGATTTTCATCAAAGGATGGATATATGGCCGGGCGACGATTTTGCCTTTTTGATTTAGCCTCGATATATAAATATATATGCACTGGAAATATCGCGTATATATTATATATGCAGTCACGGCGCAGTACAGTCTCGTGTGCGATTTTAATAGACGTCCCTGGGGCTTCATTGTCTGCGGCAAAAAAAAATGAATTCGAACCAGTGCGGAGAGAAAGAGAGCGAAAAAAACAGGCGCATATAATCCTTCTCTTTTTGCCAAGATGTCGTAAAAGCGAGAGCCACGCTCTTCATTACGGGCGCATTTATCGTTCTTTAACGGCGACATAAAGGCCGGATTATACGTGTGGAGAGAGAAGAAAAAAAAATATACAGGCCATATTTCTAGCAAGTGTGTCATTACGCGGATAACGTTTCGAGAGCTTTAATAACCGTGAGGGGTTGCGTTCTCTGATTTGAACTCTGGTTTCGTCGTTTCTTTATCGAGAAATTATCGAGAGAACAGGAGAAATAGATCGATATAAGAAGCTTCCTCGCGTTTCATTAACGGGTATTATTTAGCATGCATTTCCTCCTTCGCATTTTAATCATCGGGCGAAAAGCTTTCTCCGATGAAAAAAGAAAACGTCCACACCTCCAAAGCTTCCCCTGCATTTTTTCTCCGCTCCCTCTTGAAAAAAAAAGAAGAACAACCCAACATCCGCACACGGCAATAACAGTCGACTCTCTTCGCGAAACGCATCGGAGCTTTCTCCCTCCACACCCCTCCTGCAAGTCACGCCGCTGCACAAGGGGGACGAGCTTTCGCGCATATATATATAACATACACGCGGGGGGTCGCACCCTCGCGACGCGGAACAGCTGCTACCGCACAACGGAGGAATTTTTAGCGCGCCGATGTATGAGCGTTTGCGCCTATATAGGGCCTTGCGTGCACGTATGCGCGAGCGCTAATAAATCGCTGTGGAGATTAACCGACGAATTGGCTTTTTTTTTTGGTTGATTAATAAGCTTGTGGCGGTATATTTGTCCTCGACGTAATATATTCGCTGATAGCTCTTCTCGATATTGCAGTTTAAAAGAGACGAGAAGGGTGTATATATTTTGAAATTTTCATTTCTGATGAAAGAAGCACTAGCTCGGGGTTGCGTTGAAATTTAAAGCTCTGCTCGAAAAAGTGTTCCATTCGTTCGAGGAACTCGCTCGTTCTGCGATTACCCGAAAAAACTTTTCACCGCGAAAGAGGGTGGAGGGGGCGCAAAAAGAAACAGTAACGAAACAACCTCTCCACCGCACTTTCAATTACACACGGCTGCACACCCCCTCGAAAATCAGCGCACTCTCTCAAAAAGAACCCGAGAGAGAGCCTCGTGGTGCTGGTGGCAACTCGAAACTCAAGCATCGAAGCCACAGCAGCAGCAAGAGATGGCAAGGGTAGCAAGAGAGAGAGAGAGAGCCGGCAGGCAAAATAAGAGCTAGGGCGGCGCGTATCGAGCAAATATTGATTCTAGGGCGGCGCTATATACCTGTTTGTTTGCCACCGCACACCACGCGTGGCTCGTGGTTTTCGGTCTCGATTTCGTCGGTTTCGATTTCAGATGTATTTACGGAGTAGTACTGCGGTACGTTCTGCTGTACCTCATATCTTATTCGCAGCTGGAGATAGCTATACGCGCGTGGAGTGTGTTCGAGATAGAGGAACTACTCCACGGGGGATGCAGGTGGATTTTCAATGAGATGGAATGCTGAGTGGAAATTTTAGCCCTTTTCGTTATGGCGCTTAATCAGCATGTTATGTGAAATAGAAATTGAATCGAAGGTTTATGAAACTACTTTGTTTGAACTTTTCACAGCAAAATCGAAAACGAAAGTATTATTCAAAAATATTTTTTTGTATATTTGTATCGATAACACTACTATATAGAAGAGAAAAAAACGAGGAAAATACTACCACGAAGTACTATAATATGAATATTCATATTATGGAAATCAAAATGTATACGAAGCGAACAAATACGACGACCGCGCGCGTATATATCGACTTTGACAAATTCGAAATTTTATACAAACAAGTCAAAATCACCCCGTATACACCGTATAACCTTGTCCCGGACGCACGTAAATCGCCGATAAATCTGCCTGTGTAAAATACGCTCTCGCAGCCAGCCTGTCCATAATCCCCTGGGACCACTATAACGACTCGAGATTATAGCGAACAGCGTCGCGCAGAAACGTCTTGAGGGCGTCCTCCGGAATGCCAGCTAACGCTTCAGGCGCAAATTTCAAGCTGGCTTTGTATGCGGCTGCTGCCGGGGTAACCGAATTTCGGGGGGGTAGACGTTATACATTGTCATGGGCGAAGAAAGAGGCCAATTGCGCGTGAATTTTACCTTGACGATTTTTTCCCTTTGATATGTATATTTCGAGAGGATTTAATAATGCATATACGCTTCGGTGGATTATTATCGGGAGGCGTTTCATTAACTCCGAAATTCTATATATCTGTGCGATAAGAGCAAATTTAAAATCGCCCGAAATCCTCGTTGTCCCTTTCGCGGAATTATCTCTCGCTTATATTGAAACTGCTATGCTTACCCGCAGAAGAGAATATCCTATATAGCTTTTTGCCAAGCGTATATACGTATATATATAGAGGGTAAATTCGCATCTTCGAGCTATTTACATCATAAGCCCGGCAAACAGACATCTCAATAGCGACGCCGGCCAGGCGCGAAATTCGTAGAGCCGTAAGTCTTGATTACAAAACGCCGTGTCTAATCCGAACTCCATTCACGCTCAGAGTCGCTAGAATCACTTCTCTCTTTTTCTCGCCAGTCGGACTACTTTCGCATAATTTATATCCTATTCGCAGCGCGGAAAATATTTGGTTTTCGCCCTTCCCTACGAATATTCAGACGCAGAGTACAGAAGAAGGAAAAAATGAGAGAATCGAATGTTGCTGCCGATACTGTGACACACATATAAGCGTCCGTTATTTTTTATTCGAACGTATGCGATTTTTGGAGGCGCGGGATATTTTCGGAAAAATAACCTCTTTTGTTCGCGCGTAGGGTGAAAAACGACTGCGTCGAGGTTTTACGAGTAGTAGTGTGCGCTGGCAGTGATTTGTTGATATCAGGGTTTGAAAATTAATCGAGTGAATTAATGCGTCGGTCGAGTATTGATTTTCGACTCGGCGTAGTTATACAACCCCCGAATTCAATCAAATTTTCGTAATCGTGTAACTGCGAACGAACGAAAGAAAAATTGAAAATAAACCGAATACATCACGCCTGCATACACGGCTCTCCTATGCCATATCCCAGCCTCTGGCGCGATTTATCGACGTTTATAACAGGGGCTACGCCGGCCGGTCGATGATCGTTTAGCGCGCGGCCGTCAATGATTGCCGTCATGCTCGGGCTTCTAACGTCCCCGTTTGACCCGTAATGTAATCTAGCCGCTGCTGTGGGAGGCGATGATTTTGAACGTTCGATGAACGATTTTATATATGTATAGACACGAGCTACGGCTTGAATATATAATTTTCATCGTGTCGATCGTGTTGAAGTTAATTATCGAGCCGATGTGTTTTGGGGGTTTAACAAGAGTTTATTTTTTTTTATCATGTAACTCGAGGATGATGAGCTTTAGTTGACATATCGATTGATAAGAGCGTGTGTGACGTACGGGCTATGCAATCGCGGAAGTTGTTAAGCAAAAGAGGTCGTGTATAAATATACTCTGTTTGATCGGACTGATACACATCTATAGATTATTTCTGCGTTTCATATTTTATCAAATGACTCGATACATTCGATTGGTAAAAAATAATATTTCAAGGATATAGGTGCACGTACGCGATGGGTTTTAGACTTCCTGCAGATCCACAGGAACGAATGTAAATATCGACAAACGCAAAAATCGCCGCGAGAGAGAAACTTTTTCCGGCGGGCGGAGATGCAGCCATTTTGAAATTTATGCTTTGTACGTGCCGGTGCGTTGAATATTTTATCGGAATAAGATTGAAAATCAGGTAGTGACTGGAAAGTTCGATGAACAGCTGTTCGGTTGGAAGGTACTCGTACATACCCGGTACTCGTAAATCGTATTGTGAATGTTTCATATGGATTTCGTAAACAAATTTCCATCGTCGAGGCGACTGCACTTTTCGACTTTTCAAGTCTCCAACCCCGGAATATTGACCTTTGAAGTTCACCTCCATCAATAAGCGCATACACACTGAAACACCGCTTCGGAGTCCTGAAACTGAAATAACCTCTCAAACGCAAACTCAAAATCACCTTCCCTAATCAGCTGCAATAATCCTCGCAATAAAGCTCACCCCCTCCACACACAGAGCTATAAATTCAGTCTTCGGAAGTGCATCATTGTCATGCTTATTTCCCGCGACGTCGGGGACGCAGTCGTGTCCCGCGAGCGAGGAAAACGATATTCCTCGCATAGCTCGCTCGCGCGAGTCGAGCATACAGCGATTTGGCTCGAGTCCAAGAAATCAGTATGGGCAAGCCCGCGAGTGAGTGCATGGGCACGCGCTCGCTGAGCTTAATCCTCTCTGTGCCTCCTGTAGGTATATTATACGGCGAATGTATATTATATATATATACATACCCGGACGTGATCGGCCGCGAAACGTGCATTATATATACTAGCTTCTGCTTCGTTGGATTATTTTTTCGTTGTTTCGAGACTAACGTTGCGATTGTTTTTGTTCAACTAATACATAGTGGCTAGAGCAATTCATACCGCTTAAGAATCGAGTCAAGCCCGTAAAAAAGTTTCATCCCTAAACGAGCGGGCAAAAAAAAGGAAGAGCTCAACGAAACACGAAATCACACCACGCGATACAAACTTCTCCGACCGATCCTCTTCACACCCCCCGAAGAAAGCGGTCTGGGCGATAAAAACTCCTCTCGGCGTCATAATTCGCGGCGCCGATCGTTTTTCCACAACTTTATATATATACCTCGTCCCTCTCACTCTCTTCGCCGAAACTTTCTCTCCGAAGCCAAGATAAATTCCCCTCTGGCTTTGCCATTAAAAAGGGAAACACAGAGAACCTGCCTCGACCGGAAGAAAGAGATATGCGCGTGCAAGCTGGGATATACACATTTTTACTTCACTAGCGGCTCTCTCGCTTTCTTTCTCCTAAGCCGGAGCTCGAATTTCGAGAGTAGCCAATTGGAGCGGGACTCGCTCGAGCAGTCCCGTCACGCGTCGAGGTAAAAGTAATTTTTCTCTTCCTCCCCCTCTTCTATATATATACATACACATGTATCCTGATGCGCACAAAGGACGACGCGAGAGAGTCTAGCCGATATATGCGCGAGAGAAAGTACAATATTGATTCGACGGCGTATGGAGAAGGAGAGAAGAAAAAGCTAAAATAAATAGGTTATATTTATTAGGAGCTTCTGCCTGAGCATATTATAGCGATGCCTTTGATCTTGCTTCCTTTATCGGCGGCTTTTTAGAGATTTTTCTTGCGCTCGCGAGTGAGAGAGAGAGAGAGAGAGAGCTCTGAGTTATGGCTCCTGAATAGTGATGGGATGAGGCTGGAATTAATATTAATTAGATTGATTTGCGGTCGCCTTTGGTGAAATATAATATACTATACCTATATACCACGTACACTGTGTATATAAGCCTGATCGATACACCTATCCAGGAATGTGTCTACTGCGTCGTTCCATCAGAGAGTAATTAACTCGCAGAAATCGATCCATAAACCAAATATCATTTTTTTCTTTTATACATATTATTTATATATTCCAAATAATCGTGACACGGTTAAAAAATAGAGACGTCCCTGTGGCTCCTGACACACAATGTTCGATAATATCAAGCGTGACTAGACTCATTTATTCGTCGCGCTTCTCTCCCCTCCTGTAACAAGTCCCGGAAGAATTTTCAATATCGAAACTCGCGTATTAATCAAACTCCCAAAAAGTTCGTCCAGGCAACCCTTATTTACGAGCTCGTATCCTCAAAAGTTCAGTTTCAAGATCGTTAGCATACGACTAGTAGTATAAACTCGATACGATCAGACCTCGATTCTCCCGAATAAAACTCCTACACAAATACGCACACGCTGGCACAAACAGCTTATAACGAGGCAACTTTGTTCACTTCGTATATTACGTAAGGGACGAAAATTCATAAACGACGATCAACGTCTCGCTGTCGGTTAATTACTGCGCCTCCCGGAAATAATTCGGCCGTGCGCGCGAGAACTTGCTTAAGGAGAAGTCACGCGGAGAGCTTTAAGCCAAGAGGTAGACACTTGTTGTTTGTTCGCCGCCTCGTTTGCCCCCTGTATGTGTGTGTGCAATTTCGGCCTGGCTTTTAGCGCGCCGTTAAGGTCGTATAATAATTTCGGACGGAGCGCGAGTTACAGTCGGGCTGACGAAAAATAATAAAGGAAAATTAATTTATACACCGGTGGATTATAATTGACGGGGAAAAGCTCGCGGCGTTTAAAAGGAAAATTAAAAATTATATTCCAGCTTTGAATATCATTCCGGCCGGTTAAAAGTGCCACTTGAAAATTCACGATACGAATTCCACAAAAGCGTACTTCCACTGCAGCAGCGCAGCAATTGCATTATCCCACTTTCCAGCGTCTTTTCCAAACTCCGCTTCAAACCTCTCTTTTTATTTTCTCCAAACAATCGTCCTGCTCCCGAACTTTTCACTCTAACTAGCACCGCGTCCTCAAACAACAGCGCGGCGGTAGAAAAAAGCGGGAGCAAAGGCTGCAGCAGTCCAGAGAGACACAAAAAAGGAGAGCGGAACTCGCAAGTTCGCGGAGAGGGTTTAACGCGCCGCTAACTTTGGCCGCGAGAGTTGCCCGGTCCTTATTAAAAGCCTACTCGAGAGAGGCGGCTCGTAAATTTTCCACAATTACTGTCTTTCCGAGATAGAGAGAGGCCTATCCCCGAGGCGCGATGTCTACGAGAGAACGTATATTTGAAAGGGGTAGGTGTATAATACAGGTTGCCGCGCGCTATCGATGTTGGCTTTTGGGACCGGATAAGTTTGCAGGAGGGGAAAGTTATTCCTGAATTTTAATGCTGATGCATTGGGCGTACGTGGGAGTTTCTTGGCTTGAATTTCCGGAAATGTTATCTCTCCCTCGAATTGTTGCTCATCGGGGCATTGGAGAAAGCTGGACACAAAAAACAACGCAATATCGCGCATCATTGCCACCTCGACGGACTCATAAAGCGTCTGCTACGCGGAAAATGGTTTCAAGATTGCGCGACGGAAAGAATCCGTGGGTTCTCACAGCCGATCGTGTATCATCATCTCGACGCGCTGTCGTCACACGGGCCGAAACTTCGGTATGGATTTCACTCGTCCAACTTCCTACGCAAACAACCCGACGCTGCCTCCGCGTCAAGTGAACGTCCTGTTGTACGAGGCGCGATCTCCCCCTATTCGCGTGAGCGGCTCTTTCATCCCTTCGCGAGTTCTTCTTCTTTCTTCCTTTCTTTATTTCCAGTGGGCTCGATGGCGCGGATTATTTTTTTTTTCCCGGAGCCGCCGTGTTGTTTGCTTAGCCGCTCGATATTGCGCTGCTTTATGCGCGGGAAGGATCGTTTCCTTCTGGATCTGTGACTGCAGGAGCAGTGTGAGCAGAGATGAGACGCTTGTGCCTGGGTGTGTCTGATTGATGAGAGCTTCTTCTTTTTCGATGGAAGCATGGCTTTTCGTGCTCGGATTATCGCGACGATATTCCTTCATTTTTCGAGTGTTTTATCATTATTATTATTTATACAATTAGTAGGCAGTGTGCAAACTTTTTTCCACCCAAAGTAGATCCATAAACGATGCAACCGCAAGCCCGCGATAACCAGCAACCTGAAAAACCATTGACCAATCCACGTAATCCACGGCTTGCAATAAGCCCGGAAGCCTTAGCTCGGCAGTTCGCACAGCTATTTCACAGACGCTAGGCCTATGTCTATATCCAATAGCTCTACATAACACGTTTCCTCGTTACTTGTTGCAGAGCGCGAGCGCAGCGTAGGTGCGGCAGCAGTCGAGTCGTCGTCGTCGTCAGCTGGAGGCGCGCGCGCCGACTCCCCAGGCGGCAGTAGTCCCGCCGGTGGCTCGCCCCACTCCAAGAGCGCAGCCCAGGCAGCACCGCTGCCAACGAGCCTTGACGGTCAGCTGCTTCAGGTGAGTTGTTTGACTTTGGCGGGAGCGATTTTTATTTTTGGGGCTGAAATCTTTCGGTTGATTGATTTTCTCATGCGGTGGTCTGACCATTCGCGTGGATGTCTACTTGGGTTGATGCGATGGCTGAGAAATATACCGAGTGCTGGTTCGGCACTTTGAAGAGAGGTTGAAATAACTTTTTGTAAGCTTTTTCTTTGGGGGAGCTTTAAGGACTTTGAGTATACGGTTTGGGCAGAATATGGCTTCGGGATTATTTTCGTCTAATTGACACTGACGCGATTTTAGTAACTAGATCCGGCGAAATCGAATCGCCCTGATCGAAAACGAGTTAGCCCAGTTTGTCGGATAAAATCGTGTATCAACTATACGTGTATGCATATAACACCGAGCGTATCTTAATTTTTCGAGCACGCTCGATAATTGAGGCAGCCGATTGAATTACTCCCCAATTATGGGCTCATAAAGCAGCTTAAATAATGAATGCTTGCAGATACGTGACTGGCTGACGGCGAAAGAAGACATGATACGCCAACAGGTTGTCGTCGTCGGCGATGTCGACAACATCCTTCAGCTCATCGACAAGCAAAAGGTCAGTTTCGGTATTTTTCTTTCATAAGCTCTCGGCTTTTTTCAATCTTTTGTCCTGTACGACAATGGGATAGACAGAGTCACTCGGAACTGGGCTGAACAATTCAGCGGTGCACACATATACGAGGTCGTTTAGTTGCTCATCCTTGTTTTGATTGTTGCTGGGGCAGTGGCTGATTGGTACATTGAACAAATAATCAGAATGCGCAGGAAAGGGCGATGATGATAATTTTTTTTTCTTCGTATTTTATTCCTAGAATAATGGATAATTTTCAATAGAAAGTGAATGAATGCACAACCATCAGTAAAAAAACGTTTAATTTTCACATTATGATGTACTATACACTCAGCTGCAAATCAACGCAATTATCAACTTTCAAAAAACCTTCGCATCAGCCTTCGGTACATAGTACTGCGATTTCGTAATAATAAACATTATCCCGAAAACTCACCTGATATCAAAACTACCCCCGCCGATAATACGGCGACCTACCATCGTCACAGTCGGCCTACACTACCCCCATCGATTATCCTTACCGGATAACCTCCTCGTCAGGGGTAAATGACCGACCTTCAACCCCACGCCGTCTAAGTAGGCCTCAACAATTTTCCGCCGGAGATCATTGACCCCGCAGTCGCTTCGCGGCTCTATCGAAAGTCAATCAAAATTCAAATTATCAAGGTGAATTTATTGACAATTTTTCTTCTCGTTTTTCCACTCCCCATATATGACATGTATATCAGTGTGGGTATCAGTTGCCCGTATATCTTTGCGCCGTATTTGAAATTCAAAAAAGCCAAGGGTTCACCTGAAAGTGACATTAGAAATTCAAATTCCCGCGCGATTTCGAGATTAAAATGCGGGAACTCCGCCGACGAGAAAAGTAATAACCGCGGGTCTCCTCCACAAGGCTCGTGTGTTTCTCAACTTGAAAGGGAGTAGGAAATCGATACACGGTCGACAAAAAAAAGACAATAGATTAGCGCTAGAGAGAAAAAGTCGCGGCTAAATTGATATGCAAATATAGACACGTGTGTTGGAATTTGAGTTTGCTCTTTGTGCCTATGAGAGTATGTGCAAAGCGCGAGTAAAAAGAAGAGTGAAACAGGGGGGGGGGGAGGTACACACACATACACGTACGCGCGCGTGAGCCGGAATAAAGGAACTGGTGAATCGGAATTGAATGCGCGGAATCGTCGCTGCGTTTTAATTGGACATTACATGAAAGCGGGCAATAAAGCATTCGGGAATTTATGAATTTCGCATTGTCCGTGGCTTTGTGCTTCGACTTTTCAATTTTCTTATCGCACTAATTGTGTTCGCGCGAATATATAAATTTATACCCCACACGCGTACGTGTTGCTGTGTGCGGTAAATAACGCTCTCAAGGCATGACATTTTGTTCTCTAATCAGAGTCAATCGTATGCGTGATTAAAAGCACTTTGAATTTCTCTCGGTGTCAAAAGGCTTTTTACGTCGGTCTCAATAAAACACACAATATATATACGTACGAGTGAACGTTTTAATCAGCTCTCCTGCGTCGAGTTGTCAAGGTGAATAGAGATAATTGGTTTGGAGGCTTCGACGATTGAAACCGGTATGAACAGTATATACCTGCTGTTTGCATGCATATATCCAAGTAACAAGCTCGTATCTTCCGTGTATAAGCATAGGGGATCCACGTACGCTTGTTACACGGAGCTACCAGTGACGAGATTGAATTCATCGAACTGTGCTGTATATCGTATACGTTCTGATGTTATACTATTCCACGTTACATGACGCGCTGAAACGACACTAATGTACGCTCTGGACTAATAACGCGTCAATTTTCGTCAACTTATGCGCGTTATTACGACCCCATTTTAGAATCGAAATAGATTTCGAACTCGATAAACCGACGCTTCGGGTATGATGAACCTTTCGTTTATACATTAAAATTTGATCCGGAATCGACGTCGATAGAACAACTTACTTTTCTAAATGAGAATAAAGCAAACCATCGACGATCGAACTTCGGGGTCAAAAATCAGCCTGCGCCGACGCATCAGCTCATACAAAACAAAAGAATCGAGCCAACGCTCAAAGACCGATAGACAAGCGTTCGCGAGAGTCTAGCACACGCATACGAAACACATCAGGTCGACGTAATGGAGAGAAAGAAGGAAGGGTAGGTATTCCGGTATACACACACGCACACAGTGCGCAGGAAGCGTCGAATATGCGTGGAACGCGGCGGCGAACGAGCCCGGGACACGCGAACGAGGCATCCCTTCGTGAGTCGTCGGGTGACATTAATTACTTCCAATTTTTATTGTTGACAGCGGCGTACCAGAGAAAAATCCGGCGCTGTCGGCAGCTCTCGTGATCGGTTTTTGGGTTTGTCTGTTTTTTTTCTTTGTGGTGTGGAGTGAGGTTTTTTTTTTAGATTCTTAGGGAAAGTTGGGTTTTTTCCATTAAATGTATGAATTAGAATTGGAATCGTTTGTACGTAGTTTAAATGCCGAGATTGTATGGTAAAAAAGCATTACAACGAAAGTTTTTTTCCCCACAGCGCATAAATAATAAACAGAAGCCCAGAGGCGCAGCTCGACCAACCGATATTCTCGAACAAGCATAACCGCGAAAGCAAAGCCGCCGAAAACTTCATCGTTATCCGAGTCCGGTATCGCGAAACCCAAAACTCCTCTAACAGCTTCTCCCCATCTCTCTCTCTTTGCCTGTCTAACGGACAATGCCGGTAAAAACAGCTTTTCCCGTCCTTATCATCCCCAGCGCTCCTTCCATTTTCCGACTCATTAAAACGCCCCGAGAAGCTTCTGCTGATGCTCCCGCGCGCAATAATAATGAAATCAACGGCTTGGGGTATCTTTATACCTAGTCTGCTTGCTACACGCACACAGATCCGTACTTTAGAGGCCCCGTATATGCGGGATGGATGCAAAGTCCTCACAATCGACTGCGTCTCGAAATTAGTTGGCTGATGCTGCTGGCGGTGCCTCATCGCCTTTGAGAAGCACCGCCGACTCGATAAGCCTGTGTGCACGTGCCGCGTGATGATGGAGAAGCTCGTTTCTCTGTACGTGTATAGACACCTCTCTCGGTGGAGTTTCAGCTGAAATGCTTTCCCCGACTGTGTTTGGCCAGGGGCGCAGTCCTGATGATGCAAAGATGTTTGCAAAGAGTTTGCTGCGGGATTCGAGTTACTTATGCGGTGGACGAGTGAATGTTTCAGGGAGATGAGTGGGCTTTGGTAATTATTTCGAATGGACGCAGTGAGAAATTTGTTTTTGGCCATCTCCGTCACTTTTATAGTGTGCCTCTGTAGTTCACTCGAGCTGTTGAGTCGGTCCGTAATGGCTGGCCCGCTGGCATCACTCCAAAATTCCTTGCGATGCTGCGTTTTGACACAAAGACTCCACAGAGGTCGCGAAGTTTCAAGATCACTGATAAACCGGAATTGATTTTACGCGACTACGCTTTCTATCCCCTCCCCCACTCTCTTTCTGCTTGGAATTGCTTTACGATAGACTTTTTTTCTCTTGTGCTCGCTTTGTTTTCGTGTGGGTTCGCCCTTCGTTTGCCCATGTGTGTGACTGTTTTGCGTGTGTTCTGCATGTATGCATGAACAATCATTTTATTTCCCCTGCAAAACCTGCCAATACTGTTCTCTACTGTTTAACGATCGGATTTACTTGATTAGGTTTACAAATACCATTGGGATATAGCTAGCCTGAATACTAATTACGAGAGGTGGTCGTTGAACGTGAAAATAATTAATGGATATTGCCTTATAGCCGAGCTGTACAAGGTAAACGAGTTATCCAAATTAGATCTGAAAATGCGAATGGTTATTGGCATAACGAAGAAAGTGTAATAATTATATTATATGCGTTCATTTCATTGATGAGTTACAAAGAAAGTAAAGACACCAGTCATTATACGTGTATAAGCAATTATATACTTTAACCATATTGATAAATTTTATACAATTCATTCGTTGGTTATGAAAAAATGTTAAATTCTTCCTTCTTTTTTTCGTTCGCGATTTACGAAGTTTCTAAGACTTTTATTACTTTACTCTTGAAGGTTTATGGAGCATAAATATCCTGCTAGTCGTTAAAAGTTTTGCAATGTACGATAGGTCGAGGCATCAATTTTTTTTTCTCACCCCGAATTCATTGCCTACCTAGTATTTAAGAATCTGTACAAAAAATAATTGTTCTTCAGAAATAGCGTAAATACTTCGTTTTCGAACATGAATCCGAGCTTCGATTTTCCATTATGCAACTGTGGTCTCCGTGGACTCTTTAAATATTCGATTAATTCCACGAAGAACTTCAGACTGACGAATGGTTTTATAAGCGCCAGGAAAAATCGATTCTTTATTCTTTCTGCGGCTCCACATCGACGTGATAAAATCCTTCGATTCCTAAAGCAGGTCGCACGAGAAGAATACCGATCGGAAATCTTTTCATTTATAATTCATCATCGCCAGCTTGAAAAAAAGCTTTGAATACTTTTATTCACGCAGTGGGTGGATAAATTTCTTTCTAATATGCCTTGAACACCGATACAACTTTTACATTAAAATCGTTCCACGCTCAAAAATCATCAGCTTGTTCGACGTCGAAAACCAGTGGATTGCCCACTCGAAAATTCATGACACTGCATTACGCCCCATCTATTCAGCCACTCGGCAATAAAAGTTCCTCTCCTCGCAGAAGAAAAAGTAGAGAAAAAAAAGGTAAACGAGTCTCAACCGCAGACACACACACACACACACACAAAACTCTAAAGTCAACTCGATCCATCCTGAAAACCGCCAGTCTTCTCCCTTTTCGATCCTTCAGGTTTGGATAACCGAGTCAAAGACCCGAGAGCAGCAATTCGTCGCCGTTGGAATGCGAATCGATATTTCTCTTCCTTTCTCGTTTGTACCCATTCTCTCTCCCTCTCTCTCACCAACTCACTCACACACCTACACTGAATCTTAAAGGCTTTAAGCGACGAACGCCACACGAGAGAGCGAGATAGAAGGATACAGCGGAGCTGGCTATCGATTGCCCGCCTAACTTGCCGGTGAAAGAGCGAGCGAGCAAGCGTGAGAGAGAGAGAGAGCCGGGGAAAATGTCTACCTGGAACTGGCGATCGACCCAGCAAGAGAGAGAGAGAGGCAGACACAGCAGACGTAGGGGAGGGGGAGGCTAACACGCGGCGGGGGCAGCGGCTCTCTTCTGCATGCACCACGCGATGCCGCGGGAATCGCCGCCCGGCGTGCGTACGCAGCCCCGGCGTAATGCCGGCTCTGTGCCTTCCGAGGATGTTTTTCTCCTGTCCCTCGCTTGCTTGCTTGCTTCCTAGCTTTCTCTCTATCGGCCTTTTTGAGAGGGTGTATGAATGAATGGAGGGGATGATTTCGATGGCTTGTTTATGGAGGGATTTTTTGGGGTTGAAGAAGAGAGAGGGGGAAACAGAGAGAGAGAGAGAGAGTTATAGAGGTTTTGGTTTATGAGGATGTAGTTTGCCAAAGATAGGGTTGGATAGCGACGTTGGAATTTCGAGGGAATTTTTCGTCTTTATTAGGTTTTATAGTGAGAGAAGCGAGTGAGTGAGAATTTTCGAAGGGATTAGCATACCCATTTTGGTGATTCGTTATACGTTAGGTATTTAGTAATGGGCTCGAAGTATCCGGCTCACAAGGGTTTCATTACGGCCAGCGTAAATTGCAGTTCGCAGCTAATACGTTACAACGCATACACTGTAACTGAAATACCCCAGAGTACAGAAATTCCAACGTTGAACCAAGTGGCTTCATCCCTCACCGGCAAGTCCGAGAAAAATCTTATTACAGTTTGTTATATGATCGAATATAACGTGAGAAGTATTGGAAAAGAAAATTCCTTTCACGCCACATACATCTGGTCTCGCGGTCGCCATATTGCAGCCGCGCCACCAGGTGGCGCTCACTTAAACTCCATGAAGTAGAAAAAGTAGGATGTGGTGAGACCTGCATCATATTAGCTTCTCACCTTATTCACATTGTATCTCTTGTGCAATACTTTGATACGTAAATGATAACAAAATGATAATGAAATTGATAATAAATAAAAAATTGTATTGTTCTTTACGCGTCTAACCGAATAGAATAAAAGGATGTTTGTCATCAATTTCATACAATTCAACAATGGGCGTTTTAGTCCTCGCTGGAACAAGTCAATTTTCTCACCTAGTTGCATAATATATACAATTATTTCCGGCAATAGGGATGGCGCGAAAACTGTTATTTTTCTGAGCTGTCAAAAGCAAAAACAGGGTTTTTAAGGCCTACTAGAGTATTGTACCCTAATGAAGTTCCGCGGGTAAACGCTATATATAGCAGTAGTTATTCGCAAGTAAGTTTCGAAAAATGAGTTGTCGGTAAATTACTGCGTAACACGTATATAATTTCGCAGATTGTTGGCAATTCTACGCCTGGGATTTTTCGAGTATTTTCGGAAGTTGTTCTCAGCAATTATTGCTTCGCGTGCCACTGGAATGTTCGCTTGAAGCATTGCAATGCGGTACTCAAAAGCGTATATATATTCAGACTTTTGCATAAATCAAAACATCCTGCCTATGTTAGTCGATGAAACGATCTATACTATGCGTATAGATTAATCTAATACGCAATAATAACCACGGCACACGGCTTCTCAATTCTAATAATTTACCCAATCAATTTGGCGGTACAGAAATTCGATACACGATCGGCGGATATCGAGTATGCAATTGAACCGTTATCACGCGTATGGACGAGTAGAAAAACGGAATATTTATATGCTTGTGTGTATACGTGAGAGTAAAGCTTCGTTTTCACGATTTTAAATTGTATTTTCAGACGGTTCTGCGGGAACTGGAGCAGAAGAAACCGCAGCTGGACGAGCTCGTCCACACGGCGGAGAACTTGCGAGCCGACACCAACCGGCAGCAGTTACACGGCAAGGGTGAGTAACGCTATTGGTGGAAAGTCGTAGTAGTAGTAGTATGGAGTAGTTTTAGTCAGACGGACTTGTTTTGTCAGTGAAACGCGCCTATCTCTTGTGGGTTAACGAATCGCGTGAAAAGAGAGCTTAATAAAGCATTAAACATATACTGGCGTTATATAGCTTGATAGGATTCTACTCATAAATATTATTACATACTGGTTACAATTTCGTGATAAAAACCGTTACGCTGGTATTATTATGAGATCATTATAAAATGCTTCCCTTTGATCGACGCGTAAACGAAAACCTTTAATATATTCTCTACCAAGGTAGGAGCATAATTTCACATAAGCTTGAACCGCTTTAATACGATGATTCCACCAGCCACGAGTTGCAGAATAAACATTATTAAATCCACACAGAACTCGGTAAACCGTAAACAATGTAAACCATCCCTATAATGCAAAACCTTTATCGGCTTCAAATTACAACGCTTGCCCTGGAAAATTTTACAAATCGTCTTTTTCCCGAGTCAAACGCTTTTTTTCAAGCTCTCGAAACATCCCTCCCCTTTATTAAATCTCCGAATGGCACACGATCGAGGACGCTTTTAAAAATCCAAACGCGCCGAGTCGTCCAATTGTGCTGCCCCGGACGGAGCTCGTTTTGCGGTTTTGCCTGTTTACCCAACTACATTGTTTGAAAAGGCACAGAGCTCTGCTGTTCCGAATCAGTGTCTGTGTATACGTGTCGCTGAGCAGTTCGTTTGACGATTCGCTCGCGAAATTAGTTTGCTTCATTCGTAATGAGAATTGCGGATGTTGCTCGACGTATGAATTCAAAGAAGTGTCCGACGCATTCATGCATTCTCTCTTAGCCTCGTTATTATATTCGTATGCGCAGCTGCTTATAAAAACGCGAGCAACGTGTACGCGATTAAAAAGTTTCCTGTATATATAAATTGCTTTGAGTTCAACGTAATTTCCCGTAAAAATAAAGTTGCTACTTCGAGCGCAGAATTATGCAGGACATACAGGCCATACAAATTTAATCACGAACCGGCTCCTGTACCACCTGATGCACGATAATCCAAATTGCAACGAAAGTTCGCCGACCGTGAGCCTCGAATCCGATGATCTTCCTACTATACGCGCGTATAACGAACTCATAGCCTGAAATATATATGCTTCGTATAAAATTCAATATCGCGAAAAATGCCTTATCAACTCGCGGAGCCCGTCAGTTGGCGCTGGAAAAAAAGAGCCAACAAACGCGTGGTTGCATCGGCCCTCTCGTTTGCTCGAAAGCCCTGGCCTTTGTGCGGCGTTGATTCAGTTTCCGTGGCGCCGGGCTAACTGCGGCCCTAACCGGCCATTAGTTAACGCGCGCGGTCATCACCTCGGCCACCGGCCTGCTATGCTCTGCCTGAATTTTGGCTTGGATTTTGTGCGCGAGTAGAGGAAGAGTTCATTCTTTTTTAAATATATATTTTGCATTTTTACTGGGTTTTGGTGTTTTGCGGAAAACCGAATATCGAGGGAATAATTGCGATCGATGGATATGGTATATTCGAGATCTAACTTTATTCAAGGAGCATATGCATTAAATATTCAAGACGTATAAATAACAAGCAGACTCCGCGTATATGTATAAAAGCTTCGTACTCGTCAAATTCAATGGAAATGGAGAGTTCCCGTTAGTATATATTGATTGGACGTTTTTATTCCGCTTATTTTTAGCCCATCATATACGAATCCACGAACTTTTTCACTCTACATACCGTACAACCGATCTCTCCGACATTGTTTATTTTGTTATTGTTATCATTGTTTATCAAAAAAGAAAAACCTACAACACACAATTACGGAGAACATTAAAACTCCGTATATTTCCTCGGTAAAAAAACTCCGCGTATATAACTCACGAGCTTACACCCCCCGCTGAAAAGACATATAAACGCGGGTAGAGTATAGTCCGCATGATTTTCTTTGGCACAAACAGCTCTTGCCGAGTCGTTAGTAATACTTAGCGTCGACTATGTATATGCACACGTATACAGGTCGTCTCGTTGCAGTCTAGGAGACAGTGAAGCAGCAGTGCGTGTGTAGCGGTAGCTCAAGTGAGTTTCTGCTAATTAGACATGCTAATTACGCGTAATTTCGAGAGTGAGAGAGGAGCCGAGGAGATAGGAAACTTATTGTGTCCCTCAGCTTAGTTTATGGCGCCCGAACTAAACGGAAATTCGTCTTGAGTTTTTCTCTCTCCCTCTGCGCTGCAGCAGTCGAGTTTTCTTGATTGTGTTTGGCTTTAATTAGGGCCGGGAGAAATCTCGCGCGCGGTAATGTGTCGCTTATTCCACGAGAAATAAACATTCGTTAAGACGATGGGCTATACTATACTGCCGTGGAGAATCGAGTTCGCGAAACTTTATTTCCAAGTGCAGCTACTCTCGCAACTGAGAGAGAACATTGTGTAAGTGCGCAGTGCGGGGCAATTTTCCAGCTCTGAGTAATCTGAGTTATTAAAGTTGAAAATTAAAAGTTTCCGGGCGAAAAAACTTACGTGGCTCGACTGCTTTTTTTTAATTAAAAAAATTTGTCCTTTCGAATCAGTATTATAAACTATACGTTATACACATTGGGAGCTTTTCTTTTGCTATATACCCGAGCTAAATCTCGATAATCGATACTGTTTCAGCCTCTGCTCGGGTGTATGCATGTGCATACGTATACATACATATATAGACGGACGAAGTTCTCGTGTTTCTCGCGAGTAAATCATTGATCGACGAGGCGCAGTTGCTCAGGTGCAATAGACCGTCGCGTGAATAAATGATCGGTCCTAAAATCGTTGAATGCCCGACTAACTCGATAATTACGATTGATCGAATTCGATCCAAGCTCGCACGCGTGTACATCGCACTCACTGCCGTGATTGCATTACTCCGGGCTGTATATATACAACAGGCTTTTTTCGTATACGATCTGCTCTCTTGCTTCTCTTTGATATGCAGTCTGAATAATTGAAGCACGAAAAAGCTTCGCTTCTATAAGATTTTTTTTATTTTTTAACTTAATGACTGCTAAGTATCCAGTCTGCGTAATTTTCATGCGGCTGCTTACGGAATGTTCGCCGCCAAAAAAGGAAAATAGCAGCGACGGTGTGGAAAATGGCGGGAGGAAAAAAAAGCGGAGAATATTACTTTCTCGAAGTTGGCATTAAAGTTTCTCGGGCGCGTGCGGACGATTTTTCATCCCGCCTATCGAAACTTTGTCCTGCGGCTAATACTACTTTTTAAAAAATTCAAAGTGTATATAGCGAGTGACGGAGAGGAGGTGTAGAACGAGAGGAGCAAATTCGCGATTGGTTAACGAATTACGATGAATTTTACCACGTCAATCGTACACGGCAAAAAATAATCCTGCAACTGTTGTACACGTGTATAATCGATCGGCCGCTGATATTATACGCGAAAACGAGTCAGACTTTAAGCGGAAAAAGGGCTGTGTAAACCAGCTCAAAAGAGACGAGATGCTGGACGTCGTTTCTTTTTTACCCTCGAACCACAGCGTCCGGTCGCATTTATTCAGACGTGGCTTGCCTCTCGATTTTTTGCAATAAATAGAACTTCACTCTGTACAGGCTATAGTTTGCATCGGAGAAAAAGACTTTCAGGGGTTAGCTTCGTCTTGCAGGCGAATTTGTCTGCGGTTTCGATCAATTTACGAGGCTTTACTGTCGTACTACTCTAAAGATCGAAAAAGAAACTTTTCAAGCTATTTTTTCCATCGAATAACACGATATGAGCATATTCAATGCGCCTCGCTAAACTTCCACCTCCATTACCGTACACGAGACCCGCGTGGTCGTAAAAAAAATTCTTTTAACTCTTGGGACGGTCGTAAAAAGGAGCCTTCTCTTCGTCGATGCAGTTCTCTTTGACCACCGGCACACTGCAGAGGAGGAAACAAAGAAAGAAAAGCGTCGTCGCGAGTGAGCCTTTTCCAGCCTTCCGTCGCCCGGGAAGAAAAGTCAGGGAGTTTATATATACATATACACACAAACGCATTTCGCGTCTGGCCACTGAACAATACCAGCCCGTCGCGCTTTATGCAGTCCGCTTCTTTATCCTTCGTTTATTTTTTCTGCATTAGAGGATAAGAGAGATAAGACCGTTCTATATATATACACATAGTTTCATTTCTCTCTGCAGTTGTTTGTTTTTAGCGGATTTGAGGGGTTTGTCGAGGAGAGACGAGATTGTTTGGGGATTTGCAGAGAGAATAATGGACTTTTCTTTTTTCGTCGAGGATTTGTTTGGAAAAATCAAAATAACGAAGGAGACGCAAAGTTGCGCTTAATAGATTGTTTTTTCACGAATAAGCTGGAAAATCTGAAAATTGCCATCATACTTTGCGACTCGATTGGAGAGATTACGAATTTCTATGAGAATTTCTAAACGGTTCGATTTCGTTTTTTTTTGTGTGCAACGACCGGCTGAAATAAAACCTTTTACCCAGAGGATATTGCCTTTCTCGAGTACATATAGCCGTATATAGGCAACTGGAAAGTCATTTACCTGCCCTTTTTGCAACGTCATTCTTCCGAATCACAAAGTTTTCTTCTCCGTTCCATACACATACATGACACGGCTATCCGTTTGTTAGTTCAGTTATCCGACTAAATTTTGATTGTATATATAATATTTAATGAGATTTGATAAACAGGCCTCAATATACGTTGCAAAAAATCAAATTGAATCGCGTGTCACGTTTAAAAAATAACAATCGCTAACCAACAACATATCCCCAATCCCGCAGCATTACGACCGAAACCTCAAACTCGCTATCCATAAATCTCGAAAGCTCCAACTCTCTCCGCAAAACAAATCCTCCCGAGCGCAGTGCGCGGCAAGAAGATCGCTTTTTCCGCACCGCAAACGCCCCTATAGGAATCGATGCTCGAAGGCGCGAGCATTCAAAGTGCCTTAATTGGTCGGAGCGTTTCATTAAAACTTGGCCTGCAACTTTACTCACTCCACCCCACGCGAGATTATACTATATCTCAAAGAGTATGTGTCTGTGTGTATGTATGTGTCTGTGTGAGAGAGAGAGAAACGAAAAGGCCGGCCCCATAAATAAGGTAATTTATGCGGCGCATACCTGCGCGCGTCGGCGTTTTCTACGCGACAGTGATAAATCGCCGGTGCCTGGATTAACGCGCGCGCGCGAGAGAGAGAGAGAGAGAGTAGAGAACGACGCTGAAGATATCATCGCGGTAGGCACGCGCACAAGCCGATGAATGAAGGAAGTTATGGTATATGAAGTGGGGGGGGGGTGTATATAGCTCGTCGTGCTCCGAGCCGGCGGAGATTTTTCCGATTCTCCTGGGAGCTTTGCGCGGTTCTGTCTGAGGGATAATTGTTTGCTTGCGATTGATGTTTGGAGAATTGATTTTTGATACGGTGGGTGTTTAGCCGATCGGTTATATTTTATAAGCGAAGGAAAGATACATCGCGCGTTTCCGTTTTACGAATGGAAATATTCTCATTTCGCGAAATTCCGCCGACTTTGTAGACGGGAATTTAGCGCGTTAAACGCTCGGAAATGTGGCTCTGATCGACGTTATTACGCTGTCGAGCGTCGGCCGTTTGACCGCTAGGCGAGACGTCTGTTTCTCTCGCGCGCTGCGCAAAGCTTTTTCTCGATACTTTTTTCAGGCTGATATTTCTTTGTATAAAGAGGCTGTATTATTAGTTAATTTATATCTCTGTTTATTTATAAGAGAATGTCCGAAATTAATTCAATATTATTACATTTAATTTGAGATAGCTTGCCGGTCGTAATGTAAATAACGTTCCCCAAAACGTGTTTATTTTTGCGGGATTCGTTATAAACCGGCTTTAATTATTCGCTTTATAAATAAGCGTTAAATAATAACAAAAGTATCTACAGCGTACTAAATTAATAAAACCGACATTTTTATTAAAAAAAAGTCCTCTGTCGTTATTACCGAGCAACGGGCCTCGCGGTGTCACTCATGTTTAGCTCGCACTTTTAGGCAAAGCCGCGCACGTCCCAGTGCGTCTGGATTAAAAGTTATGACGAAAAGAGAGCTTGCACACATTCGGCCAGTGCAGAAGGTTAATGAGGAAGCTCAGAGTGCGCTTCGCGCACATCGCTATTATATACTGCGTTAGTCCGTACTAATGACTGCTAAAGTATACGTATAGCTATGTAGCTGTTCATCAGTCTAATTAAGCGATTTCGAATTTCTTCTATAATATATAATTACACTCAAACACAGTCTGATTAAAGAAAACGAAGACGTTTGTTTTAAAAATCAACTCCTCAGCTCGCCAATCAAGCAGCTAATCTAAACTCTGCTCTAGGAAAAAGCAAGTCCCAACACACAACGGGAAGTTCCAACTTGAAAAAGCAAAACAAGCAGTCGGCCAACTTCTGCATCTAACAAGCCTTCTCTCTCTTTCTCTCTCTTCTTGTGTACACAGTCAGACTGAATTGCCGCTGCCGAGAAATCCAATTCCCGAAGAGCAAGGGGTCGACCGCGAAAACTGTTCGTTATACCCTTTAACCATAGAACCAGCGCCTCTTTGATGCCGCTTGTATATATAAAGACGCGAGTAATTACGAGGCTGCGGTTGCTGCCAGCAAAGACGTCGGGACGTTACACCTCGGTTATAAAGATATCACACGCT
The DNA here is from genome assembly GCA_020010945.3 of Muscidifurax raptorellus. NCBI lineage: Eukaryota > Metazoa > Arthropoda > Insecta > Hymenoptera > Pteromalidae > Muscidifurax > Muscidifurax raptorellus. Next base: position 3,814,783 of record CM052079.1, on the reverse strand, counting down.
GGGTTATTGAAACGTATGGGGGGGAGAAAAGCCATTGTTGTTCTCGGCTGTGGCAATCCTATGTGGCAGTGGTGCGTGACGTTCATTGATTCATAGGAATTATGGGGTCGGTGGACTGGAGCATCGATGAGGATGATTGGGGATTGATGCGATGGATTTTGTGTTGATTCAGCCCTTTTTTCTGGTCGATCGATTTGTTTCAACCGGGGAATAACTCGAACAAATAAATAAAGGAATAGACTCGATTTTGGTCAGTAATTAAAGAAGAGACTGACACGACGTATAATCCCAAATCTTGTGTGTAATACATTCTCCATTTACTACAATCAAACACGCAGATATTATTTACTGACTTTACTCTGACTAACGGTTTTATCAGCCTCTGATATTGTTAACTTTGGCGCGTGACGTATATATACGCGTGTGCTCCACATTAAACATTACCAAGGTAATCAGGGTAATTGCAGCTCATACTCTCGTCCGCCGTAACAAATGATCTCCGAATGGGAGTAAACATTATAGCGAATTGCCGCAATTTACAATATACTTCACGCGTTTGAGATTACTGCGTTTATCGCGTTTCTCTCGCTGGAATTAAAAAATTATAAATAGACAGTCGCAGAGAGTTAATTTGTCTCCTTCCACGCGTGTACTAAATCATACGGGTATACAGTGCTGGCTCGATTTGTCGGCAGAACTTTATCATCAGCTGTGTTCTAAAACATCGTTTACTCCCCGTGAGAAGAGAGAGAGACTACATAGCCAGGCCGCCGCAGCGTTTGAAGCATTTGCTTCGGACGTTTAACAATGTTCGCTGATGGGGGGACAAAGTTGCGCAAATCTCGCGTCGCTCTGGCGCCAATGGTTTTCGGAATTTCCTCCACGTTTATATAGACCGCGCTGTCGGCACACGTGTGCGCACGGACACACAAAAACGAAGTTTTGACAGGGTCCATTTTCACGAACTCTCGATTTCTCCATCGATCGTAATAGTGCAACGAAAATTCATAGCCGAACAAGCGCAATATTGTAATTGTGTAATCCCCTTACACACACACTCAAGCGCGATATTCCTTCCAATTAACGCGAACGCAATCACTACCATTCAAAAAGCATCGTCCCGTCGTAAATTCAGGAGCAGCTAGCTTAATTAAAACCAAGTGGATCCTCACAAGCAGATCTTCGCAAGCGAAATTGGCGTAAAACCAGAAAAAGCCTGTGTCTACAGACATGAATCTCGAAGAAATAATAAAGCGACAAAACAGCAGAGAAAGAGAGAACTATACACCGCTGGTGGAAGGGATATAGTGACGAGGAGAAACAGAGACAGAAGCACACAGCAAAGCTCGAGCGGAGGGAGTAAAACCGAGTGGTGGGGAGGTCTCGCCGGCGCCACCGGCGTGGGCTAGTAGTACGTGCCAGTGTACGCGCGGCCGCTCCCTGTGCGCGCTCGCTCCGACGAACCTGCCACCACTGCTTCTCTCTTTCTCTCGCATTCGCTATTTTTATCAACATCTGTTCCATACCTTCCTCCTTACTGTGGCCGAAGACTCCAAGAGGAAGAAACAGCTGTTTCTCTTGTGTCTGTCAAAACTGATCGACGGCGGACAGTGAGAGAGAGAGAGAAGGTGAAGAGAGCTATGGGAGGACTATCGAGCGACGCCGTGTTGCCGCCACCGATAACGGCTTATTATTCCGTGTGCATTGCGACGCCGGTGTTGCGACGCCGGCAGATGCGTCCTGATCGTGATATTTAGAGCGTCGCTTAGTCCGCATACCCTACACTGTTCTTCCATATATTGACTATCGAGGCCTGACTGACGACGTGTCGATTCTAGTGATACTCGTAACTTCGAGAAAGCCACAAGTGAACAGAAATATCAAATGGGCATTTCGCCTTTTCGTACATATCACAGACCACACACTATGCGTGTTGACCCAAGAAGACTCAAGACTCTTATCATGTGAAGTTGGATCCAGATAGGTGTAAGTTTAGATTAGCCAAGAACTTCATATATCGCTCTCACACCCCCTCGACACGTAGTCGGATGAGATACTAGACGCAGACAGATACTTGGAGAAGGAGCGAACGATTTAACGAGTCGAGCGCCAGACACACGAAGCAGCAGTAGCGAATTAATTCTTCTGCCTCACGGAAAATAAGAGAGGAGACAATCCGCGGGCGTAAACGCGCACGTGGCAACGGCGCGTCGCGACGATTTTCAAGTGGTGGGAGAACTACTGCTGCGCTCGTTAAGGGAAGCTTGTGGAAAAACGCGAGAAAGCTTGGATTTATTTAGCGAAGAGATTTGTGCTGGTGCTGGGACTTGTTGCTTGTTGGAGTGAAAATATATACATACTTAGAAGCATTATATTTATGATAACTATAACGAAGAGCTTCGATTCATGGACCACGCTATATTTGTACGTCGATGTGACTTGTTGCGTTTTTCTCTTTGAATGCGCAATGAGCCTGATTGGATTTTGTAATAACCAATGCTTTATCAGGCTATCCAGCTGCTGTTTGACCACTGTATTAATCTCAAAGTATTCATTCAATTAGTTCCTATGACGAATTAGAATATAGCCGCGGTAGAAGAGGATACGTCGGGTTTACCAGCAGTACCGAAGAATTAAAATCGATCGGTAAAACTTTGCTTGTGTTCAGCTTGTTGATTAGTTTTTAATAACCAGTGCGGTTCAAGTTGTTTTTCGTGAACTAATTATTCTGCGACTAGTTTTAGTGTTTACACATTACTTTAGTGCTAAAGTGTTGATGTTTGAAAAAGTTCTATTTGCCTTGCTTTGTTGATGAACTCGCATTTTCCATATCAAGAGGGTGCTCACGTCGGAATTCAGGATCTCGTTTTTTATACATAATCCGCCATATTTACACGGCCAAGTAATTGTTGAAGATATTTTTTTATATCATTAGGCCAGTGGTCACTCCTCAGCAGAACAGAACTGCAGCGTCAGTGTAATTCCAAGGGTCGTTTAACCGAGGGAACTACTTTGTAATCCCGTTCGTGAGCTCCCCATCGATTGCGACTGCTTCCTGTCTTTACAACGTGTAAAGGAGCCACTTCACGCGAGAAAGAGAGAGAGAGAGAACGTATGTCAGTAAAACACAAGTTTAATAGGGAAAATTACTCTCTCTCGGGGCGAAGAAGTGCACTAAAACTATATTTTATAATCCAACATTGATCTTACCATTCTATTTGAAGTACCTGTGTGGCTGCTTTATACACTACGTACAAGAGACCAGCGCTTTTGAATTATTAAAAGTGCAGACTGCAAAGTGTGTCCCGTCTGCTATGTATGTATATCGCTTTTTAAGAGGTTTGCGTGTAAAAGCTTGCCTCTCGCCTGTTTGATGTCGATTTCATATATACTTTCATCTCTCCTAACGACCAGTTTTTAGAAGATACTTCAACGTATAATCCCTTCGTTGATAAAGAATTTTTACCATAAGCTTTGAAGCACCAAGCGATTTGTCATACCTGCGAAACCATTGTACGCCTGAAAGTAGGATATAAGGATCAACTCAGTATTACAGTATTTTATTCTTGAGACATATTCACACGCAAGGTTCGTATACACGTAAGACCCTGCAAACTAGAAGACTGTTTCTGTAAAATTACAAGAGAAACAGGAGCGAGACAAATCCGCGGGACAAACATCGACCAGGATACCTACACGAAAAAGAGAAAAAACAAGCTGTACAGCGGCCGCTGAAACAACATCGCTCGGCTGGACAAAAAATATCCAAGAGCAACAACGGAATTGTTTCTCTCGCTGGCCCTCAGGTAAAAATCAATATTTGCCGCGCGCGCGACCCTTTCGCAGCTGTCGCCTCCGCGGAAAAATAGCGAAATAGTCGGCCAGTATATACAAACGCAAGGCAAACATGTCCCGTCGTGGTTCGCTGCAGCATCTGGACAACGGTGGTAGTCCCTCGTTGGGACGTGAGACCAATGGTCATCACCACAATAATCATCATCAGGAGCGGACAGCTTCGATCATGCGTCCGGCTGAGGACATGAGAGGAAGTCCTCTGAATCAGCAGAGAGGTATACCTCTACCAGGGATGGTTGGACCACCCGGAGTTCGGTCTCTTCACGGTAGTCCAATGCACATGAATCCGATGCACGGGTTTGTGAATCCACTGGGACCCGGTGCTCTGGGACATCCCATGACCATGAGCATGCCACCGGGATCCGTTGCTTCGATCGGAGTCATGGCGGGCATGCCCATGCCTCCACACTCGCCCAACGCCAGACAAGGTAGGCTGTTATTGTTTGGTTAGTATAGATGCGTTGATTTACGATTTATACGGTTTGTGGCATGATTAGCATTGCCAGGAGAGTTGTGCTGTGGTCATATACATCAGCATCGCGAATAGCTTATCGTTTTGCCGGGGATGATCCATTTGAAATGCAAATTCGACTATCCAAATAAACATTGGCCTCTCTAGGCCTTTAATATTATTCATCGTTATTACCGCGGAGAGAGAGAGAAGCTCGCGTAGTCTAATCAAAATTGTTGATGCGATAGATTCGGGCATTTGGACCGTTAGTCGGAATGGATTTCCTCGTGAAGGGTACTGGACCCTCTTAAACTTTAAACGACCGGAATATGCTATAACCGAGCTTTCCTGCATCTCGCGAATACCCATTTGACTGCCGAGTTGGCTCCTTGTCTTAAAATAAAAGATATTTTGCATTCAGAGTGATATTACAGAACTTTTTTTAATAGCGAAATTGTTGGGATGTTTAGAGGACGATTTGCTGGAGGCAGATGTTTTATGAAAATACCTGGAGCTTTCATACTCCTATTTCCGTATCCATCTTGGTCTCAAATCCTCACGTTCATAGTGTGACCGCATGTTTTCTTGGCGGAGTGGAATCCCTTGAAATTTCTTACAGGATTTTCGAGAAAATGCTGGCTCTCAGAATGTTGACATTGAATAAATAATATAAAAGAGGCAGTTCGGAATGAAGTCAATTATGTTTTTCCGTTCGATAATTGTACTACAACGACATGGATATGATAATATAAGATAATATAAGATAATTTTCTTTCTATTTAAAATTTGAAATTTGAATAATTCAAATTATAGCAATATTTTTAATTTTATCTAAAAGTACAATATTGATCCGCGAATTGCGCTGAATATAAATTTTGCCATTTTCGATAGCGCACTTCAGAAATTGAATTGTTTTTCCATCAGCTCGAAAACTAGAGAACGAGTGAAAATTCTTCAAATTTTATTCTTCCATGCCCTGAAAGGGAAGGAGACAATGCGCTTTACGATTTTCAATTTCGGGAGTATATAGAAGCTAGTCTGGTACGCCCGAGTATTTTTTTCGAGGAACATCAAGACGAAACGGAATAGAGAGATTTTCCTTAGTGCTCCAAAGGAGTTTCAGACGCAGTTTCAAAGGAAACTTCAAGTTTTGACGCTGTACGGGAAAAGCGTAAAAGGAAAGCTAAAAGAGAGAGAGAGAGAAAGAGAGAGACGAGATGAAATAACCAGAAAAGACACGTATTTTACGCATGAGGATTAATATCCAAATCGAGTATACAAAGAAACTTTATTCAATAATAATTTTGCAATAAATTTAGATTTAAAAAACAATCCTGGATAATAAAATACGGTGAATTTCATATGAGCAACACGTATCACGCGAAAAGTGCACCTTAATAAATACCACTTGACAGAAAGTTTCAACCACAGTCCCTTGGGGAGGCCCAAAAAAATGTAACTTAAAAGCCGACAGCAAGAATGGGAGCATAGCATAAAAGCTTCTGGCACTCGAGGCCGAGGAAAAAACGAGGTAGAGATGGCATCCGTAAATAATAAGAGCGGAAACTCGCGCGAAATTTTCTGCCTCGCCATGGCCTTGCGTGCCTGCCTTATTAAACTTCCACGCATATTAATACTCGTATATTATACGCGGCTGTCCACGTCCTGTCATTTCGAAATTCCTTATGTTTCCTGGAACTGGGAATAGTCGCTGCGTCCCACTAATACTGCCCCATTGATTTCGACGGGCACATTATGATCAAACGCATCGAAGTTTAGCCAAATGTGCATTGGAGAGTATATATGGGCTTCTTGAATGGGGCATATGCAAGGCTAGTTTCGGTACTTGTACTTTGACGGCGGGATGTAATTGTAGTGAATAGAGGTGGTAAAGTTTCGGTTACATTCGGCTTCTGCGAAGATTGGATTTCGTAATGAGTATTGTACGGGTATATATATCTTTATGGTGACTATATAGACTAAATTAAACATGGTTGAGAATTGTTATGCGATACTATTCTGGAATACGTTGGAATTTAATTACGAAATATAAGGTTAGAAAGTAATTAAGCATATACTAAAGAAATTATTTTTACTTCTGTTCGATACAGCATAATCACTTTGTAAAAAATGTTAATTAGCCGGTATACGCATCGAACCGGTATAGCATGGAGAGTGAAATTCTTCGCTAATAACAGAATCGAACCACTTGATCAGCTGCGCTGCATTCCTGGGACTAACGAAACATAAGCCCGCGTGATTGAATAACGAGGCATCAAAACAGCTTGCAGCTAGTCCACTCATGTTTCAGGTCTTTAGTGCGACACCAGAATACCATCCGCGGCATCAGCTTATTACTATCGATTAGCGAGAAAAGGGTCCAACCAAAGAGCCCTAAAAGATAGGCATCTCTCTAGCTTTATGCGAAGCTTGGAGGAAAGACGCGCCTGATTACGGGGTAATGAGGTTATCCACTTGGCTCCCACCCCTCGTGAATTTGCTTCTCTCTCCCTTTCTCTCTCCCACAGAACTCAATTTCCGGGACAATGGCCGGTGCGCGTTGCACTAGAAAGTCGCGAGGATTATTGGAATTGCTAAAAGGAGCGAAGAGAGGGGGGGGGGGGGGTGACGGGGTTCGGTTAATGCGATTAGAATGCAGGCAAGGTGCAACAGTGTGTTCGGGGTTATGTAAGTATCACCTTCCTCGCTGGTGAGAAGCTCGTAGTGTTTGTTTGGATTTACGGAAGGGTGGGAGGTGAGGCTCAATTACACCGACGACACGTGATCTTAAGTGATTGGAGGAGGAAGAACGTGGGACGTTCAGTTTAATATTCAGGAGATTCTTGGATTTCGCGCTGGAACTTTAGGAGAAGATTGTATTTTGAAGGGTTTGATGCGATTGCTTTAAAATGAAAAGTTTTAATCAAGGAAATGTTGAATTTTGATGGATATTGCTTTTGGCATTTTGATTACGAAGAAGAATGCACACTTATAGATCAAGCTTAAAGATGCATCGAGCGGATGCTAAGAACAAAATACGTGATTCGCTTTTTCCTAATGCATGCCTCATTTCCTCCACAAATAAAATCGTCGATAACGACTCAATGGAAAAATTCCTTACACATATTCTTGCTTCCACAAACATGCCCATATTGTGGCGTTTACCGCCCACAACCTACGTGCAGCATCGCGTAGCACCTGGTGTTCCATAAAATTTTCACCGTCACACAACAAATCTACCGCACACACTGTACCTTTTGCACAAATCAAACATAACCGGCAATATCCGCCAAGCCAGTAGATCAGCCCAGAAACTTTTGTTGGCTTGAACAAACACTGGCGCGTGCAGTTGTTGCATCTCTGGCGCTCTGGCTGCGAGAAAAATGCCCATGAATATTTCATATCTTCATTTCGCGTACACACTGCACAGGAGACAAAGAGCTTTCCCCCCATTTCTTCGATATATAGCTATGCATGAGGCTCAAGGGCGGAGAACGTAATGGGCGAAAAATAGGCTATTGTTTTAAGCCACGAAACTCAGGCTTGAGTAGCCCGGAGAAATAGAGAGAGGGAGAGAGAGAGAGAGAGAGAAAGAAAAAGACCGACTCTTTTTCACTCTCTCTCCCTCTCTTTCATTCTTGCTTGGCTTTCCAGCCACCGGCTTCAATTTCTGCCCCCGACGCCTTACCCCGTTTTCTCGCGCCCATTGTTTCGGAGCGTTACACACTCTTCTCGCGGAGCATTGCTGCTGCTGCTGCTGTTCTGCATTCTCTCTGACGACTGAGAGCGAGAGAGAGGGAGAGAGAGCGAAGGGCTCGATTGTTCGCGGATTATACGAGTACAATTATACCAAAGGGGTAAGCGCGCGACTGGCGACGACGTGTCTTCTTGCCGAGGAAGGGGCTTGCTGCCGAGGCTTTTGCAGAATGGCTTTGTTTAGGATATGAGGCTGATAATTGGGAAGATCGTTTTTTTTCTTCGCCTTATTTACCCTTTGGAATGTATATTATTACTTTAGGGTTATTTTGTATATCAACATGAAGGTTGGGATATGCAATTAAGCATCGATGCCGCATAAACAACTAATATTAGTAACACGTAGAATTCATATAGCTAATAAATAACTTTGATAATCATAAGCGAAGCGGCTTGTATTAATTTTCAATTTAATCAGGTAATTTTACCTCTGCTACATATTATCTCAATATGTTTTCCGCGCAAAAGGTCAAAGCCCGCATGTGTCATCGCAACGGTAACCCACAAATAGAACGACAAGAAACCAAATCGTTATCGAAAAATCATCGCGAGGAAAAGTTGTAATACGAAAATAGCTGGGGACCGAAATCGAAAAAATTCATGAACCACGACCCAGATACATCGATCGTCCATCAATATTCATCAAACCGGGCACTGGCTCAATGTCCCTTGGTCCGCAAATGACGCGAAACGACGTTAGCCTCTCTTTTTTGTACTACGTGTATCTCTCTATTCAGCGGAGAATCGCGCGAAAATGCAAGGCTGCAGCAGAGGCTCGATTTCCGGCTGCAGCAGCCGAATCCATCCATTTCCCTCGCGGCCGTGTCACAGAACCTCGTGATTAATGGCCCGATACATTAACGTTACACCGGAATTTCACGGGCGTGCGCGCCGGCTGACGCTCTTTTTTTTCTTCTTCGATTTTTCGACTCGTGTGCGGGTCTCTCGATATAGCAGTCGAGGGTTTGAATATTTTCTGAAATTTGCGAGCTATATTTATAGCTGAAAATAGAGTTTGATTTTTTTTTTAAATCTTGTAGCGCTTTGCAGAGATATAGTTGGGAACCATCTGTAGAGGGAATAATTGAACGGACTGAGATACAAGCCCATGGGAAAAAGCAGTAAAAATCCAACCTGAACGTTTGGCATCGAGTTCCTAAAAGTTTTTTACGTCGTACATTTTTCTTCGAAAGCTACCCGGCTATATCGCCCTGGAGCCAGGCAATACTTTATCTTAATAGATTCCTTTTAAAGTCGAATGGGAATGCAAATGTTCGGGATGGTAATGTAAGCTTTTTTAGATAAACAAGCCTGAGTGACGTGAAAGAGAATCTTAGAGGGAAGATTGTGGCGAGTCAGCAGTAATGAGCTGTCGGATCAGTGTGTGCAATTGTATTTTTTCCACCGATTTGAGTTTCCTCGTTTTCATGGCGATTAAGTTTATTATATTGAGCTGTCATACAGCTTTATGAGAAAATTGCCTGAAAATATAAAATGCATCTGCACCATGTAAACATGAAAACTGTTTTTATTCTAACAAAAGTTTTTAATTACGCTTGCAGCAATCAAATGTTTTCCTATTATACTCTTCGTAGTTTTTTTTTAATAAAAAGTCGAAACTACATATTGTTGGGGTAACAAACGTGTTATCATTCAAATAGGCCGTATGCCATTGTGTGCGCACAGATCAATACCTTTTTTCCAATTCCACCTGAAGATGCGTTTTTTTTTCATCCGAGCTGTTTTCCGCCAGATGTGCACCGTATACGCGCTCGTATTGCATTCTTTTTTTAATCCGCGTAAACTGAAAAAATTCTATATACGTGCTGGATCAAAAAATAGATTCATTGCGCAAATAAAAACAATAAAATATTATTCATTATATTAAGATGCATGACTAGTTTATAATATATCTCGTAATAATAAAGTATTTAATTTTTGGTTTTGAGTATCTTGAACGACGTTATTATTAATATTATCGTTGACTCGCCTGTCTCTACTGATTCACTCAGATGATCATTGATCATCTGTTCGATTTGTATTCACTCTCCAAAAAACATTTCATTTCCAAAGCTCAAAAAACCCACTTTTCCATAAATACAATAGCGTACTAAAATAATGTTATTTAATTAACGTAAAAACATCTCAATGTTAAATCTAACCATTTATTTAATTCTCTGTTGTGACAGTGACGAAGCTCCGCGAGCACTGGAACGAGACAAACTCGAAGGTGATGCAGCGGAAGACCGAGCTGGACGCTATGCTCGGGGACAGCCAACGCTTCGAGGCTAAGCGCAGCGAGGTTGAGGTTTGGATCTCACGAATGGAGACCCGACTCGAACGGATGCGCGCAGTCGGTCACACCGCCGATGTCCTCGAGGCTCAGCTTCGCGAGCAGAAGGTACGTGGTTTTAGCCTATTGTCGGGATGAATGGGCTGGTACGACGGTTCTAATGGCTATGCCGGGAAGTGGAAGGGTCGTAGGAGAGATGATGGAGATTCGATATCATCTGCCGGAGGGGGGGAAGGGTGATAGCTTTTATTGAGGACGAGATGCACTTGAGGGTTTTGGGTATTTATTGGGCGAGGGAGGATGATGGATCCTTTAGATTGCGACGGTGGTGAGAGGTGCGGATATTTGATGGATTATCGTGTTTTGACGTATATGCAAGAGCAGAGGTTTTCGAATCAATTCATGTCGGGGTTTCGAAATCGGCTTGCGCAGTCAACCAAAATAATGTTATTTGTTCTCTTGTTCGTCATTGTTTGAGATTGTCAGAATATTTAAACGTCATTTTGCGTTCTGTATACCATAGCAAGAGGAAATCGAATTAGGCACAGTATAGAGAATCAAAAAATATCTTCTGCTTGTACGAGCTTTCATTTCGTCGATCGATCGTCCCCCCCCAATTAGCCAGCATCGTATAAGCTTAGTAAACGCGAATGAAACGATTAAAAGCCATTTTAAAGAGCGATCGTTCAGCGGTTACAATTTTAATGAAAGCAATCATGTAAAGTCTTGCCGTGTGGCCAACTTCGCGGACGAGTGTAATACAGCCGATTATTTACTACCGAACGAGATCATTCAGCAGGAGTAGATACAATTACATTATCAGCTACCGCGTGCATCTCCATTAATCGATATCTTTTTGCCCAACGAATAGCTGGCGCAGAAAAGAAAAGCAAGTATATTCCGTTCAATTTACAATTTTCTTTTACGCTTACCGTCCCTATGAAGTTCACTGGACGGGATTCGATCCTAGCGCCCTCTACACACACGGTATACTCCCACTAAGCCGTGCTTCTCGGAAAAAGTTTCCTTTTCGGATGTTTCTTTCGCTACTGCCTTTCTTTACCGGCGATGACCTTTTGCACACGAGAGAACCCTTTTCTTTTATCGACTCGTCTCTGTATATATGGAGAGAGAAAAAGGGGGGAGGGCTTTGCGCTTTCAAGCTCGAAATAGACGTGAGTCGACTGCGAATCAAATCTGGACGTATGTGAACCCGAAAGGGTTCACATACGTTAATACCTGGTCTGCAGTATGCTGGTCAATTAGTCAGTCGAGAGGAGAATATACACCTCGTATTTAATTATACAAATGCCTGCACACGTATCTTCACCGAAATAGCAATTCACGCCTAAGAACGAATATAACTTAGGCATACCAAATACTATATCCATTTTATCAATTTTCAAACTATGGCGCGCTCTATCTTGAAATTGAAACTCCGGCAAAGTCCAGACGGTAATATCATCGCCGCTCGACAATTAGCCGTTCAAATCCTGTGCATCCTCGGTCGCTCCTTGGCAACTTTATAATCGATTCGCGCCGTGGCAATAAAGCACAGCTCTCACCCCCTTTTCCATCGCTCGACTATAGCATACCGTAAACCCCCGGCGCGTGTTTCTCGCGAACGACGATGGGATCATGCGTTTGACGTTGCAGCGATGTGAGATTGACGTTGCTTTGGTGTGCATATTCGTGACCCGATTCTGATGATGATGATGATGATGATGTTCTTTCACAGTCTTTCCACGCCGAGCTACACCAGTACAAACATCAGATCGAGCTGTTCAATTCGTTGACGCAGAAGTTGATCGCGGTCTACCAGCAGGATGACACGACGCGCGTCAAGAAGCTCACCGAGACAATCAACCAACGCTATAACAACCTCAATACGAGGTAAGTCGACTCTCTGCTGTCTATTCTGTTGTCTCTCTCTATTCTATTACGTTGTTGTCGCAAGAGGCTTGGGTTAGGGAGGACGATCCTTGGGGAATGGTAATCGGGTTCTGGGGTGAAGCGGACGGAAAAGATGCTGCACAATGGTTACTGTTTGTTTTATGTGTCTGATGGCTGATGGTTCTGTTTCAAAGGTGATATGCTACTGAAAAAAGATGTTACTTAAAATAACACGATTTGATATAATCGTGCTTCTATAAGACAGCGTGAAATTTTCTAATAAGAAATCTAACTTTGAGTAAAATGAACATCAGACAATAGAAATAGCTCATAGTAAATACACCATTAGGTTACAATAGAGTTTTGGCTGTAATTAATTTTTCAATAACGAACTTAAAATTAGTTTCTATTCACAATGGTAAGCCGATCAATAACGTAAACTCCCGAAATCTTACCAAAAAACAAAAGAACCAAATGAAAAATAACTAAACAAAAATCTGCCATCCATCACAGCATCATCAATCGTGGTAAGCTGCTGCACTCTGCGATGAACTCGCTGCACAACTTCGATCGTTCGCTGGACAAGTTCCTCGCTTGGCTGAGCGAGGCAGAATCGTCGACGGAGACACTGGAAACCGAAGCTGATCGACTCTCAGGACGTAGGGATCAACAACAGGCGCTCGCACGCTCCCAGCTACAGCTTAAGGTAAGTCCGACTTGTCCGCTATCTCTACTCTGGCATTGAATAATTTAGTGGCTCACTCGATCTTTTATCGGGCTTATTTGTCGCCTGACGCTAACGCGTCTTTACTACTTCGAATCGAGTAATATGTACGATGTTCTTTTTAACCATATTTCATGATGTTATATATCAAAAACTGGGTTAACAATTATATTAAAGAGTGGATGCAGACCGGAAATAATACGCAGCGCGCATAGCTTTCGTTAATTAAAATTCTAATTAAATATTTTTCGAGCATTATTAAATTCTCGACGCATCAAAAGCTTCTCGCTAATTGTAAGTAAAGCAGCTTTACCGCCTATGCAGCATTCGAAATTAACAACGAAAAGCGTGCTGGGAAAATTCAGAAATAGCTGCTGCATCATCCCTATATATCTCGAGAATCTATAAATCCCGTCGCTGGAAAACCCATAGTCCGGGCAAAATCTATCGCATAATCGTTTCCCCTAACAATTTCTCCCCCACCGCTTCTCTTCCTTTTGCGGTCGGCCCTCGCGTTTCGCATCGATCGGTAAATATCATAAAAATGGCCCAGATAGCGCTGGGGCAGCATTGCGTCGTGGCGAAAGAGAGTAGAGAGAAAAAAAGCAGAGGAAAATGCATCCGCATTGTCGCCGAGCGAAGTACCTGGTGCTCTCTTTCCCTCTCTCTCTCTCTCTCACTCCGATCGATTTTGCGTATACTTTTAAGAGCTGCGCGCCGGCTGCATTAATGGGAGAGTGTGGACTTGTTTATTTTTGAATTTCCCGCGTCGAGTGGTTTGGCCGAAAAAAAATACAAGAAAAAGCGAGAGAGATGAGTTTAATGGTTTGATGGCGAGCGCTTGAAACGCTGCATATATGGCGATAACTTTTAATTATATAGGACTGTAATCAAATTTGAATTTCGGATTATAATTTATTTTCTCCTGTTCATTGTCAGTGATACTGGGATATAACTAGATTCTTCGCGACAGTTACTTCGGTCGGTACGTGTTTCACTCGCTTAAGATGCATAAATGCTAATGGCTTCGGAACAAATAAGTTTGCGCGAAACTAATGCGAAAAGTTTCACGGATTCAGCCGAGCGGAGGGCGAAGTGTAACATCAAACCGAGAGCCGGACGATAACGGAGTTCACCCTTTTATTCTCGAAATAAAAACAGTGATTTGTTTTTGGCCTCCCTTCGGATTTGCATGGAAAAACTTTTTTCGAGCAGACCTTTTCAATGCGCATTCAATCAAAGAGAAACTATATGAAAATAGATATATAGATATAGGATTCACGGTATCACAAATACGTTTTCCATTTGTTTATCCTGAATATGATGTCGTTCGAATGAAAATCGACGAGGCTATCTATAGATTGTCCCAGCAATATTATAACGTAAATAGTCGGACGATTCTCTAAACATTGAGGCTGTGGCACTCTACATAGTAAATCTCGTTATTATAATTAATTCGCAAAGGGCCTGTCCCCATTAAATAAACGAGCAATCACTTCTTTGTATACACTGACTATAAACGAGCTGTAAATGCAATTTCGTCGTGCTCCAATTTCCTCCGTGAAAAATCTGTATTCACTTTTTATAAAATAAAAAAAAATCGTTAATCACGAATTCACGCTCTTCACCGAATAATAAAACGTACCAACTCTTTCCCCTCTTCCTGTAACGATGCGTTCAAGCTGAAATCGTTAAAGACGAGCAAGAGTACACTCGTCGATCCCATTCCATCCACGAACAACAGCAGTACGACTAGAACAAAAATCGACCTCGAATTCCTTCTTGTCCCATGATTGCCGCCATCTGTCCTCTCCTCCTTCAAAGGACACGTAATCGCGTCGTTGCGTAAGTACGTGCAATAACGCGTATCCCCTTCGGAATATCGACTCGATAATGCAGAGGGAAAGATATAGGAAGAGGAATGAAATTTCATTAGGTTTACTCCCGTCGACGGACCGGGGGAATGTCATGAAATTCAGATTAGCCGATCGCTATGCCCTTTCCTCGTTCTTTTGCCGAGTTTTATATATACTGCGAAAAAAAGGACGAAAATGTGATCTACAGCATGTGCGTATGATTATGAGGCGTAGTGGCTGTTGTTTTGCCAGGAACGATTAGTCGCGACTGATCGGTTAAGGGGTGAGGGGATTAGAGGTAGCTCGTAATGATGGGATTTGTCCGAGACGATTTAGTAGTCGCGGCGGGGGATCATTATTGGATATCAGTGAGATGAGGCTTTTGAATAGTTCGGTATTAATCGTCGACGTCCTTTTAATGGCCTGTTTTCAAATCTTTTTTACTGCTAACGATCAGATGCGCTTCGTTATATATATATATAAATATACGAGAGCGAACATTCTGCTGCTCGGGTACTTTCGCGGGGGAGATAGAGCCCTCGAATGTTATCGAGCCGATATCGATTTCGTAATGTCGGATAGAGCTAATGGTACCTACTATACGTCGGTTGTAATTTCTTTTTCAAGAGGCTAATAGCCAAACACACTGCACCGACTTTCTACAAACTTGTCTCCATACTTAACTGCTTAAAAGAGCCGCTAGAAATGAAAATAAAGTCTCGCAATGCATACAACATTACGCGCGCATCCAATCTCCCGTCGCTTCTTCAATCTTCCAGTATATCACCTCGCTTTCCCCCAAGACGCTCAGTCACACGTATACCCACTCCCGCGATTGACGGAGGCGCGATCTTTCGCGCATAAACACAAGCTCCTTGCAATGGATCATCGCGTTCGCGAGAGTAGAGAGAGACGCCGGCCGGGTGTATGTATGTATATATATACCAATGTACGCGAGAGCGTCGAGTGCATGCGTCGCGTATCGATCGGAGGCACCGCCGCCACCCCAAGAAGAAAACGAGAGCCACCACTGGCTGCTGCATCGGTTTTCTTTTTCTTCTTTCCGAGAGAGTGTCGTGTGTGGGTTTGCTGCTTTGATGGTCAGGATTAGCGCGTCTTGTTTATAATTAGCTTCGAAGGGTTGGCTGTTGAGGCTGGTTGATTTCGAGGGGTTTAGGCTTGCTTTTGACTGTGTGATTCGATGAAAGAGAGAGAGAGAGAGAGAGAGAGAGATGCTTTTGATGATGGGATTTTATTTGTTGATTACTGCGTAGGAGTCGTTTTCGCGTGAGGAGGTATCTTTTAAAGTAGATTCTAGTTGCTCGATTTTAATTAAGTCAAATGTAGTCGTTTATCTTGGAAATTCTCCCACTGGTCTGGAAGTTTACATTGAATATGATTTCCAAGGGACTGGTTGTATGGTTTCGAGAAGTCTTATGAATATGCATAAGTGTACATCTGTTGGTAGATGTTGCAGTTTTCGAGACTAAAATTTGCGCGTTATCATATTCAGCGAATATATATAAATTATAATTCAGCATACGCATAATTTAGTACAATAATTAACGTTTGAGTTTTTAAACGACTTTTCACGACATACGACCTCCACTCGAACGATTCAATCTGAAAATCGAGTTAATCTCGTTCAAAGTAATGGCAGATCGTGACCCTCAAAAGCTTCAGTAAAAAAAATGGTAAGAAAAACCCTTTCGCCAAATCCCCATCGAGCGATAGTAGAGAAACGGCTTGAAAAGAAGCTTCCTCCTGCATCCTCGTACAAAATCTCGTTATCCCCGGCGGGGGCGTCGATCCTAAGACGCGTGTTTTTCTCCAGCTCTTCGCGCCCGGACCCGTCGCGATCGAAGCGCGACGCGCATGCGCTCTGAGAGCTAAACAGGTGGCGCCACTTGTCGGAACGGTATAACGAGGGCTCTTACCGGCGGGGAAAAGTAGACGTGTGTTGCCCGGAGTTGGTCCGAGGGTTGGTGGTATCGGGTGTCGGTAGGGTAGAATCTGTGGATGGTAATGTGGCGAACTATGGCAAAGATGCTGCGAGGTTATCGTGAGCGAGGGTTGCAGGAATCTGACTGATGGTCGAGGAATATTGCAGGGGGTCGTTTTAGGGGCTGTTGAGATGTGTTACTCTATATCTTGGTAATAGCAGGCGACTTCTTTTGTGAGATGATGGTATATTGCCACGTTTGGTAATTCAAGAGATACGATAGTGGCTAAAGTAGATTTGGTCTGCGGTTGTCGAATAGTCGTTGAAACGCAAGTACTTTTATTACTGGACTATGTCTTGAGACATCTGGCGTGTTCGTAAAACTAACACTAAACACGCGTTCGAAAACCTACTAAAACGTTCGATACACACGTAAAAACAATCCCGCGCACGAATTTCCTTCAAAAAACAAACTTCACCGACAAAAAGAAAAAAAAAACATAAGCTCGCGCGAAAGTCGGAAAATATCAAAGCCGGGAAAATTGAAAGCGGCCGCGGGAAGAAAGTACACAGACACGGCTGGAAATAACGTCACGGCTTCATAAATATTTATTGCGTCTCGCTCGCTACCGCAGCTTCTCTACGCAAACTCTCGAGCCTCGTACCGGCTGTATCGGATTGTCGGAAATGCGGCACGCGAATCCAATAGTTTGCAGGTTTCGCGAAAGGAGGTGGAGGCTCTAAGCGAAGAAGAAGAAGAAGGAAGACGATTGACGAGGAAACGAACGAGAAAAAGAGAAGAAGCTGGGAGGTGGTTGGGATTGAACGGTACTTGTTTGTTGCCAATGGGAGGGGGAGATCTCGATTGAATCGGTGTTTGTTTTGAGGGGAGAGGTGAGGCTATAGGTAGCGATGGATGATATAGAAAGAGATGGGATGGGATGGCTGAATTTGGATTTGAAATTTTGTTGTCTGGGCCATTGAGGTATCGATGTTTGATGTCGTTTGATTTGTGGGAATAGATAGAGAAAGGAAGGCTGTTATTAGATAGTGTTCCGGTGTTTTTTGAATAATATAGACAATCATATCGATGGGGGTATATTTTCTAAAATTATTGCTGTTCTCGCACGATGAGTTGGTAGACTCGATTTAATTATATTCTGAATGTCACTAGAATTAATATTCATTCGCCTATAAATGAATAGTATCTACAATTACAGTAGCTAGAATTTAACCGCGAAAAATCCTACTAAAGGCTGTTTTAAAAACTCCATAAAAGAATCTAACAATACTTTGAAAAACATTAAACTTGAGCTGTTCAATAATGAACCAATCTCCTCTATAAGTCTCCATCTCTATGCAAATACACAGTTAAAAAAATGAAAAATCGAAATCATTCCAACATCTGTATCTTCAATTAAACTATAATCGAACGTCATTTTTTTCTAATCCAATACCAAAACTAATAACAATAAAATAATTCCTCCAACGGCATCGAATAAATAAATTCCTCCACACTCGCGCTTGCAAGCAAATCCAATTCCCCACCCCCAACCATCAAAATCATCCTTCTACGAAAAGTCCCTACACAGCAGCAGCAGCAGACGTAGCCGATGAAAAGCGCATAAGCTGCGTCTCCCGCAGCGGTACAGAAAAAAAAGAAGCAAGAATCTCGCAAAGGGAAGAAAAGCTCTCGTGCAGCAGCAGCAGCAGCTTCCGAAGATAACGTTAAGAACAGATGTCGCACTGGCGGCTGACGCTTCGTGTGCTACTCGGCAACTTTACAATATATCCGTCGCGATACGCCCGCGGCGGCTTGGCGTCGCTCCAGTGTATATGTTTCGCTTTCGGTAAACCGAAAGTTTCGCCAACTTCCGGGAGGATATTACCCTCTATACACGCATGTGCGGTGCTGAGTGCGAGCATTACAATGCAAATTATCGCGTATAAATTCGAGGACGGAGATGCTCTCTCTCCCTCTCTCTCTGACGCACTTTCGGGGGTGTTGAATTTCCGGTAATCGATGTCACGTAGGAGAGAGAGAGAGAGGATTCTGGAGAGGAATAATTCATTGAGCGCGAGGAGATGAAGGCGGAGATGGGAGTGTGCGTTGAGAACTGCTGATTGCTCGGGACTTGTTTTGTTTCGCGTTCAGGCACTTTCATGAGCTACAGCTTCCATTTTTTCTGCTGCTCGTCGACGAGTATAGACAAACAAGCATAAACGAGTTATTCCTATATGCATAATTTTTTAATTAAAAAGCGTATCATGCTAATTACAACCATGAATTAATTAATTACTTCATCTCGACAAGGCCAAGAAGTTATAGCCACCTCTCAAGTGACTTATCAAGATCCTCAACTCGATTATCCTACTTCCCGCAAACAATTATACACCGTCTCTCAGGCGTCGTCCCGCATAAGACACGGCGGCAACGCGATACGCGCGCAAAGTTGAGCAGTCGTCGTCCGCGACAAAGCTTCTCCTTGACGGGCGCGAATTTTTCTCAAAGGCCACCCGCAGACGTCGTCCGGTATCAGTTTTACGCGCGTCCCCGGCAGAGGAGCAGCTATTTCCAGCTTTGTCGTCTCGAAAAGGTATAGAGCAGATAAAGGCAGGGAAATTTCGTAGAATAGACCCGCACGTGTCCTCGATCGATCATTGCTATGAGTAGGTGTGTGTGCGCGCGCGATTGAGCGCCGCCTTCTTCGTTGGTGATGCTTTTTTTTATTGTTTTTCGCGCGTGTTTGGATTTATGGGGCGTCGTAAATCAGGGTCGCGGTGAAATTATCTTTTATCGGCGCGGCGGGAATCGAGGGTGCCGAGAGAGAGAGAGAGAGAGAGAGAGAGAGAGAGAGAGAGAGAGAGAGAGAGAGAGAGAGAGAGAGAGAGAGAGAGAGAGAGAGAACGCGGTTATGATTGTGTTTGGGAGGTGGAGAGATGTGATTTTATAGCTTTGCATTGTGTTTCTTTTAAAGAAATGTCGATACCCACTTTCGTTCAGTTTTTTCGTATTGGATTCGTGAATTCATAATTATAAGAAATGCGTGCTTTAAAAAAAAAATTCATAATTCTTGTATAAGTTTCGAAGACGAATGATAAAAAGCTTGTGTCGATGCAAATAATTGCATCAATATTTTATATATAGAGGTCGTGAATTTCCGGGAAATCGTTCAGTGCATTATCTGGGGTATCCGAATACTTTAGTTAATAGAATCATGCATGCCAAAACTTGGCGCCTCATAGCAGCGTATAATAAGCTATGCGAACAATTTGCGTGTATTAAGCGCTGCGACTGTCTAACTCTATGTCGCGTCTATCTTAATTAAGTCAAAAATTCGATCTCGACTCGATGTAAAAGTACATGTGCGTGTATGTATCACAATCAATACGAGAGAATCAAAAAACTTTCATCGCGAAAATAAATAAATGCATGCTAGCTCGATATATTTTAATCCAGACACACATACGCGCAAAAAGAAAGAAAATTTACTCGCGTAATCTCAATCAGCCGAAACAAAAGCAGAAACTCGAAAATTAAACCAATCCTGCCGCTGCTCCCTAGGCCATTGAAACTTTTCAACATAAACACCGCGCGGGGTAGCCCGTTCCCTGGCAAATTTTTCCCGCAAACTTGGCCCCGCTTTTAACTGCTTCCCATCGCAATCTCAGAATGCAAAGCGCAATCAGTCCCGAACACACTGCCGAAAACTCGCGCTGTTTATTTTCCATCGCAAATCAGAGCCCACTACTGCTCTATACGTATATATATACATATACCTCGGGGCGTATGTTCCGGGGCTACTGCAGCGTCAGCAGCGACTGCGAAGCGGCGATTAATGCAGGGCCTCGATCTTGTAGGCGTTTGCGGAACGAGAGAGGGGGGGACTACACTGCAGCAGGGGCGATAGTGCAAAGTCGCCTGCTCGGCATGTCCGAGAATTAATATGCAAATGCCGCTGGTCAACGCTCGCCAGTTCCCTCCCTCTCTCGTTATCCATTTTGTCCTTCGCTTTATATATCCGCGCCACTGTGTCCCTTCTCTCTCTCTCTCTCTCTCTCTCTCTCTCTCTCTCTCCTGTAGTGTGTTTGGGTTAGTTGGAGTATTTCAATGTGTATTTATATGCGAAGGGACGTTTGGTCCAGTTTAACGTTTCGATGTCGCAACGGTTGAGGGATGATGAGAAAAGGGTTGATGTATATAGGAGTATATATTTGTTAAACGTAAAAACTAAAATCTCTCCAAATTGTTAGCAATACTCATAATCCAAATGAATCCCCGGCATATTGCCGTCGTATCATATAAGCATTTTCCGTAAAAAAAACATCATCGTATATATATCAATCTATTTATCTGAAAAACCTCGCCCCCCCCTCCTTGAGAATCCTTTATATTCTATCTATCCAGTAGCATCTCCCTCCGGGTCTACGTTGAATTCCCAGGAAGCTCGTCCCCGAACTCGCCGCGCCACTTTATTTAAATTTCTCTGTGGAATTTTCATATTAGGAGGCCAAACCGAGCGCGCGTTGTCGGCCCTTCCTCGGCATAATAATATAAAGAGAGGATATAGAGAGATGTTGTCTAACGAATGGCACAGGCTTCGTTACGCTTCGGCTTTTAGCGCCCCTGGCTTTTCTGTAATTTCGTTTCTGGCCGTCGGCTCTGTTTGGTTTACGCGGCGTTTCGTGGAAGGACGAAGAAAAAATTTCGTTTTTTTTCCTCCCTTTCTCTCTTGGGCAGTTATGAATATTCCATAAGGTTTTTTTTACTATGTTTGCTAGAGCTTGTAAATTGATTTCGCGATAAAGAAAAATAATAAACGCATGAGAATTCCATTTCGAAAACTCTCCAGAGATATCTACGCTGCTGAAATTGAGCCACTCGACAACTTTTTTTTTCTTTCTCTCTCATTCAAATCGGATGCCTTCTATCGACATCTCCCTCCAATCGCAGTCTTTTGTGCTCGAGCAAAAAGATCTCAGAAACGAGATATATATTTTTGTCTCGCTGATCTAGAAATGAAGGTAGCTTTTAATAGATGTCTGATATCGATAGGGCAAAAACTATTTGACCTGTAACACGCGATGCGCGCGAGCAGAGTCCCCTTCGAGAAGATAATATTACTAATCGAAAGCTCAGCTTGCCCTCTACATACAATGGAATTCTTTTATATACATCTGATCTTTCGAACTTTTTCGATGAGCGTCAACGGTTTACTTTTCTGTAAAACAGTCGAATCATTCTCTCGAAGCTCTGCTATACCATTAATACGCGTCTTGCAGTACTCGGCTCGAGCTACTGATTTATTTTTCGCGTGTTTCACCGCTTCGCAATTAAACTCGCGGGATTTCACACCGGCTTTTTATCCCTCGGACTATAGAGCTTGATCGCAGTCGATTAGCGCAACACGTGCAGGTATCATTCATTTTTCTCGCTCTCATTTTTCTCACGAATTTTTTTCAATAATCGATTCTCTACGGTTTCCATCAGCCTTGGGCATCGTTATAGAGCAAGTAGTAATGCCCGCGTATAGTCAGACACTCCCTTGAAAAGTTTCTTTATTTTCGACGGTTTCAAAGCGTGTTCTCCAGACGAAAATCTCTCTCGCATCCGATTATAGCCCCTCGCGAGGATGTTTCAATAGCTGCGCAAGTCGGCAATAACAGCGGATGCTCGTGAAAATCGGGATATCGCAAAACAATGCCGTCTCGTCTCCGCGGGCAATTACACCCGGGATTCCCGTCCTGTAATATTCGTCGATTAATGCAACACGTGCACGTTTTTACGGCCAACTCGCTACTTTTCACAATCAATTGCGCCGCGCGATTACGGTATACGTGGAAGGAGAAAAGGGAAATATACAGTCCGTCGAGTCGCTGCCAAGTGCAGGCGAAGCTGTGCCCGGGACGTCTGCATCGTTTTCCGGGGGAATAGGGAGAAGAACGAACGGGTCGATGGCTTTGGCTGGTATAAACGGTTTGTTGACGAGACCGGTAGTCTTGTTTTAAAGAGGACGCGTGCACGGGTTCTAAAAAGTCGAACAATTCCATTTTTTTTATAACGACTACTTTATGTATCCAAAATACGTTTTCTCATCAGCTCACCCACCCATTCGGTGAAAAGCTTCCAGGTTGCGCAACAATCTTGAGCCATTACCGATTATTCGGTGCTACTGGCAAGCAAATTAGTCGTGCACAGCGGCAGTTTCCTCTCTCTCTCTCTCTTTCTCTCGGGCTAATTAACCGCCTCGTTCGCGAAATTCTAACGGCGTCGAGACTTCATTGTTTCGAGTGTAATTTTGCACCTCCCCGCGAGCTCCGCCGCTGGTTTATTCACAGGCTCGATCGTTATTTCGGGTAAAAATAGAATTAAGTCGTCGTATACTAGAAGATGTACGACGTATTTTACAGGATAAAAGGTCAGCCGTGTCTATCAAGTTATTTATGTAAATGGGATCAAGCCGAGGTAGATATAATATTACTCCGCGACTGGCTATATAAACGAACTGTACTTTTATGACGTCTTGCAGCTAAAAATTAAAAGCTTCTCTCCCTCCCTTTCCCCTTTCTGGTGAACAACAGCAGACACAACAGTGTACACAGCTATATGTATATATAGTGAGCAAAGCTTGGAAAGTCAACAATTTCTCCGATCACAACGTTTCGCAGTCCAACATTTGAAAACACGTCGTAGCAACAAATAGGAAACAGCCGTAGGAACGCGATAGCCTCTATGCGCTGTGTACGGATAATCGAATGAGCCGTCGATGCGACGACAGTGACGCATCGATTCCCGAGGAAATCGAGCTCTCTCGACGGAAGGCTTCAAGCGTATACTCTCCGGGATCAATCCTTTCTCGTCAGGCCTCCCGACGCTCTCTCGTCCAAGCATTGAAGAGGGATATTGGTGTCGACGATCTTCTCGAATGTCCCCCTTGGAATCGTTGACGTTGTTTTTTTCTTCTCTTGGGGATTTAATTGAATGTTTGCGGAGAGGATTTTACGCGAGATTATTTATATATACACAAGGATTTTAACATTTCTCCTTGTAATTATATAACGTAATCGAGCCGGTCCTTGAATCATACTCTCCGAATTGAATGCAAAGCAGGGAAGGAATTGAATTAAATGCGAAATACTATCGACCTTGACATTCGTGCTTTCAGCGTCTTCATATTTTTTCTCTTCTTATTCCTGAAGCGCGTAATTCGCTTAATTATATCGCGAGCCTCATACTTCCGTAATTAAAATATCCTCAATAAAAGCTCGTACAAGCATCCGATACCCATTCCCATAGCAAAAGCTTTCAGAGTCAGAAAGGGTAAAGAAACTCTCACTCGAGGGGGATAAATAACGTCCAGAGAGAGAGAAAAAAAGGAAATAAACGACAATGCACAAAGACGACGCGCGAAAATGGATGGCGCTGGTCTTCCTTCCGTGGACTCGTCAAACGCCGCGCCGGGAAAAGCTCGGAGACAAGCGCTGCTATACTGGACGTGCGAGAGAGAGAGAGAGAGAAAAAGAGAGAGGACGATGGATGAGAGAAAAGAGTGGCGACGTGATAAAGCGGTACAGATGTGTGTGTGTGTGTGTGTGCGCGCGCTAGCCGATGGGAAAATGATTTGTTGATAAGATTTACAGTATCGACAGTTTGCTTGATGATGAATAAGCGTTTGATAATACGGTTCGCGTGTGTAAAAACGCCGAGTTCTTTTTGTCCTTCGAGTGAGCGTACCTACAAATCGAAAGAAGCCAACAGGCGCCTCGAGATATCGGAGCTACGAAGATACGAGATTTCCTCATTTCTTTAAAAACCCATCTCATTGTCTATATCTCTGACCTCCTTTTCGTAACACTGCTACTATATACTACAACTCTAGAAAGCTACAATTCAAGATCCTCGTCGCTACAACTCGGACAAATCTCTCTCTCTCTCCCACGCGACGAGAGCTTCTCTCAATTAGCCGACGCGGCAATTAGTCGCGGTGTGCGCCGAGAAGTAAGAATATAATAAACCTCGCGGAAACAATGCTGCCCACGTTGGCTTCTTCTGGAGAGATTCGTAATTTCGCGCCACTCGACAATTGCGAAAATTCTCAGAAGTATACAGCAAGAGAGGAAAAGAGAGTGATAAAAGTATATGGAAGCGAAGAAACGATAGCTTTTGATGTCGGTATAATAATCGAGTTGATTACTTTCCTTGGCTTTTGTGCCTTTTATCGCATCGCGACCGTGTTCTTCTGTTTTCAGCCTCCTTTTTTTATGTCGCCCTCGTCGTCGCCGTAACTTCGAGATATCAAAAAGCTTTGCGTTCTCTTTATCAGCTGAATTGACACGGACTCTTGAGAAGTCGCGACTTGTGTGTAGAGAGACGAGTTTAGTTCGTACAAGCCGCTTCAACTACTTTTCCAGTACTGGACGCACTTTCCAAGTGTCTTAAAAACTGACTCGAGTGAAATACATCGCATTACATACTACTATAGCACTCAAGGCAATTACCTAAATGAATTCGGTTGAAAAGCGACTGCTCGCCTAGCTCACAAAAGAACGAGAAATTATCATAATCCTCGAACGCATAAAAGAAGCCGTCCCTTAATCCCTGCTAATCAGTCCGCGGAATAAGGAACCTTCACCTTTTCACCGTGTAATTACCTCCTAATTACTCCGATAATAAAGCAGCCCCTCCTCAAAAATAACTAAAAAGAAAGGATGTAGCGCGTCGAATGAATGAAAAAACCCTGCATATATATTCCACTCGCGAGCGTTCTTTCAGGTCGGAGAGGGAGGAAAAAAACTGGGCCACAGCGTCGAGGCTCTTTTACCCGACAAGCCAATTTATCTCTCGAGCTTTCGAGAGAAGCGCAGGGCCCAGTTCGTTTGTCTTGCGCGAGAAGCTTCGCGTCTTCATCGGGCCGTGATTTTTTTTCGAGTCCTTCGCGAAAGAAAGTGTACTTTATGCGAGGAATTTTTTTTACTCAAACTTGGATGCGTACGATAAATGTTCATCGGACAATGATTCATCCTCGGCTTTAAAAGCCGATGAATAATATATATGCAGTGTATGGCTGATGCGAAAATTTAAATCCTCTTGGCGCCCGAGCGAGCAATGAAAATTTTTAACATAAAGAGTCGTGAAAAATTCTTTTTGTCGCCAGGAGTCCTTTGAACCCGTGGTCGCATACAATAAAAATTGTTACCGAGAGAGCGACGGCGCTCGTTTTGTCTCGGTCTCGTGCCTATTATATGTGTATTTTCTTTGTGTTAACGTTTTTTTTCTGCCGGACAGTTATACAATAAATCGCTTTCAAAGGGAATTTTTCAAATTGAATGCCATAGAGCTCTCTCTCTCTCTCTCTCTCTCCTGCACAAAAGTCTCTACAGTCACAGAGTTATGTAAGGGTATCGGAATAATATCGTGATGCAGTTGTTATTAAATTTATGCTACGACCGAATTCGCTGCCATTTTAAAAACTTGGAATTTCAACGCGAGGAAAAAGTGATTACAAAAGTGCGAAAAATTGCCTTCTCGAAAACGCGTCCGGTGTGTAATAATACCGTTTGAGTTCCCAATGCGTCCGATACGACTATAAAAAAAGCGGCGTGAAAATAATGAAAAGCCGCAGAAGCAAGAAAAAAGTATCGACACGTGTCGCACAATAAAGCTACAAAAAATAAAAAAAACTCTATGTCCCTCTGGGGAGGCATATATACATCGAAGCATTATCATTCCTTTCTTCGCACCTGACGAAAGAAAGCGATTGTACGAGTGGACAAAAACGTTATCGTTTTATCGCTTCGCTTTTTATTTTTGCTTCTCAAAACCACAGTATACCCCTCAGAGAGAGGCCGTAATTCCCAAATTCCACTGGCTATCGTATCGTAAAGTAAAGCTGGCGAGAGCGTTTATGTTAATTGATTGCCTCGGTATAACTCGCGCAGTTGTTGTCAGCTGTTGCACGAACGTCGACGATTTATACACGGCCAAGTTTATCCATTGGCCTGGCCTTTACAACCGACGGCGGTCAGGTTTGCTTGCACTTTAAGGCGATGCTATCGGACTAGCTCGAAATCGGTGAGGTAACCCAGAGTGGATATAGGCTCGATTTAATCTGGCTATTTAATTGCCCGAAGTCGGGGATTATCGAAAAGTCGAATTTCAGGTCGGGTGTAAATATTTTTACTCTCTGCGAATTATGAATTTCGATGTGTATTACTAAAGACGGTTTTTGCGAGAGCCGTAAGAGCGCTCGGAATCCGCTGAAAGAAAAATAAGTTTTACTGCGCGTAAATAAACTGTGTATAAGGGAAGAAAGTTCCTTCGCGAAAGAAAGTTGTGTATCTTGCAGTTGCAGTTCGCTGGTATGTGTGTATATATACACACACACCATTCAATTATTGATTCCAGAGTGAAAAGTTATACAGACTGCACGGCAACCCGTTTTTTCGCTCTCGAATTTAATCGATAATAATACAACTGAGAAAATAAATCCATAAATATATATAAACTCGGCAAATCTGTTCGGTTTTCTAATCAAATGATCGTAAATATATCCTCGACACGCAGACAGCTCGAGCATATTTATTCATTCCTTTCACCGCCGCAACTCACTTCCTACAAAAATTCCCCCTCCCGTTCCACCATTTTCCATATACACTGTCCAATCGCGTCCGCCGATCGCGAGCATACCGCCACCTCGTAACTCATGCATATATAGAGCTCGCGAGAGATATCGGATTACGCCGACGCTGCAGATCTTCGGAGGAAATGAAAAATCCCCCCGAGATTTGTGTGCGTCTATGTGTGTCGCGTCAAGAAGAAGTTGTCGAGAATTATTTGTCGAGGCGCAAAAAGAAAATGGAATACGTGTGTGTATATATATAGGAAAATTGCACTGGCATGTGATATTTAACATTTATAATGCAAGGGTTGAAAAGGACTCCGTCTCTTTTCATCACCGACTCGGAGCGAGTATAGCGAAAAGTTTCTGGGTTAAGTACTTCTGCAGTTAATGTGTACAGTCGTACACCCTCGCGCGCACGACTCTAACAACTTTAAAAGCCATTCTCTGACGATAAATCTAAATGACTCTACTTACTTAGCTCGGCAAAGTGCCGCCGAGAGACAGAGAGAGAGAGAGAGAGAGAGGGTTGGATGTATATATTCTACTGTTGCGCTGATGGACGCGTCTGTCTTTGGATTATTAATAACGCTCTGCTAATTTTTTTAATGGAGGATCGATTGTTTAGGAAGAATTATCCTTTCTTTTGTCAAACAAAAGTTCACTCGAGCTCGAAGTACAGCCAACTATGTAAAAAAAGCACGTTGTAAAGTACGAGTTTTAGAAAACAAAGTAGAAGTTTGCAATATCGATTTCGCCGGAGAGAAAAGTTTGATAAAAGTTCGATAACGCTTAGCCCGCTAAGTGATCCCCAAGTAGATAACTCCGCGTTCGGTCAGACGCGCCTTCTTTTTTGGTTCTCTGGCTAATATACGTAACAAACCCTATATACCAAATACTTTGCTGCTAAACGTGTCGCAAATCGTCGTTCCATATACTGCAACAATATACAGCAGTTTACGCCGACGAGAAAGCGCAAGATCGATATATACATTTTTCCCCGGTCCCGGCTGTTGTGACGCCCGGAGAGAATGAATTCTTTCGCGCGCGGATTTTTCGACTCGATTAATATTCCGCGGGATTTCGTCGGGGAGCGGCGGCTATAAGCGGATTTTCACCGGGGATATTCCTCTTTTTTTTCGGTGCGGGTAGCCGATGGAGGGATAATATTTTTATTGTCGGCATATCGATTGCTGGTTTTTAATTATTGAGAGCGGACGCCATAAATGTATATATGTATCGGGGAATAGATTTATTTTTCCTTCGCTTTCCCGAAATACGCTCGGAAGCAATTGTTTGAGCTTGTAATTTTTGAAAAAGTATAATCCACCGGTGTTTTTCTCCGGCGCTACCGTGTGTCCATAATAATCCAAAGAAAAAGCGACTTCGTTAGCGATATTAAATTTCGCGCTGGTCCCCGCAAAAAAAGCGTACACGCACGAGTGTTTTTCTGCTCTCTTCATTCATCCGTCCTCTCTCTCTCTCTCTCTCTTCCTCTACTCTTTTATCACGGCTCATTTTATTCTCTTTCCTCGGCGAGTCCGCTGCTTCTTGCGTATGCGCCGGCACGTAGCGAAGCAGCAGGTTATATGGGCTTTTTTTTACCGCGGCTCCTCTTTATTGCGTTGTCCGCCTCGCTTTTTTTCGAGCCGCGCTATATACTGTGGATGAAATAGCGCCGCGCACTTGACATTTCGCGCAATCGCGCATTTTTTTTCTCCTCCTCTGTTTTAAGGACACTCGCTCGCGGTTTTACCCGTCATTGCGGCGTCTCTACTCGCTTTTATTTGCGCGAGAGGATTTTTTGTTCATTTTCTCTCTTTTTTTTTACAAAAGTTGTTTGTGGGTTCGATCGGTTATGCGCGTCTTTGCGGAGTAGCTCTCGTTTTTCCCTCCGAAGGGGGTTTATTCGCCGATAAAAAATTGAAGGATATATACAGGCCGGGAGCTTTTTACGAGAATTTTAAACATTTATCGGCCTCGCAGCTGCAGATCTTTTATTCGCGCCGAGGGTTGATTCGCGGATATCGACGATGCAACTATATACGTAGAATTTTGTCGTTGTGGAATGCAGGGAATTTGTTAATTAGCTTTATATATGTGGATAATATTGGCCGGGGGCGTTGTTGTGTACAGTTGCCGCGGATAATTTTCGGAAATTGCCTTCGATCTGTTTATGTAGCGGAATAATTGTATTTATGTAACGCCGTGCATGTCGAGTTTAATTCGTACAATTAGTCAACCCGAGCAGCTGAGAAATATGACAGGCTGTTAATAAAGTTCCGTACGCGTGTATATTCGTATTAAACGTGTATTCAAAAAAGTTGAAGAACGCGACATTAAAATTCTTTAAAGACTTTTACACCGTTGCATAACCGAGCGCGGAGAAAAGACGACTTTTGAAATCGTCTTTTGGATAATTCAAGATTTACGCGCTGTAGATTTTAAAGTTCTTTGATAAACTACACGCAGCGTCGGAGCAATAAAAGCTCGTCGTCGTGAAAGTTAAATTACGTATTTAAAAATTTCACTGCAATCCCACCTAGACCTACAATAATCTATAAATCGATATATCAATCTATTTCCGGCGCAGTTAATCAAAGCATCCTAAACAAAATTCAAAATTCAATAAGCACGTGTAAAACGCTCCCAACACACTTTCCCAAAAACTGATTTTCCCCCATGAACAACAACAACAACAACTACGTATACTTCTCCTTAAAGCTTCATCTTCTCCGCAAGCCTCCATACACATACCACACGCCCCACCACTACTACCGAGCCCCGAATCGTTAACTTTTACGAGGTCGCATAAATTTTAATTGATTTCGGGTTAATTGAATGGGGGCGGCCCGATATGCCCGCGCGCGCGAATTCAATTATCGCGCAGCGACGCGGCCGTCAAGTATGTGCATTGTAATGCGACGATGTAACTGAGGGAGCGGGAGTGATCGTATAGCGATGACCTGCGATGTACGACCTCTTGTCGTTGTTACGGTCAGCGGTGTATATAGGCGGGCTCCGCGCGATGCGCATAGGCGCGCGAGTCGTTAAGGGAAGAGAGGACGAGACGACGTTGCTCGCTCCTGTCGCTGATGAGATCTTTCGCGAAATGGCCGCTTCGGGATGATGCCGTGGAAACGCAGCTCCTGATGCTTTTTAGGCGGAGGGAGAGAGATTTCGGCGCGATGGATACGGGTGTGGGTGGGAGCTGCGCTGGCGTAACGGTTATGGACGGTGGGATTGAAAAATTTGTGGGTTTCTGTAGCACGAATAATATCGATAGCGTGGCTCTTATTGAACGTATGTATTTTCTTTTCCAGGTGAGTCCAATATAAGACGTTATACGCTTGGAAACGCATCAGGCGACCGCAGATCGACGGGTAAGTGAACACGATATAAACAAAGCCCGCCTCGTGTAAACCCCTCAAAGGAGTCGTACGTCGGTCGAAAATACAACTGGCAATATTCTTCGCGCAAGAAGCCACAAAGAATAACCTCGAATCGAACAAATTCATCCTCTCTCTCTCTCTCTTTCCCTACACACACACATGTCTCAAAGGTACACACACATTGGGTAAAATCCCAGCCTAACAAGCTGGCCGTCCAGTCTCTCTCTTTCTAAAAAGAAATTTCCACATCGACGGGGCAAAGGATCGTAGGAAGCTCTCGTACAAAAGGAGCGCGCGCGGGAAAAGAAAGCCTTGCCAAAAAACGAAGGAAGAAACTCGCGCGCATAAAACGCAGAAAAGGCCTTCCTCCGCAGCAGCGCACTAGTTGGAAAGGGGTAGGTATCGTCGAGTAGTACCGGCCCTTAACTCGGTAACCCATATTTCAGAGCGAGCAGCTCCGGCCATTCTTTCCTCACAAAGCCACTAGCGTACGAGTTTTCGGAGGCTTTTTTTCACCCCCCTATACTCTACTAGCCAAAAGCGCGAGTGAGAAAGTTGGAAAGGGTCGCGCACTGTGAGAATTAGCGGTCGGCAGGAGATTACACACCGTTGCTACTCTGCTGCACACGTACCCCTTTGCTGTGCGCTATGCGAGCGCTTTTTAGATTATGTGGCGGAACGGCTAGTTTCCACCTTGGGATTTTATATAGAGCCGTCTTTCTTGCTTGAAATGTCTTATGCGATATGACGAGAGAGTATATATTATAGCTGAGACCGTTGCATGCGGTTGGAAATTGTTTCTGATGGCAGGGGCTTTTTGGATAAAGTAACGGCGCGGATAGAAGGATTAACTTTGCGAAAATAATAATCAACATCGTCGTCTGTCTTTATTCTCGGGAAGATGGAATTTTTATAGTTTGTTAGTCGGATGGATTTCATTAAGTTCGCTAAAGTCGAATCTCGTTAGGTTAGCGAAGTGCTTTGTCATATTTTCTTCATCCCTCTTATTTTTCAACTCTGCTATTTATTTTTTTACTCTCAGCGGCGCGACGGCCGGATCCTTTGTAATTACTGCTTTTTTTAGACGGGTTAAAGAACGTTGAAATTAAAAAGTTTTTTTTCGCCGCACCGAGTCAACAGAGAACCGTGGGTGGGATAAGAGTCTCTGCTTTGAGTATTATTGTATATATATATAGTAAAGCTTGTGTAAATAATGGAAATAAAACGATATAATGCAGAGGGGTCGTGTAATTAAATGAGCCTACTTTCTTCCGTTGGCTCTCTCTCTTATAGAACTATATATATAAATGCAATTTTTCACGAAACTTTATGTTTACCTCAATACTGTCAGCAGCAGCAGCAGCAGCGACGGCGGCACAACTCTGAAATCCAAAACTCCGCTACCCCCTTCATATCCATCAGAGATCGGAAAATTAGCTAAACTCCTAGTTGCCACGACCCACGCCGTCCTCCTCTGCGTCTTGAACGTCCCCTGACGGCAAACTCGACGTCTCTCTCTCTCTCTCCTTGAGTGCGCGCAGTGGCGAATTAAGGGAGAATTCGAGTGGACCGGACCATAGAGAGAGCCGCGGTCGAACCACAACCAAAGTTAGCTCTCTGAACGTGCTGCTTGTACTCTACAGTCGAGGAAACAAGACGGCCGAGTTTCTATCTCTCTCTCTTTCTCCTTCTCTCTCTCTCGCGAAGCAGATTATCCACGCGGAAACGTGACTGGATATTATGCGAGCACGTGGCGGCGAGATCAAAGGGTGTCTATATCTTTTGAATCATCGTGTGTTACAATAGCGCAAGACTGTTTGAACCGAGCGAGTCGGAAATCAGGGTATAACGCAATCTATTGCAGTGAGAGAGAGTGAGAGAGAGAGAATTAGTTAGCGAAGTTCGACGTGACGCTGGTACATAACTTCGTATTGATTTCATTCAAGTTTCTCTCAGCCCGTGAGTTATGTAAAGCCTCGGGAATTCCCGTCCAAGTCGCCGGCTCTGGATTCACTACGATGGGACTTAATTATGATGTATGCATACGTGCAGGTGTTTTCGAAGGACTATATAGTCATAACAGAAATGAGAAAAACAAACGCATCAGTCGCCTCGTTACAAATCACCGCGGAAATCGTATCCCCCTGCAGTCTCATCTTGCAAGATTTAGGCCGCGCAGTGTAACGCACAATAGGAGGCGGCATTCCTGTCGTTTAACACTCGCCTCTGACGCGGTTAGTCCGTGTCCGCTAACGAACCCATTGTGGCGAGCTCTCGCGGCTGTACATGATGCAGTCGTGCATGGGTGTACGGTGACTGCCGGCGAAACAGAGGGAATAAGAAATAGCCGTGTAAAGCGAAACGTCGAATGGCCGGTAATGTTTGCTCTACTAATTCCGAGTATTATTCGTGGCTTTAACGGGGAGAGACAGAGTCTCCCAGTTAAATTTCCGCAGCCGCCGGTTTAATGTCGAACGCGGCGAAGCTTTGTGGAAAGGCTGCTCTGCTGGGTATTATTATACGTAAGGGGGAGATTACAGCGATGAATGGATTAGGTGCGCACGGAGGAATTTCGGATTGTATTATATAGTTCGCGGGCTTTTCTCGAAATATTTCTTTCAAAATCGACACATTCTCGATACAATATTCACATTGGAACTAATAAAAGCGTCGATAAACAATGAGGCACAGGCCATATAAATTTTATACATTTCGCAAGCAATCGCCTCTCGAACCCTGCCGGAAACTCTTCCCCGCAAAAAAGCAATTTCGCGGCCTCAGGAATAAAAGTTGAAGAATAATCTCCTCCGCAGAGACTCTCTCATTCCGCGGAGCTCGCGGGCGCAGAAGACAGAGGTGGAATCGAACTAGTTCGTTCACCGGGCTGCAACAAATAATTTATATATCCTCGAACAGCGATTCTCCTCCGCGAACCTGCCACTTCCCAGCTTGGTA
This sequence comes from Muscidifurax raptorellus, assembly GCA_020010945.3. Taxonomy (NCBI): domain Eukaryota; kingdom Metazoa; phylum Arthropoda; class Insecta; order Hymenoptera; family Pteromalidae; genus Muscidifurax; species Muscidifurax raptorellus. Next base: position 3,781,047 of record CM052079.1, on the reverse strand, counting down.
ATCTCGTTTGACAGGTCCGCTCTGCTCGCAACTTGGACGTAAATGTGCAGGTAATGCCGTTCCTCTCTACTGCGGTAAAGTCATTTATATCCCTTATCCGCAAGCCAGCAGTCGGCTTCTTCGCGAGATTGCCTAACAAAGCCCATTACGGAGACTCGATTACTCATTATCGAGTCTACGCTTAATTGAGTATATACGAAACTTACTTCGTTTAGTTCTCCGTGCTTTTGTTCGGGCGCGTGTTTATACGCGGCGCATGATATTTTCTTCCCGCGAGCAGAGCATTTGTATCGGTCTTTGTGCAGCAACAGCTCCTGATAAGACGGAAATAAGTCGAAGCGCAGGGGCTATTTGTATCGGCGGCAGCTGAACTTCTCGAAACGCGATAAATCGATGCCGCGAGAGGTCTGTGTGTGTGTGTGTGTGTGTGTGTGTGTGTGTGGACGTGTATATATAGATGAGACTATATACGCGCGGGGTTATTGGTTAAGTTTTCTCGCGCGAGCTACCTAATATCGAGGCTCGATTTATCGGTTTAAGAGAACTTGCTGCTTTACATTCATGGCTCGAATACACACGGGCTGAATGGAAAATTTACAAATGGTAATCAATGAGCGCAGCCCCGAGAGATTTATGGCTTGCGCGGGAATTTTTTTTCGTCCCCTAAAACCCGGCAGAGTTTGTTGAATTCCGGACAGGGATATCCTGTTGCGTTTTTTCGCAAAATAGTAAAAAAAAATGGAGCCTCGAAAAAATTGTCCTCGAAAAGGAGAAAAAAAAATTTAACTTTGTAATAAACTTTGACTTTTGTAAATATGCAGAGTAGCACAGCATAGTGTGTATGCATACGGATATACGCCGGGCTGAAATATGAATTCGTCGTCGTCGTCGTCGTCGTCGTCGTCGTCGTCGTGGCAAACTGAATATCTTTTAGCGCGCCTGGCAAATGTATTCAACGCTTAATGCACGGCCCACCATATTTTTCCGGCGATTCTTCAGCTCAAACAAACATTTTTAGTCCCAAACGTCATTGGGCTGGGCTTTTTTAATATACACAAAAGTCCTCGACTTTTTCAACGCGAAATTTTGATTTCACCTGGTGCGCATTATATGCGGCGGAATTAAATTTATACCTGCATGACGATTTTATATTCGGAATTTTAAGCGGAATTTTTAATCATTAAGTTAGTAATATTGGCAAGGACGTTCGGCCCCGGGCAAAATCGCACGTTTTTTATTCTGCCACCAATTTCGACGAATGATAAGATTATAATTGACAGCTGTATGCGAAAACTACGTTATCACGGCAGTGATTTCTCCTCTCGTATATTATATAACATAACAAGTGACCTCACACTAGAATAAAACGCAACATTTTCCTTAAAAAAAATCCATCACCAATAATTTCAACATTCACCTCGAAACTCTTCTCGCGTCGATCTAATGGTCGACCTTGATACACCCCTCGCATCTCGTCGTGTACACCATAAGCCCATCGAAAACATCGCTCAACATCAAAGGCCTGAAGCTCGAGATACTCCTTTAAGATTCCCCGGCGCGCCCGGAGATTTGATATGTCTCGCGCTCTGGCAAGAGAGAAAAAAGCTTCTCTATCTGGCGACGAGTCGACCCATAGCCTAATGGCATCTCCGGCTTAAAAGGAGGTACACAGCAGCAACTCTCATCTAAACTGCCGCCGCATCTTAAAGAGTTTGCACAGGGACTACCGCTGCTGTAGCGCGTTAATGACGAGTTTGTACCATCGCGCGTATAGGGCGGAGCCGAGCGATAATGGCGAGACGTTGTATATATTTCTTTTTAATAGCCTCTGGTTCGTCGAGGAAAAATTATTACTCGTCGCTGCGAGGATATTGTTGATGGTTTTGGTGCGGGATAATTAAAGGGAGGATAAATATTGGCGAGGGATTTGATGTAGGCTTTTGGAGTAAATATTGATCTTTGAGGTCGATGCTGCTGGTTATTAATGTGGAAAAATGAAATTTTCCATTTTGTTATTATTTTCTTTTTTCGTCATAGAAACTCTGACCGACGGATGAAAATGTTGGTCTTTAGCTGGAGAGCGGGTTTTAATTTCGCGAAACTCTTTGAAGATTTCGAGTGTTTAAATCAATCGCACCGACTATTTCAAGCGTTTAGTCAAAGGATAAACAAAAAAAAAGCTAAATCCGTACCTCGATCAACGAAAACTCACTTTGATTCGCTTGTAATTAAAACCCTCTCCAAGTTGTTTTTTAAGCTAATTAAAAAAAAAGTCCATCTATCAAAATTTCGAACCTCGATAATAAATAAATCATCGCGATCCCATTGTCCGCGTGAATGTCTGCATCAAAACGAAATAGCCACGAATCACATCATCGGCATTCGAAATTTCGTCGGTTAATGCGCGCAGAAATGAATTTCGAGCATCGCTCGCGCTAAAAGCTCGCTCAGCCTTCAAACAATGGGAAGGCATATACTCCGAGAATTTTTAAACCCTCCGCGGGCATCGATAATCGATGAGGCATCGACGTTTGCAGAGGCGAGAATTTCCGCGAACTCTTTTCCGATTAAAAATTTGTTAATAACGCGGCCCCGAGTACACAGCACGCAACACACGAGATCAACAGAAAAAAAAGTTTACTGCGAATCGATTTTTCAGCGCAGAGAAAGCTGCTGAATTGCCCGTACGTGTACGGCAAAGAAATAAAATTGAAAATACAGAGACAACGGCCGATCATGCGGGACGTGCACTTTGATGCTCGTGGGAGGCCGAGTGGTTGATAAGCCGGTCGTAGACTGAAAATAAACGCGCGCGGATGATTGCTCTCGGAAGAGTGTGCCACTCGAGCTTGTCGGAAATCGTCTTATCGAGTAGTTGGGTTATTTTGGGCGAGTAGAGTGTTTGTAATTTCCAGTGGGTTACGTTTTTAATTGGAAATGGAATTTCGGTTCGATCGAGCGCTATGTACTGTTAATACCGGGCATAGTTGCTGAGCTTGTATTCTTGAAATAGCTCGGGAGCTTTTGTACATCGATAGCTCGAAAATACTTCCTTCAACGTAATCGATATAACAAAATTCATCGCTGCGTACACTCATATCGCCGAAGCGGAGAGCGTAGCGAAATGATAAAATCTATAGAGGAAGAGGCGCGGGAGCATCGCCTCGGGGAACAATCGCGCCCCCCGTCCTTAATAGATAATAAAATAAGACGTGATTTACCTCACGCAAATTGTACGCTTATCCTATACGATAACGTTATACGCCGTGACTGCGATGCAAAGAAAAATCCCTAATACTTACTACGGCGGTATAATACTTTCTCTCTCCGGGAATAACTCAACTCCGCAAGCTCTCGCGTCTAAAAATACAAGCCAGCCGTCACACGCACACATCTCTTACATACACGAGCGAACCACCTGTCCCTAAAAAGTACAAAACACACTCGAGAAAGCACGAAAAGAAGCTTCTCGCAGACTGCAGCAAAAAGAAGAACAAAAAAGTCGCGCGAGGAATTAGACTCCCCCCCCCCCCTCCTCCCTCTCGCACAAAGACGTTAAACATCGCGCGCAGGAGTACAAGCGCACGCACCTGCAGCGCACACAGCCGAGAGAGGGGAAATGCACGTCTATACATACATACACAGCTTATAGTTTCTCTGGCGCGCAGGCGTGCAGTCCTCCCACCCTAGGAGAGCAGCAGCAGCAGCATCGGCTCTGCTCTGTGCCGGCGGCAGCGGCAGCGGTGGCTGTGGCCACGCGAGAGACCGACTAACCTCCAATCGGCGCGCTACCTCGGCCCGTCGACGACGTGTGTCCGCGCGTAGCCAGCTCTCTCGCGGCGGGATGGCAGCCGCCGAGATGCAGAGCTCACTGCTAACGTCGACGGCCTATTGTTCCACTTCTTCTTTCTCGTCGTAGTGCACATACTCGCGGCGGCGCGAGTCGTCGCGGCGACTTTTTTCTCTCTCTCTCTATCTCTCTGTCTGTTTTTCGCGTGCCGAAATATAATGAATCTCGTCGTTGTTCTCGTTGACGATACGCCGATAGTGACTGTTTTTGTTGATTAGTTGTATGCTGTATATGTATAGTACGGGAGTATGTAACATGTAGCGTAGGAATTTTTAGCAGTGCTTCGAGAGGGAGAGCAGGTCTTATCTGTCAAGGAGAGTGCGAGTTTCGAGCAGCCTTTTTTCTCTCTCCCACCCACGCGGCCTAGCAACGAACAAGCTGTACAGTCTGTGAATTATTCCGCCGGCGATGAGGAGCGATAAAAACGACAACGACTGGAAGCTTGCCAGTCGGGAAGATCCTCAATGTGGATGATAGCACCGCGTTGAAATGTTTGTTATTGTGGAGAGGACGAGGTGTACCGACAATAACTGACGAGGAAGATGCGAAAGTGCGTGGAGTGCGCGAGTGCGTGATAGGTAGATAGATAGATGCATTGAAACTCTGTCGTAAAGTTCCTCTCCTCCGTAGGGCTTCTCTTTGTTCGTACGTGTTATGTATATTATGAGGGGGGAGTCTCGAGTAATAACGGTGTAAACAGTGCAGAACTCGAAGGAGCCTAGACAACAATCGATCGTCACGAGGTTGCGACAAATGGGCGAGCCAAAGCCCGAGACCCCGTCGCAAAGCAACGGCGGCGTCGTCAAGCAGAAGCCGACGACCCTGAATCTCGCCTCTGGTACTTCCTTCTACAGGCCCCAGCTCAATGGCAGAGCAGCGAATTCCGGCAACCATCTGAATGATCGTCATTTACAACAGCAGCAGCAGCAGCAGCAGCTCGGCGGGCTCAGCAACGGCGGTGGCCCAGGACGTGTATCCAGGCAGCTCAAGTCAGCTATTGGTACCAACGGCCCAGGTCCTGCCAGCAACGAGCCCAATCACGCTCAGCTATCAGCACTATCAGCAGTACTTCCTGTACTGTCAGGACTATCGGCTAAGCAGCAGTTCTCCAGCTGGTCCGCCCTTGCCAGCGAATATGAAGATCAGCGCGAGTCCCCACCTCCGCCCACTCCGGCCTCATCTCATCCAGCCACACCGCTCGCAAGGCCCAGCGGTTGTGGCAACGCAGAGCAGCAACAGCAGCAGCAGCAGCAGCTTAACGGAAACGGCAGCTCGAACGGTGGTCTCCAATCTTCTGCGCTCAGCCAGCTGTCCGCCCGTAGCCCCAGCCACAACGGATTCTCGCTCTATACACCACCGGCACCGATACCCCCAGCCGGCAGCAGCAAAATCCGCTCAGTGCCCAATGGACTGCCCCAGCCAGCCCCGAGACGTCCTCATAGTATTGCCGCTCCACCCTACCATCTCACAGCTCTCCAGTCGATCACAGCAGCCTTCGCTGGACGGACTATACCCACGCCTGCACCGTCGCAGCAGTCAGCCAGTCCAGTCTCCTCAAACGTTAGCAACTCAAGCCCAGCTTCAGCATCAGCAGCAGCAATTCCTTCGTCCTATTCCTGGACCGGACTCAGCAATGGGCTTGCATCAGCTGCTGCTGCAGCAGCCGAGTCCACAGGTCCAGCTTCACCAGGTGTCATCGGTTCACGCAAGCAGCGTCCAGCAGATGCAACAGATGAACCCCTGGCTCCAGCCCCAACTCGCAGCGCAATACCACCTCAGTCACTTTGGAATGGCCAGCAACAGTTGCCACGCAGACCCCACAGCATCGCGGCTACCCCAGTATCCACGACCTGCTCATCATCAGCATCCTCCTCAACGTCCTCGGTATCCTCAGCCGCGTCCAGCTCAGCTGCAGCTCCCTCAGCAGCAGCAGCTACAAATGGTCCAGCGAATCCAGCCAGCACAGCTCGTACCCCAGGCGAGCCAATACAGTGGGGTGCCTCCGGGATGGTGTTACATCAACCCGTGGCACGTCGGGCCTACGCCTCGACCCTGCCTCATCCCCATTCCCCCACGCCCAGCCACACGGCCACACAAGGGCCTACCATCCTGAGCGCGCTCACGAACCCGGGCAACTCCAATACCTGGACACCGGGCGCCTCGCTCAGAGCCCGACCCCACAGCATAGCATCCACGCCTCAGGGCAATGGTACCCCACCCGGTGGGATAGCCGCCTCGCCATCGGACTCGGGCTACCGCTCGTTACCCTCGGCCTCGAGCGACTACCAGCTCATGTCCAAGTCACCTTCGCTGCAGCAGACACAGGCGGCGGCGGCAGCTCAGAGCGCGACCCGAAGACTCTCTCTGCCCTCGGCCCAGTCTCTGCTCAGAGCCACAGCACCCCGGCCCAGTCCGACTTTCCACGGTCTGCCGTTCAAGCCGTTCACCTGTGGGGTATCGCCCAACGGTAATCCCATATTCCTGGGCTGCACGCATCTGCACGGCTCGACCGGAAACACCAACAGCACAGCCAGTAGCACGGGTAGTCTCAGGACCGGGACGCCGGCTACCAGTCCGGCGACGAGCGTCTTCAACACAGCCCAGGCAATCCAGCAGCTCTTGGCCCAGCATCCGAAGAACGGCTTCAAGATCGTCGACGACAAGCTCTCGCTATTCATCGAGATCCTCGACACGCAGGAGCGGTTCGCCAAGGTTGGTCAATCACCCGCGAGTCCGCATGTACTAATTAGACGAACGCTGTCGAAAAAAAAAAAAACTATACCCTTATTCACTCGATGACGCGGCAACGAGGTAACGAGCGGTCCATCGTCTAGTACTCCGGTTTAGCGAGTCGCGCGAGGACAAAAGTAATTTCCCCAGCCTCGTCAATGTCGCGTTTCGTTGCTCCTCGCCAAAAAGTAAATATGCAGCGCCGCCGATGAATGAGCCGGGCAAATTGTTCGCGGCCGCGCGCATCGATCCTGAATTATTAGCGCGCGCACGGTGATTTCGACTACAGCGTGTCGCGTATATTGGATTGCCGAGCTCCGGATTTTTATTTCCCTCTTATACACAGAGAAGAGCAATTTCAATGATTTTGCCCTTCGCAGCGGGGCAATTAAAAATTCTCTTACAGGGTTTCTCTCCTCGAGCAGTGGAAGAAAGTTTCCCCTCGCAGCGGAGAATTTATCGTTATTAATTCAGCGACTGCGCACTTATTAGTCATTCTTTTTGCCGGCGCTTTGTATATATGATGGAACTTTGAAAATCCCTTTGTACAGTGTATTACCCGCGCTTTTGTGCAAAGGATAATTGAAATACCGAGCGCGCGCGCGCACGCTGGCGAATTAATCAAAAGAAATTCGCTAGATATATATCTTGAGGATGGAGAAAAAAAGGGAGGGCGAGAAAAATGATATTCAACGCGAAAGAACCGCAAGTCACTGCGCGAAATCGACGGCATAATCCAGCCGCGGCGGCGCTCCATTAAAACTCCATCGCTTTGGGAGGAGGGGTGGGAGTAATTCTTCATTCGCGGGACAGTTTTCGCATCGATCTACTGTTGCTGACGTCTCCATTTGGCTCGATCTCGTCTTCGCGCCTCGGCGGCCGCTTTATTTCGATCCCCCAATTTGGCGCTCTGACGCGCGAGAACACGACGAAATCGAAATCAATCGAGTACCTATATATATATTGCTCACGGAAGCGATCGAGAGCCGGCAGTTTGCTCTTCAGGAATGGGATCCAGTAGGAGAGATGTATATCGGGACGGAATTTATATTTCAACGGTTCGCAAAAGCTAAAGCGTGTCGATGCGCCTAAACGTCGCCCGCGCGCGAAACTTTGCATGCCGAGCCCATATAATTCTCTGTCTCTCTTGCGTACGCGCAATTTCATCCAGAATCCAAATTGTCCATCAAACTTTCAGACCGTGATGCGCATGATACTCCGGCTCGTGCATCTCGAGGCAAAATCCCGTCATTCTTCGCCGCTGCTATTATGTATATAAACTGCGGAAACTGCGCACGGCGCAGCATTTCCCTCGCGTAAACAATTATTCGACGGCATTCCACGACGACGTCCTTGCATCAGCCGCGCATGCATCTCCCGGAATCGGCCGCTCGCTATTCCCGGCACGTCGTCCAATCCGGAAATTCCGCAAAAATTCTCCGGCGCAAGACAGAGACGGCTGCGCTGGCCACGAGTAGATATAGCCGCATATAACGCGGAGTTGCGGAAAAAAAACTCGGCGCAGATGGAAAAATTCCGGGAGATCGACTTGAGCCTGCAGCCCAGTTAGCTATACGTATATATATATGTGAGTGCGGGGGTGTGTGTGGGGATTGGGGAGCTATCCATAACGCGACGGGACGAGGTTATATACTACGAGAGAGGAAGTAAGAGGAGAGCCAATTATGATGGTGTATATAGGGATAGCGTTATGGGCTATATATATATATATATTGGGATGAGGTATTTTCGAATTTTCGTGATGAGGCTTTCGCTTGCTTCTTCAGAAGAAGCGTGAACTTTCCAGTATAATACATACGCAAGTATGACCTCCTTATTTCGAAATATTCGAATTTTTTTTCGAACCGATTTGAAATTTGACATTATTTGGTAATGAAGCATTGTCTTCGTCTTCGCGTTTTCGCCTTACAAAAATCTTCCCGAAAGCAGCCATAAGCTCTGCACGTGCTATATTGATTTCCTCTCGAGGTATTTATTCGCCACCAGCATTAAATTTCAATTCAGGAGGCACTAAAGTCTAGAGGCTAATAAAAGTTTAACAGGCGAAGAAAGTGATAACGTAAAAAATGCATGGACACCGTTGAAATGTATGGCAGTAGGCTGGGAATCCTTAACTGTTTTCCTAAAATATGAGGTGGTCGATCTCCTTTTTTTCTCTCTCTCTCTCTCTCACCTCTTGTCCAAAACAATTTCAAGGGAGATGCATCAGCTCTGATAATGATCAAAATACACAAAGCACATTGTTCGACTGTAGTACAGTCAAAAAGTTGATTCGAAAGCAGAAATGTCTGACGTTATAATGTCTGCTTGATGGAAAAGATCGACTTGCACCTCATACCCTCCGGATATATTATATTATATTATATTATATTATATTAATATATAAACCGCAAGACCTAATTAAATTTTCATTATTAAGTTAAAGGTGATTGACTTTGATTACATTACGAGTATCGATCTCCGATGCGCACCGAGACGCTGTGTACTTATTTTTACTAGGCTAATTGAATATACGAGTGTGCCAATATCATATTTATAATTCAATTTACACGCCAAATTCAAGTGATGTCATCTTTATTTATAAATACAACGTGCATCAATGAACTCCGAGAAGTAGGTCTCTTTCTCTCTTTCTTGAATCGATACTAGCTTCACAATACGCTTTTCAGTTGAATCTACAGATCACAGGATAGCTCGAAAAATGTCGAAAAAGCGGGAGTAACGCAATTATTTTCTCGATTATGTAGAAAGTGACTTTTTCTTCCTAAAACGGGAAAGACAATGCGCGTCGTTGATAATAATTTCGTCGACGCAACACAATGGCCGCAGGTTCTGAAGAAAAGAGCGTCGCGCGACGGCAGCAACTAGATAAGCTTTTAATTTTCGGCTGCTCGCGCGACGTACAATGGGCTTGCGAAAATTAAAGGACCGGCCAAGTTCGCGTCTGCTCCTCCCACTGCGGCTGATGAAAGCTATGGTGTGTTGCGCAATTACGTGTAATGAGCGTGGTTTTACAAAGTGAATGAACGTATTCCCGGAAATTTCGCATTATAAAAATACAAATGTTTCGATTGCGCGCGAGCTTGCGTCAGGCAGGTTTTCGAACTTGTTTTTAACGATGCGCGAAAAACGTGCCGATTCCCCCGGTTCTGAAAAGATGCGCAGTTTTTTGGTATGCTTAAGAGAACGTTTTCTGTATTCACGTCCATTTTCCCGCCGGGCGAAATTATGCAGTTTATCATCATTCTCGCCGGTGGAAATGAAAAAAAAGAAGGAGGAAAAGAAAAAAATACATAAGCGAAACGCGCGGCTCATGAGTAAACCCTCGTCTTCATAAATCAAAATTCAAAGCAAACACTCCATCTGCATCAGCGAGAACAGCGGCCTCAAAACCAACAAAACCCGCACGATAAACACACACACACACACACACCTGCAAATCTATAGCTATTCGGCTGGGTACGGGTGAAGTCGATCTCAACAAAATTCGAAGACTGCCGGGAGAGAGCGAGAGAGGAATTCGCCGAGCAGCAGCGTTTGTTCTCGAGGCCTCAGGCGATAGCCCGAAACTCCTCTCGTTGTCGAAGCTTCCTGGAGTATAGTGTGTCGCACTAATGCTCCTTTTGCCGGAGTTTCCAGTCGCGAAGTCGCGTTCGGCTCCCCGAGGCTACTGTCGCTTCTGAGCGAAGCTTGAGCTATGTACTACTGTGGCCGAAGAAGTCGATAGGTCGAATGCGCGGCAGACTTCAATCTGTACTGACGATGAATGTCTGTTTTGCTGGAAATGTGGCGTTTGCTCTGGGTTTGGTCTTCTTCGGATAAAGATGTTTATTCTTCGTTTCTTCTAAAAAGTTGAAATATGGCAAGCCTTGTGATCTTGTAGACTTAATCCAGTAGTATAAGAAACATCTTCGAATCTCAATACACCTTTCCGAAATTCGCAAGTTCGAATCTCTCTCATGAAAACCGCGCAGCGTTAATTACACGCCACTATATGCGACGAACAAAAACCATCCAACCAGCAAACGAACAAACACCGCAGCCCTTACGAATTCAATTCTCCGAGAGCAGCGCAGCGGCGCAACAGAAGCAGCGTCCGGGCCTCGAAATTTCATCGCTCTCGCAGCCGTCGCTCATTTATTCACGCTCGCGCGCTAGTCGCTCCTCCTCCTCCCATCCGCGTAATCCTTCTGCAGCTGGTCTCTCTACGCTTCGTTAGCCGCATGCTCGCGCGCGAAATCAACGGTGTCAATTACTCCTCTCTCTATATGCGACAAAGTAGCCGAAGAAGTGTAATACGGCAGCCGCAAAAAGGCTGTATGCGCGGAGGACATAACGCGGAAGGGCCGAGCTTTAATATGAATTGCGTATTAATAGCGAACTAACCGAGGGTATAGGAGAGAGAGAGAGAGAGGAGGCCGGCGCCGTTGCTGCAGTTATTATTATTTATCGGGGTGATTAATTCCAGCCGCTGTTGCGGCGAGCCGCGCACCTGCGCCTTTCCGCGCCAGCGCAACGCTCGCTCTGTCGTTAATTTTCTCTAGCCTGTCGCACACCCCCTCCCCCCTCTCGCGTGGGTGTGAGAGTGAATTCGCAGTTTTACCGGTTGAAATTGCAGCACGGCCTATGATTATGATTGGATTATTAAAGTTTTATGAATTTTCCGCGAGTTTAGAGCGGCGCTGCTTTATGGGCCGTGAAAAATTTGACGACGGCTTGCTGGCCAGAGAGAAAGAGAAAGGAGAGAGAGAGAGCTTAGCTTGTGCTTATATTTGTCGGTCGTGATTTTGTTGGGGCGTGTATTTTTTTGAGGGGGGGGGGGGGGATTAATTCATCAAACGAGTTACTTTGATCCAAACGATTTTGTTTGAGATTCCGAAGAGTTATTATAGACGCACACGTGCGTGTGTACGTATCGGTTGCTCTTTTTTCGTCGTTACTCGTGTCCTCGTCTCGAGTGTCGCATTTGTACTTTGCCCTTTCTTTTCTCTCTCGCTCACTCAGAAGCAGCACCTGATTATTATCACCTTGTTTCACTTTATTTCTGCGCTTCGCCGCCTCTTATTTTGGACCGTATAGGGTGATAAAATTGCTGGCTTCGCGCGCGCGCCACTGAAAAAAAAAATCCTGCACCTGGTTAACTCTTTTTCCGAGGGCGACTATATCTGTTTCCCGATACGTATATATTTTTTCGCCCCGGGATTTTATGATTTTTCGCGCAACGTGACGTTCATCACGCCATTTTTTACGATTTTTCTATATCGTTTTGTTGCGCTGGAGCGGAAATAAATTGAAATACAAAAATGTGTATATATATATATTTTTCGAAATTGAAAAAGGTCGATTTCATTGAAATTACTTCTTTTATGGCGTGTAATAATTATTTTTTGCATATCGGACTATTCGTTCAATGATATCGAAAGAATTTCGCCACAGTCTCCCTCTCCCTTTTGTGATTATTATTCGAGTGGATTCGGTGGTACGAAATAATTATTTTACTTTTTCCGGGTAATAAATTTTTAATCCTTTCTCCCTCTCTCTCAGGAGAGTGCTGGTCATTTACATGAGAGCCTCTGTAATTATTATTTATTGGCCCTACTGCCATTAATATAATTAGCGATTCTGGAAATGTAATTTAAATTCAGCAAAATCAGTGCAACGAATGCACTCGAGACTACTTGTTATATGCGTTCCATGTACAAAATATTCATTTTTTACCTCCTGCACTGTCGTACTTAATTTTATTTATCGCCTTATTACAATTCGCTTATTGTTCGATCCCCTTATATATTGTCATATCCTCGAATTTGTGCACATCGAGGGAGAACATGCAAAAGTGAACTTGCGCCGCTTTTATTATACTCAACGTTTTATCACTTTACGGCTTCACTCGCTACTGTGTATAAAATGTTTTTACACGACGACGCATCGTTTTTATTATGTATAAATATACGCAACTGCGGGCTTTGTAATATTTTTCAAGACATTATAATATGCAGTGAAAGTTTTAACGTTTGTCACAATACCGCGATAAATACACAAAGCGAACATTGGAACAGGCGGCGCGTGAGTTATAATGTGGATTTCCCACGAGTGTCGTATTAGTGTGTAACAAGAGGAGGGGGTAGGTGAAACGATGTTGGCGCGAGCGCGATATTATGCGGAAAAAGTATATCCGGGCTATAATTAAATTTTATCGACGCTTTTGGCTCAAACGCACTGCACTGTGTATATGCGCCGATGATATTTAAACAGTTGTATCTTGATGCAGGAAAATGATATATTTGTGGAAGAAACTATACGAATGTACTAAAATCATCGCTAACCTGCGTCAGTGCTGTATACAGAAAGTGAAATTCAAATATTTCCTCTCCTGGGATATTTAGATTGATATGCAACGCAAACTCGGATGAGTTTTACTCTTCTTCCTCGCGATTTCAAAATTGCAATATCAAACTTTACGAAAGTCTGCCGACGATATTTCTTACATTTCAATTTTGTAAAATGCAAAATTTTCAAGAACCCACACTCTACGACAACCTTAATACCCATATTTCACGTGCCCAGTTCCGATTCCCGGCTTCAAATTCTCATCCGCATCGGCGGCTCATATTCATATCCAAAATTCCATCTCTCCAAATTATAATCCGTCTCCAAAAGCCGCACACACGCTCACCATCGCCTCGTATTCCCGCCGCAACAGGGAAAACGTTTCACTCGACGGCGTCCACCGCTAAGCCCATTACCACGCGGCGCTGCTCCGGAGTAGCCTAATGAAATTATTTGTTATATGTGCCTCAAAGATAGTTTCAAAAGCTCGAGCCAAGAGCTTTGTGTATATGCATGCTTCGGGTTTGTTGGCCTGAGAAAGAGAGGCTATATATATACAGGCTCTAACTCAAAGGCCCATTGATGCGAAAGGAGGAGACTGGTGGGCTGAAATTAAAGATCAGTGAGGGTCACTTTTTTCAATGGGTCTACACAACGTTTGATTGCTATTCCTTTTTGCGCGCGCGTGTGTGTGTGTGTGTCGCAACTTTGTTCTTTCGTCGCTTTCTGAATACAGCTGAAAAGTTTCCATCGGCTGATTAAAAGCCTTCGACGATGATAATAAACTCCCCGTCAGTTCTCACGCTTCCCATTAAGTTCTTTGGTATAAGCGGCGAAAAGTAGGCCATCTCGGATTTTCCGCGAAAATCAAGCTTCGAACGTAGTAGCTCAGTGATTAATACCTCCCCTTTTGCGACACGCGCGTCCCATTTAACAAGTTTTCCGCTCTATTAGCTATATATGTATACACACACTTTCTGGACTCTTACATGTACTTTTAATCACATTTCTTTGGCGAATTCGTTGACGGATTATTCGGCCATTGCTGGAGAGAGCTTGCAGCCGCGTAATCGAGCGTGATTACATCCTCCTTTTCATGCACGTAAAATCGAGCGTCCATTCAGAGCGTTAATCGCGCAAACTTTTTTTTTCTATGTGGGTCGAGTCGACTCGTCGCTCGAATTAACGTTCGATTGACTTTTGAAAATTTCCGATCGCTCGAGGACTCTCTCGCGCGAATGAAAACTGCCGCTCGCGAGCGCACTCGAGATTTAAATGGGAACGTTGGCGATGCGTTTAAAATTTACGCAGCTTTTAATCGTCGATTAGAGCGAGCTGTGATTCACACGCGGTCCTGTATATACGTTATATAAATCGATCTATCGTCGGTTAATTACGATATAAGCTTCGAGTCGTATATATATATATACAGACCTAATGACAAACGTTCGCAATTACCTCACGGTCGGCCTAATCCCCCGATAATCTTCGATCCGCAATTAAAGCAGGCATTACTCACTGTACCTCGGGGGAAAATCTTAACCCCGATATTCGGTGTTAAAAAAGAAACTGATCTCTCGGCCAGCGATTCCTGTTTAAATGACGCGACGATTAAGACCTTGCGAGCCTCGGCGCTGACGTATATATATGTATAAACCTAAGCGTCGCGATGGAAAGAAGCAGCTGAGGAAAAAAAAAGAAGAACTAGAGACAATGAGACGACGGTGCTTGCAAGGTGCGCCTAAGAGATAGGGATGTTGCTGCTGCAGACGACGTATATGCAGCGACGTGCAATGCGAGGCACGTTAAACGTCGCGCTTTAGCTCGAAAGACGGCTTGATGCGCGAGTCTAAGTCGCTGTTTTCACGTCTGCGAGCAGCTTTTTTCCCCTGCGAATGCTCGCTTAATGAGTGCCCCCCGTTTTTTTCTCCCTCAATTATAAATATTTTTCTCTCGTGCCTTGAGATTTTTTTTTTTCAAATAATTACGCGTCCCATGGCAATCGCGGCGACAAAACGAAATTGAAAAAAGAAAATCTTCTACACAAGCCTGTGCCTAACAATATCCCAGTTTGTACAGTGCAAGAAAACACGCGGACAAAAAGCAAGGATGAGAGCTTGCGAGTGGGAGATCAGGAATAAAGGATGAAAGCTAGGCGGAGAAAAGAATGCGAGAGCTTCGCCGGGCAAAAAAGCGAGAAAATACGCGTGTACTGCGTAGCGTATATAGGGGGAGATGGTGTATATATAGGCGAGGGAAAAAAAACGACTCGGCTTTTCTCGGCCTCAAGTACGCTTTTAGTCTTCGGCCGACAATGAATCCCCCTCTTCTCGGACTTTTGCGTTGTTTAGCGCAAAATGCGCGCTCGCCCGTGACAGTGAGCTTTTTCTCGCTTTTTTTCACCCCTCGTGTCTTATCCGTTTTCTTCGAAGCCTGATGGTGTCGGTACATATATAGCGTTGAAATTTTACAAGACAACATATGAAAATTGCAATAAGAACGAAAGCTGCGCATACCGTATCGTTTCAGGTTTTCAATCTCCCATTCATAGACAAACGCGCGCGTCTATTCTCTCTTGTTTTCCGAGGGGAGGGGGGAAAGATTACCTCGGCGTTGCTGCAGACGCCGAGATTGCGCCGGGAAAATTCACGTAGACGCGCGTCACAAGAGGGGAGACGGCTGTTTTACTTTTATTTCTCTTCCACGACTTTCCTTTTTGCCCGCGATGATTACGGATATTGCCGGGATATGGTGAATTTTAGGGTCTAGCACTGGTCGTTCAGTTCGTAGGACTTTTATTTTTTCTACGAGGGCCGAAATGATGCTCGGATTTTCTCGCGGGTGTTTAGGACACTGTCGTGTATCTGCTTCTCTCGTTTTTTGAACAAACAAATGATATTCCTTAAATTATTTAGAATAACATCTACTTGGAATACAATTCTTTCTTTCATCCGTCGAGTCTCACCTGCAGCTTAATCCATCCGAATTAAAAATGAAGGGCATAAAACGCGCCAACGTCGTCCATCACACATAAATACACACATCCGCGCTGTCGTCCAGGATTATAAAAGAGGCGGTTTATCCTTCTCCGCGTGGTTATGCAATTTCCAGCGGCCACTTTCATCATCGCGCGGCTTTTCATGTATTATATATACGCGTTATGATTCTGGACTAATTTACCGCTTGCTTTCGGTCAATGAGCCTTTTTCTGTTTCTTCTTTTCTCCGAATTATAACACAAAGTGACACTTTGCACATATTGAAATCAGCGTTAAAATTCGAGTTGAAAAAAAGCTTCAATGCATAAGTACAAAAAAAATGAATTTCAATTAACATTTATATACGTCATGAGCTTCTCAACCGCACATTATTTAGGTTAATCGCAAAAAAAAGAAAACCATGTCACAGCAGTGCCGGGCTTGTTCCTCGAGGGGAAAGTGAAGAAAATTGTCATCTCTCTCTTTCGTCCTGTAAATCGATATCCAATAATCAGTACAGGAGGTACACGTAAAACCCGAGTAATATCGTGATTAACGCAACTTGAAATGACTTCGCTATACATTTATACAATATACATATAATTCGAGCTAATAAGCCGTCAGCCGCGAGGCAGATTATATTATAATATATAAGGAGAAAGTTAAATATTCTCGAATTCTCTCTTAAACGGAAATTCGCGCGTATTGCGAGTATAATTATTATCGGCGTAAAGTTGTCGGGCGCGAGTTTCGCATCACTCACTGCAGCTTTATCTTCGATCCGACGACTCCTCGAAGAAGAAAACTAGTCGAGCGAAACTTGACGAATCACGCCAGAGAGCGAAACTAATTCCCGACTCTTTGGGGAGAGCACAAAGGGGTTGCGACGCCTATGTATTTATATATGTATATATATAGTGTCGCTCAGATGGATTGAAATCTCAACTTTAAACAGCGAAGAACTTGCTATACTAATATACACTATTTCGGCGGATGAACTATCGAGTTCTATTAGACAAGTCGATCGAGATCAGTTTAGGCCGAAATTTGCGTAAGGGTATGATAAGGAGACGAGCGTTATGCAGTCGGCTCTAATGTGACAGTTTGAATCATGCATGACTCCGGTTTAATGCGACCTCGGAACATATATACACGATCCTATTATCGTAACATCGAACATAAACAGCCGAACGCGCGTAAAATCTCTTTATTATAATGGGATACGTCCTAGTCGTACAGTAGGTTAGACACATGCTCTATGGGAGCTTAAATTTTATTGGGAATATATCATCAGAGAGTGAGTGTGAAATAGGCCAAGAAATAGCGAAATTGATTTCAACTCGAGTCGACTGCTTGATATTCAATTCAGTCCTAACGTCAGTTAGATAACTTCTCTCTCTCGCCGTCGAGGCGTTGGAGTATGTATATATATAATACCAACGAGGAATCAGCTCACGAAGTCGAGTGGTTGTGTTCCCCGAATTAATAGACAATTCAAGTTTCGAGTCGATTTTCCGTGCAACACCCGGCCGCTGCACAACGTTCTGTTTGTTCTTCATGATAAATACACGCGGTCGTGATGTAATTTTCGACTGTATATATTATTAGTTCTCGGTGCGAGTTTAACGGAATTTTAATTTACAGCCGGCACAATCAATGTAATCTCGCAGGGTGTGCGCACAAAAAAAAGTTAAAATCACTCACACGAGCAACTCTCTTCTCGCATGAAATATTCCTCCAAAGTCAGCATCACCTCTCTGATCAACAGCCGCTCGCCCTGTCGCCCCAAGCGGAACAGAGTAGCTATATATATATATATAACACACACCCCCGCGAAGTCTATAACGTTCGCCGCAACCGTCGGGAATTCTGATTAGCGATTTACGATCTTCCGAATTCACGACGTCCCTTCTTATACCGACGCGCTAGATCTGTCCGACTGTCTCTATAACTTACACCCGCGAGTCTCGGCAAATCCTATCAGGAGTACTTAGACTTCTCTGTCGCTTGTCAGCCGTGGCGGCTGTGATTCTTTTCTAACCACTGGATGTGTTTGCTCGCTTCGATGGAGCTCGTGAATTTCTCTGTATATTTACACGGAAGAAAGCGGGTGTATGATTTCTCGAGCAAACAGCTTCGATATTCACTGCGCTAATGGGGCTGCCTTTTTCGTTGACGATGAATTCTTTCGGTCAATCGAGGAATTTCTAGTTTTTGTTATATTTTAATTTTAATAACGTTTATCGTATAAAGAAAGCTTTGATAAATTTATTAAAGAATGTATTTATTCGAATGAAAGATTGTCCGAAAATTTATTCTTCGAATAATGGCCGAGTATATCCGTCGAACTATGATGCAAACCGACGTAAACACTCAACGGCAAAACTTTAATCACGTGTCCTGAGAGAGGGCAATTGAATCGCCGACGACCATTTAGCGAATTCCGCCGATAAAAACTTTTCCTCCATACCTGCCCCATCCCCACAACTTAACGACGACGATAAAACAGCGAGGGAGGAGAGAGCGTTTGTTTCCTTGTTTTGGTCCGGCTCTTGAAAATTTGTCACCGGATTCTTTCTCTTGCCACTTCCCTTGGTCTGCAGCGGCAGAAGCAGCCTTGGCACTGCTCCAGATTTCCGGCCGAGGGTTACCGGCCTAATGTCACGCGGATTTATGCCTCGCTGTTATTTCTTTAACGGTGGCTCGAAAAGCTCAAACGACGAGAGTCATGCGTCAAGTTATTACGCTGGAGAGGAAGAGGGATTATTTTTAGAGTTGCATCTGCGCTAGGTGAAAAATCAATTTGTGGATGGAAATAGACATGTTTTGACGAGGGATTTTGTTTCGAAATGAACGTTATATTTGGATATGATTTTATTCATTCGCTGGATTGATTAGGGAATGAACGCTTGTTTTGAAGGTTTTGTAAATGGTGCTTATATGTATTTGTAGATTGGTATCTGTCGTTAAAAAAAAATATGAGCATCTATCCGCGAATAATATTTTTGCATGCCATAGTCATGATTTTAATGGATGTTGAATTTCAATATAAAAATGTTCACCAGATATCGTACAAAATCATTCGAGTAAAAAAGAGACACTCGCGCTATCACTCAACGCATCAACTATAACCATCTCACCTAAAAGTCGACCCCAATATAACACTTATCCGAATCTTACCAAATCACTCCTCGTTTTTGCCTCTCTCTCTATCTCTCTCTCTTGCAGATATATACACACACGTATATACACCAGCTTACTGATCTCAGAGAGCGCACGCGACAAGTTCACGATCCACACGGTTCGCAAACCCCTCGGCTAATTCTGGCGCTTGGCCTCCCCCTAATTTACAGTAAATCAGTGAGCGCACTCGAGAGCTCTGGCGAATTATACGAGGAGAGCTTGAGGAGAGAGAGAAAGCGAGCGCTTGTGCTGGAGGCTGCAACGCGTGCGATGCGTTGGCTGGTTATAAATGGCTTCATTTTGATGCCCAAGTTTTGAGCTGTGAGCTGATAGCTTTTTAGCACACTGCGTGTTTAGAGAATCTTGATATTGATTGATAATTAATCTGTTAAATTATTTTAATTTTGATCATTGTTACTAATGAATATTCTTATTTTTTGTTTTAGGTGAGTAATATACACACGCATACTGCACGACTATCCCAATTTCCTTCAACTCAACAAACGAGCAATTAGGTGAGTCTGACATCAAAAGAGACCTTAAGCAATGCGAATTCCCCTTAAAGTCAAAAATAACCTAAGCGCAGACCAAAGCAATCCCAAAAGCTCACCGAGTAATATCAAGTCCATTCAGAGACTCGACACGAGTGTAGTCCGAAGCTTGCAGGCACATACATCAATGCCTCCAACTTCGAGCCGTTATTCTCTCTCTCTCTCTCTCTCTCTCTCTCTCTCTCTCTCTCTCTCTCTCTCTCTCTCTCTCTCTCTCTCTCTCTCTCTTTCTCTCTCACTCGAGTGAGTCACGTCATACCTCAAACTCTTCGAGTCAGCGTATGCATCAACTCCACGTATACATACATAGAAGTAGCGCTAAATAGACGACGCAATCGCGTGTGTCCAGTAGAGAGAGAGAGAGCGAGTGAGAAAGAGAGAGAGGGGGGGGGCGAGTGAGCGAGCCGCTAATTAAGAGGAGATTAGTACGGCGCGCTCGGGATTTGCATTCGCCAAAGTTTCCGGTATAGGGAGATCGGTACAGAGCACTTGCACGGATGCAGCAGACTGCATAATTATTCGAGTTTCCCTCTCTCTCGCTGGTCATCCTCTCCTATACTTTCTTTTTCTCAGAAGAAGGAAGTTTTGGCGCAGAAGCGCCGTTTAATCGCCGCGATAGTTCCAACTTACGTACGTGTGCGCTTGAACGTTTATTTTGATTATCTCATCCTTTGTTCTTGGACTTTGCTTTTCTCTCGCTATATCTAACCCCCCCCCCCCCCTCCTCCTCTCCCTCCCTCTCTCTCCATTGTCGCACAGTTGCGAATACTCATAAAATTAATGCCGCGGATATAGAGACCCTCGGGTTGTCATTACAGTTGGAGTTTGATTTGAACAATGAAATCGAGCGTCAAAGGCTTTTAAATTAATTACCACTATAATCTGTCATTCATTTGTTCTCCCCTTCATGTATGACGCTTTTTTGTATCATTTTCTCGAATATACGTGCGACTACTGCAGCGAGCGTCGGATTTCGAAACTTTGTGGGTCTCGCCGCGGCTAATGAACGCTTTCCCTATGCCGTTTCTTTTTTTTGGGTGTACATGGTACACGTTCGGACCTTCGTACTCTACGATGTGTTAATTATTCTTAAAAATCATGAATATACGACATAGAGATTCGTCTGAATATTTTCATTCACTAATAATGTAAATATACATAAAATTTTAGATGATAATTTAATTTACTTGTAAACGTCTTTAGTAATTCTATCTATCAATCCAATCTGAAAGTTTAGGGCATAATAATAAACTATTGGCGATAATAAAATTTATTCATAAAGTGTAGCTTTAAGTAACCATAATGTGTGACTCACACCTATATTATCATACTATGTATTATTCCTGTTTGGTATATTCTATATCTATCTATGTAGTAAAATCAGATAGAATTAGTCGAATGGCCAATTTCTTCTCATAGCCTCTGCTCTTCGTAAAGAGATTTTTATTGCTTCTCATCATCGGAATTAAATTTCCACATTGATTTCTACAAAAATATTTGCGTTTTATAAATAAAGCATCAAATCTGCAGATGTTTCATGATCATTCATGCTGTCGATAAATATAGGTGCAACAATGTAATCTTTTGACTTATTATTGACTTTGATACAGCTGTTTTATTGTTTAAATGGCAAAATATGTGAGCATTAATTTCGTACTGATAAGAGGGTATTATATACGGTAAAGTTGATTATACGATAACTTTGAATTACCATATACAAGTATATATTTTGGTTAGTTTTCCTTATAACGAGGAAACAGTACGAAAAAAATAATTCTGCAGTACAAATTTGAGTCACCTCGTGTACGGTCGGAATTCCAGCGATGTTCCACGAGTCGTGCACGAGGTTCCAAAGTGGCTAGTCTGAGAGGCCGTTTCAAAGTAAACAGGACACTTATAAAATATCCAGAATGTTACGCGTGTCATTACGCGCGTCTCCTATTATGAGATTAGTGCATCGTATTTTTCAATACTTTAATTAGTTTTCGCTAGTTATCGATACTTATTGCTTATTCAAATGTTTTGATCAGCTAGTCCACTATTGCGACCTATTTTTGCTTAATTTAATAGTTATAAATAAATAATTAAACTAGACAGGTTAAATACAAATTTTTAATAGTTTTCTTAGAAAATATTCTATATACAGAGACCCTTTATCGATTTCTATCGGTATAAAGTCAAAGGCGATATTTCCGTAAATATGCACAATCGATTCATTTTTGGCTAACGGCCATTGTCAAATCAATTAAACCAATTATGAATATATCAACGTTTATAGTGCCCAAATTTTAACATAGTCCACATCCAGAGAAGTAGCGCCGTTTTGCCAAGTTGTGTACCAGATGTCAGTCGTCTTGTAAAAGTGATACAAAGCCTACAGAAAAATTCGCAATAATTAACACATTAGCCTCTGACATTATTAGTTAATAAATATTGTATGAAGAAATTTACCTTAGCTTCGACGTTTCGCCAAGTTTTAGCAAAACCACGACCCATAGAGTTGTCCGGAAATTCAGACAGTCCGCCCGCAGCAACACCCAGTGTCAAATAGAACTATTTAAAAAATCATTATGCACTTCAAAATAGCTAGTGTATACATAAGGTAGATTAAACGATTAAATTTTTCTCACAGGTATATCCTTAGGCAAATTTACAGGTTTATCTTCGTAAACTTGTCCGTCAACTTTCAGAACGATCCTATCCGGACTCCAAATCAACTGGTACACGTGGAAGTTATCAGACCACAATTCTCTGTTGTACTTCGTCGCTCTGTTCTGGTTGATATGATTCTCGTGATTTTGCGGATTTAATCCCGTAACACCACCCCAAAGAATGTGCCCACTGATGTCAGTTCCATCCCTAAGTCTCAGTTCAGGATTACCAGCGGATGATGCAATCCGAATTTGTACTGTTTCCAGGTATGATCCAGGAACCTTTCTTACAGGTTCCAAAAGTAATAAGGGATAGATCCAGTCACCACGTGGTAATTTTGCTTTGACTTCGATTCGACCGTATTGGAAGTTGATGGACTTTTCGGTGTTGATCCGACTGGAGGTCACAGGGGGCAATACGTTCCAGCCTCGAGCTTTGCTGTAGCAGTCGGCTGTGAACAATTGTCCTGTACACCTGAAATTTTAATTGCATTTTTTTACGTGTTTTCATTTGAAACGTAAATATTTTTGGTTGTTCCTATATACTTGGACAACGGGAAACTTCCTTCGCGGATAAAGTTGTCACCATACTCGTCTCTTAGCAACTTAGGAGTTATCTTTAATCCATTATCGACTTTCATGTTCCTTTGTGAATCTCGATAAACAACGAATTCGTAGTCCTTACAATAAAAACAATCATGAAATAAAAAAATAAATGAAAAATTGTTTATGATAAATGATGAAAGTCTCTTACGGGTGGTCCGGAGAACTGTTCAACTATAGTCCACTGCGTCCTTTTCAACTGGGCTAGATCTCTAAAATCTTCTTCAAAAAGAAGCTGTCCAGCACAAGGATGTTTACTGACGCCAGTTTTATCGAACAACTTTGTCGTCGAGAAAGCGCATGGGTGAGGATCAAACGTTCCGACGTTAATCCTGTCATCAGGTTTTGGTCTTTGACTATTGTAATCATAAAATTCTGAAAATCCACAAATTCACTCTATCATCCTGTACCACTCGACCATTTAAAAAAGGCATTAAATATAATACCTGTAACTGTGTACTCCTGCTCAAGCAGGTTGTATCCAAGTCGATTGTAAACAACGTGTATCCAGTAATAAATTACATCGTTTTCCTTCAATTTCGTGCTTCTGTCTTCATAAGTCCAGCGGCCATTCTTCGGCCCCAAAATGTCCCGAGCTATGGTACCAGCTTCTAATCCATTAAATTCTTCATTTATCTTTACGTGGAAGGCTACCAGGGAAATCCCCGGTTCGTCTGAAAATTTGTTTAAACACCAGCGTAATAGTAAAGTTTCTGTGATTAGAAGAGATAGATATACAACTTACCTGGTATGGACATGCGGATGCCAACGGTCTTTAGAGGTTCAACCAGTACCTCCGGAGGTACGTAATGAGAACCCCCGCTACTCTCTTGAGATTCTGTCTTCGAGCCTCCGTAATCATAGAAGTCTGAAAAATTCATAAACCAATTTCACCGTTCTGTATTAATTCATCGTTTTCAAAAACGATTGAATATAATACCTGTGACTGTATGCTCCTGCTCAAGCAGATTGTATCCAAGTCGATTGTAAACAACGTGTACCCAGTAGTAAATAACATCGTTTTCCTTCAATGTCGTACTTTTGTCTTCGTAAGTCCAGCGGCCATTCTTCGGCTTCCAGATGTCTCGAGCTATGGTACCAGCCTCTAGGCCATTGAATTCTTCATTGAACTTTATGTGAAAGGCTACCAGGGAAATTCCCGGTTCGTCTGAAAATTTTTTAAAATACCATCGTAACTGTAAAGTTTCTGTGATTAAATGAGATATATAACTTACCTGGTATGGAAATTCGGATGCCAATAGGCTTTAACGGTTCGACCAATGCCTCTGGGGGTACATACTGAGCATTTGAAAGATGCGTCGATATCAGGACTAACAGGAAAAATTGAAAACCCGATAGAGTGAACATGTTAGCTATATACGACAATACTGGAGCTGTATATAAATAGACACTAATGCGTATACGTGAAGATTGCGCGCATTTACTGTGGCAATGACGCCGCAGTGACTGATTTCACTTGAGCATCTTTGGTACAATTTATACAGGCTCGTTGCTCTCGGTGTGTCATTTTTCTCTTCGGCGAGTTCCAATATGACCAGGAGAGGGAGATAAGCAAATACGAAGCAGAACGGTAACCAGTGGCAGGTAATTGCTATAAGCTTTTCTATCGACTCTAATTGTAAATCAGCTGACCTTGAGCTTATACATGAGCTAGCTTCTTATAGATACAAGTGTATACTATGGATTGACTCTTCCTCTGTTTTTTCTAATGAGTCATCATAGATCGTATCAAAAAGAAACAAGATTTGTATAGTATATACGTTTCGCTCGTGCGCAAATATTTATACAAGGCTAAAATCACATTCACGCACTAGTATCTAAATATACATACTATTGTTAATCGTTCATTTTATTTACTAAAACTGGAAAAAAGTAGGTAGCTAATCGATGAAATTATTAAGATTTTTTGATTCCGAAACATACTAATTTTTCCATCGAATGACTACAACATAACCTCGATAGAAAACAATATAGAAATCTTTGACTGACACGTGCGCCTAGTAACGATCCCGAATATTTTATACTAATTTTTTTGGTTGACATTTATTAAATGATTTCACAGACATTAAAAGCTCAGTGAACTCAAAGATGTTGATTCAGCTGACTTATATGTTATCGCCACAGATAAACGCGTATAAAATTAATCTCAATTAATTAGTTTGCATAGTATACTCGAACAATCTTTTATATATAATATTATTCAGCATATAGAATCTATCAGCACTGGATATGTTTAATATACAATACGAATACATTAGATTCAACATTTTTCGATATCAAAATAATCGCAATCATTTATATAACATATGACACGGTACACGTGCCGAATTACACTCAACGAACTAAAGTAGTTTCCAAATTAATTAAGTAAATGAATAATCAACACTGCAGGAATGCCTAAACCCCCAATAACAATAACGCTAAACATCAACCACGGCAACAATCACCTGTAAAACCCTCATCAAGCTTAACGCCACATCGACCCTCTCTCTCTCTCTCTCGCAATGTATATGTATATATATATATACCGGTCGCGCGTGTCGGAGCGGCGCATCGCCGAAATTCCAAGGGGACTTGGACGCGCACAGTCGACTTGACGCGCTGCCGCCGCTGCGCCCGAGCGACTCATGCCTGCAGCGGCAAACTTTGAAGCCGACTCGCGAATCAACCGACGTGTTTCCCCCTATTCTCGTGTGCGTCGTGTGCGTGTATATATATGTGTGTACGGCTACGTCGCGAGGAGTTTCTAGGGATCTGTCGCTGGTTGCGGAGTTACGCTGTGATTACGTGCGGCTGGTCTGGGTATTCTTGAGTTGTGCTTTATGTCAAGTTTTTTAGAGCTCCAAGCTTTGTCGTGAAAAATTTGCAATAGCAAGTATTTACTGAAGAACTTCCTTTCAAAAGTGCACTGAATTTATCATGGTTTTATTATTATTATTTTCATTTTAAAAGAGTATTATTCCTGATAATCATCGCTTACAAACATTAATGTTCTAGCCTACAAACTCGAAGCCCGCGGAAATATAGCTATATAGTAATAAGAAAAAAGAATCATCACCTATACAAGCTCAAAACTTCCGCTTCAAGACCTCATCCGCAGAAATCTCCTTATACCCCAAATCCCTTCGCTTAAAAAAAAAGACAAAAACCACCTCTACTCCTCAAACTCCCTCGGAGCCTAAAAAGAAAGCCGCACGACGACACACAACTTCCTCTCCGAAGATTCTTCGAGCGTAATAATTCATCTTTGTCTCCACACTTTGCTCGCTCGTCACCGAATATTCATTTCCCCGGGTAAGATTCTCTTTCTCCTTATTTCGCCTTTCCCTCGACTATATATACGCCGCGCATTTGCATGCAGTGCTTTAGTTTCGTCCGAGAGAGATAGTCCACTTTGCGCCATTATCGCCTCGGTTCTCTCTCTTGGAATGATCATGAATATGCGATACAGAAATGAAAAACTTTGCCGGGGGAAAAGTCACGCCTCGTATATATATAGTGTACACTCGCAGGATATATTCATACGTAATACGGAAGGATTTTCAAAGCTCCTAAAGCTTGCGTATACATGTCGAGAGAAAGAGAACCGACGGATCGATTACCTGCGACGAGAAATATAGCGCGTAGAATAGAGCCGCGCACTTGAGACGACTGCGCCTCTGGCTGCTATTTTATTGAAAGTATAGACGCTTTTCGCGAGCTTTCTGCGTTATTTCTTCGAATGAGCTTTGAAAGCTCGACATATTTAAACGTGTATAAATATATTCAAGTTTTCTCACTTTCTCTCTCTCTCTAGTTACATATAAATGAATAGGCGCACACTGGAGCTTTTGTCTGGCTTCGAGTGAACCATCCGGACTCTTCAAAGATCGACTGGTCTCTGCTAATATTTAAGGGCTGCGGGTAGGCTCGCGAGACGCTGGCACTCGAAAAGTACGCGCGCGAGAGAGAGAAAGAGAGAGAGAGCTGGGAAATTAGGTCAATTGAGAGAGAGAAAAAGGGAAGTTTTCATCCAGCCGGCGATTATTCCGCCAAAGTTTTTAGGCCGATTATTTCTGCAAATGCTGCGATATCGCATTTTTTAGCTGTACGAAACTTGCTGAATAATTCTACCGGCGCATTATTCCGTTCGAGCGTGTATTAGAGAAAGTTTTTGCTTGATAAAGCCTATAACGTTTATATAGTTAACGATAGCATCTATAACGATATGTAATCAAATATTCATACGATGTTCAGTCGAATGATGAAATAGCCAAAATCTCTGGGACTGATTTGAATTATGCATACGCGCATTCGGGCAATAATTAAAAATAAACAGCGTATATATATATATCATGCATCGCACATTACACTATATACCGACTATCCCATCGTCACACTACACCCAAGCGAATATAAAGAGAACGAGAGCAAAGTCAAAGCGTCCGTTTCCCAGAGCAAACAGGTCAATTAGCACCTCTGCGAATCATCGTTATCGCCATCATTGTCCTCCAGCGAATCGTCGATTCGCGTTTCGAAAGACACGTCACTCCTCCCTGCCTTTTTAGCCAACTTGACGCATCCAACTACATTGAATATTCATGAAAGCGAAGAGGAAGCTGCATCGCGAGTTTATTACGACACACACACAGAGTCTCTCTCGTGACGACGACCTGATTATTTCACATAATGACATTCGTTATCGCCGTGGCTCCGATGGCTTTACATATATTGCGCGGTGAGAATACGCGAAGGGATTAAGCCGCGTATGTGTATATGCATATGTAACTAGAGAAGCTTCTACAAATAGACAGGTGATTCGGGGGGCTGCCCTGTTGTTTGCAGAATGATAATGATGATGATCGATCGGTGTTTGACTTGCGGCGAGATTCGCGCGCGCAGCTGTGTAAAATTCGGCCACGAATTCCATCGTTTGTTGAGCCTCTTACGACGTACGTTGTACATATACATATATGTATTGTAACTCGTCGGTTCCAATTGCCGTGCATTATATATATACGTGTGTATCCCGTCTGTCGACGGTAGGAGGGTTGCAAATCGGATCCCATTTGTTTCCGCTTGAGGGAAAAATTGGCTTCGTTTCCAAAGTCTCGAGAAAACGAGTCCGAGCTATTGGAAAAATCCAAGCATATATACACCATCTCAAGAATAATTCAAAGCTCTCGATACATGCGTTTTTCGCCAAAATACACACAGCGTGTAGGAGGAGGATCGATCGCCATCGGCGACGAGGCTTTTAACGGCTGCACCGCGCGTGCATACACGCACGGTCGAGGGAATTTTCACGGTTGAAGGAATGACGGCTGCTGCGCAAGCGAGCTAACTCGATTGTCGGCCGATCGATCGATGGATGCCGTAATGGCCGCCAGGGACAATTACGATACTAGGTGGGGGAGGACTGTAGGCGCACTTTTTTTTAACGCCGGATTTCGAGGACGTTTATGGCTGCTCGGGTTGACAGCTGTGTTTACTTATTTTGATTTTCTGCATATATATATATAATCGTGATTGATTCGCGAAACTTAAAAAAGACCTTCGAATTTTCGTTTAATTAAACTGCTAGTTAAGAGTATAAAAAGGTAAATAATTTCAGTGAAACCAAATGAAAGCCCGCCTCCCTCTTAACGGCCGAGTCGTGACAAAAATGTCGCGTCCCGATAAGAAGCGAGTTCGTAAACACGCCGAGCGAGAGTAGGAAAGCTAAAGTTGGCTGGTTTTATGTACCGTTTCGTCTCTAATTGAGGAAGTGAAATGCCCTCTGCCGCCCTTATCGCGAGTGTTATGTACGTGCTCTCTCACGGATTTCATTGCGTTCTTTCGCGTCGTAAACGCTTTCACGGAGTATAACTACACCGCGCGGAAAACGAGCATTTTTTTGTCCAGGAAACGCACAGCGCTTCTTAATTTTTGCGGTATTTCTCTTTGTCGCTGACGCTGCGGTGCGATATTTATTAGTCGAGGAAAAAAATCAATAATCGAAATATACCCGCGTTGCAGCCTCAGCTCGACGCGACGTCTCGCTATTTTCAGCCACGAGGAGTCGCATCGATCGCTGTTAAAT
Source organism: Muscidifurax raptorellus (assembly GCA_020010945.3). Taxonomy (NCBI): domain Eukaryota; kingdom Metazoa; phylum Arthropoda; class Insecta; order Hymenoptera; family Pteromalidae; genus Muscidifurax; species Muscidifurax raptorellus. Next base: position 3,752,069 of record CM052079.1, on the reverse strand, counting down.
TATTTCGAGTGGTCTCATCCATATACGCGCGGGACGCCCTAAGGCCGCTACTGCAGCTGAGAAAACTGACCTACATCTCGCACCTCGTCTCTACCGATGTCGCGCTTCTTCTTCTTAGCTCTCGGGGCGTGTATTTTTTTACTGAGCTGAGAAAACAGCTCTAGGAGGTGTACACGAGGTCGAGTTCCTCTACTGCTGCTGCGGTATTATCGGTGTTTCGAAGCTTTTGAAAGGGTGACGGCGGCTCGAGGAGCTGTGTGTGTGTCTTGTTAGACGTGAATTGTGAGGTTTGTCGATTGTTTTTGTGGAGAGAGGAAGAGTGTACGGAAGTGTCGGCTTAATGATGCGAGGAATTTTTCGTCGTCGTCTCTCGATAAGGGGCTGGAATTTTTATTCTTCAGAAATACTTTTTTCTTCTCTCGAAGATCACGAATAAACCGTACACTCGATCTTTTTTCGTTTCACTTATCCTATCTTCGTAAACACTATATCCTATATAAAAACATCTGCGCTTACATCGCGTGTAATAATAACCGCCGGTGTATTTTATCTCCGGGGCTGAATTTTTTTCTAAAAATACACCGCCTCATCTGCGCCCCGCTGGCGTCATAAGTCAAGGACTTTTAAAGTTCCGCGTCAATAATTGCGACGAACACGTTCTCTCCCGCTCACGACGCTATAAATACGAATCACGAAGAATCCAGACGACCTGGTGAGATTTTTTTTCATTCGATTACTCGGACATATCGATATAATATTTCGTTCGAGATAAAAGGAAAAAAAAGAAGATTATTGCGGGTAGAGCACAACGCAACGGAACAATAATAATAACACACTGCCGGGAGTAACTTGTTAGGACGCCCCACTGAAATTGCGTCTTTTACGAAGTAAAAACGAGAAAAAGCTGGGAAAAACGAGGAGGCAATGAACTACTAGCGCCGCTCGAGAGTCAAGTTCGCGCTGCTGCTGCGAACTGAATCTCGCCGATATTAAGAAACTTTTCATAGCTGCTGCTGCAAGAGAGAAAGAGAAAGACTCGACCTGCAGTGTGCCTGCATCGTCTGTCCGAAGCTATCTTCCTGCGTATAGCTCGCCGCGCCAGTAGTGTAAGTCAGCGCCCGCTCGGACAAAGCAGAGAGCTTATCACTGACGTTATTAATTGAAATATTATTTGAACGTTATTAATTTCCTTATTTTACAATCCTATAGTAGAAATATTCACGACTTATTGGTTAACTATGTAAATTGATTTTAAATAATTAAAAAAGTCGTACACTCACCTGCTTTCGATAAACTTAATTTTAAAAAGAATAATGCTACATAACCTATATACGATAGAATCGCAGAATATATTTCGTCCTAAAATGTACACCATATACGATTGCATCGCAGAATATATTTCGTCCAAAAATGTACACCATGCGCTACAATCACTTAGCATATGAATCTACCACCGACTCGAGAAAATATCCTCTTCTCCATAAAGTTTCCTTCTTGTACATTACCTCCTCCCCCCCCCCCCCCGACGACTTTCCGGGGGTTCAGCGAAAGGTTACACTTGGGCAGCTCTTTCTCCACGCGAGTCTCGAGTTCCTCCCTATTGGGTCAAGAGGCACAGAGACGATGCAAGCTTTAGACGCCGCGCAAGTCGCACACAAAACTCGCTTTTTAAGACTACGTTATTATTATTATTATTATTATATAGCGTAGAACGCGCGTGAAACGAGTGATTATGCGGAAAAGCGATTTTGTTCAAAAGAGAAAGCAAATACCGTAGAGAGAAGTGCACTTAGCCTTAATTTTAGGAAGGTATTATTATAATAACGCGATCGTGTGCCTGGTGCAAAGTTTTTTCATGTTTATTAATATTTTACGGAATACACGACTTTATAATTAGAGCCGGTGTAAGACTCTCGAAAATTTCCGAAGAAAAGCCGGAAAATTTCGCGCAGGGCCCACTTCAGTCCTGCAATATACGCGCGTAAAGAGGAGCTCGCGGTCGAGAGCCGTTTATTTCAACCGCGCGCTGAAATATTGATATTGACTCTTGCCAAAAGGAGTATCTTACTCTGAAAGACTGAATCGCCGGAGACGCGTCTTTGCGCATAGGAATTATATATAGAAAGACTACGCGCGTATAATAATCATTCACTTCCATCGGAGAGTCATCGACATCTCTCAATATTATAAACCGTGTGAAATTTCAGCCGTCTCCGTTTCCGCGTCAAATTGCACGCGTCGTTTCGAAATGAAAAAAAAACAGCAACTTTTTTTTTCGAGTGTCACTGTCGCCCTGTCAACTCGCGGCGCGAAAAAAAGCCCGCACTTAACACGAATTTTAGTGGCTTTCGTAGTAAAGAGCCAAATGCGCAGTGAAAAATAAACAGTAATAAACAGTGCCAGTGTCAAGCGAAATTGAGCACTCGTGTTTTATGCATATTTATTTATTCTTTTTTGTTCGAGTCTTTGAGTCTCAAGTGGCGCCTTTTCCTATCTGCGAAATTCACAGCGAACTCGGCGCTAATTTCCCGGGATAACAAAACTAAAAAGAAAACCTAAACCTCCGAAAAATCTCGGACGCCCACTTATATGCGCCGAGAATATACGTATATACAGTGCACGTCCTCGGCGTGAATCACGAGAGAGAAAGATGTAGGCAGCTACAGCAGGGTCTCTTAAAAATCCGAGTAGTCACTAACGATTTCTCGCTTGACCCACTTCTCCGAGCTGCGCACACACGCGCTCTCTTCTCTCGGATTATTTCTACGACGCTTTTTAATTATACCCCCGGGGACTGGGCGCCGCATCCTCGAGGCTCATCCGCGAGGAAGGAAGTGCGCAGACAGGCGCGTTTATTAGCGCGGATGTGTTACTCTCATTCTCGAGAGGCTTTATTATGTACACTGCTTTTTTTTCGTATGTAATGCTTCGCTCGCTTGAGTTTGCCATTTTGATTTTTGCGACGCTGCACGTATATATATATATATATATATATATATATATATACACATAGTGTAAACATGCACGGCTGATGATGGCCGTGTTTGTCGCAAACTTTGCGCTGGTTTGTGTGTACACACAAGCGCGAGTTTCAAACGCGCGCTGCGCTTCTCCTCCTAATTACACGTCGCGGAGGACGGCTTCGACGCACATACAAAAGGAGCCACTTGCTTTACTGCTGCGTGTGTATCGCGAAAGGAGACGGAATTAACCGAGCGTTATATATGTATATATAGAAACATTTTCTTGAGAACTTCTTTTGAAAATTTCAAGCAGGAGCAGCAGACTTGCGTCAGAGAGAATCTGGTTTGAAAAAGGGGGGATTTATTGTCGATGTTAGTCACGAGTCTCCGCTGATTGGATTGCATATCGAATTTGATATATTGATTATATCGAGGAGGTAGAGGGCGCGCGTGTGTGTGTGTGTGTCCTGAGGGTTGGTCGAGATTAGTTGAGACGGGAATGGCAATTAGTATGTAAATGCACGAGCGAGAGGGTGTTAATGAAGTAATGCCGCGGAGTTTAGTTGTCGCTTGGCTTTCCGGTTATAATGCCAGCTTTGACAGCCGTTCTATATATATATATCTCTTTTCTTTTATGTTTTTAAACGTGGCTAAACGAATCGTGCTGTAATTAAAATTCTCTGCCAATAAAGTATCACAGGCCGCAAAAAAAGAATCCGGTATTAATTCCAGCCACCGCAAAACACGAACACAAAAGAAAAAACCTCCCGCGCACGGAAATCCAAACTTATCAAAGCGATATCGCGTACCTATGTAGCTCTTTCTCTCGCGTCTTTCGTCCCTTTTTCCGCGATATCACTGCGGCTGCAGCCAACTTCCTCTCAAAAGGTATTCGCTTGCTCTTTTCGCTCTTTGGTCTGTGTATATATATATGCGTGTATCGCAAGCTCACACGGCACGCGCCGCGCATGAATACACAATGTAACGAGGTCCCGTCGCGTGCGAACGACAAGGACGTCGTGAGATAGCACTGCTGCTGCTCCGTAGAAGAAGAAAACTCGAGCGTGAAAATCAGCCGAACGGGGAAATAGGAAGGAGAGAGAAAAATGAGGTAAGAATGAAGCGATTCGTCGAGTTTGATTTTTACTTTTTTTTTATCGAGTGTTATGAGTCTTTGGAAAATATTGATATATTTCCTAGAGGAAGCTTAGTAGTGGCGAAAAGTTTTTATCTGCAGGTCGTAGTGACAGCAGTTTCTTTTGGTGCGTTTGATACGCTTTCGTTAGTATAATTTATTTAGTGAGCATCTCAACGACTTTATCCGTTCAAAATTGTCTACTCGTGTCAGAAAACGATATTCGAATAAAATTCCGAATCGCAAAAGTGTCTCGACAAACGAAATTTTCAAAATTAAAGCGAACGCTCGACCTCCCAGACAAACAAACGGCAACAATCGCGCAAAGATTGCGAAAGAACGCCACAAAGCTCTCTTTCTCTCCGGCATACACGCATACCTACAGAGAAAAAAGAGAATCGCAGCAGCAGCAGCATCAGACATATACAAAGCGAGCGCCGATTGAAATCGAAGCCGAGGCTCCGATATTTTCCGGGGCGCCGAGACTTGATTAAAGTCAACGCTCGCCCGGCCTTTTAAACGAACAAACACACGCAGTCGTAGTGGTAGAAAAAAGCTCGGCAGAGAGAATGCAATTTTATGCCTCGCTCTTTCCCATTTTCCGGAGGCTACAGAGTCTCCGTCGGGAAACGCACGACGACGAGATAGACATAGAGAGAAAGAGGGAGAGGCTTATTCTCGTCGTTCTTATTTCTGAGATGACGCCTTCACGCGCGAGATTTTTCAATCTTTCCCTTTGTCGTCGGCAACGGAGCGATGTAAAGTCGAATTTTGCGATATATGGATAGATATATATATATGTATGCTACACACCATTTCGTTTCGAGTGCATATATCCCCACATTGATATTGACTATGCTCGGCGAAAGTGGCAATTTTCGCGCTTTGTCATCTAGAATTATTACGCCCGAGTGTATATTCTAAACAGCCAGGCTCCGTGGAAATTCAATATATCACGACTCGTATAACGCCAGTCAGTCAGTCAATCGGGATACTTATCGTATCCTCGAAATTGAAAACGCATCTGTTTTCACTGAGAGAAAAATTATCGCTGCATAATATCGCGAACTAAAATTAAAAAGCAAAAAACTAACCGACAATTCCGCCTAACCACACGGCGAAAACTAGCGCAATATTCCTCCGCAAGCATCGATCATAAAGCCGGGCATACTCTTAAAAATAAAACTGCAGTATATAGTATAGCGCTGCGAGTGAAATAGTGAAAGCGCTTACATTCGCGCAGTTCCTCGCCCGTTTACGAGCGCGTCCACCGACGGCATAAAGCGACTCTGACGCCGTTTGAAGTCGCTTGCGCCAAGCGGCTCTCTCTCTCTGTCTCGAGTAATAAAGGCCTTGAAGAGAGAGAGGAAGGGAAGAGTTTACCTGCGGGAAATCCCGAAAATGCCTCGCCGACAATTTTCACGCGAGAGGAAGAGCTCAAGGGGAGCTATCAAGCATTATTATCCGCGAGACCGGAGCTCGGGTATTTCGCGGCTGACTGCGGCATCCGCGTCATTCTTTATGGCGCGAGTGCGCGGTATATATTCTGATGGGCTGACTAGATATATACGCTGCTTCTATGCTAAGTGAAATTGCTTGATTTCAGGCTAGGGCTGGGTAATTCATTTGAATTTTGCGGATGCGAGCTTTTTTCACGTCGTATTTTCAATAAAGCCGGCCAATATCTTCAGTCTAAAAAGACAATCCCTCGACTTCGCCATCCGCACAAACAAGCCGAATCCGCGACAGCGATTAACGCATAATCAATCAAACGCCCCATAATCTCAAGCAGCGCAAGAACCACATGCATCTCGGAATCAAAGCCCAAGCTCCCTCTCTCTCTCTCTCTCTCTCTCTCTCTCGCCTAACTAAATCGCGCAACACGATTCTCCAACGTCTCAGCTCGCCCCGGCACGTACGATCGTTTAGGCGCGCGCGTAGCCCGCGGGGGCGTCTGCATTCCTCTCACGGGAGAGGGAAAGCAGTTCGTTTGGAATTCAAGCTGTGCAAAACTCTCTCTTCTTTGCTGCTCGAGTCGTCGTGCTTTCTCCTCGTTTTTTTCGCCAGAGTTGCTGCGTATAGACTCGTGCATTTTTTATCATTCGCGTATATAGCGTTTCCAAGCTCGACTTGTCACAATAATTTCTTTCGAGTCGCAAGCATTGCATGTAAGCAACAACATCAGTCGTGAGCGTACCGGAGAGCCAATATTTGATTGTTTATAAGGTCGAGAGCATGTCCCGGCACTCGATCCACCTATACATATATCCCCCTGAGTACCAGCACACCGATGTATAGGGCCTTGTCCAGTGTACTCTCGGAAGACGTTGTAGCTTCCAGCCGATCGATCTATCCAACTCTCCCTGGATAGGCCGGGGAGGGTCGATGATACTCCAGAGCAGCTCCAAAGGCGACCGATACAGAGAGCTCGAGAGCCACTATACATAGTGCAAGTAGTGTACGGCTTTGCCGTCTCGCACTTGAGCCGCGCTGCACAATGCCATCAGCTCTCGCTATATATAGTATATATAATACTTACACACGCCCAGCTAGTTTGCAGGATTTTGGCTTCCTCTTTCCATGTATTTCCCCAAGTTTCTTCTTCTTCTTCTTCTTCCTTTTCGAGAGAGATGACGAAGCTCTCGCGCGCTCTGAAAGTGACGTCGTAATAAGATTTACGATTTCGAAAGTCGAAAGAATTTGTCCTGCATATATATATATATATATATATAGAGAGAGAGAGAGAGAGAGAGAGAGAGAGGCGTGTTCAAAAAGTACGTTTAAACCATCTCACAACTACTCCCCACTTTTTCCAAGAGCTGCGATATGCAGTCGAAAATCGATCTCGATTGATAATCCGCGTTAAGCGAATTACTCCCGGGGCATCATCGACCCGAAAGTTCCGGCGTATACGCACGTACACATGTGTTATAACGACCCAGAGATAGAGAGAGAGAGAGAGAACCGCGTCAAAGCTGCGTAATGGCCGAGTAGCGGGCAATGCAATTTGCGAACTAAAGTACGCGGCAAATGGCTCTAATCGCAAAATGCCCCGAGTTCGTTTTTTTTTTCTCTTTTTCTCGACGACGAACAATAGAAGCTTTTTCAAATTCGTACACATATATCTGCGAAAAGCCAATTTGTATATACGCAGCGTGAATTTTCTCCTCCTCTCGATTTCAAGCTCTTATTCGTCGTGTCAAAACTGTGCACCTGAAACTCCGGTAATTGAAAGGAAACTGCGCTGCTCGCGAAAATTACAGGAAGAAAAACGAAAAGAGAGAGACGTCTGTAAATCGCGGATAAGACGATAGAAATTGCGGGATCACACCGGCTCTCTCTCTCTCTCTCTCCCTCCGCGAGGAGATTCTCGCTCAAACGAGGAGAAAATAGCTCCATTTGCTACGACGAGGTGAAAAAAAAATCGAACCACGCGCTATATATAGAGACGGGGCAGATTGGACGAGAGGGCCATACATAAATCAACGGGCTATTCGAAAACACTTTGCGCAATAGTTTCGGACGATTAATCAGAGCGAGCGAGCGATCCTCTGCTCGGGAGTGTAATCAAAATTTCTATTTGCGAGAGTAAACGTGTAGCTTTCTTCTGCGCACTTTTAGGCTAGTTGTACAGAACTACTTGTTGGGATTATATTCTCGTTGTAAGAGCTTTTTTCAACATTTTAATTTCAGGTTATTATTATAAAAAATTGGCAAACTTTGCAGTCAACCGCGTGTTTTCGCTACATCGACATCGAGAGTTTAATCTGAAAATATACGCATATGCAGCCCCGTACATCACCAACATAATTGTTAAACAGACATCGACTTCGCGCTCGCTCCAGGTATAGAAATTGATTTCGCGCTGTCTGTTATAACAAATTTTTTGTTGCCACCCCTCCTAGTCAATCGATATATCATTCCGGCGTTGTGTGCAGCCTTTTTTTATTTTCAACAAGCCGCGAGAGAACAGTGCGCGCCGCTCGTAAATTCTCATTGCCGATATTCCCTGTCCTCCGCGCGAACGAAAAATTAATAACAAACTCGGGCCGGGAAATTCGCACCCCTGTGTTTTCGCTATGCTATGGTTTGTACTATTTCGAAAATTTCGTATATTTATGAATTAAACATGATTCGCGGGGTAGGGGGTCGATTGCTATATAATATGCGCAAATTTATTCGGAATTAGTGCTGCGTCGCAAATCGAATGGAATTTCATTACCGCGTAATTAGATGGCGCTTCGAGCGTCGTCTGTTTGCGCTTGTCAATATTCTCACTCTCTGTGATGTGTGCGTGTGCGCCGCGATACTGTGGGCGCAATCAATGATTCCTTTCGTATATACATACATTACGAAACAAGTGTACTTTTTGACGATGAATTATTGTTCTGTATGTACTACGTATGGAAGATTTTTTCGCCGCGTATGTCTACGAAAAAGCTCGAGTCTGTATAAAATTTGAATAACGATCCCGATCACAAGCAGGTCCGTTTGCGTCGATTCATCATCGGCCCATAAGCACGTGTGCTGCTGTAGAAAAATCGTTGAGGGCAGAAGAAGAAAAGTCCGGGGATCGAAAGGCGTTTTTAATATTCTGAATCGATTCGGACTTCATCTATAATACAACGGGCTCTGACACTTAAGCTTCGCATACTGGACAGATACACTATATTATAATCGCCCTAAGGGTATCCGGTTACGTTCTCTCGATTCCTCTTAATCAGACTTTGACTCGCCGATACTGCACATGTGGATCGATTGTCAGAGGTGTTGTTTTCGGTGTTAAGTTGTCTTTGCGAACGAACGAATCGAATCATCGTGACGTTTCGGATTTTATATATACGATTATTTACTAATCGAGTTATACCGCTCGATTTTCCAGCTGATTCGTCCGATGTTCGAACCAATATTCGAATTTTCCTTAACGAAATCCGGTAAAGTGGGTTATATACACGTCGCTTAGCGAATTACGAGTTTACCGCGCACAATATATATATATCGAGCCGCTAATCAATAGTTCGCTTAAGCGAAGTTGAAGTGCCGCAGTAGTAATAAAAAAAGAAAATAATAACAAACTTGGAATATAAAACAGAAGTCGGAAGATGATCTCGTGTATATCGTAGGCCGTAAATCCGACTCCTGTAAAATAACGATATAATATAAAACCTTTAATTGCTCGACTTTATATACTGCAGCGCACCTTCGACCGTATAAAAATCGAGCGATCGCTATACGCATAGTATAGTTTTGAAAAGAAATTCCGAAAGTATCATACATATATATAAGCCCCGAGATTTCTCTCGCTCTTGCCAGTTTTGTTTTCAGGCCAAATTAAAATTCAGAACCTCTCGGCTATATACATATATAGGAGCAGCCATTGTCTCTCCCTCTCACTTTTGATTACACCCTCTCCCTTTTTTCATACACGCCTCGAGGGCGCTTCTTCGCGTAAAGCCTCTCTCGGATATTTAAATTATTACCCCAGTTAAATTATTACGAGCCCGGCGCGTTAAACGTTCGAATGAAAAGGCGCAGGAGTATAGAGGCTTTATTGCACGCGGCGACGGCGGCTTCTCGATATTCTTGCTTTTATAATACTTTCGCCGCGGGTGAAATATCGCCCTCGTGTAAAACTCGGCGGAAATGAATTTTCGAAAACTGCCCTATATATACACACGCAGCAGCATCTCTCGAATCGGTTCCCGAAATCCGAGAGATTCCAAAAACGTTCGCTAATTAATTTATACTCGCATAGTCAAATCAACACTTCACGCATGGTTATTCTTGTTTTGGCGGGTTGTATACTCGCGCCGGCCGAAAGTAAATACCCCGTGGGGCTGTATAAACATTAAATAGCCTCTCTCACTCGGTCTTTCCCTCGAGAAAGTGCTGTATGACAGTGGTGTCCGGTTTCGTAAATAGAATTTGTTATACACGCTGTTGCAGTACGACTGCTCGGAAAATTAATAACTATATGAAGAAAGAAATAACTATACTCTCTACCATATACGACGATTAGAAAGGAGAACTTGATCGAGTCAGGGAATATCCTTTGACACACCGGTGTGTATACACAAAAGTTTTACAAATGAGTTATGCGCGCGGGGCTTTAATGGCTCTCGCACAGGGATTTAGTGCGTCGCTAAAATCAGTTACAAGTTTTCGAGCAGCCTACGTATAACGGTTTATTGCAGTTTTCGCGAGAAGATGCAATCTTTCGCGAGTAGGCGATTCGACGTAGGAAGATAGACGTTGGGGGACGCAGATGTTCCGTAAATTATGACTCGACGTTGTAAGCCGGAGCTTGTGAGCTCGTCCTGCGATTGGTGTTTCGTTGAATTTTTTTTCGTTGAAGCTCACTTCACTCACTGACGCGTATAATTATGACCGGAAAATTTACGCGTAAAAAAACAAAGCCATCGAATAGAGCGATGATCAGAGGAAGAAACGAGAGCTCGGTTAAACATTCAATCCTCGTAGCATCACCTTAAGCGACCTAGAGACACTGGCTTCGCTCTATACACTCTGTCACAGATTTAACATTCTTGAAGCGTTTACGCGAAGAAGGAAACGACGACACAGCATCCTCGCTCTCTTGCGTCACAACTCAAATAACAGCGTAGGTAAGCCAGCGGTATATAGGAGCTCCCTCTCTCTCTCTCTCTTTCTCTCCGTGTTTGAATTCTGAACTCGCGCTTCTGCGTTTGACGATTCGCCGGGCACTCGGAATCCAAATAAACGCGCCGCTCGAGCTTCAATCGTTCGGCTGTACACTACCGAGCTTCTATATGTGTGTATGTACGAGTGAAGCGGCATCCTCGCAGAGGACGAGTCTGGTGAAATAGGGACGCGGCTTTTCGCTTGACTGAACCTTTGGCGCGCCGGGTTTTGGTTGCTTACCTCGCTATTTGGGTCGATTATCCGTCTTTTTTTTAGCTTTGTACTACACGGTTTTTCGATAGAATAATGTACGGTACATGTTTTACTCGTTTACACTGATGCGCGTATAATCCACGCTCAAGTATGCCAATCCCATAATCGCCTGCTCTTCGAAACCTGTTGCATTTTTCATATAAAATACACCATCTCGTATATATATATATCAGGCTTCCCGGAAGCGCTTCACTGGCCCTTAATTCGATTACATATTCGCGGTGTATATACGGCCTCCGCGTCTGCGTGTGTGTGTGTAGGGAGAAAAAAAAGGAGATAAAAAGAAAGGATGAATAGCGGTCGAGTAGAATCCCTTAATTTGTCCTAATTAGCGTAAACCGGCGTTAGCGAAGAATCCACTTTTGCGCGAATTAATTAAGGCGAACTTTTTTTCAACATGTGCGATGCTGCTGCTGCCCCTTGAAACACGTTCGCTCTCGCTCTCGTTACCTCGTGGTCCTTCTATACATACCGAGAGACGAGGGAAAGAAAGAAAGTCGGGTTGCATTGCCGGGGTAATAAAAAAGTGCGCGGGATCTTTAAGGAGTGTTTTTTTTCTTCTGTGCGTATATATACATTGAATTTTTTAAACGCGTTTTTATCCCAAACGAGGCTAAAGAGGAACGGATATTTGTTTATAAAAATTTAAACAGCTCGACTCGCGAAGGATTAAAGATTCACGACTACGCGCGTTATACTTGAAAGAGTTATGTACGCGAGTTCACGGATGGAAAAAAATTCGCGGAAAATCCGGGCGAGGAAGCAGCTCGCGCGCGGTCTGCTTTGAATATTCATCTATTGTAATTAACCGCGTCGAACGAAGATCCTTCGTCGAAGACTCTTCGTTTCGCTTTTGATAGCTTTTCTCGCTGATTCGAGCTACGTTTCTTCCGTTTTTTTTTGTATTTTCTGCAATACGTGAATTTCCGACGGTTCGTTATTCTGTCGAGGGACGTGTCAATTAACGGCGGAGTATTCCCGAGAGAGAATTGAAAAATCAAGTGGAATAACGATTTTGAAAAAACGTATTTTTTCCCTGTCGTACAGACCGTTAATAATCAAACTATAAAATACTTCCTGTCATAAACCTCACGAGTTCAAGGAAGAAAAAAAATTCCCACCACCAGTCCGGTGAACCGATATCTCAATCAAAAGTCCCTGTAACACAATATTGTCGTCCCGATCAAGCCGTTCGCGCTGTATATATGGATATACACACAGCAGCTTGGATTCGTTGCCGGGCGATTATCGACGCTCGGCGAAAGCGAGAGGCGAAAAAATCGGAGGGAGGAGCTCGTTAATTCTGAACGACGGGATGAAGAGGGAGAAAAAGAAACCGGCCATTAGAGCGCGCTAAGTGAAAACAATCGCGCTTCGGAGCTGCGGCACTCGTTGCTTTGCTTCGCGAGACGCGATAATTGATCTCGAGCGAGAATAATAATTCGGATGCGCTTGTTAAGTGGGTTTTGCGGCGGATGTTGTGTAATACGTGTCGTCCTTTTTTTGCATTGTTAGTAATGTTTGCGTGTTTTTTTCTCTCTGTTTCAGGTGAGTTGGCTCGACACGTATTTTTTTTGCTGTTTGTGTGACACGCAAACGTCAATGGGTGAGTCGATAAATCATTACCAAGTTTCGCTCCAAAAAGAGGATTTAAAAAAAAATAGGTATATGTACACACTACTGTGTCGTAATGTATCCAATATCCCCGAAAAACAATCCCAGCAGTCAACAGCGACGATTTGCGCAATACATCACGTGTGTTTAGTTACCAGCCACACAATTTCGACGATCTCGTCGCAGCAACGAATAAAATCAACAACAAAAGCAGCAGCAGCGTAAGCGCGTTTTGTCGAGTGTGACTATTTTCCAAAGTGACAGGCTGCACGAAAAACTGCATTCGCGGATACAGACTCCCATCAACGTGTCCGATTGAACGTTGGGTGAAAAGCGTTTATTTATTTATCGATCGATTTTTTTTGTTTATTATCACGTAAAATACAAACCTCTCACCCGAATTATTAACAAATACTACATTAATTTTTCAGCCTACAAAAACAAACGTACTACGCGAATTCATACACCCGACATGCGTTAATCACCGCCTCCGTCGATTACACGTGCGGTACCCCGTCATACATAACGATTCGTGTGTTTCCAGAAAGCTCGCATATCGTTCACGCTCCAAAAATGATCGTTGCGCAATAACGCTCTCGACTGTGCGAAAAATGAAAATAAAGGGAGGAAATCTGTGTCAGTTGCGTATATATCTATAACCAAAGTGTAACTCGTTAATGAGAAAGCGAGTGAGATTCATGTCATTAATGTCACACACACGCAGACACACGGTTATCATTACATAATGTGGCCGATAGTCTATCCGTCTGTTAATTTACTCTCTCTCTCTCGGCACCGATACGTGCAGGTGATTATATAGCTTTGATCCCGAGACTCGTGTATACCTGACTGTTTTAATGACGCGCTCCGGTTGAGTATATGACGTCGAATCACTTCAACGAGCCGTTTAAACATTCATCGGGTTCCAACGACGAGTCGGTTATAATTCGATTCTTATTAAGAACGTGTCGGGATAACGCAGTTTTGCGAAAAGTTGCTGAAAACGAAAAGCAACTACGCGTAGTCTGGAAAATTCTCCAGCGAGTTTACGATTATTTTTTACACTCTTTTGTTTCGTCGGAAAAGAAGAAGTTGCCTTCCGCATTGTCCCAACGATCTTCCTCGTGTTTTATTTATATTTTGCCGTTATTATAATCCTTTTTATTTCTTCCTCGCCGAGTTTCTCTTCTCACTTTATACGACTTCCTCGTTCAGTTTTAGCATTTTTTTCTTCTAATTGTCGCTCGCTAAATATGTACGCGCAAACACTCGATTGTCATGTGTATGCGTCTCGTGTATACATATTTACATAGACACTCGAATTGTCCCGAAAGTCAAGTCCAATCCGTTGTTTTTGTTTGTATCGATTCGCCAACCGGTGAGCCGTATAACAGCAATCTTGAGGAGAAAAAAAAATGAATTTCGAGAACGAGTGTAGCGGGTGTAGGCGAAGTATCGCACGCGTCAATTAAACGGAATATATTACTCTTTCGAGCGAGTGATTAATTGAAATCGTTATATATATACGTGATGCGGCAGGTAATTAATTCATGAGTCGTAAGAGAGGAAGAGAGCTAACGAAAATTTCATCAATTTGCGCTCAACAATCGACTCGATATTGCCGGTGTATCAATTTGTAATATATTTGTTCGCTTGTAAATTCTATAATGACCTTTTCGAAAATGATCCATTTTAATCCTTTTGAATTTTTTTCCCCGAAACCGCACAAAAAATACACATACACAGTGTCTCTCTCTCTCGTCCCCCATGTATATACGGCGCATTGTCAGAGCGCATCGCAGCGTCAAAAAAGCCGTCGCCCTAATAGCCTTCCCCCGAGCTTTTAACAAGCAAGCGTACAAACGAGCCGCCACGAGAGTACATCAGAGGGTGCCGAAATATAAAATCCTCTCCAGCGCGAGTTCTCGTATATTATAAACCTCGTCGTTCCTTTCTCTAACCCCGGCACTTTCCTCTCCCTCGCACGAATACGCCCACGTGGGTGTGTAAATACATGTAAGAATATACACGTGATATGCATATAGCCACACCAGTAGTCTCCTCATTAAGCCACGCAAACATTGAAAGTACGCGCGGTACATAATTTTTACCCCGCGACATTTTCTCTCTCTCTCTCTCTCCGAACACGTGTTCTCCCACCGCCGCACAATTATCCTTTTCTACGCTGTGTCCTTGCGCGTATGCGTTATGTATATACGTAATACGGAGACGCTGCTTCTGCCTGGCACGCGCCGCTGACGTTCGCGTAGTCTCGACTCCGACGACAGGCAGTCTAGTCGTTCCGCGCGCGACTCGCTCGAGTTTCCAAAAAAAAATGGAAGAAGGAAGATATAAGACGCAGTATAAATAATTCATATTACGCAGTGGACGAAAAAAATTGGTAGAAGACTCGCGGCTGTCACGCGGCAAAAGACGACGTGACACGGCTCCGCAAAAGGACAACAACGACGACATCAACGCACCCGAGATACAGTCAAGATACAGACAGACAGACAGCCGGCGCATCGGCACTCGACAGGCTACACGAGTCCTCGCTCTCGATCAAGCTAGCAGTCGCCGGGAAATTACGATCGCCTAGCCACGTATATACACACACACCCACATATCTGTATAGCTATATATATACGCGTGTGTGTGTATAGATAGACAGACAGGCAGCGTTGCTGGCAATTTTTACGTCTGATATCGAGATGTCGTTGCACCGGAGGCTGATCGTGACTGATAAATTGTGCGGTAGTGAAGTGGCGAGCGCAAGGTGATACAGATATATATATATTGCCAACTGCCGCGGTGTTGGAAGTGGAGTTTTATAGTGTGACTCTCTCGATGCTGCTGCTGCTGCTGTTGTCGGTTAAGTGAAGTGTGTAATTGAAAAAATGTAAAAAGACAATATCGCGCTGCGGGAGGTCAGCCGTCGTCATTTTTGCAAACTCATTGTTGTACACAACGCGTATACTTAAAATGATTTCTCACGAGTAATTTCAGCCGTATTTTTAATATCCGCATAAGCCTCGTTTTTTTCTTCAAGCTTTTAGGAATTTAAAATATCTTTTTCTAAAAAAAAAATATTGATCCATCCGAACTGCATTGAATGAGCGTATCTTGACTGGCAACAGAACGAAAAAATCCCGTCACTCATGCGCATTCCGCGCTCTAACAATATCCTGCGCTCAATTGAAAATGCTCGCTCTATACATGTATCTATACACAACGAAACAAACGAAGCGAGCCGCAAAACAGCCGTAACCAATTCAAGCCGTCTCGCACAAATCGTCGTCGGTCGCTTTCGGAGCGAAACGTCGCGCAGTGGATACTCAGCGGTGCGCGAAGGCAAATTGGGCCCGATAATAACGCGCGCGCGCGGCTGTACAGACTAGCTGCTCGATAATGGCTTTAATACATCATCGCCGCCGTCGTCGCGCTTGGCCGACTCCTGATTGTCGCGAGCCCTTGCGTCCTGAGCGCGTATATATATGTGTACCGATTATTTGATTACGCCGGACGGAAGAGAGAGTAACTTGAATTTTGAGATGGTATAGAGATTTTTGATGGAATGGCTGTTTTTTGCGTTATTGGCTTTTATACTTTAGTTTTTTTACCGTATATAGAGAGTATAGTTTAATAACTTTTTCCTCTATGATTTGAAAATCGCGGTTTATCAGGATTAGTAATAGGAAAACAATTTTGGACTAGCCTTTCTTACGCCGCTTGAACTTTTCGGTGCTCTGATGTAGTCTCCGATGCGGATAACGAAGATAGATGGCGCATAGGCACTTTTCCATTGCCCTCATCATAATCTGCGCACATACTGCTAGATGTAACGATTTGGGCTAGTTTGAGCTGCTCATGCTATATAACGGCTTTATAGTCTATTTTGCCCAAATATATACTATTCATTGAAACTGAAAAATATCGTAATAATCACGCATGTTCTCTATCTCGAGCTTTCGACTATCGCAATAGAATCGAAATACGATTTCCTACAATAATATAGAATTAATCCAGAAATTAATACCCTATAAGCCCCGAGCGATATATACCCGGAAATTGAATAATCATTAATATTTAATTCCCAACCGCTTCGCCCTCGTCCGACTCAAAGTGAATAAATTAAAATACATTACTATTACACTCGAAGAAAAGGCTAAAGCTCGTTTCTTTTTTTTCGCCCTGCGGTTTCGAACGCCCGGCGAGGTTAAAGGGTTAAAGCGGTATTAGATTTCGCGAACAAAAGTTTACGAACCAGGGCGTCGAGCAAAAACTTAGTTTTACGCGCCGAGGGTAGTTAGCGCGAAATAAGCGCGTCCGCTTTTAGGATCCGCGGAAAAAGCAATTTGCCTTCTTCAGCCGCATTTTCGGAAGTTACCCCGCGCGAATTTAAATATTCAATATATATCCGTATACATATTGAAAGCGGACGGCAATTTACATTTCGACCGCGATGGAAAAGGAAACATTTTATTTGTTAAAAAAGGTGTCACGAAAATAATATTTTATTACCAATTTTATTACACCGCATCCCCGTAACGAGCAGCTCTCAAAGTAACAAAAACAGTCTCGCATATACCAAAGGGAGGATTGCCCGTATACACGTATACCGCATTAGCTTCAAAGCCTGCCTTGTCGCCGCGAACCCAATTTTCAAAAACTGACTCTCTGAAAAACCTCGCGTTACAAATTCACAGACTCCAGACACTTTTCGCGCGAGAAAATCCGAGTGAAGTCGCGGGGGCATTGTGTGGGAGTCCGCGATAATTACGCCTCATTAACGAGCAGGCGCCCCTTTGAGGCGCACGTGAGCGACACGTGTGGAAACTGGTTTTGCGAGAGGGAGAACACGAGGTTGCGGAGATGCGATCGATATTCGAGTGGCTATATTACTTGTGCCGTGCACTTTTTAATCAGCCATTGAGTTTAACTCGAGCGATAAACATTCATGCGTATGTACACATTATCTGTAGAGTTTAAAGTATCGTACATCTGGCCACATCACTCGAGAGTGCGTTCGTTAAAAAATTATAGAAGCGCCCGGAGCACTTTTTTAACGCAAACTGTAATTTCCGGGCTCGCTATCCGCGCGGTAAGCTCAACCATGAGCTTTAATCATGTGACGTTGTTCGCTCACTCGTTTATTAAAAAAGTAATAAAGTATAATATAATCTCTATTATTTGTCTTTCTTCAGCCGTTCTCTTTTAATTTTCTCCTCTGCCGAGTGTAATACTCTTGACGAAGTAATTTTTACTCCTGAAAGTTTGAATAATGCGATTCATTCGGGGGCGAGCGGTTAATTGAGTGGCTCGCGCGGAATTCTTTTCGGAAGATTATTAAATGCTAATATTTATGTCGGCTCCCCAAAAGTCGCCGATTAAAAGAACGTTCAGTTGTTTTTCTTTTTCACGAAAAAAAGTATACCAGAAGAGTCAACATTTTTCAGATGAAAGTCTACACGTTAAAAGCCGAATTTGAAAAAGTTGCCGCACTCTATACATTGAAAGGGTGGAGTCGTTCTTCAACAACCGAATCACGCCGCCCCTTCGTGATTTCGCCCACTTGGAAAGGACTATTCTTCGGACAATAAAAGGAGGGATCCAGGACAGCTATCGGCTCATAAAGATCTAATAAACGCTTTATTCGGAAGCGCCGAGACCGAACTGCACAAAGAGAACACGGGTTCGATTATTTTCCTCAAACGATTACACGATAAGCTAACGCGGTGAATCGAGACTTTCATTACGCCCTACTGTGCTCTTTGCGGTGCGAGTTTGTTTCAACTAGCGCAAGAATCATCATACACGGTATAGCGTTTTAAATTTCACCTATAATAGGACTCTTAGAAGTCGCTGGGAATACGAGAAACAATAAGCGCAGCATTGCCTCCCTCCGATTCCCACGTATATAACACAACGAAATTCCTCTCTGGGGACTACCTCTTCTTTTACACATATATATATACCTCGCACCTCTTCTACCTCTTCTCCCTCCCGAGAGTCTCGACCGCGCGAAAATCGAGTCCCGCGGCAAAGTGATTTTGCGCCGTCGAAATCCAATTGTTGATTTCAATGTCGAGGAAATTTTTCTCTCTCGACTCCGCGGAGAGCTGCGGCACAATGCCCGTGTAATTTTTCGCCGCGCAGCTCGATATACACACACACCCACATATATATATATATATATATATAGAGAGAGAGAAGCGCGAGAGTCTTGTGTTAAGTTGCGCGAAGCGCGCAGGAAGAGAAATGGCGCTTGTTTGTCCGGCGGCGGCGGGCTATTGATTGGATGCACTTCGTATTTTTCTATTGAAAGTAAATAATGGGATAGCTGCCCGGCGTAGCGGAGGAAAAGCGAAATTAAAGCTTATCGCCGGTGGTTTATCACGATGAAAGAGCTCGCCGGGTGCCTTCCTCCGTTTCTTTTTTTTTTATTGCTTTTCATTTGAAATTTTGAGGCATTGTGCGAGCGCCGGTGATGTATGTGGATGGACGTAAATCGCGTATGTTTCGAGGGGGGAATCTATCGATCGTTGGATGTAATAATCGCTCGCGTGATTTTATTCGTCGAAATTTAAAAAAAAAAAATAACGTTAAGTATTAAACGAGCAAAGTATATATAATCCGAAGCCCTATTATACATGTATGCGCACATACCAATCTCCTTTCTCCCACGGCATCCTTCGATACCATCGACCAAAGCTCAAGCTGCAAGCAATCCGGCTATCGCCGTACCGCAAGCTCTCTCTACTCTCTCCGTGCGCGCGATCAAAAGAAACCAACCAAGTGTATATCTATATATAACATCCTCAGCAGCAGAGTAAACTCGGTATCAAAATTTTTTTTGCAAGAATATCCCTCGTCGTCGTCTCAAAGCCAGTGTATGTGTATATATATATATGTACACGACTAGCTCGAATTTCGCTGGTGTCGGCGGGATCCGCCGGAATAACAGAGATTTCCTGCGCCAAGGAAAAATGTCTTCCTTTTCAGAGACGGTAGTATATAGCGCTTGTAGCGAATAAAGAACTGTATGTGTGTGTGTGTGTGTGGAGCTGGACGAATTCCTTCTTTCTGCCTCGGGAGCTTTTTTTCTTCTTTCCTTTCTACGCGTGCGCTATACTCGTGAAAATACAGAGTCCAGAAAGAGAGAGAGTGGATGGCACTGTTTTCAATCATTGAAAGTGCTACTCTCGTGCGTCTGCGGATTGTTGGCTTGTGTGTATATAGCTGAAGATTGATTCACTTCTTAATCGTAGCGTAGCAGGTATACACACGGTAAATCTAATCCGTCATCTCGATCCTGCACTTTAATCCAACGATAAGAACTCGAATTTCATTCTCGCGCCTCTAATTTCTCTACTAACCGCTATGATCGCAACGAGCTTCCTCTATTATACTCTCGAAAATCCCGCCAAGCAGGAATGAAAGAAAAAAGAGCGTCGCTAATCCCTTCTCTCTATGATTGCTGGCCCGCATTTTTCCATTAGCCATCGCGCTTTTCTTTTCTTCTCTGGAATTACGCAGAAAGAGAGAGCGAGAGAGAGAGACAAAAGCAGCAGCAGCAGCGTCTCTTCGCGTGTCGGAAGCCTTTATCTCGGACTCTGCAGCTAGCGCAGAAATTACGAGGATAGTCTGCAACAGCAGGATCTTTCTCTCCGCACGCGATCTCGTGCTTATAGGTGCAAGAGATACGTATATATACGCTCGTGGAGTTTAGATTACAAAAAAAATTTTTTTTTAAAGGAAGATGAACGTCTTGTGGTGAGTAGATTCATCGGTGGAAAGTTCGCGCGGACGATTTTTTTTTCGGAACGAGGCGTAGATTATACTCTGACGCGTTGACGGTCACATACACACAGAGCGAGAAAATTCCAGGTGAAAAATGTGCGGCGCGCGACTAACGAACCGCGTCGACGCAAGAAAGCCAATGTGTGTATCTCGCCATGCGGGAAATCACTTTTTTGCGAGAGGGAGAGAGAGAGAGCTATGCCACTTCAATATATTCGCATTTAAACATTACAACCGCACACGCGAAAAGCTTGGGACAAAAAAACTGGGCGAGTATTGAGAGTAAGGGATGTTACAGGAGTGAGGAAAAATTTATGAAACGTATATCACGTAGTGGATTGGAAATGGTCTTGTATACTAAGATTTCCAGTATTATATAATTTACAAAAATACAATTATAACGCCCTTCCAACAAAGCTTTCAAAAGCTAGATAATTGACGGAGCATTAGATATGCGCTTTGTGAGTATATATATATATATACGGCGTTGGCAAAGCCGCCACGGCAGCTGAAACCGCGCGAAATGTTTGATGCGCCTGCGTACAAAGTTGATTCCTGTGAGAAATCATAGGGCCAGTGTCTGGTCGACGGGTAGTTCCTCTGTTACGGCCATTGGCGCTGGCTAATCCACCGGATGAAAAATTAATGCGACGCCCGAAATTGCTCGAGAGCTTTGTAATTAGACGATTTAGGTGAACATGTATGCATGTATACAAGAAAAAATTCAAAGGAACGCCTGTTTGAGATAATTTTATCGATCGGCGTTTAACAGTAAACCAGGAAGAGAGATAGCGTTTATTTTATCGTTCCCAGTTCATTCAGAGAGGCAATAAAGCCTCGCCTTGAATCGGAATCGAGATATATATTTCTTCATTAAGAATCGATCTCCCGCTTCGTATAAGCCTTGACCCTACGTAAATCTATATATATCCGCATGCACAGATCATCGTCTCGAAAATAAACGTATCGCTATACACATACAACCCTAAGCTACATTCCTCCCTCTCTCCAACAAACAATATCGTCCCTCAAAATTACAATCGTATACACGTACCGAGAAAAAAACATAGAAACTAGACTGCAGAGGCTTTAAACGACGTCAGCGCTCACTGCGCACCGCACATCCGGCTGCAGCAGCTCGGCGAATTAACTTGCGCGGCCGAACGGGGCCGAGAAAAAGAAAGGCTGCCGCTGCGATGAAAAGCTTCGCGAATGCAAAAGACCTGGATATATACACCGAGTGAATACGTGTGTGGGTGGAGGCCTGCAGGATCGGACCACCGAGTACCGAGAGGTTAATTACACGCCCGGCTCTTTAATTAACCGTCGCGGGAGATCGATCATTCGACGTATAGTGTGTGTGTGTGTGTGTGGGTGTGTGTGTCGCGTTCGGTACAGCGGTTTTCACGCGCAGTTGAGGAATAAAGACGCTAATGCTATGCACGCGAGGATTATTGTTCCACGGTTTATTTGTTCCGAGCGAATAAAAAAATACCGCGCGCGTTGTATTTTTAATTTCTTTTTTTTTTCGAGGCTAAAGCTCGGCGTAATGGGGCTACACACCCTCAAGTATAAATAAGAAATTATTGCCGAGCGGTTGCCGACCGTTTATTACCCGGGACTATGTACTTATAAGGGATGACCGTTACTTTTAATGGAAACTCTCTCTTCTCTCTGTATATATATAGATCTAAAGTTCCTTGACGTCGTCCCTCCTTTTTTCACTTATCAATGTACCCACTTCAATTCGTTCTGAACTAACCGCGCGTATTATTTCCCCTCGAGAGAAAGGCAATATACACAATCAGTATATACAATATATACGTCCCGCAACTGCACTAACTATCTGCTATACATAATACATAAACACGTCGCTCTGCTCTAAGATAAACGTCCTTGGTTGAAGAGTCGCTGCATTGTGGAGTCGAGCAGGTGCGTCGATGTGCATAACCTCGTTAAAGTACAATTTCAAAAGTTTTCTATTACGCGTATCGACGTTCATTCGCCTCTCGTCGAGATAGACGTAGTCGACGTTCTGTAAGCAGCTCGAAATAGATTACAGCCTTACGTAAAACCTCAATTAGCCGCCTTCGAAAAACAATTAACGCAAGCTAAACACTGCGACTACTCCAGCAACAACAACACAATGTTCAAAGCCAAACCCATACACGTACACACATCCGAGAGACAGAGAGAAGACACAAAGGGGTCGGCTATATGTATATATACAGTATGTGCAGCGCGTAATTCGCCTAATGCGAGACCGCTCGAGCGTGTATACAGGTACGTGTGTGTGGCGAGTCGCGACAATACGCGATAGTAGTAGCTGTAATAGTGTCGTTCTAGGATCGCTGAGACGCGGTGGTGTGTCGCCGCGGGATTGCCAAACAAGCGCCGAGTCGAAGAGTGTTGTTGATTTGCTGGGGCGCCTCTTTTTTTTTGTAATCGCGGTATATAACGCACGAAACTTCTTCTGGTTTTGCGATGAAAATCCGCGTGAAAAAATATTTTCTCGCGAGTGCTTGCTTGTGTGTTTTGATCAACAATCCAGTGCGGTGACAAACATCGGTCTCTATGCGCGACCGAAAAAATAAAGCTCGTGTATACACGCGTTCGCCGAATGTCCGGCATAAACAAACAGAGAAAACTCGGTGGTAAACAAAGAAAATCGGATATTTACAGAGCGCCTAACTCTCGTTGGAAAAGAAAAAAAAACGATCAATAATCGACTATACTACTTCGACGTTGCGGTACTCGAAAAAAATCCCTCGAAATCCGCACGCGGGAAAAAAGGAGTCTCGACTACTGTTGCAACCGCCAAATGAGCCGAGTTTCAATCGCTCACGACTCGACTCGGCGGAGAGAGAAAAAGTGCAAATATACGCAATGGTGTGTTTCGTCGAGTCTGCTGCGGGATATAGTTTTCGCGTAGCGTAGATATGTGCTTTTATCGATAAGGCAGGTATATGTATAGGTCCGTCGTTGGTGCGGGTTTTTTAGTCGGTGGTTTGTTTGAACTCGTCGCTTCTTTTTTTTCATGCGGTACACGGATCTAATTTTTACGGAGTCGGCTCTTTTGCATGGGAATTCGATTTTTGGGCTTTCGAGAGCTGATCCTTTTCAAATATTGGCTTTTCTTCTGGAAACTGGTTACCGAACGAATTTCATTAAAGCTTCTTCGTATATATACGATAAATTATAAAGCCAACCCTATATTACATTTTTCGCAGCAAAGTATTACACAATATACATAGTAAAGTACATCAGGCTTAGCGACGACCCACGGAATCGTTGTAACGTATAATAGGGTTAAAAAGAACTGCGTTTCCGTTTCGATCAGAAAAATACGAGGCATCTTCCGTTAAGAAAGTGATCGGCTTCATGCACATTAAACTTCTGTAATAATACACACATTATAAGACTCTATATAATATAATATACCATGTACACACAATGTGAAATCGAGGACATCCATACATATATATATATGAGATCATCAAGTAGATACAATTACAACACAAAAGTCAATAAAACTGCACCGCGAAATATAAATCAATCGGCGCAAAGTCCAATAATTAAACGCCAACTTAGTGTAGTTCACCGCAAACGTAATTTATTCCCGCTGAATCTTCATCTCTCTCTCTTTCTCAATATTCGCGGCAGCAGCCGCTGCTCCTTTGTATTATACCTGCTACCCTCCCACGCCGACGTGCTAAATAATAAAGTCTCTGCAGAAATTCGACGTTCCTCTCTACCTATATGTATATATACGCGCTCGTATACGCTTTTATATACGATTTTGGTTTTTCTCCCGCGCGTAGACGTCGCCGCAGCAACTTTATATTATTTCGTTCGCTCGTCTCGCGGGGTTATATAACCTACGCGCGGAAAGGTCCTGATGTAGCGCAGGTGGAAGGTATAGGCGATATCGTGAATTGAAATGTTTATAACTGAGTTTATATATACGATGATTTATCGAGTTTCGGCGTGTGTATATATATATACGTTTTTATACACTTTCGTTCGACAAAGAGGATGATCGACGATCTTGATATTAAATTTTCTCCGCTGTTTTGAAGTCGACGCGCTCGTCAAATTCGATTGGAAAGCCCAGGTATAACCAGCACGCGACATAATGCCCAGGGCAAACAACCGATCATGTTCTCGCGCGGCAGTCAATAAAACATCGGCACGTGCACAACAAAGACACGGCGCATCTCCGACAATTTCCCGAGAAGAGTAAAAGAAAATAGACGCCGTTCAGCAGCAGCACAGCTGCTATTGACTTTTTCAAGGGACTACTGCTCGTACCGTCTGCTACTGCACAGCGTCGTCTTCTATATACTCCTTTTTTCACCCTGTGTGGCACTGGTCCAACGATAGTCTCTTTCTCTCTCTCTCTCGATTCAATTAGCTTCGCGTTTTGTCGGAGCTGCTAGTGTGCACACGTGTGGAGTCTGGAATGCCTCTGGCCACTGCCGTGGCTTTTGTGCTTATTGATGTGTGTGTGTGTGTGCGGCTTTGGGGACACGACTATTCTCGCGGATAGTGTGTTCGAGTCGCTTTTAAGGAGGGGTTTATTACCTCGGGGTTTATTTAGTACGGAGCTATAGTCACTTTGTGTCTGAAGAAAAGGCTCTTACTTTACGTAGGCGATGATCGATCATCGAACTAATATTTTTCTCATTATAACTAAGTCGTTATTCCAGCTATAAATCACACGCGCATATCATTCCTAACGCCTGCGCTTGAGGCGCAAACTTCCCCCCAAGAAATCAACGCTATAATATAGAGAAAAAGAAAATCCACAATCAAGCAGCAGCCGTCAAGGTAGCAAAGAAATCTCTCTCTCTCTCTCTCTCTCTAAAAAGTCCGCTGATGCTGTGCAGTCTCGGCGGCAAGCCGCGACGCACACTTTTACGTGTGTCGCTCTCACACACACACACACACACATATATATACAATTCGCACTCGCGCAGAAAATAAAAGGGGGTCGGTATATAGGAGCACTCGAGAAGTCGCTCGTGTGTTAACGCCGACACGGTTTCACTCTTCGGCGTCGTTACTGAAATATTATTATATACCCAAGCGCGCGTTTTCTCTCGCTCTATGAATCGCTTCTCGAATATATATATTTTTCACCGACACAGCGCAGCGTCGTCGATTCGATCTGCACGACTGCAGGATAAATGGCGACCTGGAGTATTAAGATGGATGAAGCTGAGCCGTTGGGTCTTTCTAAGATTATGATCTTTCGTTCGCGAAAAAGAGGATTCTCTACTTTTTTTGGTACACGGCAAACATTTTTTCCGCGGAACAGTTTTTAATCTCCGTTTGTTTTCCCTTTTCGAAATCCCTCGATACCACACGCGTGTATACAACACGACGCTCCGAGTCTGCGTATATCCGCAGTAAATTTTGCTTCGAATCTCGGTGAAAAATAAGAGAGAAACCCGCTCGGAGTGTATGTATATACCCATATCTCGGTAAATATCCAGCGCGACCTTTAGGCTAAAAAAGCCGAGGCAAAAAAGCACGCCTCGGCATAAAGAGCGGAAGCGAATTGAAAGGCGACTGTTGGCGCAAAGAAAGCACAAAATGAGTCGGTGCGGCTTCTAAATTTTTCTATATTTTATTCGTCTCTCCTGGAGTTTTTTGCCACCTCTTTAGAAAATTTTTCCCCTCTCTCTCTCTCTCGTTCTATATACATATGCGTAAAAAGCACTGGGAGGGAGTAAAAAAAAGCAGGGGCAGTAATAGCGGCAAAAAAGATGCGCGCGATTCGAATGTGAAAAAGAACAGGTTGCGCAGACTGCTACCGAGATAGCAATTAAAATAACCGAATAATTTTGTTAAATAAATAATTTTCTCTTCCGTAACGAGCCGTTAAACGTCGGAGAAAAGCCCTCGATTCGCTGTACTCAAAGCCAAACTTTAGAGCCGCCAACTTTCAGCCGGTAGTCTCCCATGAATCAAGCCGCTTCCGTAACCGGCGAGTAATTTAACGCCTTTTCCTTCCTTCCCCACCAAAGCAAAAGAGACCTAAAAACAACTCTGAAAAAAAACGAGGAGAGAATTCCGCAGCAATTTTCTTAAATGCCGCACTGGCGAGTTCTCGCGGCGCGACTTTTGCTCTCTTATTTTCGCGAAAAATCCGGAAGTCGACAGCAAGTTTCGCGAGCAAGTCGCCCGTCGCTACTGCAGCTCACTCTCGGAACAAGTTGCAACAACTCCGGGACGTCGCTGTTTATCCCTTCTTTTTGGTTATTCGAAAACCGCGTGTATTAGGCTTCACCGTAATTTCGCGGCTATTGTGCGCTAGATCCTAGTGGAGGATTAAAACGAGTTTTTAAAATTAATCCTACGAGCATTATTCGTGGAATTTTGCCTCTCCGACGCGGGTTTGCAGTGCT
This sequence comes from Muscidifurax raptorellus, assembly GCA_020010945.3. NCBI lineage: Eukaryota > Metazoa > Arthropoda > Insecta > Hymenoptera > Pteromalidae > Muscidifurax > Muscidifurax raptorellus. The sequence goes on along the minus strand of CM052079.1, from coordinate 3,725,211 downwards.
TTGCAGAAATTTTCAGTAGTGGCGCTCGGGCATTGGTCAGCCAGCAGCTCCTAACCCATTTGTAATAAACACCACTCGACCTTTTCCACTACTGCTATGTAAACACATAATCCGAGCGATTCCTGGCCGACAAAGCCAAAAAACCACGACTATATATAATACGTATATGTACAGAGAAAATAGCAGGCACTCGAAAAGTTGACCGGATTTCCATTGCAGCGCAAAATAACTCCTTGAAAGTACCAAACTTCTCGCATTTCTGACTCTCGCGTCGAGTCTATATATGTAAACACGGGCGCAACTTCGAAATAATTTTCCAGTTCGAAGTTTCGACGAGCCGGGAGCTTTTTTCCCATAATAATAATACCCCTTTGATTATTATACGCGCTTTCGTGATTCGCGCGCTTTTCAAGGCTAAAATCGACGACGGCGTGATGTATAATTGAATTTCCTTGTGCGGACGAAAGTCGATAAAAGCACATCTGCGAACTTTGTCGATTATATGCGACTAAGAGCGAGTTAACTATGCGCATCAAAGCTCATTACAGACGCGGAGAGGGAGCCGCATAATGGCCGTGTGTAACGTCGTAAAATGTCTCATCGAACTATCGCCATCAAGTACTCGTGCGGCCAAGTATTAGCGGTTATATCCGCGCCAGAATGTCGGAAGTTTCAGGTGTAATACGTATATATACGTATACGAGAACGTCAAACAATTGTTAGCAGTACACTCTAACGATAGCCGACTGGTCTGGAGAAAGCGTCGCCGGTGCGAAAAAAATTTGCCGCGCGCATAAATCGCATTATGCGCGAGAGATCTCTCTCCTCCCGTATACTCTTTGGGGAATAATCGAGAGACAGTCTGCGGTGTGCAGCTATAGCGCGGGAAATCAAAGGCGGCGGCGGGATCGATATGCAGAGAATAAGAGAGCTGTGCAAACTGATTCTAATTAAGGGGAAAAAGACGCCGAGTCGGCGCTTGATTTTTCGCGCCCAGGGAGATCGGGTTGTTCGGCTAGGAGGCGCTGCTGCTGCTGCGTCAAAGACCTCGACTTTTCGAGGAGGATTATATTTTATATATTATTATATGTCAGCTCGTGTAGCGGGAATTTTGTGTTGTAACTTGAGAATCGCTGACATCATTTCTTTCTCCTTTGTTTGCGAGGCTGATGAAATTTCGCGAAATTATATGTCGAGCCCGAAATCCACTGACACTGATTTCACCCTTATACACGTAAAGCCTATCTGGTTTTTTCCTCACAGGTCATCTCGGTAAGCTATTGCCGAAGCGTTATACGTCCCGGGTTCATTAAACAAAGAGCTTTCGGTCATTCCGACGCGCCCGAGAACCCTCGATCAGAGGCGAGGAAGGACTTTATCGCGCACAAAAACGGCTATGCATGTATATGAGGGACGTTATACTGCAGCTTCTTGCTCGAGCTTATAGAGATTTGTCTTCGTCGATGTTTACGGGCTACCCGATTTGTTTGCGTCGGTTTTTGCCTGGGCTTGCTGCAGGGCGCAACTGATGAGTTTCTTCCATGGGTGAATATCAATTTTCGAGCCAAGGCTGCAATGTTAATTAAAACGCTCGAGATTAATCTCGCTGAAGGATCGAACGAGATTTTTCTTTTTTTTTTAGAGATTCAAGTGTTTCCGCGTATAATATACATCCTTTGCTGCATGTATGATGTTATATATATGAAATCGCTTGCGGATGCGTCAAAGTGCTTCGTATATAATCAAAGAAAAATACGACTTTACAGAGTGCTTTTTCTTCACGATACGGATATATCATTTAAGCCTCGGAAGGAATCGCATATTTCATTCCGGGAAAAGCTGTCAAAAAGCTCGACAATATTGATGATCGACTGCACCATCAGCATACGTTATTTTCTATTTATCTCGAGAAAAAGAAAAGAAAGCCCCCTCTATATGCCAGCGCGCGACAATGGACTCCCTCCGCAAGCTCAAATTAAAATAAGAAGCCACCCCAAATTCCTGCGGAATACCGGAAAATCCATTCTCTTATTTACGAGTCCACCCCATTGTATCATCACCGCACACTTGCCCCAAGCCACATCAGTGTAAAAGCCTCTCGAATAAAGTCCCCATTTTTCCGGACGATAGGCGCGTTATTCGCGCGTCATTAGGCACCTGCCTTTTTTTCTTCCTCGGCTCTCTTCCACTTTGACGCGGCCGCGACGGCTTCGCCTGATTAAAATCATCCGTGAGACCGACAAACAGTCGTAAAGAGAAGGACAGCTGGCTATAAACGCTTTTATCACCTCGCGCTCGCTTGCTTTTCGTACATATATTTTATCAATCTCTCTCCGCGGCCTTGATTTTATGGACTTTTTCGGGGGAATTGTTTTTAAATTGCTGGTAATTCTCGCTTTGACGCGTCAGCCACAGAGAGATTTGTGGTGGAAGCAGATGGGATTAAGGCGATTTCGGATTGTACTCATATAGTCGGACGCGAAATATTCGCGCGTTGTAAACTAGGATTATCGAATCGCCTGCAGAGAGCGTGAGCTGAAAATTCGTGGTATTATTTTCTATAAGGAGTAATCCTGGGCTGACCCGAATCTCCGCGGGAAAAGTGACACACACACACACGATAAGCGAGTAATAAGCCGCTCGCGCGTGAATGCGCAAAAGTCGTGCTGGGCTTGGAAAGGAAGTATACCGTACTTTTGCCTGGAAGATAGAGAAAAAAATGAGAAGCCAGAGAGGAGGACACACAATGGGGTAAAAGGGTCGTTGGTCAGTATATAGGGGGGGAAAGTGTGGAATTTCATAAATCGAGGTGCGTCGTCCCCTATTATATCCTCGCGTATATAGCTGCGTATGTATAAATAACAAAGCGATGAACCTAAATCCTTTGAAAAACAAACCTTATGTAGCCCACGAAAAAAAAAATATCTCTGGCACACCCGCCTAGCCTCAGAAGACAATGCACCATCGTTATATATTGTGCGCGGTATTATTTTTTTTTCTTTTTCAACCTCGTCATTACTTTAACGAGCTGCGGACCCATCGTCTTATTATTTTTGCGCATCCACTTCTTCGAATTTTCGCGCAATATCACGCTGCATATTAATCAAACTTATATACGTATATACCGTTGGTTAAATAACCTGCATATATACATAACGGAGACTTAGATGCAGCTTGATGCGTGTTATAATGAGTTTTGCAATAAAAGGAAACAATATAACCGCGCGCGCGGCGTTGGATGAGAATCGTAAAGCGAACTAGGCTCGTGAAAGAAAAAAGAACGAGCCGACACGCCAACTAAATGAAAAATGGTCGACCTCGTTCGCGGTGTCGAGGATTCTTTTTTTTTACCCAGAGAGTTAGGAGAGACATCGAGGTTTATAATGCGATAGTTTTATGATACAACTGCGGGGGAGTTGCTACAATAGTCGCGGCGTAATTCATTTTGAGATGCACGGTCCTTGCGGAGGGAATACGGAAGAGAAACAAAGCTTTGAAAGTATTAAAATTTACCTCGTAATAATACATAGTAAAAAGCGTAAAAAGAAGAGTATCAACCATCGACACACAAACGATCCAACGGGCGACAGCCGGGCTGACGCGCAAGCTCCGAAAGCTCTCTCTCTCTCTCTCCACATACACACACAGGGTTGGCGGCAACGGCATCGATTGCGCCGCACCGCAAATGATTACACTGCGGCCGTCCGCTAACTGGCCAACGGCGGCGATCCTACTCACCCCCCCCCCCTTCGTGTTCGCCGGAATTCCCTCTCTCTTGACTTTAGCGGACGCTCTTTGAGTTCCGCGGCGGCGATCGGCCCGATAAACAGCGGGAATATTAGTTTATTATCGAGAAACGCGGTGGTACGGGGGAGGAGAAAGTGCCCGAGGAATTCCGGATACGGTGCGTTATATTTCGATCGGTACCGCAGCAGAGCTGCAAGCTTTGATGCCGGTGCGGGATAGAGATAGATATAGAGGGATGTTTGATTTTGGTCGTTGTTTGATCGGGTTTGGATTTTTCAGTGGGGTGTTTATAGTCTAAGGTTTGCTGTTTAAGCGGAGGATACGGGGAGTTTGATTTATTGGGTTAGATGGTTATATTCGACGGAGATGGGCATTTAATTTACGCGACGATCGATATGTAAAATATGGATTGGTACAGTGAAGATGTAGAATGATAAGCATCGATTTTTATAAAAAATATTAAAGGTTAATTGAGAAATGATACTAACCATAATTAAAGATGCTATCGTATACATGGTAAATAAAGTAAGTTTTCAACTTTTGATGTTGCCCATCAAATTTGGTCAAATATTAAAGGCCGTGGGATTGTAATGAAATATATATATATATGGGCAAGCCAATCACGATTTTAAACAACATTCTGATTGATAAATGTATTCCGTATAACATACGCAAATGAATCGCCAATTAATGAATTATTTGAGTCTTGGAAAATATCATATTATTATTAACCATATTACAGATAGAACACACACGCACGCACATACACTTTTACAAAGGCCCCTAAAAAATAAAGCAAAAAATATAAACCACCCCGTCGCACTGTCCGCTCGAAAAAAAGCTCCCCATCCTATAAAAGTCTCCATCGTGTACCACAAAATAAAAAAAAAAAGATGATGGAACGTCCTCTACGAAAACGCACTCTCTCTCTCTCTCTCTCCTCTCCATCCAACGTATCTCGCATAAAGCGCCGGAGGCGACTGGGTCCAAAATCTGTAAAACGGAGCACGTAATCTTGTGGCGCGCAACTCGCTCGCTCGCGCGGGGGTTATTACGGAGCGCGCCATATGGAAAGGCGCGATAGCTCTCTCTCTCTCTCTAGCTCTATCGGTCCGTCCCACTTTTGTAGGGGTGGGCAGGTATAGCTACTATATACTCGCCCGCAGCGACGACTAATCTGCCTGCGCGATGCGTTGGTTTTGAGAATGTGGAGTAATAGGGGGAATATAATAACCGTATTTTGTTTTTTTTTTCGCACTGATGATTGCCTGTGTACTCGGAGTTGAACGATTTAGGCTTCTCGCGTCTCGTTTGAATAATTGACTTTTTGCAGCGGATGATCGTTTGTTTATCGAAAGCTGTTTTATCGTCGTACTGCTATGAGCTTAAAAAAGTCGATTTTTTATCGCAAGAAGAGGATTTTGTTTATCTTTGAATTTTTGGCCGAATGGTTTTTATTTTTTCCTCGATATATCAGACTCGATGCAATGTTTGTTTATTGTCATTTATATTCGCTTGCTTGGAATATTGTAAAACAAATATTATATGTTTTCCCACTCCAAAGTACGCTTCGGTTTCTCGGCGTATTGATGACATTTTATTTTTTCCCACTAAATTTTTAAACAACGCTTCCATAAACAGCTTAATTCAAATACACACATTACGTACTCCTAACAACTCCCGATTCCACAGCTGTCAATTCACATACGTCGGAATAATTCAACAAAACAAAAAGAAACCACATCAGCCAATACCCGTCGACCAAATGCAATCGAGCTAAATCCTCCGGGTATATATATTATAATATATATCCAGCCGTCTATGCCTCCCTTCCCCCTGTTGAACCTCGCGAGCTTTAAATCGCCCGCCAAAAACTCACGCGAAAAGTGCCGAGAGACAGCCGCCGACGCTAATTGAAACGTCTGCGCGAAATGTCCGCGGGCCAAACTACGCCGCTGAGTAAAAGCATCATCGCCGTATAGCCTCTGCTTCTGCGCAATAACGACGTAACCTCGTTAAACGAGCGGACGACGAGGAGTGAGAGAGAGAACACCGGACGGCAGAAATTAGAAAATCATAATGTAATTGCACCTCGTCGTCTAACGCGATTTTAGGGGGGGAGAGAGAGTGAGATGGTGTGTGTGTGCATTTATACGTCGTGTTTTGTGCGACGTTGGTTGGATTAGAAGAAGAGAACTCGATTTCGCGTCAAGTTTCTTCGAAGCGCGCGAGAGCTTTGGAAAAATTGAAACACGCGTGTGCCTTGCGTTTGTAACGAGGTCGTAGATGCACTTTTGAACGCGTTAGAGAAAACGATGAATAATTTAGAAGAGGGAGCGCGAGGCGCTGTTTTATAAATGCTTTTTCAAACTTTCCGCGCTCTCGTATAACGATTTTCAATCGAATACAATTATATTCGAGCCAAGTTTTTCTACTATGCTATACGTATAAAGCGAATTATTATCACTATTATATACGTATACGCAACGGGATATATCTCGCAAGAAACGCATATCGCCGTCGTTCATTTATTCATTAGAACAGAAAGCTGCCGCAGCAGCAGTTATATACCGTATAATACAAAAAAAAAACGTCCACGTATAATACCGCGATCTTAATTGATTTACCACCTCCATAAGTGTACGCCAGTTCAACAGCTCGAAAATTCCCTCGCACTAGAAATAAATTTCGCTCTCCGAAATAAAAGAACGTTCACGCACATAATTACACCGGTAATTAGCGGAACCAGTTCGAGAAATTAATTCAACGAGCCTTTGCATAGATAGCACTGTACGCACTTGGCGATTTTATCTCGGCAAGCCTTCGCGAATTTCGAATGCATATACATATATATTGTACTCGAGTTTCTCTATTTACGCGCGATAAATCTCCCGGTTCATGTAAATTAAAGCTCGACGGTGTATACCTATACTCTGTCTTCCTTTTCCGGCCACGGCTATTTTATACATATATGTACGATAGTGTTCGCTTTTTTTCCCGAGTCAAATTCGTTGCCTAAAGTCGAGCCGTCGTAGTCAGCGTATATATACAAACTCTTGTCAATGCGAATTTTATAATAATGCTTCAAACGCTTCCATATATATATAAATCCAAACTGAGAGCGGCATGTTCGCACACAGAAGCCATCAATTCCGAGATAGAAAAGCAATATCAAGCGGAAGTGCATATAGTGACTCGCTGCGGGGAACAAAGAAAGGGCTGCCGCGCTCGGTAATTAATTAAGAGTCCGCAGTCGCCTCTCGATTTCACATCCGAGAGAGAGAGTGGCCCCATGCGATGGATGTGCGCACGGGTTGATGGATAGCCGCGATGCGGGAGTTACTTCCTCTCTATACACTGTTTTCTACTGGAGCGAGAAACTTGCGAGAACAACGAACCCACGCGACTGCGCTGCGTATATAGTCAAAACAAACGTCGAGGTCGAGCCGCGTAAAATATTAAACAGGCATGAATATGCATATTGCATCGGCTATGTGCTTTTGCTGCTTTTTTATTCACCGGCTTAATTACGTTATATATATATATCGCGAGCTGTGCTCGATCTTTACGTTATAAACAAAAACGCGTAGAAACAGTAGAACGGGCGAAAAATTATTTTACAAAATTTCTCCTCGCACTCAAAACTAATGTATATACACAGGCGGGCAAGGTCAGCGGCGGCGGCGCGTCTCCGATTACGCAAAAGTGCACTCGGTCCGTCGCCGTGGGCTTTAATTAGTGCGCTAATGAGCGCGCGAACACGTCGGCGTCCCTATATCAATTTTCACCTCTCGCTGCCGCGTATATACACACGCTCTCTCTTTCTCTGTGCGCTTGCATATGCATGCGCGCGAAATTTCACCGGCTAATCCTGAATTTTTCATACCGTGTACTTCTTTCCCTAATGTTGTATATATGAAGCTGCGCCGTCTTGCTGATGGCGATGTTTTCTGTTTCGAATTTACACAGAAATAGCGCGATGTGTGAGGTATACTCGTTTTGCTTTTATATATATATATATATGTGCGCGAAAGAAAATTATACTTCGCGACACAATGGGGTCACGTTTCTCTCTCGCGTTTGATATATAACGCTATGCGAACAAAGGTGCACGACTTCATGTACATACGTGTAAAAAAAGATCCGTAAGCATACATACTAACAACAGTTTTTATTCCAATCGGTTGACTATTGTCTCCGATATATATACGACCCATCGAAATGAGCCCTTTGTACAGCCGTTCAAAACCGAACGATCCAACAAATTGCAGCGACTGATCATCTACTTCCTTTTATCTCGTAAAAGAAATATAAAAATATCAGCCACCGAGAAATCTCATCGCGCGATTCGTTAACAGCACGCCGTCGCTATATATATAGTACACAGTATACGCACAACCTCCCCCGCAGCACCGCAAACTAAATTTTCAATTTTCCCAAGCTGTTGCAAAACACGGCGTAGTCGCACGTATTAAATACACACGGGAGCAAACGCGAACGAAATCCGCAGATACGCAGCTCTCTCTCTCTCTCCCGCGATAAATATTCATGGACTGTGCTGCTGCTGCTGCTGCAGAGGAGGAGCTCGTAGTAGGCGTTTCCGCGAAGGCAAAGACTGTTTCGAGTTTCCGCAATTCAAGCGCTGCAGTGTATTGTTGTTGCTTTTCGACGATGAAAACTACGTCGGGGAGGTATGATTGCGATTTTATTGGATCCTATTAGGATACCCTGAAACGCGTCGTCGGATGTCTGTATACCGCCTCGCTATACACGTATAGATAGGCGTCAGCTGAGTGGGCACTTGCGTATTATATGTGCTTGTCCGATGTCAGCATATACTGTTACTGTCGCCTGTCCTGTTAATACAAACGCGGCCGTGCGTGCGGATGCCATCAAAGGCCGAGAGATGAACTTGGAGCCGTGTCTAATTTCAATAATCTTGCTCTCGATATACACGTCGCGTGTATATTAATCACTACGCCGACAACGCTATGTATATACGTATACACACACGTATGTTAAATCCATGCATTTTTCATTTCGCCAAACAAGTAGTAAACCGCGAAATCTGTCGGACGCAATTTTTCGCGTAAAACCCGCGCAATAAAATCCGCAAGCCGCGCAAAGATCTTATCGCGCGCGGTCGTTCCGTGACTCATATATATATATATATATATATATATATACACGCTGTATAGCTCAAAGTGTCAAAATTCCCCTCCCGCTCTCTGTCCTCCGCGCATTTGCATGAGAATTGATTCTTCGGCGATCTCACGAAGGCGAAATTTCCCGAATTCGAAATCGCACATGTATCTCTCGATGTAAACGACTGATGGAATATGCAACTGCCGTAGTGTGCGGAGTTTCCTTTTGCGCGCGATCCTTATCTCGAGTTGATTCTATACTCGGTGTATTGGATATTCGCCGTTTGGAATTTCGATGCGCCGTATACATGTGCTCTAGTCAGCGTTATGTGACTTTTTGATACGCGTTATTAGTTTATAGTCGTTTCGCCTATAATTTCGTATGTATATATATATAGCTTTGCGTTGTCGGTACTCGATTTTTCGCGGGTCCCGTGCAAAAACAGGTGTCAAAGGACTACTACTGCGCGCCGGTGCGGTTGCGAGAGCGAAACCACAGGAGGCGATTAAACGCCTCGTGCGGCCTCTCGTTTAGCTTTGACTTTCCGGCGAGCGCTTGCTATATATATGGTAAATTCGTTCGGGCGTTTTACCCTCGAATATTCGAGACTTGATTTCGCGCGGTGTGTGACGCTTGAGTTTTAAAAAGACATTTTATTCGAGCGCGGCGACGATCGACCGTTTAAGTGCATTAAAGAGATGTTTTGGGGAGTAGTATTATAACGATTTGTGATATTGAATGAGAGAGACGCAGTTTGCGTGTGAACTTTTGCAAATCTCGTCCCAATATACGTTAAATATATAAATTCGATATATTAAATTAAATTCTAGGACGTAAAACGACGCGTTTTCCCGTGATTGAAAATTCTTCAAAAATATATAGAAGCTTTAATTAAATTGGCCGTCGCCGTCATGACATTCATTATTGAATCAACTTCAAAGGCTCGATATATTTTCGCGCCATTAATTAAGAAATATAACGTGTGCGGAAAAGTCGTTCGCGCATATACGTCAATCTTTCAAGTACCCGCGGATACTTTTTCCCCCACATATACATATATATATATATGAATATATATGCGTAGAGTTAATTTATGCCCGGACTTAAAACTCGATTTCAGCCAAGCCATAACTGAATCCTTCAATTAACTCAACGGCTCGTAAAACTATCCGGCGGTTATAAACTGTGTTATATATCCCGTGCCCGCAGCTTATATAAGAACCTTCATCCGCAATAATTTTTAATAGAGTAATACACGTATAATCCTGTTACAGCGCGATGATTTAAAATTATTGCGTCGAATTCCTCGAGTATATACCCTGTATTGGCAACAACCCGAAAACACAACGTACACTCCATCCCCGGGTCTACAAAAGCGATATTAAATAAAGCCGCGTACGTTGCCTCGAATAAAATCACATATACGCGCGCATACGTACCTACGCGTCGAGGAATATTCGCAGCCGGAATTTCGAAAGCGCGCAGCGTCCGCGACTTTACGGCTCCGGATGATCTCCGTCATGCCAGGGATGCGTCACAGGCTACTCGAGGCCGTAAACAATGTAAAGCGACGACACGTGCGAGGCCGGTGTATATGCTTCCATTAACGAATCTGCTGCTACATTGTGGTACTGTATATAGGGCTATATCGATCTCGGCTTGAATTTCGTCTTGAAATACGAGGAGGGAGAATATTTTTTTTTTGGGATCTTGATTGTAGAAAACGAGTAAACTGGAATACGAATGTGGACCGTAGAATTTTGCTTTTTTTTTATCGTACGCCCACCGAGGTTGCCGAATTTCACGGATACAACTCGCTCGCGGCTATCGCACTTCATACGGGCTTTTAATCGGCAAAGGACTGAGATGTATAGAACCGTGATTTTGATTCCGCTCGGAAATACGAGATTTTCGAAAGCTCTTTTTTTTTGTTTTTCTTGCAGCGCGCTCTTATTTTGGTCGGATATACATGAAACGTTTTTATCGGTCATTTGAAATATTCAAAAGCAGACGAGTGAACCGTCGCGAGATTAACTGACCTCATTAAAAACTATCATCGTTCCACCGCACACACACACATACATTCGTAAAAAAAGCGAATTCCCTTTACAGCCCGCACAGTCCCCTCGGTTATATAACAAGCGGCGGTATAAATTCGGATCAGCCACTTTCGTCCGGAAAATAAATCCACTACTATGCAAGCTTGCACACACACACATCCTTCGGGTCAGCTCGCTCTCTTTCAATTTTCCACTACGTCGCGGGGGAGTCGTAAAGACGCTTAATACTCAATTGCACGATGTAAAGTGTACACTCTGCATAGAAGCTCTGAGAAAAATTATCATCGCAGCAGCAGCAGCGAGTGTCGGCAACACACAGATACAGCGTTTTATGAACCGGAAAATCCTCTTTGCGCGCTGAAATCCACGGATTTTCGCGGCTGTACGTGTGAGACTCCCTCTCTCTCTCTCTCTCTCTCGACATAAACGTCGCGAGCCTGTACCTACGGCCGATTTGCCCCTTGAATTATACGCTCCGCTGGGATTTACGACTCGCCCCCCTTTTTTCTCCTTATATACATTCTTCAGATTGTTCCCCGGGAAATACAAAGTTACGCGCTCGTGAGCGGCGAAACTGACGCGGACTCCTTTATCGTGTGTATAATAAAAGTATAGTTGCCAAACGATCTCCTGCTATCAAAAAAAAAAAAAAAAAACACACTGCGCGCATCAATAATTTACCAAAAAATTATACCGCGCGTTAAAATCTTCCACGGCGCACTCGGAGCCTTCATTAAAATTTTTAATAAAGATTATCCCGCATAGATGCGCGCAGGCAGCAGAGCATCAGAGCATCTCTTCGCGGCGTGTGTATACGAGCGCGCGCTAATTAATTCATCCGCTTAATTGGCTGCGTAATTCGGCCGTTGCGCCGCGCTGCGTTTCTGCAATTTATTTAATAATTCGAGAGGGGCGCGTTTAAACTGGATTAGAAGCTGAATTGTAACGGGAGGGGGGGGGGGGTCGATCAAACTCTCTATCCGCTATCTAAATCGACGCGTGTACGCATGTATGTATACAGGCGCGAATGTGTGTGTGTGTGTAAAGATTATGATACCGGAGTGTTTGGGCGAATTCAGCTGGGAGTCGTCGACCGATTAAATGCATATACGACCGCAGAAAGTGTATATACAGGGTACGTACAGCCTTTGTTTGGCATACGGATCAACGAGCCGTGCGACTTTTAATTAATCGGCCCCGCGGACTGTGTGTAGATCCGGGTTTAATTAAAAAAATAATAAGCGAGGATTATTAACAAAGCTCTTCTTTGAATTTTCGGAAGAAGGCTTGAAATTTAATGAGGAAATGCTCGATCGCGCGTACACTGAGGGAAATTAAGCCGAGTTGTCCACAGCTCGCATATATATAGCTGTCGTTTCCGGCGGTGGTCGACTTTCATCCCGGCAGAAAGTCGAACGACGACAACTGCCGGTCTGCGGTCAGACGCTGCGGAAGCTCGCTCCGTCTCTCGCGCTGGGCGACGAGAGCGTTCAGACAGTTCGCGATTAACTGGAGCTTCCGACTTTTCACTCGGCTCTCCCTCTGAAGGTTTCCGGTGAATTTCGGGCCGTTTTTCCAAGTCTCTGGAAAATTATCGAAAGGAGAGTATACACGTGTTTATTTTGAGATCGAAAGTATGAAATAAAACAGCGTATAATTACGAAACTACTCCCGAGCGAAAATCCAACTCGAAAAGGCGGCAGCAGCAAAAGCCCTGGCTATACAGGCGCAAAGCAAACAGAAAAAAAATGCAAAATACAATTCTCCATCCCCCGTCCGTATCCGTTCCAACTTCGTCATTGTTCTCTGAACCTCCTCTCTCGGTCATTCCTCCATTTCCTCGCTTCTCGGGTACTACTGTACACTCCCTCGCTCTTTCCATCATCCTCGAAAGTTTCGCGTCGCGCGACTCTAATCGGCCGCAAGCCGCTTAGCGCAGCGGCGGCCCTTTTATCCGATGTCGTGCGGTGTACTGCAAAAAGCCAGAGCGTTTTCCTACTACTACTATTACACTGTGCCTAGAGGTTAATCGAAAAGTACAGCATTTTTTCCGCTCTTTTCTCTCTCTCTCTCTCTCGCCGAGCATTTCGCTGGCGTACTTGCAGTATTGTTGCTCGGGCATGTAGCTTTAATTATCCTTATAATGAGGGAATTAGGTCGAACGCGGGCGGCTTCTTGTTAGCGTGGGATTGCTCTCGGGCGTATCGGTGAGTAAGAAGATTTTGCTTTTTTCGCGTATATATATATAGTAGCTGTGCAATGTGCGCGGAAGTAATGAACTGGAATTTATTCAACTTGTAGATAAATCTCGCGATGCTTCGTGCATTCGCGAGTTTCTCTATGTATATATACATGACAATGTATATAAAAGTGTGGGTGGGTGCAAAAATGATCAGAATCGCATGACAGGCGGAAAGAAAGAAACGTATACCGCGTACAATACGAATTTTATCGTCCGGGGCGATAAATTACTCTGACGGAATTTTACATCCATCCTTTTGAGGAAACAAACACGCAGTTTTAATTTCCCTGGCGAAACAATGAACGAGCCGCGCATTCGACAGTGAATTTCGCGTCGGGCACGGAAAAAATGGAGGGTTAGAGGAGAGAACGGAAGAAGACTCGCGCCAATGTACACATTTGCATTCGCGTGTATATTCTCTCTCGTCTATATATATATATATATAGATCCGACTCGCGAGCGTATACTCGCTACTGATTAAAGAGACTTAGCGCTCAAGTTTCGAGCCACGACTCTATGTATATATGTATATATACCAGTAGTATCGAACGGCGTGTTTCTCTTTTGTCTATAGGGAGCAGGGATTTCGAAAGTTCGCTTTGGTGAAGTCTAATAACCCTTTTTCTCTCTCTCAACTTACAACTCCGCATACTGCTGAGATTCAGCAGCACGTGATTTAACGAGGTGATCAATCGACAACAGCAGAGCGTGGATTGTTCGAAAATGAGTGACGAAAGTGCGCGAGAATAATGCGACGAGGACAGAATGCTACTGGGATATTTCATCACGGTGGACTATGGGAGACGAAGTTACAGCAGCGCCTCGGGTTATACCTGGCCCGGGAGTCGCTGCTGGAGAAGGAGATTCAAGCTGCCGCGTAGATGGGAGGACGCCAGATTCGTGTACCTGTCGTACACACTGATCGCCGAGCTCCGGTACTTCGAGGAGGTTATCATCCTTGTTAATATTCTTTTTTTCTTTTTCACAAAGAAGCGACGGTGGAAAAATACAGCCGCGGGATCGAACCTGGTATCGACACGATCCTGTCTTTTTTTTTTATAATTCCGTCGAAAAATTTCCCTCCTAAACAAAAAAGAACTTCCTACACACGCTGGAGCTTGCAGTCTTTTCCGTTGACTCTCTCTCTCTCTCTCTCTCTCTCTCTCTCTCTCTCTCTCTCTCTCTCTCTCTCTCTCTCTCTCTCTCTCTCTCTCTCTCTCTCTCTCTCTCTCTCTCTCTCTCAAGCGAGAGAGAACTCACACGCCGACAGATTTCGATATAACCTCTCGCAGCCGGAAAAGCTCGAGTGCATCCTCGCGCGCGTCAAGCTCATCCATCCGCGAACGAGTGAGAACAGACGCGTCGAGTCGTGCGCGCAGCGGCTGCGGAAACGACGAGTCGGCGCTCAGAAAGCAATAATCGAGAGCCAGCTGAAGCTACCGCTGCTGCTCCAGCTGCAGAGGAAAACAAGTGACGCGGGAATAACGAAGAGACCTGAAGCGTAGAGATATATACACACGCGATGTTGGACTCCTTCCATCGGAATGCTTTTTTCCGCGACTTTTTCCTTTTTCAGCCGAGAAAGCCAACCGCTGAGTAGTAGATGGAAAATTCGACGGGAGAAAGTGTTTTTTTTTTGTTTAAGGCTCCTACTGTGCTCGTTTGCTGTGCGCTTGTGCGTTCACATCGACCAGTCTTCACCCCGTATACTCATACAAGTAGCAAGTAGAGTAACCCGCGTATGGTTAGACAGCGAGAGATAAACTCATCTACCCAGCATAAAAATTCATACTATATACACACACCTACTCTTATGAAAAGCAGCATATCCCGATCCCAGGCCCATTAGAAATTCAAAGGGCTCCCGAGCCCTATATATACTCTCCAATATCCGTCTGCTTCGTCCAGACTACATATATATATACCTTATATTATAATCGATATATCGATATATATACAGAGGGAACATTCTAAAGGAACGGTGAAAATTGTCCGTTGCAGGATCTCCAGTCGGAAATTGAGACGCACCACGACGTATATGCCTCGCTCAACGGCACGGGCCGCAAGCTCCTCAGCTCGCTTGCCAGCCAGGATGACGCGGTCATGCTGCAGCGCAGGCTCGACGAGATGAACCAACGCTGGCATCATCTCAAAGCGAAGAGTATGGCCATCAGGTG
Source organism: Muscidifurax raptorellus (assembly GCA_020010945.3). Taxonomy (NCBI): domain Eukaryota; kingdom Metazoa; phylum Arthropoda; class Insecta; order Hymenoptera; family Pteromalidae; genus Muscidifurax; species Muscidifurax raptorellus. The sequence continues at coordinate 3,709,840 of CM052079.1, read as the reverse complement.
AGTGTTCGCTTCTATTATTCTTTTACGATGTAGTCGGGAATTTTTATGACGTTTTGTGCGGCTGGGACGATATCAGCTTGTTTATAAAAGAGGCCGCCGGGGGGTGTAATCAAGCTCGAAGATGACTGCCTCCGATGCTTCGCATCAACAATGGAATTCGCTCGGTGTATATTCTTCAATTAGCCGGTAACCTCGTCAACTATCCGGAGAATTTGCACCGCCGCGCGTGTAATACCGCCCAGATCACAGCGTATATACGAAGCTTGTATACCTTTGGATAAAAAAATGTACATCACTATACTCCTCGGCAAAAAGTTAGCAGTACACAACACACGCGCTGGGAGATAGAGCGCATTCCGACTTAATTACGGTTATAAGCGAGAACTTTGAAGCTCGTCGTTGTCCGACGATCGAACAATTTCAGCGATGCCGGTCGAAGTGTTTGCCGGCAGAGAAGCTCGTATATACATGTATAGTCGAACACAAGTTAGCCGGCGAATTCCGTTGCGGCCTTTGAAGTCGCGGGTATGCGCGTTATTTGACGAAACTTGCGCGACTGCTGCCGCGGAGAGAGAGAGAGAGAAGAGTGGGGAACGTTAACTCATTCAGCGCTACTGCCGAGTTTAGGTGTATATATAGGGGGAAGGGTTTCTTATCGAATTCTTGGAACGCGTTAATTCGTTATCCTTTGGCGCCAGCTTCCCTCGTTGTAATAAGTGCGTCTATATATACATATATATAGCTGTGTACAATAGATACAGGATCCTGTGTACAAAGTTGGAGGTATAAATTTCATCGGCCATGATTTTCTTCTTTACTTTTCTTTCTCGTAGCGGGAGGATTATAGACGGAAAAAGTTGGAGAGAAGGTTTAATATCGCCGGGTGAGAATGAAAACGCTGAGAGCCAAGATATCGCGAGTTTGCTTTGTGATATACTTTGTACAGGGCAGGATGGACTTTAGAGATTGCTGTGTGGATCGGCACTTTTTATCGTGGATTATAACTGCGGAGGATTAAATCTGGGGACTTGATTACGAGTTCGATTTTAAATGCTGGCGACGCTTCAAAGACCTTCATACTTTCCGCACTTTTGCAATTCAAAAAACTTTGTTATAAGAGTCGCGCCATACAGTATATATTGCGAGGATAAATTAGCCAAGATTGACACCGGTTCTTAACACTTTCACAGTACAGCTTTTAGAGCTTTAAAAGAAAAATAAAAAGAACTCTTACGATCACGAAACTGGCGGGCGGAAATTAGCGCGCACTTTTTCCCCTCTCCGACAAAGAAGGGCTATACCTCTTGGATGGATGCGCGTCATTTCGCCAAGAGAACGAGAGCTTTCGTGCGCAGCTGTAAGAAAAAGGCAAGTATATATGGGGAAATCCATAAAAAACATTCGGTAAACGGGCTAACTTGGCTAGAAAATTATTGACCTTTTTCTTCGTGGTCTACAGGCCTTTTAGAACCCTAGAATATATATTAATAGGATCACAGTACGGGAAAAGAGCTTCAATTTAACAAAATAGATCATTAAAAATCGTCGCTTAGCTCAAGTGTTGTCTGCGATTGAAAAAAGGGTAAAGCTCTTCTCCCGTACCATGATCCCGTTAATATACGTGTTTAATTCACGCCCTCAGAAATAGAGTACACATGCCGCTAACTAAATGTTTTTTATGGATTTCCGCATATACGTGTTCGCTCAACGCGAGTCGGTGAGATTATCGAGGCTAGAGACTATACGCGCCGGCGTCTTAACGCGGGGAAAAAATTCGAGTGAGTTATGGCGTGGCAGTTTTTTTGAACGCGCAGTAGGATTTGCAGGAATCTTCCGGGGACGATTGAAAGAGTTTCCAACGCGAAATCGAGAATGATATAGGCAAAAATAAAGGAATAAGCCATTTATATTCTCTGGAAAAATACGCGGGAAGTAAGACAACTGCACTCCAAGCGCATCACGAGAGTTATATATATATATAATAATAACAGTAAAAACATCTCCGAGAAGCTCCTGGTGCAAGTGCAGGCATCTCTCTCGGCTTAAAAAACTCACGACTCCTGCATAATACACGAAGCGTTATTAAAAAATTCACGCACACCTCTCTTCGAAATGCCCTTTCGCAATATCCATTCCCCGTGTCATGCGTATACACGGGCTTTCGCCAGCGCAGCCCCGCGGACAAATGGAAAAGTTTAAAAAAAAAATAGGATCGAACTGTCTCGCTAGCTCGCGTATAAATAATACGTCATATATAGACGCGACGATCGATGCAGCGCGACGTACGTGTCGGAATTTTTACGCGAGACGCGCCAATTCGACGACGCCGAGTGAAAATGTCGAGGATCGCTTATGTGCGCCGGTTTATTTATTCAGCGCTATGGATATCGCGCGCGAAGGCTCGTTCGATTTTCATATTATAAGCGCGCTGGAGTGGGGCAGAGGAGCTGTGTATATATCGGAATCGATGGAGTTACATAGCGGGAGATTATGCGGTTTTGGTAACATTTCGTCCACGATTGTTTCGTATACATACACACATCCCTCAGTTTACTTCAAACTTCATGTGACTTTGACTCCGCAAGCCTGAATAATTCCTCGCTCGGTATTAAAAGTAACTCAATTATTCCCTCAAAAAAAAAAAAAGAGCTGCAACCCTCTAACCTCAGCATTAGCCTGAATAAACAATCGCCGCTCGCACACGCGCGGTGCACCTCTGTATTACAAAACCTCTGTAATTTTTAACGCAATAACTCGCGGCCCATTATTTTCCGCGCGGCATTACTGAAATTCCCACTGACACATTAACTTACATTTTTTAGCCTCCATTCTTCTGCCGTCTGGCGCAGCTCCTCTTTGTAGGCTCTGCGAAGCTTCCCATCCCGCGGGGCATCTTTAATTATTCCTCCTGATTCGTGGCCGGTCGTTAACCGCTTCCTCTTTGTCTGCAGCGAGTGCAATGCCTCCGTCGCTGCAGCGCGTATACTCTCTTGCAGCTTCTTCGTATTTATATATACACACAATATCCATCGTCTCGACGGCTGCCGTGGATTATTTATATATGCGGAGAGAGAGAGAGAGAGAGAGTTAAAGTCGACGCTGTTCCTTTTAACGACGCGATTTTATTCCAAGCTGGCGAGGAAATTTTTCGCCGGAAATAATGCCGCGGTGACCTACATTTTCCATCCTTATTCTTCGTCGTTTTTTCGAACGGATCGCGCTGCGTGTGAGAAGAATCGGAAGCCTTGGATTATGCAGCACAGGTGTATAAATTATGTATTGTATGTTGTTTTTTTTTAAATTAGCGCTTTTATACCAGCTGAGCGCCGCGCAACGCTGTAACGTACAATAACGCGTGGAATCCGATTACAAAGGACGCTGCATCGCGTACTATACATATATCGATAATCCATATGGATCGATTCCGCGTGTTCGCTCCTTTTCGGTGTATATAGCAGAGCATCCCACTCGACACTCCGCAGCATGGAGGGGATAATAGGTCTTATCGAGGGCTCGAGAGGACCGATAAGACGCGGCCCTTTAATCCTTCGAAATCCCCGCCCCCGCGAAACTCTACATATAGTCCCTGTATCCCAATATCTATATAATCGCGTATATACGTGTATATGGAAATATAAGAAACGTATTATGCCGGTGGATAATTTTACAAATTTTTTTAATACGCGGCATCTCCATGAAGATCGAGCCTGTCACGATGTTTATGTATATATACACTTCGCTGGCGCTACTCGTCGTCGTTCCGCAAAGAGAATTGCGCCGCAGATGGGACGTCGTATATATATAGAGCTTAATGAATGGTTGCCGTAGTAGCTAGCGCTTGTGTTTTACGCGCAAAGCGAGCTGCAAAAGTGCGGAGAGACAAGCCATAATGCAGACTCGTGTGTCGTCTCGCCAGAGGATGGATATGCGTATATACGTGTATATATCTCCTGACGAGAGAGATAGCTATTATACTATACACCCTACTTGCGAGCTAAAAGTAAGATCGGAGGAGCCTTGTTTATCCTTTGCATGATCAAAGTGTATATTTTGTTTAGAGAAAAATAACGTATAGACGATATAATGTCCTGACATTACACCTCGCTGTAAAAAAAGCAAGGGGGAGAAATGAACGTCGCGATCGTTTAGCATACATCTCTCTATCCATAGCAAAGCCCATCAGTCAACTCGAATCCGGTAAAGTTCGGGGAACACTATATTTTCCCCGGAAGTTCGTATTCCATCTCTCCCCGCGCCTCTCTATATAACCCGAGGATACACCTGCTCCGAGAGAACTTGGGTAAATAAACGCGGCGACGCGACGCTCCTACGGGAGCTACAGCTCCTCAATAATTTATCAGCCTGTGAAAGAGTGTATATATATATAGAGGGAGTGTGAGTGTGTATATGTGTATGGATTATGGCGGAGAGAATCTTGCATTATGGGCAATTTTTGCCGAGGGCCCTGTAAACTTGCGAGTTCGAGTGCTGCGTCGTATCTCTCTCTATATATATATATATATAGATTGACGGTGAGGTGAGGTGGTCGTCTGAATTATCGAGTGGATTTACTAGAGATTTTCCTAAGAGTTTTATACACCTGCAGTGTGTGGTGAATCAGTCGTGTAAGTTTGTAACGTGTATAGAAAAAGCAATGTTATATATAAGCAGGATAGACGGGCTCGTAAATATGCAAGCGGCATTAAATTATTTATCGCATAAATTATTAGAAGAAAATTTTGTCACAACATCGAGCCATTTACATTTATATTGAACGCCGGAGAGCTCATTTATATTTGAAGCCGTCGGAGCAACGAACGCTTAACTGAATATCGACTGAACAGCAGCGGCGGCAGCAGCCTCTGCTAATAATAAACGAGCGCAACTGCGAATCTCTCGCGCAGGTTCTGTGTGTATATATATATATATATATATATATCAGTTAAAAAAATTTCGTTATACTGTATTCGCTGGCGAAAATCAAACTTAATTAATTCGTCCGCTCTATCCCTCTCTACTACTGTCTCTTGATATATAGCGACTTGCAAGTAGGAAACGATCGTCGGAATTCCGAGAGAAAGAGAGGTCTGTATAGCAGAGAAAGAGCTTTCATGTTCCGGGTAAAAAATGAACTGCTGGAAATTAACTGGCGCTTTTCAGCGAAGGCGCAAAAGGAAATTTTATACGACGAGACTCGCAGCAGCCCTTCGTACATTAAACAGCGAAATCAAGGATATTAAATTACGAATTATACCTCCGCCCGGTAGTGCTAAGAGTCATTTCTCTTTCGCAGCTATTTTCGAGGAATGATTTCATTTTCGCGCGCATCTTAATCGAATGCACTTGGATTGTCACTTGTGCAATTTTTATACAGCGTAAACCACGTTAGCTTCGCAAACTAATATATAATACTTAGAAAAAAGTAGATCAGCCAAACGAAAAAAAAAACATAATTTCCTCGCATCCATCTATATATAACCGCATCAGGAGCAGCAGCTCAGGCCGACATGGCTTAATAGAATGGCATAATTAAATTTCCTCGATTAGAGGCTAATCGAGTTTAAGGGATGAAGCTGGGAGCTGCGCTCATACTCATCATTCATCCTTTATATGGACACCTATATATCCGTATAGCTAACTCTTGCAACACTATTGAATACGTAAACGCCACGAGGATGGGGCAAATGAGTCGAGCTATTTTCGTCAATCGCAAACTTCGCCACGACGTAAAATCGATCGACTGCACGTCTCTCTGTGTATGTGTGTACATCTCTCGTCGCCCGGCGACATCTGCAGCAGCAGCTACTCCTCCTGACAGATTTATCGAGTTCTAGCCGACGGCGGTGCCCAGAGAGAGAGAGAGAGAGAGAGAGAGAGAGAGAGAGACAGAGCTGCTTTTTTCCATTATAAACGTTCTTCGCTTCGTTCTCTTATATTCTTTCGTTGGATCGAAATATTTTTAGTTATATGCGCGAGTCCGCGGGTATATCGCGAATTTTAATCGGATTTTTCGATGCGCGATTTATGGATTCTTTAGTCCGAGTTCATTCGCGCTCGGCCGGCTGGAAATTTTTTCCTATATATACCTGCGCCACGCGGGCAAGAATCTTCTTCGATATATATATATATATATATATATATATATATATATATATATATATATATATATATATTGGAGGAAATTGTGCTGGGATTCGCGGAATATATAACGTATAGTGTGTAATAAATTAACTGAGCGAAAGAGCTCGTTTATTGACCGTAAGGATATATATATATATATGCGTATATGTCTCTTGTACTATATATATTGCAGTCTGCTGTAGGAATTTTAGAAGACAGGCGTTGTATATACGTATATAATCCTGTTGAGAGTTTTATCGATGAAAAATTGCTTCTACATTTCTCGTTCATCTATATAACCCAGGGAATATTCTTCTGAAATATAACTAATAATAATGATATATATATATATATATGTATGTATGTATATCCGATTGTGTGGAAGGGCGTCGCAGTTAGACGCTTGATTACGCTGTAAACGACACATCATCGAGGGCTATATACAGATTAGTCAATTAGATAAAGTCGATCAACCGCCGTAATTAATCGGCAAACACTCTATCCTGTACACATATATCGAAGCGCCAGATTTCCGGGGATTATGTTCTCGGCTCTGGCTTATAATGCAGCGTTGCGATCGCGGTTTAAACTAAAGCGCCCAGTTGGTCACCTCCGATGATATTTTTTCTCCCCTGACTTTGTAATCTTCTTATACGCACGCCGTTATACGCTTTAATTACTCGAGCGCAACATGCGCTGTAACGTAAATTTAATATATATATATATACACACACATAAGCCGGAAATATAATGTCAGGGAAATCGATGCCGGGGTAGACCGCGAGAATTTAATGTGAAGATGACTGCAATTTAGCAGGCTCGCTATTGACACCGTATTCTACTTTAACGCGAGACCCCCGCATTAACGGTCTTGTACAGCTTGTGTGTGTGTGTGTGTATATATGTTACTGATATTACGCGAAACCTCGTGCGTCCGTATATATAAACCGAAAGTACTGTTATTAACTTAATAGCGCGACGCGTATGTAATCGGATATTCAAATATCGTTAAAAAAAAGGCCACTCCGAAGTTAAAGGTATATAAACAAAATATCGTCGTGTTCCGCGCGATAAGGCGATATAACTGTAAACCATCCTAGCGGAAGTGGCCGCTCGAGTTTGCACAAAGAGGGAACTATCATAACTCAGCACACACACACAGACCGGACAACAATCTAAAGGGTATATATTGTAACGGTAGACCCAGCGTACGATAACGCTGGGTTTTATTCTACTCGTTACCCAGTGGTTTCTCCGTCTCGAACTATTGCTTCGATGCATACCAGGCGGCGGGCCGCCGCGGCCCTGGGCGCCAGGCACCGGAGTGCCAGGGATCCCGCGATCCCCTTACTTGGAAACGCCGCCTCGTGTCGAAGCATCTTCTCGCTGCAACTGCTCGGCTGGCTAGAGTACGAAATGACACATAGAGGGGTAGAGACGCTAACACAAGGTCGTGGGTTTCAGTACTAAAGTGAATGCACAAGTGGATTTGAATCGGATTTATATTTTACTTGCTCATTATTCCTTACAATTCACGTACGATCGGCGGTCTCCGACCGCGCGCTTACCACTGCGACATCCCCGTCGCATTACGCACGTGCACACTCGGTGGCTCGCATACCACCACGCCGATGCTCGGACGCGTAATCACCGGCGCACGCCCCGGGCGCGTATCCGGTCAACTCGATTTTCTACTCCACGCTCCGACGCCGAACTCGCTCGTGCCCGCCGGTATGACCCCCTAGCCGCGGCGCGTTCGTCAACGCGCCGCCGGACGGTTCACCCGACGCGGACGGCGCAGCCGCCTCGCCCTTCCGGTCGCCTACCGGTCCCGGCGACCGTAGCGTCCGTCACGGCTGCCCTCACGAGGCTACGAGTTCGCGTCCCGACGATAGCCAAACTCTCCCGACGTACGCGAATCCGAGGCGTACCCGCCTTTGCCGCGACGGTGACGCCGTCCGAACATCGACGCGAACACTCACGCACACACTCCCTATGATAATGACTAACTTAACGGGGCCGCTGCCCCAACTAACGCTCACTTATTTTACGCGCACCTATTCACACTACTTAATATTAACACTTATACTTATGTGCGCTTAACGCGCGACTAAAACTAGCTAACTGCCGTGACCTTGTGTCGTCGCGTAGACAAGGTCGCGTCGCATACAACAGTCGAGTATAAAGGTAGCCTAATCCTAATCATATTCATAGTCGGCAGTCAGTCTAATAGTAACGTAATCATAGTCCTAGTCGTCAGTCTTTATAATAGTCACATAATACTAGTCATAGTCGTCAGTCAGTATAATAGTAACGTAATCATAGTCGTAGTCGTCAGTCTTTATAATATTAACATAATAATAGTCATAGTCGTCAGTCCGTATAATAGTAACATAAACGTAGTCATAATCGTCAGTCCGTATAATAGCAACATAAACGTAGTCATAGTCGTCAGTCAGTATAATAGTAACATAAACGTAGTCATAGTCGTCAGTCTTTATAATGTTAACATAATAATAGTCATAGTCGTCAGTCAGTATAATAGTAACATAAACGTAGTCATAGTCGTCAGTCAGTCATACATATAGTAGTTGGTCTTTAGTCATATTAACACGGTCGAGTCGTACGCGAAATCCTCCGACGGCTCCGCGTGGTTAAGCCGACGAAGCATGCTAAACCGCACTCATGCTCCGCCGCGCTCTCGCCGCCATGTTGGCCACGTGGCGATCACAAATCCGCGAGTCCGCGTTACTCCGCAACCGGCACACTGGATCGCGAGAACACTGTTATATTAATTCTTAAACTACTTACAGTCAGCAGCAGTCTGAAGCACAATGCCTTTAATTGTCCGGGACGTCGCCACGCGGTCACGATTTGGTAGAACTCGATGTAGGCTCTATTCGAGTCGACCGGTCGTCACGGTAGTCAGGCGCAAAAAGGGGAGAGATTATCGCCAGCGCTCGCGTCGACCCCTCTCGCCGTCGACGTTAGGTTGGGTCGCTCGCCTACCTACGCTCGCTCTCTTGCGCTCGGGCCTAGCCGATGCCGGCCGAGGCTCCACGACTACGGCCGAACGCGCGCTCGTCGACTCGTGCCGCGGTGTTGCCGTGCTCCGCGCGGCCGCTTGTAACTGGCAGTAGACTGCCATGTTACAACTCTCTTCTCCCCGGGGGCGGTGGGTGGCACTAACGAAACCCTGGGCTGGTGGTGGCGTGAGATGGCTCCGGTTCTGCGTCAGTGGGTCAGCTTGCAGGTGGTCGGGCTCCTGGCAGCGTTGATCGTTGTCTTGTTGACCTCATGGTGGTGGTGCGGGTTCCTGGCAGCGTTGATCGTTGTCTTGTTGACCTCATGGTGGTGGTGCGGGTTCCTCCCCTCCTCCTCGAGTCTAGTTAGGCTGTATTAAAAGGGTATGGTGGAAAAATGGATTTTGGGGTGTTGTCGGTAATATCATGCGATTAACTCAAAGCTATATTTTTTTCTTTGTAAGCAAAATTTTTATTGATCTCCTTTATATAAAAAAATAAAAGCGATGACGATGTGGTGGTGTGTTTGTGATGTGTGTGTGTGTGTGTGCAGTCGCTGTAGTAATCGACAGTCGGGTCGGCGTAATGTCTGGATAGCGGTCGTGTCAGTCAGAGTCGGTCTTTTCGGTCAAGGTGCGTGGTCTGATTAAAGTCGCGTTGGTCGTCCTATTGAGTCTTGTCACGTCCTGTGTTGCGTGGTGGCGTGCGGTGCTCTGGCCCGCCATTCCTCGCCATGGATGGGGCACTCTTTGATGGTGATGTTGCCCAGACCGCACCGGTAGCAATACCGGTAATGATGGCGTGTGCGGTCTGGGCAGCGGGCAGCCCGGTGTCTTTGGCTCCCGCAGGCCCAGCATCCAGGTCGAGGCGCCGTCAGGTACACCTGCCGGTCCCCTACTACCCTCCACCCCGTGTAGTCCTCTACTCGGAGTGGGGTTGCCGCTGCTGTTGGTGGCCCCGTTGTTGGTGAGGCCGCGGCTGTAGGGGTGGCTAGTGACGGCGTGGTGGTGGTGGTGGTGGCCAGAGGTGCCTGTTGTCCCGTCTGCGGTGGTGTCGTCTGACTGGGTAGATTGGTCGGCCAGTCCTCCGTCTGGGTCGACGTTTCAGTGGTCGGTTTGTCCTCCGTCTGGTTGTCCCTGTCCGTCGTCAGTATTTCAGTCGATGTCTCGGCATCCACGGACGGGAGTACCGTGTGCACCGAGACGTGTCGTCGCGAGCGTGACGTCGGTCTCACCGGGATCTCCACCTTGCCTAAGCATGGCAAAGTGGAGTCCGGTGACTTACATGGCCGGCTGCGCACCAGCTCGACGACCCTGTTATACGTTTCCTGGATAGCCTCCAGGATTTCAGGGTCGTCGCGCAGGAGTCGCTGGATCCGGCTCATGTGCGGGTCCAAAGGCTTGTAGGCCCATAGTATGTCCCGGTCGGGGGTCGCGTTCCGTCGGTCTCGTCTGTCTTGGGGTGTCTGCGTCGTGTGCGCCTGTGATGCCGTGTGTGGACGTCGGAGGGGGGGTTCCTCGTTCGTGGATAGGTTGTCCCAATCCATGGACTCCCCCTCCTCCGTGGGGGTGTGGGGTGGCGGCGAAGCACACCGAGGGGGACTCGCTGGTGACTCATCGCTGTCAATGATGATACAGTCGAAATCCCCCCTCCTCCCAGTCGGATGTATCCCCCAGGAGGACGTCCTCGTCCGCGTAAGTCGGTTGCGTCATGTCGTATACGTCAGTGGCGTTTGATAGCTGTAAGTTTGGTCGTTTGTGTGTGTGCGTGTGGTGGATGGATGATGTTAGTGTGGGTGAAAGTGGATGAAGCGTGAGAGCGTGCTAGCAGCGGTGCTTGCGGTAGTGGCGATGATAGGTGGGCGATAGCAGGAAGCTGAAATTTAAGCATTCGTTAGTGCTTTGTGTCCGGTTTCGTGCCTATCGTCAGTCACGTCAGTCTGTGTTGTTAGTATAATGTCTGGATTTATATTTCTTTATGTCTGTAATATGTATGCGAGGAATAATTTTGTTATCGTCAGCGATTAGTTCGTAAATTAATGGGGAAATTATTTTAGAAATTTTGAACGGTCCTTTATATTTGTCCGTCAGTTTGGCTGATACATTTTTGTCAGCCTTTGACAACACCCTATTTTTCAACCATACCTTTTCGCCTACCTTGAATACGAGGTCGCAGTGCTTAACATTGTAATGCTTGGCTTGCCTGTCGTGTGCCATCTCGATATTCAATGCGATCCAGTCGTGGATTGCCTGTAGTCTCGTCATTCGTCTCGTCCATGTCGTTACATTAGTGTCGTCGGTGTCATAACTACAGTCCAGTTCTTTATGAAGTGAGTGCAATGGCAACGGTTCGCGTCCAAAATTTAGGAACGCTGGTGTCACCCCAGTGGAAGCGTGCTTTGCAGTGTTAAATGCGAATCGGAAATCATTAATGTGTTTGTCCCAGTCTTTGTGATCCTGCCCGATAAATGCGCATATCATTGATTTCAATACCCTATTTACCCTTTCTACTGGGTTTGCTTGTGGTCTGTATGGGGGCGTTTTAGAATGATGTATTTTTAGTTCTTTTGTGAGTTCTGTCATTGTTTTATTAACAAATTCTGTCCCGTTGTCGGTTAATATTACACGCGGTGTGCCCCATCTGTCGATTACTAAGTCCATCATTGCGTCTTTGATTGTTTTTCCCGTAGCTTTGCGGAGGGTCTTAACCTCAATCCATTTTGAGAACAGGTCCTGTATAACCAGGAGGTAAGCCATTCCGGACTTACTGGTTGGGAAAGGGCCCATTATGTCCATAGCTACTACCTCCCAAGGGTGCTCGATTATGCGCTTGCCTAGATACCCTGGTGCCTTCGTTTGATCAACTTTAGACTTTTGACAAGTTTCGCAGTTATTAATATAATGTACTACGTCTTTAAATATTCCAGGCCAAAAATATTCCTGAATTAGTCGTGCGTATGTCTTGTCGATGCCAAGATGGCCGGCTTGGGTTGATTCGTGAGCTAAGGTTAGGGCTTTTTCCTGTTCGTCATTTTTGAGTACTAATTTCCATTCGGACCCGTCTTCTTTTATCGCGTCGACTACGGGATTCGGAATTTTACGGAAAAGTTTGTCGTCGCGTATTGTCCAGTCAGTAAATTTGTTGGGTGTGTCTGTCACGTCGCGTAGGCGTCTTTCGTACCAGTCGTTTTGTGTGTCGTTCAGGGTTGAAGCTACTTCGTTGTCGTTTTCGAACATTCGCGATAGTGCGTCCGGTACTTGATGGAGTGCACCTTTTCGGTGGATAATTTCTAAATCTAGTTCTAAGAGTAGCATGGCCCATCTAGCTAGTCGGCCGTGGGGATTTTTCAGATTTTGTAGCCACAGTAAGCTGCTATGATCGGTGATAATTGTAAATTTAGACCCCTCCACGTATCGTCGGAATTTTTCGCACGCCCATATCACTGCGAGGCACTCTAATTCTGTAGTCGTATAATTTTTCTCAGCGCTCGATAGTGCTCTGCTCGCATATGCTATTACGTGTTCCGTATCGTCATTTGTCTGTGTTAGTACCGCGCCTAGTCCCACTAAGCTAGCGTCTGTGTGGATGGAGAAGGGTTTGTCTAGGTCCGGTCTGATTAGTATAGGGTCTGATGTTAGTAAGTTTTTTATTGTTTCGAAAGCGGTAGTTTGCTCTTTTCCCCATTCCCAGCATTGTTTTTTGTGTAACAGTCTCGTTATTGGTTCGATAATTGTCGCGAAGTCTTTTATGAAACGTCTGTACCAAGATGCCATTCCGATAAATCGCCTAACTTGCTTTAGAGTACGCGGTGGTGGATAGGTTTTAATGGGCTTAATTTTGTCCGTGTCTGTTTTCATGCCGTCTTCGTTAATGATAAATCCCAGGTATTTTACCGATGCGCAACAAAATTCGCATTTGTCTCTATTTAAAGTTAAATTCGCCCCCTTAAGTTTGTCTAAAACTGTCTTTAAGTAACGTAAATGTTCGTCAAAGTCTTCGGTCACGATTAGAATGTCGTCTAAATAATAGAATACGTATGGTTGTAAAGCATGGCCCAGGATTTTGTCTTGCAGTCTTTGAAAAGTGGCTGGCGCGCCCGATAGTCCAAAACATAGTCGTTTAAAGTGGAAAAGTCCGCGTCCCGGTACTATAAACGCGGTCATTTCCCTGCTGTCTTCGTCTAGTAGTATTTGGTAATATGCTTGCTTTAAGTCTATTGTCGAAATATAGCGTGCTCGTCTTAAATTGTCAAGTATTGAGTCCATAAGCGGTATAGGATAGGCGTCTTTTTTCGAAACTTTGTTTACCTTCCGGAGATCTAAGCATAGTCGTCTTTTCCCGTTACTTTTTTTAACTAGAAGTATGGGTGAGGCCCATTCACTATGTGACGGTTCAATTATGTCTTGTCTTAGCATGTCGTCTACCTCGTCATGTAGGATTTTCGTGAGAACTTTTGATAACGGATAGTTGCGTTGTTTGATAGGTGGGTGTCCGTTGACGTCTATTTTGTGTGTGATTAGAGTCGTGAGTCCGATTTTATCCGTATGTGGCGGTAACTCGCGTGTGAGGAAGTCGTGTAATTTTTGTTCTTGATCAGTGTCTAGGTCTCTAAGTCCGCAATTTCGAGTTCTATTATTCGTTAGTTTATCTGTCGGAAGTGTTTCGAAAGTAAAATGATTTGATTGGTCGTTTTCAAATGTCCACGTTATATTTGCGAAATCTATTTTTATTCCGAATTTTATCAATGCGTCTAGTCCGAGAATCATGTCATAATCTAATTTGTCTAGTACGCGTACTGTTATTTCCCTCGTTATTCCTTTTATTTTAATTGTCAGAGTTATACCGCCTTTAATGGATTCCGGCGATCCCACAGCTGTTGTTACAGTCCCCCGAATATTATTTAATAATTGGAACCCTTGTTGTTTAGCCAGTTTGTACAATTTTTGACCTATGAATGTTTTTGATGCCCCGGAATCCACTAATGCTAATACGTCTGTGTTCAGTGTTTGTATTGTCAGGAAAAGTAAATTATGTTTCTTTTTCGTCGGTATGGTATACAGTAGTTCGGGTTCGTCTTCGATAGTCGTTTCCGTCAGAGAAAATTCGATATCCGATAGATAGTCTGCGAAAATTTCTGTCTCGTTGGATTCTACGTTACTGTTAGTTTTGTCGTCGATGTCTGTCGATAATGAGACCGTATTTATGTTAGTAGGAGCCGCCCCGGTCTCCTGGGGTGGGCTCATTTTCCGTTTCCCGAGTTACAGTCCGGACAGTCTTTCTTTATGAATCCTAGTCTACCGCATTTATAGCAAAAAACGTTTTTCGGATTACATTTCGCGCATAATCTTTCGAGAGTACCGCGTTCCCCGCATTTACGGCAGAATACTCTACGTGGTCCTGTACAGTCTCTCGCGAAGTGTCCGTTCTCACCGCAGTTGTGACAACGGTCTGATCGTTCGTATTTTTGGTCGGTTCGGTTGCGATAATTACCGTAAGTTTGGTTTCGTTGTTTATGTGCGTCATTAAATCGAGAATTCGTCTGTTGTGTGTCTCGTCTGTCGTTTGTTGATAAGTTTGCCAATTCAAGTTCGTCGTCCGAGTCGAGTTCGAGGAAATCGATAGCGTATTCTGTGTCGTGTTCGTTTCTAGTTTCGTTTAAATTTGCTAATCCGGGTCTAATGGGGTGTTGTGGTCTAGGGTAGTTATTTTCTCGATATGCTAGATTGGGTAGCAGGGACTCATTCGCCCTGGGTGGCGGTTTATAATCTCGAGCAATTCGAATTCCTTTTTCTCTCATCACTGCTACCCGCTCTAAGTCATCTAGGTCTAGGATATCGTTAATGTCGATCTTTAACTGAATTCGCGGTGCCATATTTCGCCACGCGATATCCAATTCCCGGTTTCGGTCCAGTCTCGGTTCTATTCTTAAGAATATTGTTCGTAAACACGTCAGATAGTCTGCTACTGGTTCGTTTAACCCTTGGGTACGCCTCTGGGCTTCGTTTAGTAACGCGTACTGGAAATTCGCGTCCAAAAATCGCCTCCTCCAGTCTACAATAAATTCATTGAACGTTCTCCATTTTTGCACGTTATTGCGAAACCAGTTAAGCGCGATACCGTCGAGAAAGAAGGGTATGATACCGAATAATTCTACGTCCGGTATTTCCATCAGCCGCTTCCCTTCGCGTAGCCGTCCCAAAAATTCCTCTGCGTCTTCTTCGCGTCTTCCCGAAAATCGTAATCGCCATTTTCTCATAAATTCAAACGCGTTGTTTGTGGTCCATTGTCGACTTCTATTATCCGATTGCCGTCTATTTTGTCCGTAATTATTGTTAATTCTGTCACGTGTGTGTTCCTCGATATAGTTAGTGTCGTCCTGAAGATTGTCGATGTCGAGTCTCGTTTGTCTTACCCCATTATTCTGTTGCCTGTCGTTGAAATTTAAGCGGGGCATGTCTTGTCGGTCTTCGAAATTCCCGTTCGCGGAGAAAGTGTCCAAACTGAACCGTACCTGTCTCCTATTATTCGCATTGTACGTCTCATTGAATTGTACTCTATCCCGTGGGTCTATGTTTTGGCTAAAAGTGTTCCGGAATGTGCCTCTCGGTTCGTTACTAATGGGGGTGCTAACGGCTTGTCCTGTGTGGGGGTGTAGTTCGCTCGTGTTATTTCTATTACTCATGTTCGATTGTTCCGGTACTTGGTTAATCGGTATCTGTCGCATATTGGGGTTGTTTGGGAGTTCTGTTAGTGTATTGGGTACCCTGAGTGTTTGGTTCTGAAACATATTCGTGTCTTGAGTGTTTGCTTGTGTGCTTGGTGTAGCCGATAGGATCGTCCTGTCCGGGTTTATGTGTGTGTTGTCGATGTTTGGTAGTGTCATAGGTTGGGTTGCTGTTGCGCCTGCGGTTGACATGTCAATTCCCTGTTCTATGTATAGCGCGTCCGCTAAGCGTGGTCTAAGTTCCTGCAGCTCCCCTACTATGTTCAAACCCCTTGCTTGTAACTCTTTTCTTAACTCGTCCGGTGATAATCCGAATATCCAATTATTTATTTGCTCTTCGCGGTCCCCTGGGTCAGTCATTGTGCTTGTGTGTATTGATTCACCCGCTTTATGTGGTCTAGTGCTCGATAATTAATATTAAAGTATTCTAGTATTTGTTTCGAGTGTTGTGGCTATATTGTATTTCAGTTGATAGTAGATTGATGGCTGGCTCGCTGTGTGTTGTGTGAAAATCTGTATTAATTGGTAGTTGGTCAGTTGTATATTGTGTATTAATAATAGTAAATCGATAGCTGTTGTGTGTAAATCGGTAGCTGTTGTTGTGTATGAGTAGTAAATCGATAGCTGTTGTTGTGTATGAATAGTAAATCGATAGCTGTTGTTGTGTATGAGTAGTAATTCGATAGCTGTTGTTATGTGTGATTAGCAATTCGATAGCTGTTGTTATGTGTGAGTAGTAATTCGATAGCTGTTGTTGTGTATGAGTAGTAAATCGATAGCTGTTGTTGTGTATGAGTAGTAGATCGATAGCTGTTGTTGTGTGTGGGTAGTGATTCGATAGCTGTTGTTATGTGTGAGTAGTAAATCGATAGCTGTTGTTGTGTGTGGATATTAATTCGATAGCTGTTGTTGTTTACGAGCTGTTCATTTGATTTAAATATCTAAAGTCTATGACCACACGTTTGTTCTTAATATTTTTATGCGACAGTAATGTTGTTTTTCCGTATGGGCTACAGGTAGTTTCTAGGTAAGTTGGTATGGTCGTCACGTCACGTTTCGTCTTAATTTCTTTCGCAGGCATCGGTACTGTGCGTTGGGTATGTACAATAACTACTAAGATCAAGGTGCTCTCGGGTTTCAATGGGTAAGAATCAAAAAAAATAATTTAAATAGTGATGTCGCTTTCCTGATAACTATTATTTTTATGGGTAGTGAAAAAGAAAAAAGAGAAAAAGTTTTTAATAATATCGTCGTTTGATTAATATTATTTTTATTGGTGATGAAAAAGCCAAAAAAAAAATTTTTGTAATATTGTCGCTTGATTAATATACTTTTCTGTGTAATGAAAAAGCAAAAGAAATGTTTTAGTGATATCGTCGCTTGATTATTATTACTTGTAAGGGTATGGGAGGAACAAGCAGAGAAAAAATTTAATGATATTGTCCCAAAATACTAATCACGTCGCTCTTGATTAATGCAATTTTTCTCTAAAATTACTAAATAATCGCGTCACTGCACACGCTGCCACTGGGTTTGAACGCAATGTCTTAGTCGAAAATGTTCGACTTACCTTGTTGGTGTTGACCACCTAAACCGTTGCACTCACTTTACACTCAATTTATATAATTATATATGAATAATATAATATAAATAAAATAATGTCGCTGTATGATTCGTCAATTAACAACTACTCGCACGTATATTCGCCGCTGTACAATTGTCGCCAGTGTGTTGCGGAGTATTCGTGTGCTAGACTGCTGCTTGATTGACTGTTCGCTTACGACTGACCAAAAATGTGCGGTTTGGTCGTAATGTTCCCCGATAATAGTGGGGAGAGTAGCTACGAGTACACGAGGACGGAGAGATCACAACAACAAATGATTGTTCGTCGCGTTATATGTTTGCTAGGCTTGTGACCTTGTTATTGGTTTTGCTAGGTCGAATGGTCGGTCAAGTTGAGCTGCTGTAATGTTATGTGTCTAGGCCGTCCGTGTTGTCTGTTTGTGTCTCTCGTGTCATTCGGCAATTCTCGTTAGTCTATTTAACCTTGTGCGCCTTGTTTGTGTATTCGTTCTTATTTAGTAAATTTTCCGCAGAATGTATCTGTTTGTCGATTTTCGTCTTTCGTATTTTTCGGTCTGTTGTTGAATATGTCTTTGTGTCGTTCTAGTTACTTAATTCTAATTTAATAACAAAATTTAATTTACCTATGTTTTTGTCAATAATTCGCATTTTATTTATCTAATTCCTATCTCAACAAAAAAAATTATTAATTCGGCCTAATTCGCGTCCACACATTCATCCATACGTACTACCACTAAGTTGGGCGCCAGTTGTAACGGTAGACCCAGCGTACGATAACGCTGGGTTTTATTCTACTCGTTACCCAGTGGTTTCTCCGTCTCGAACTATTGCTTCGATGCATACCAGGCGGCGGGCCGCCGCGGCCCTGGGCGCCAGGCACCGGAGTGCCAGGGATCCCGCGATCCCCTTACTTGGAAACGCCGCCTCGTGTCGAAGCATCTTCTCGCTGCAACTGCTCGGCTGGCTAGAGTACGAAATGACACATAGAGGGGTAGAGACGCTAACACAAGGTCGTGGGTTTCAGTACTAAAGTGAATGCACAAGTGGATTTGAATCGGATTTATATTTTACTTGCTCATTATTCCTTACAATTCACGTACGATCGGCGGTCTCCGACCGCGCGCTTACCACTGCGACATCCCCGTCGCATTACGCACGTGCACACTCGGTGGCTCGCATACCACCACGCCGATGCTCGGACGCGTAATCACCGGCGCACGCCCCGGGCGCGTATCCGGTCAACTCGATTTTCTACTCCACGCTCCGACGCCGAACTCGCTCGTGCCCGCCGGTATGACCCCCTAGCCGCGGCGCGTTCGTCAACGCGCCGCCGGACGGTTCACCCGACGCGGACGGCGCAGCCGCCTCGCCCTTCCGGTCGCCTACCGGTCCCGGCGACCGTAGCGTCCGTCACGGCTGCCCTCACGAGGCTACGAGTTCGCGTCCCGACGATAGCCAAACTCTCCCGACGTACGCGAATCCGAGGCGTACCCGCCTTTGCCGCGACGGTGACGCCGTCCGAACATCGACGCGAACACTCACGCACACACTCCCTATGATAATGACTAACTTAACGGGGCCGCTGCCCCAACTAACGCTCACTTATTTTACGCGCACCTATTCACACTACTTAATATTAACACTTATACTTATGTGCGCTTAACGCGCGACTAAAACTAGCTAACTGCCGTGACCTTGTGTCGTCGCGTAGACAAGGTCGCGTCGCATACAACAGTCGAGTATAAAGGTAGCCTAATCCTAATCATATTCATAGTCGGCAGTCAGTCTAATAGTAACGTAATCATAGTCCTAGTCGTCAGTCTTTATAATAGTCACATAATACTAGTCATAGTCGTCAGTCAGTATAATAGTAACGTAATCATAGTCGTAGTCGTCAGTCTTTATAATATTAACATAATAATAGTCATAGTCGTCAGTCCGTATAATAGTAACATAAACGTAGTCATAATCGTCAGTCCGTATAATAGCAACATAAACGTAGTCATAGTCGTCAGTCAGTATAATAGTAACATAAACGTAGTCATAGTCGTCAGTCTTTATAATGTTAACATAATAATAGTCATAGTCGTCAGTCAGTATAATAGTAACATAAACGTAGTCATAGTCGTCAGTCAGTCATACATATAGTAGTTGGTCTTTAGTCATATTAACACGGTCGAGTCGTACGCGAAATCCTCCGACGGCTCCGCGTGGTTAAGCCGACGAAGCATGCTAAACCGCACTCATGCTCCGCCGCGCTCTCGCCGCCATGTTGGCCACGTGGCGATCACAAATCCGCGAGTCCGCGTTACTCCGCAACCGGCACACTGGATCGCGAGAACACTGTTATATTAATTCTTAAACTACTTACAGTCAGCAGCAGTCTGAAGCACAATGCCTTTAATTGTCCGGGACGTCGCCACGCGGTCACGATTTGGTAGAACTCGATGTAGGCTCTATTCGAGTCGACCGGTCGTCACGGTAGTCAGGCGCAAAAAGGGGAGAGATTATCGCCAGCGCTCGCGTCGACCCCTCTCGCCGTCGACGTTAGGTTGGGTCGCTCGCCTACCTACGCTCGCTCTCTTGCGCTCGGGCCTAGCCGATGCCGGCCGAGGCTCCACGACTACGGCCGAACGCGCGCTCGTCGACTCGTGCCGCGGTGTTGCCGTGCTCCGCGCGGCCGCTTGTAACTGGCAGTAGACTGCCATGTTACAATATACATATAGTTCTGCACACACAAGAGAGAGATGGACCATCGAACTTGCGCCGTAAACTACGAGGACTATTAGTTCGTCGCCGAACTTTCCGTCGTCGTTATGTGCGCAGCTTCTATCCCTGTAATGCCGGTTTTTACGCTCGCCCTGCTGCACACCGGCGCTTGATGAGGATGTAAACGACGACGAGGTGAAATTGAAATTGATTAAGGGAAGGCTCTTCTTCACTGTCGAAAGAGAGCAGGTTAAATACGCCGTTTTGAATTATTCGCTCGTGCCGTACGCGCGCGCGCGTGTGTGTGTGTGTGCGATATAGGTACCGTAAATTTCGACTGTCGCTGCTATGAGCCGGAAAGCCGAAGTTTCGCTGTATGTATATATGAAAAGACATTAATTATTTCCAATTTATACACGTCAGCGTTGAACATTTCGAGATATTCGCTCGTGCTCCTCTATATGTATAATACACTCGCGCGCGCGCGCGAAAATCGATAGCAGGAGAATATTGGATATAAAAATTCTGAAAACTCGTACTAACCCACGAAAAAGCCTCGCTGATTAAAAACACCGGCTCGAAATATTAATTACTTCTGGTAGACTGAAATTTTTATATTTCCAGGGAATAATAATTCAAAAACTTTCCCGCCCGCAACACAGCGAACGAACTAAAATAAAAAAAAAAAGGAAAGAAGCTTCAGAAAGCGCCTCGCGAATCCATCTCGTAACGACCCCCCCGACTTCCCTCCCGCGAAAGTGCACCAATAGCAACAATGGCGGGAGGCCATCAGGCAGCCGCGGGTTGAAAAAGCGCCGGCACTCAGCTTCTCGCCGCGAACTTTCATCGGCGTTACAATAACGAGGGAAAAATATACGTATACGCGCCTCTGGGTTGCGATATATATATATATATATATACGCAGAAAGACGGCGAAACAGCGCCGGAATATAAATCCAAGTCCCTCTCTCTATCGCCTTATATATATATATATATATGTATACGTAGAAGGGCTGACTTCATCCCTGGGCGTGTGTATACGCACGATCAACCTCGCGAAATCGACGTTTTATTTCCTCAAGTCGTGGATTTGAGAAGCTCGAGAAAAAGAGAGAAAAATAACTGCAGCAGCTTTTATCGCCCCTCCGCGCGACGCTTTTTTTAACTCGAACGCGGCTGGCTGTGGTGTATATGCGGTATATAAAAGCGAGCGGATGGTATATAGCTTTTTTTTCTTCGCCGAGCCGGTGTACCTCTTATATTATTATTTTTTATACTGCACCGCATCGCTGGGGGGTTAATTCAGCTCGTTATACATTGACGCGCCTTTTTCGAGAGAGAGCTGGTAATTTGATGTTTGCGTTGTTATAATATATATATTATGTAATGGAAAGCTGTTGCGAGGAGATAGCGACGAGCACAAGTTGTAAAGAACCGATTGTTATGCGCCCGGAAAAGTCGTTGGCCGCGCTTTTATTGCGTGAAACGCTGTGCTACACGTTGTAATATTTTTGTATAATAATTATACACTTTTACGCGCGTTTTAAGGCTATACTCGAACGCCGGCCTTAATCATCGTAAAACAACCTTTTCGTTGTTTCATACCTGTATAAAAACAGCCTAACATAACACAACGCCAAAGCTGACTATCGTCCATTGTAACAGCACAAACGTCTCTCGCTTTGAATAATCACAAGACTATAATGTATTATATACATATACACACTTAACTAACCAGGCGATTATTTTTCTCCGCAGAAACCGGCTGGAAAGCAACACCGAGCACTGGAACGCCCTGTTGCTGTCGCTTCGCGAGCTCATCGAGTGGGTGATCCGCAAGGATACTGAACTCACGGGTCTCGGCCCGGTCTGCGGCGACATAGCTGCTCTTCAGAAACAGCAGGTACGTAACAGACTGTATATAATACAGTTTCGATCGCGCGCTGCAAGCACGTCGATAAATATAACTCGCTCGATGTATATATATATATATATATATATATGTGTTCGTAAATACACGTGCTGCGATCGCGTGTACACTCGATTATACTCCGCGCCGCAATTCCACCCCGTAAACAGACGCGAACAAGCATTATATAGGTATGTATGCATTAATAAACGCCCCCGCGTGGGTGTGTGCGTAGATACGCAGAGGTATTTCGGAATATAGTTCGATCTATGTGCAAACGTGTTAAGTCTGAAGGATGCAGTATTAAATTTGGTGAAAATTTAGATAATGTATAAGGGGTTAACAACCCTTAAACAAAAATTATACTCGAGTACACCAACACCGCAATTACAATACGATTCCGTTACCAGCGTCTAATTCCCCGGCAAACAATGCGATACGCACAATACCACCCCGCATAGACGCACAATAGGCCGCCTTGGAGCACGTAGCTTCCCTCCCGTTATATACAGCCACTCGTGCATTTTACATGGCCGGTAAGTAGCCCATGTACGTACGGATCCTCGAAACACGTCGTGCAAGTAGTCTACTAGTATTAGCAGCTCTCGTCCCTCAATACACACACACACACACACACACACGTACACAGCGTGTGTTCGATTATTCGTACAAAACGAGGTAATTGCCAACCGGCGGCTCTCCGAGGCGTCAAAGTACGCCCGCGTCTAATCCCGATTAGCAGAGCTGGCTGCGATGTGCCGGCCAACAGCCTGCGGCCATCAGAATAGTCCTCTATATATGCCACTGCTGCCGACGAGATAAGGCAAGCTATCGTGTATGACACGATCGCTGCGTGCGATGTAGCTATACATATATGCCGATAGGCTATCGCGAATGAGAGAAAGACATCTACCGCTTTTATCGCGTCTATATTAATGATGAAAGCTGCGTATATGTGTGTGTGTATAATCCGTCAATTCCCGCTGCATGCAATTCAGCCAGCTTTGAATAATCTTGAGGAAAGCAGCAGCAGCAAGTTATACGCACGGCTGAGCTAATATTACGCGCCGTGTTAATAGCCCGGCGCAGCTCTATCTCGAGCTAAATTAATTACCGCTCGCCTCTCAATGATCCAATCAGAGACTGTCTCTTCCTCTATGCTATAATCAAAACAGAATAATAATATAACAATGCAGCGTATTATACGTCGGAAGCGAAGAGTACGCAGTTCGTAGTACACACAAGCTCAGAGTGCAATTCACACTTCGACACCGCGGGTACGAGGAGCAGAAAATTTTTGCAATTCCCGAAAGCCTCATAATCGCACCTTTACGAGCAGAGGCTATCGAGAGAGCGAGAGGACCTTATCACAGACACAGCTCGACGTTATATTACAGGCCGAACGCGCTAAACGATCCAATATAAAGCTTAATGACATCGTAACGCCGAAAGGGAAGATATCCTATATAGCTGCCACACACAGACGCACGCAGCACTTCTTCTTCGCTCTCTTCTGGGACTTAAGAGCTGGCTTTCAGTCGAATGAGTTTCGGAATTTCGAGCATAACCAGCCTTGCTATCTCTACGCTTAGAGAGTGGGTGTGTATATGTAGCTTCGGCCGAGGTTTGTACTTTTAGCGGATTAACCGCGGGGATTCAATTAGGTGCTTGCGCACATGCCAGCAGTAGTACCGGCTTAGTTAGGGATAATGCTGCTTGGCCGTGTGAATGGAGCCTGTGGATACGGTTATGCGCGCATTTTTTTTTTCGGTTAACGCACTTTTGAAGAATATTTTTTTGTCGTAAGCTCCGCGAATAACGAGTCCTCTTGTATACTGCGTCGCGTTATTTATCTCGAGAAATTATCATTACAGCTTCTAACCCCGCGTAAATATCTCATAAAAGCTAAGCTAAATCTCACAGCCTACTCGACCGATCCATCGACGAGGCACATCCTCCATAAATAAAACTCTCTCCGGATAATCCCGCGGACGATTACTCACATAATTCCCACACGTATCTGCCGAGATACAAAGAGAGAGAGAGAGAGAGAGAGAGAGAGAGAGAGAGAGAGAGAGAGAGAGAGAGAGAGACGAAAATTCTATATGTATATATAGTGTGTTGACTTAGCTCGCGGTGTCGCGCACCTGTGCGCTTGAATTTATGCCCTTTCGCGGTTTATTTATGCGGAGCGTCTTGTGGATGACAAGGCGGATTAACGGATTGATGATGCGTTTTTTCCATTGTCTCAGCTGTCTTATGCAAATTCGTATATACGCGCTTGCAATTAGCACTCGTCGCGACGGTTCTATATGTAATAAGGCGATAAACACACCTTGGCTTATGAAATTAGCGACTCTGTACAAACGCACGTCGTCGGGCAAACATGCATACGCGAAAGTATCAAAACTGTCATTGTCTATATATGTCTACGGCAATTAATTTATTAAATCGCTCAACTCTCGGCTCTCAGCGCTGGAATTCAACAAATCCGGAGAAAAAACGGAGCGGACGTGATGAATATTCCTCTCGTCAACTTTTCCATATATACCCTTTTAATTCCTCGAGCTGTAACGTTATTACGCCATTCATTAATTATCCTCGCGCTCTCCCTCGCATTGCACATAATTATTCGCTTCTCTCGCGCCGCGTTAAAAAGAAGCGCGTCGCTCGTCGTCATGTTAATTAATTTCCTTGCGTCGCATCATTCGCGCGAGTGAATCTTTCGGGCATCTACCTCAGCGAGAGCGTATATATACGAGGGTAATGCTTGAAAAAAAAATTATCAGCTATTCGAGCCAATTAAATTGCTCACGCGGTCTAATTTCTCTTGCCTGTCACGCGTCGCATCGAATTCGACAGATATTCAACAGGAAACGTCAAGCCACTCGCAGAACGAATTTAACGTTCGAATATTTAAAAAAAGGGGGGAAAGCTCTCGCAAGCACGGAAAATCTCCGTCCGTGTATATGCGAATTAGTCGGCTGGCGCTTATATATACACGAAGGGGAGAGACGCGGGTCTTCAAAAGACGTTTTTCCAGTGCAAAAAGCGCGAAAGAAGAAGCGCCAGACGTCGTGTTTATATGCGCAGCAGCGATAAGCACCTACTCCGGTTAATTTATTTATCACGCCGGCGAGCAGAGGCAAAGCCAAATAATCCACTCCTCGCGGCCTCGTTTGCCTGCCTGGCTTCCTCGACAAAGCTACTGCGCGCACAGCTGCTTCCTTCCCGCTTATCTTTCTTTTTTTCGCCGATTTTTTAGAGTTTTGTTAGAGAGGTGATGAGGATTTTAGAGATATATAAGTTTTAATTTGACGAGGATATTTTTTATTTGGAAATCGGAAAGAGGAGATTTCTATATATATTTTTGTATTCATCCTTTTATGAGCGCTTCGCGTTTCGAGCTTTCAATTTTTCAAGTGCAATCTTGAAATATTGAATCCTGTACTATATTTAGCGTATAAGAACGTGATTTCCAATTTCTGAAAGACGACCTTTTATAAAATACTTCACTGTATACCTTAATCATAAAAATATACACGACACCCGATAATTCCGCGAAACCGGCTTATCCGAACACTCGAACGCGTTACACGTATATATTCGAGCGCGCACAACCAAGGGAGCAACATTGCTAATTCAAGCCCTGTGTGCGGCGTCTGTGTTTCAGGACGATCATCGAGGATTCCGGCGACAACTCGAGGACAAGAGACCAATCGTCGAGAACAGTTTGCTGAGCGGCCGACAATACATTGCCAATGAGCCGCCTTTGTCGGACACCTCGGACTCCGAAGGTGACTATTCGCTATCTCTATCTCCTTGTAGAGGCCGATTTTGTATACGAACGGTCGCCTCTGTATTTAGACGAAGTATTTTCAACGTTTGAATTTGCGAAACGATACACGCCAAAATTCGCGCGATATTATAATTCCGTCCGCGCGTAAACCAATTTCGAGAGCAAGGCGGAAAGGAGGAAGCAAAAAAAAACACCGTACCGCGCGCTCGTAAATGGCCGAAATTCCCCCGCGCGTCGCATCGAAAATAACCTCCTATTCACGGGCTGACACAAAGCATCCATCAAAAGCCAATGATTCGAGGAGCTTTCGCCGCTTGTTCGACGCAATAAACACGAATGAACGTCGTCAAACATGCAAAATCCTCATAACCGGTGCATGCAAATTTCCCCCGGCGTTTCTTCTCTCGTTTTTTATTCTCTTATATTCGCCGCGCCAATCGGAACACGTATATAAATCGTGCGTGCGCCGCAATTGAATTTAAGGTTCGCCCGCGTATATTGTAAAAATATGCAGGATTATATTCATTACATCCACATGCATATATCGCGCCCTATTATCTCGCGATGCGACTCAAATGAGATATATTCGATTGATTCGATTACCGAAGCAAAAAGTCCCGCGTCACTCGCGGAGAGTTCCCGCCTTCGCTGCGTAACGTGTATATACACGTATAAACATCCAATAAATCGTCCGCGCGACAATGGCCCGGGAAAATTTCTGCGCGGAAGAAAGGCGCACACGCACAGTCGCAATTAATCGCGGCCAATGAATCACGCATCGCTTGCGCCTCTATCGCTGCTACAATTTTTACGCTCGTGTTTAGCATTGATAACGCCTGCTATATATATAGCCGACTATCTGCGGCTATATACATTATATACATGTATATGCAGCAGCTGTTATACGGCGGTCCGCCGCGTTTGCGTGATTTACGCGTTTACCGCGCACACCGGCACATTCTAAATCTGCGCGAATACGCAACCTGGCGGCTGTTACATTCCGGCCAGTGACGCGGAAATTTTGGGATTTCGAATGCAAGCTCTATACACTGTGTGCATATACTGCGCGTAGTGGGTGACGCGCGCTTATCGAGAGAGACGCCGGACGATTCAATTTTAATCGCGAATCACCGCGGGAAAGGAATTTTCCCCTCGGACGCTCATGACATGGCGATTAGAGTATTTTGCGCAGGTGGATTTTTCGTTAGGCGGATTTTCAATTAAAAGGCTTAATTAAAAGACATCTTTTAGACGCGACAGTCGATGCAGCCGTAACACCATCGAGGCGATAACATCAAATTTCGGTGCCGCCGGTGAAATAGAAATCGCGAGAGGGATCGAATATAGAGCTAATGAAGACGTAACGAGTATAAGCTCGCGCTTCGATGCTTTTTGGACCGTTCGCGCGCTCACGTTCGAGCAGTTAGTTTATATATATATATATATATATATATATATATATATATATATATATATATATATATATATATAGAGAGAGAGAGAGAGAGAGAGAGAGAGAGAGAGAGAGAGAGAGAGAGAGAGAGAGAGAGAGAGAGAGAGAGAGAGAGAGAGAGAGAGAGAGAGAGAGAGAGAGAGAGAGAGAGAGAGAGAGAGAGAGAGAGAGAGAGAGAGAGAGAGAGAGAGAGAGAGAGAGAGAGAGAGAGAGAGAGAGAGAGAGAGCTCGCGATTTGTGGCAACGAGCCGCGAACTGTAACGGTAGTTTCTCTTCTGATCGTGTGGGTTGGAAGTCGGAGACTGGTACTGTGTGATCCGGTGCGCTTCCTCGAAATTTATTGGCTGCCTTTTCTTATACGCTCGGAGTTTTCGCGGATTTTTTCTCAAGTTATTTAGGAGTTCCATCCTCTTGAAAGAGGATGGAATCCTTTTTTTATTCTTCAAATTAAATAACTTCTTCCGTACGCAGGATTTTCCGTACGATTAATCACGAGCATTGCATTATTTTTTATTTTAACAAAATTCCACGCGTCACACGCGTAGTATACGATAAAGTACAAAATCATCTCCAACAGGACGTGACCTGGACGGCGACTCTCGAGGCTACAGGAGTGCCGAGGAACAGGCGCGCGAGCTCACCCGCAGCATTCGCCGTGAGGTTAACAAGCTGTCCGAGCAGTGGAACGCCCTCATCGAGCGCAGCGATGCCTGGAAGCGGAAGCTCGACGACACCGCGAGCGTAAGTACAACAAAATTATATTTATTTTCAATACGCGCAATTGGAGATCGGGGCGAACGACCACACTTTTCGCATCTTTCAAAGGAGCGAAAGTCTTCCGCGTAACGGTGTATATATATAGGCTAATCGATAGACCGAGCACATATATTGCATTATGATAATTGACACGACAATGCTAAGCGCCAACGCGTATTCGCGGTGCAGTTATTGTTGCAACTGGTTCGTGTCCCACTGCGCATCCTGTAATGCGAGCCGCTACTATATAGCACTCGTCGTGCAAGTGTGACTTTTTCTCGTGTGTATAGTAATAATTACGTTTGATCTATATGCGTATATGTGTACAGCCTACGCAAAGTATTATACGCTTCATATAATCGATTATATAAGTATTATTTTCTCACCGCTATATATATGCATATTATTACAATCTCACTATACGCAATTCGCTGTTCGACGGTAAAACGCTTCTCGGCGAGCGTTTGACTTTGCGACACGCAAAGTGCGCGCGTTTCTGCGTTGCGAAAAATGCGTATTATGTGTGTATATACATCCGCGAAAAAGCAAAAAGTAACGCAGAGCTACATGGAAGTTAAAGAATCCCTTTTGAATTCCGGCGCTCGCGCGTGCTTGTAATAGTTTTCCGGGATGTTTCGAAACTTCCCGAGATAAACGAATCGCGTACTCTCCTTTATTTCATTCCGATATTTTCCCCTGCGTGGATACAAAAATCCAAACAATCAGGCCACGCGCACGCGCGCACGAGAGAGTTTAAATGTGCGCGTGTGTATATATACAGCAGGAAAATCAGCGCGCGATTTTCTCGGGGATTTCAGCCCCTCTATAACAATAGCTATATAAGGCAATAAACCGAAAACGGCCTCGAGCCATCGGTCACCTTATCCGCGTCGTAAAACTACGCGATAATCTGACGACAAAAAAGGGGGGGGGTGGGGGAGCAAAAAGAGCTATCTCGCGATAATTCGAGGGTGGCAAAAAGTGCCGCGTATAAAGTTAAATACTTTGTTTTTCCGGCCTCCGATAAAACTTATATGTGTACGGTTAGTGTTATTGCACCCTTTCACATTTGAATCTCGTGGATATATGTATTAAGTATTATGTCGCGCTCACCGACGAATATGAGATTTCCCGCTTTATGCGACGCGAAAAAACGCTCGATTCATCGAGTAGAAGCGCTCCTCTCTCGCAAAAAAGAGTAATAAGCAAAACTACTCCTAAAATTCCCTCTCTCTTTTTCTCTCCCGGTTACAGTGTTGCTCTTTTCATTCCATTCATTCGGTCGCCGGGCTTTTATATTCTATTCTCTTTGCTTCCTTATTGCATTTTCCCTCGGCTCTTTGACGTTTCTATTTCCTTTTTCGTTTAGACTTCTCGTGTATATATATATATATATATAAAATTGTTCGCTGTATATATATACATCGCGAATTTCATTGCTCGAACTAAAAAAGTCGAGTTAATTAGCCGACGCGTCGAGCGATAAAACGGAGCTCAACGACAAACAAACGAAAGAAAGGGTTAATCGAGGCTCATCTCGTCGTCGAGCCTATGCCCAGTGTATATATATAGCCTCTCGTTTCTTATACGACCGTCGCCGTATCCGGAGAAGACAATCGCGAGCTGCGGTCCGTTTCCATTTGTCGAAACGACGTCGATCCCCGTCGCGATAATAATCGCTATAACCCGTGGGTGGTGGGAATAAGTGCGTATATATAAGTGGCTTCTCGGGGCGATCTCGGGGAATATTGTGCGGTTTTTTGGCCTTTTTCGCTCCCGAGGGGGGTGACGCTTGTAATTGACGAGTAATCGGAGAGCTTTTTTTTTATTTTTTTCTTCTCCGAGTGCTGAGCTGCGATGATGTTAAGTGGCGCAGTTTTATTGCCGGGTAAGGACGTTTGACGAGGCGATCAAGTTTTATTTTTCTCGTATATATATATAGGTGCGCAGAGCTCATACAAAGTTTATTTCTCCGCTGATCGACTTCGAGCGCGTGCGCTGAAGAACAATCGAATTCCGATGAAACATACACTCGAAAACGTCGAGTTAACACCCAGTACAATACAACACTCGCGTTAATTTCCACCCGCACACGAAAAAGCAGGAAAAAAGGGCAGTCCACGCCCGCATCGTTTTTTTTACACGCGGTGCAGTGGGCGACTGATTCAATTAAAGCGAAAACTAATCCAGCGACCGTTCCGGATTAATTTTCAAGCGCGTAATGGGATAATCGATACCGATGTAAGGTCGTTAATGTGGCCGGTCTGTGACGCTCGCATCGCGCAATTATTTTAACGAACTGTTACATGCGGATGGAAATACCGCGCCTCTATGCGTGTGTCTGTGTGGCTCGAGGGTTACTATATAGCAGACAAATATGGCTCTAACGAAGCCAAGTGCTCTCTCGCTCTCTCTCTCTCTCGCTGGTATGGATGCACAAGAGCTTACAAGTGTACGTCGCTCTCGCGTGCTTTTACAAAATCCTCGTAACTCGAAGTGTCTCTCCATTGAAACTCGAGCCGTAAAATATAATCTTGAAATTTCACAGCTTCTAAATTTGTCCATCCATCCGAGCCAATCCGTCAGAGTCGTCGTTCGGGTCGAACGATCCTAATCTCCGACGTCCTCCTTTATGCAAATGACGTTTACGGGAAGCGCCGGAGAGATCCCTTCCGTCTTTCGCATCCGTATCAATCGCTTTCTCTCTCTCTCTCTCTCTCTCTCCGCGCAGCTGAGCTCAATTCCGACGAGTGGCCACTTAATCACTCAATTCGCTATACGCTCGGTCAATTAGTTGATTACCGCGGATTAGTTTGTAAACTCTGCGCGCCGCAGCTGCTGCTTTTTCATCGGGAATAGTGTGTATTTTTTTTTCGTGTTATCGCGAAAGAACTGAGGCGCGAGAGTAGGATATTTTATTGGAAAAATAATACGACGCCTCCTTACATATACATCAATTACATAATTGGAGGATCGCGTATAAGAAAGAGGAAAGAGCCGTAAGAAATCCATCGGTGATAAGCCCGGTAATTCCTACTAGCGGATCCGACTCACGTAGTCTCGAGACGACGACGAGGAGGAATGCACTCGAGGCGCAAATATTTGCCGGCTTGTTCGCTCGCCTCCGGGAAAATCGTTTCCTTTTTTTCTCTCTCGAGGAGCCCACCTGCTGCGATGTTCCTCTCTCTCTCTCTCTCTCTCCCGGTGCTTTTCTTCTTTTTATTTGTACAGCTTTTTTTGGGGGGAGTGAACTGCAGGCGTGAAAACTGGCGGTTATACAATAGCAAACTTTTCGAGTTTTAGCGGACAGACCGAGAGGATCGGATGTTATATAAACTTGCTAATTACACGCGAGCGTTGTTTACTCGATATCCCCTTTATACATTCAAGGCTGGAACTCGGCAAAGCTGAAATTATACTCGGACAGAGGAGAAAAGAGAGCTTATGCTGCGGGTTCTCGTCCGAGTGCGCGATATTGTATTCTCAAAGTTTCGCCGGGCTAAATAACCTTTGAGGTTCATCGCGCTGCGGACAATGCTGCTGCCGACGTCTATATAAACAAAGTTTGAAAATATATATATATACGCATTAATTATAATGACCGAAGCGCGGTTGGCTTTGAATCGAAGAATTCGAAGACAATCGTTTTTCAAACTTACTCGCAAAATGTGCCCGTTGAATGAAACCGCAGAAATTAAGGAACGGGCGCAGATTATATATATTCCCGTCGCCGGATAATCGCGTTACCTGCGCTACCGACCGTCAGACTCTCCCACTTCCTTTTCCGCGCCCACGCGTTGCCCTCCTATAATATATACCTACTCCCTGGACATAATGCCGGTATGTATATATATCGCGCAAGAACGCGTCTAGTCATTATGTGCGCTTCGGAGCGTATAGGAAGTGGACGTTTCAATGCTGCTGCTGCTATATCCTTTTTTTTCCTCGGTTCTGCTCGGTTTGGCGCTGATTGATTTTTGTTGTTTAAAAAGTTGGCGATATCGAGTTCCCGTTGCATTATAGTTTCGCGTAGAATTTTTTATTCCGCGCACGGGAAGAGCGAATTGTATTAATAAAAAGTGTATAACGATCGAACAACTCTTTTTTCTCTGGAAACTTTGCCGGTATATAATTATCTGAAAATGTGAAAACTGTATGTATATATGTGTGCGTGGAACAACGTGCGAGCGGCGGAGGGTTGGAATTTTTAACGAATTCCTTCGTTAAAATGTTCGTTCGCTAAGCGGATACATAAATTCTTTAATTACATAAACGCTCTTTTGTGAAAAGCTAGCCTGATTAAAACTTTGTTTGCTATATATATATATTGCGCATATATAAAAATAACCTTCTCGCAACTCGTGAAAATTCAGTCCGTTTCGTTGGTATATACAGCTCACACTTCAAAATAAATTATATCTACTTTTAATTGTGTGAATCTGAAAAGTATAATTTTTCGAACAAAGCTTGTGTACGTGTCCTCGGCAACAAAAAAAAAGTTTGCGCAAAAAGGGAATTGCGAGCATTCCAGTACTGTTTCTCCCTGGAAAGACCCTTCTCCCAGCAATTTTTTGTCCAGCGCTCTCGCGCGCGAAATTTTCAAATTTCCTTTGCCAAGGCGTCCACTAACCGCGTAAGCAAAAAAAAAGAAGCTTTGAAGATTATAAAGTGTCTCGCTACTCCACTGACGACCGGCAAAAAAAACGTTTCCTCAAAGAAATCCTTCTAACCATCTCTAAATCTCACGCTCCATTCCCACACATCATCGCTCTATATATAACGTAGAAAGAAAAGAAAAATCAAAAACGAGCGAGAAGCGCACAAAAGGTCGAAGTAAAACAAAAACCCAGGGCAGATACATCTCCTTTTGCTCTCGCTCTTATTCAGCTCCAGGGCCTCTCCCGTTAGCCCCGTCGGCCTCGAGTTTAGCCGATCTTACCCGAGCGAGAGAAAAGGATATAGCCAACTCTCTTCCCCTCCACAGCCGATCGCGCACATTGAATCCTCGCTTTCTTTGTCCCCTTCTCTCGCTCACATGTGTGTACAAGTCTGCGGCCGGTTTGCATGTGTTCCGGCGTCTTCAGTCTCACCGCTGAGGTTCGTACGGGTGGCTCGCGTTTGCGTGTATATATACGTGAAGTGTCGCGACGGAAAGAGTGAGTGAGTTTTTTTTTTCATCGTCTGTGGATCGATCGAAATTCTCGAGAATTTTAATCGAGTTTTGATTTGTGTGCAGTGGAAAGAGTGTGTGCGTGAGGGGATTCCCTTGAGATGACGCATAGAATCGCGCTTGGTTTCTGTCCTCTTTTGGCAAGACGCACACCACGTGTACAGTATCTCGTAGTAGAAAAAAAGTGTAGCCATAAAGTTCCCTAATTTACGTTGTATATACTGTGAGTTTCGGTGAGATGAGCGTCTGCCTCGGTAAATTAATAATGTTGATAAAAAAAACTTGATCAACGTAGCGCAATTAAAATTCCTTTCATATATACACGAAGAACGTTTGGAAAAGCGCGCATAAACATATTTAAGCGCTGTCTCCGTAATTAAAACACAAACTGCATAACATATTTACGTCCTCGCTCGGCGACGCAAAATTATATAAACAATCTCATTACAAGCCACGACTCTCTCCCTCTTTACAACGTAATTACACCACCGAGTGCATACCCTGCCCAGCAATTTTATATATAAAGTCCCTCTCATCTCGTGGAAAAAAGCCTCCGAATAATCCAACCGCGTATATGTACAAAAAAGGATTGGACAGTACACGAGCAAAAGGAACTGCGGTCGTTAGACTCGCCGGCGCAATGAAGTGCCGCAGCAGCGGATTCGAAATTTTCAGAGAATTTCCGCACAGTCGCGCGTTTTGATAACTCTGAGCATAAATTAAGCCGCCACGAGAGAGTGAAGTCGGTCGTGTAAAATTGAATTTTCATTGTTCGCCACACTTATACCGTTAGTTATATGCGGTGGGCTGCTGGTCCTTTTTGATTAATTACTAAACTCCTTCGATGCGTATATATAAGAAATTTTACGCGGTAATATATTTGTGTACATCGACAAGCGATGTTGAGAAAGCAAATTGACATTGCTATATAGAGTATATCTATATAGCGAGGTTCCTGTATAATAAAACTCGTGACGCGCAACGTCCGATGCTAAAATCGTCGCGCTGTGGTCAATTGGGAATAGCAGCTTTCGAACTAGGCTGAACTCGTCGATTGATCGCCTATGTGTGCGTATATGCACAGACCGAACTATTTCGGCGAAATCGTTGGTAATACGATTCATAACGTGTATCAGTATGCTAAACTTGTTAAATTACAGTCCATCTGTCGAGCTTTAATATACCATGATGTATATTCTCTCCGTATACACACTGTGTTGTCGGTAAAAGCATACACGTGATTCTGAATTTTGAATGCCGCGCAGTTATGACTGTATAGAGCACATTACGAGGCAACGTTTCACACACTAAATGCCGGAGATATATAGTCGCGCAGAAAAGAATAATGCAATTTTACTTATAATGATCGCTGCGGGCTAACCGTCATCCACGTATCGGGTTACAAGGATACCTTTTTTTCGGGGGTTGACGTGTGCTCGCGCTTGTCTGTCTCGATTAATCTTGGGGTTTTAACTTGCGGTGTATCATAACAGGACTGTTGCGTTTTTTATATTATTATAGATACGCGTAACGCGTCGTGGGTGGAGGTTTAGGGGGGAAGTATAATTAGTATATAATTAATCGACGAGTGTTCAATTCGAGCCTTTATAATATACACCTTCAATTAAAGGATATTTAATTAGTTACGCGCGACTGCGGGGAGTTCGCAAACCGTCGCGTTTCTACCGCAGCGCATATTTTGAATAATTAATTCCATATATATGTATATATGGACAAAAACATCGCTGGAAATTTCGAGTCCGACTAATTGGATGACAGGTTTCAATTTTCCTGTAATGGCGATATTACAGTGAGCGATACGTGCAAACCCATATATACTTATTATATAGGAGAATATTTGCCTTCGTCACTCTCGGTAAAAAAAAAACGAGTATCATATCAAATCCCGTCGATGTCTTTGTGCACGACTCGTTCTATTTACCTCGGCGCGCGTTCGGCATTGTGCCGCGTGATTTTCCCATGCGCGAATTCTAATCGCCCGCGAAAAAAAGACTCGACCAAGCCTGCATGTGCTTGAAATTTCACACGAGGCGTTTATTTGCACGGCGGGACGTTTGAATTTTTTTTTTTGCGCTCACCTCTTTCAATTGCGTTTCATCGTGTGTTTGCCGTTTTCAAACACGAAATTAATACGAATACATGCATATGTACACTCGGCTATTCTTCGCGAACAAATATAGAGCGTTATGATACACGGTATTATAGATTATGCATATACAGAAGTTGTCGCGTAGCTTAAATTATGACGAGTGTACGTGGGCAAAGTTACAAGCAATCAGATATAACTTTGGACTATAAAGTGCCCCTTAAACACAGCGCGCGTCCGACTCGGTTTACTCTGTGTGTGTATGTGTGTATACATGTATAACTCGAATTTGAAACTTGCTAATAATAATTGTACGATAAATCCAGCCGCGATAGTATAAATCCCGTTAAATTATTATATTTCTGAGCGGCTGCAACGTGCTCGCTTTAAAATCGTTAAATATACGCGCGTACAGCGCCAAAAATATACATATATACCAACTCTTGTCCATCATCAACGAAGGCTCTCCGCGGGCGAAATTCGAGCGCAATTTTCGTCCTCGAGACAACGCGCGGCGCAATCTCGAAGGAGAGCAAGAATATTCGTCTGTGTGTGTGTGTGTATATACACACATACACAGCGACGAGAACAAAGCGCCGCCTTGTGCAGCCTGTAATAATACGCATACACGCCCGACTATTTTCAGTGGGCTGGTGTACTTCGTGCGAGGAGAGGTCTGTGTTCCGTTTTCTAATGTAGGACAGACTGGAAATTCTGCAAATTAGCAAAGACACAATACAAACTCTGAAAATTCAATGTGATTCCGAATCGGTCACGTATTGCCTATTATAAACACACACACACAGAGCGACTCCGAAATAGCTCGATAAATATACTTTTTTCTTTCTCCTCCTAATTCACTTTCTACACACTCCTCCCTCGCAAAAGGCCGGATTGAATAATGCGCTATACACATACACGCACTCACACGACCTCAACCCCGCGCAATATATCTCCAACTCACAGAGAGAACGGGGTATACATGTAGAGGTATCCGGCGTGTCGTGGAGAGCAGTCAGCCTACATAATGCAGCGCCACTGGAAGCTCTGCACCTCCTCCCACTACTGTACCCCCCCCCCCTCTCTCTGTGTACCGCTTGTATTATGAATGAAGGAGCTGAGTGTGTGTGCGTGTACCAGTGACCCGGGGCTCGCCATCGTCAGCGCGCAGGTTATAGAGAACGATTTCTGGGAAGAGATTAGAAGGAGGAGTCTGTTTCGTATGGTTGTTTGCATGCTGGTGAAAAAATTGCTCAATCGTTTTTTCATGGCCAACGACTGAGCTAAAGTTATTATTAAATTAGTCAATACGTGGTCGACTCGTATTTTTCAATCAAGTTTGTTCAATACGACGAGTGCATAAACACTCGCTTCTGATGTTTACAAGTAACGCCTCTCCAGAGTGTCCCGAGCAGACCGTCCGAAAAGCGTATCAAGCCCGGGCGCAAAAAATCTCGTGAATGCGCCTCCTTATGTACAAAACCAACAAAAAACTTTGGCACATACGCGCGCGAGTGTCTTCCTCTTCTTCTCGCGACGATCCATGCATTATTCAAACGGGTATACTGCAGAGAGAGAGGCTCTCTTTATATACCCGCACACAGAGCCAAGCAGCCCTGCATATAAGACTTAATCGACACACGACGCGTGTTCTTCCGTTTAACTCGATGCCGTCCGAAGTGCTTCATTGAAACGTCTGCGTTTTTTTTTCGCAAAAAGAAATACAATTGCTGCGTGTATCCGAGTGAAAATTCCTCGACGTCGCGGATGGCGCGAAGCGTACGAGCAAAAAATTGCCGCATCTCCTGTTCTTCTTCTATGCTGTACCGACTGGATACGCGCGCTCTCGAGTATTATTATGGATGGCCGGAATTCTCGGCGCGCGCGAATTACTCCATCCGTTATAGAGAGAAGTCGGCCGAAAATTTTTCGCGTGCTCGCACGCCTGCTCGACTTTTTTTCGCGCGCGTCTGCGCATTTTTTGCTTCGTTTATATAAATAAGGAAGCCCACGATTTCGTTACGATGTTCGATCGTTCGGAAGATGAACGCAATGCGTTGCGCTCGTTCCTCGCGACCCATTGTTCTTCCAGCTCGAAAATCACGCCCACATCCTTCTGGCGCGCGTTCTCGCCTCGTTGCAACGAATTAGATGCATCCGTATGCACACGGGCTTGTCCAAACACAGCCGTCGTCGTTTCCCTCCTACGGACGCGGGCTACGTCTCAATATTTACGCACCTCGCTCGTGCATTCGATCAATCCTCACCTCGGCCATTACCGTTCGGATCGCACCTCGATTCTTCCTCTCGAATTGTTTTCACTCCCCCCGGCCATTGTTTTTCCCGCGTCTCAGCGCATTTTTACCCGTCTCTCTGCATAGCGTCTCGTTTTTCCCGAGAGCTATTTCGGTATACGTCTCCCGCAAAGCTCGCGTCGCTTGTCTTTTATGCATACGATGCTCTCTGTGCGCGCACAGCTTCAAGGGTATATAAACAGAGACGGACTGTATATATATATATATATATATAGTAGTATATACGCCGTTCCACGATGAGTCGCTAGAAAGATGTAGAAGAGCCCGATAAATGCGTGTATATAAGCTAGAAAGTGTGCACATGAGTGTGTGTGTGAGGTTTATGAAAAAGGGGTATCAGAATCGTATATAGTGGAACCATAGGCGGGAAGTTTTAAAAATGTAAAACATTTTGCATATATAGTTCGCCGTGTCGGGGAAAATACGGAATTAAACTTTTTCGCGTTATTAAACGCGTTTATATGATATATACAATGTTTAAGGGGAGCGACGTTTTGAGCTGGATTTTTCGCGGCTGTATTCTCATGCAAATCGTATTCCGGAATGCATTTGTAGCGCTGCTGCTGCTTTCAATTCGGAAGTTAAGGTTTTGAAATTCAAAATAGGATAAATCGCACGAAAAACGACGTCGTGAATGTTACACTCTCTATACACGTAGTGAAATTATTTTCACTCTATTTTATATATTGTTGACTCTCGTACATGCATAACCTTATCTAAACTTTGTATTTTAAAATACTTATACTCTCGTATACCACGTACATGTGGAACATCAAAAAAAGATTATACTAGCATATTCTTTACTCTATATTGTACTATATTTTTGAAATATTTCGTCTAAATAAAAACCTATACCCAACAGTGAAATTTAATCATCCTATGTATACCTTTGCATTTTAACATTTCAACTTCCATCTACAATATATAATAACTTTACGCGTTTTTCTCTGTAAACATTCAACTCATTGTTAATCGCGTACAGAGATTACGCGCGTCGCAATAAAAACTTTTATATATACACGATTTTCCTTCTCTCTTTATTGCACGTTGTTTATATACTTTAACGCTCCGACGTGACAACGGCAAATATTTCAGTGCTCGGATTAAGAGGCGCATATTATTCTATCGCGCACAAAAGCCTCTCGTCCAAAGTTCAACCCAGCCCCTCATTCATTTCTCGTCTCTCTCTCTCTCTCTCTCTCTCTCTCTCTCTCTCTCTCTCTCTCTCTCTCTCTCTCTCTCTCTCTCTCTCTCTCTCTCGGGCTCGCATTATATACAATCAGACGCGATTCATCCGGCTCTCTCTATCTATATATATATACTCTCGCGCATCAGGTCGTTCTTAAAAATAAATTATGCACTCGTTCATCAAAATACCTTTCATAATGTAAAACATCGAAAATTCTCGACTAAAAACAGTACATAGTTCCAAAGCCGCACGAGTCAGCTGTATATATACGCTATACACAGCGAAGCGTCGGGGAAGATATCGCGACGCATGTATATATAGCAGCAGCCGCCGAAATTCCGCGCGTTTCCTGCCTCCATTGCGGCTCGAAGATCAATACGCGACTATCGCTCGCGCGCGACATGTGACGACCGCTTCTATGTATACACACACACACACACACACACCTGCATATATATTCGCTCGCCGGAGTAGGGATTATCTCGCACCTGCAGTTATAGGACAAATGCAGACGTAGAGAGACGAGGTGTCGCGGCTGAATTTGGAAAATTATACGTGCGATTATTGAATCGAGGATAGACCACTAAAAATAACGTATCCAGATCTGCCTCTTAGTCCCTGGATATAAGATCCTATCTATCCAAGCTCTCCCAGGCTCTTATAGATACGAGGAGCCGATATCGAGAGCCTGATTATTTAGCACCCAAGTGTACGTGTACGTGCGCGTGTGTGTATGAGAGCTTTATCGGAATCCACGACCCGCAGGTGTGTCATATTCCCTCTGTATATAAGCTTATCGAATGTTACCCCGCGGAGCATCAATTCCGATCAGACACGCCGCGAAAGTTACCCGCCTCCTATATGTGTGTGTGTGTAATCGATAATATATGTGTATACGTATATAATTCAAGCTTTTCTTCCGATGCGCGGAGAAACTTTGTAAATATTCAAATTGCAAAGTTTGCTGTATACGTTTATTGTATGTGTATATGCGAGATAAGGTCTCGTCGACAACCTAATTTGAATCACAGAGAAGCGGCTTCTGTAAACACGGCGTATGTCGCTGAGCTCGGATTAATCACGTTAAGAGATCTCCTCCAGTTCCGCGAATGACTAACTAAGCGCGAGAAGATTACAACGAGTATATAAATATGACTCATTTGTAAGCTCGTTAATCGCGACATTCGTGTGTCTAGGAAGAGACTAAAGTAAAGATTTTCAATCTTACGCTTTTTGAAAAAAGTACTATATATACTGATTATATATAGAAATCGAAGTATACGCGCAGCGTGACAAACGAATTCACGCTCTGTTTCGAGATGTAATTATAGAATATTAATTGAGCCTCGGGGGAAGATGAAAATATAGCAGCCCTGCGATTCCTATATATACGAGTATATATTATACATCGTGGGAAAGAGACGTACGGGGCTTTGACCCGGTGTATATGTACGTTTTTCGAAGAAGAAAAATCACTCGAGAGATTTCAATGTCAAACGCGAGACGAGGCTCGGGGCCGCACGAGGCTCTCGGAATGAGAAAGAGAAATAGAAGAGGAGATAAAGAGGGGGGGGGGCTTTCGTGTATATACGAGAGCTGAGTGAATGTATTTTATTATGTAAAAATTTCAAAGGAGCTATAGCAAACATTAAATTTGTTTTGAAAATTAAAGTCAACGGGGGGGCAAATCATATATATATATACAGGCATTGATAAGAAAGTGTTAAATATTCATTCGCCGAGTTATTAATCACCCTAATGCAACGAGACAAAGATAAACAGCCGGAAGAAGGAAAACGAGCAGCGCGGATTTGGGTTTATTAGTACACTTCTTCGTTATATATATATATATAGAGCAAACTTTGAAAGAGTATTATAGACATAATGCCCGCGGCAACAATGGAATAACGCAGTGAAGTGTTCGTTGTTGAAAAATCGCGTCTAAAGTTAAACGGCCGATCGTTGTAACGTGTGGATTATTAAAAGTTTGTTTGTCCGACTCGCCGGTCATTCACTTCTAACCCCCCCCGTTGTGTATACATACTTCGACGTTTAATTAGCGCGGAGTCTTTAATGGAAAGTTCGCGTTATCGCGCGTCGAAAGTATAATTACCAGCTTCGCGCGGAAGTTAAAGATTTTGATTAAAAAAACAAACTGCCCGCGGATTAGACAACGGAGAGGAAGCGAGTATTATTTAATTTGACGAAAATTTTCAATCAACGGCACGTGCATTTTTTAATCCACCATTATTTTTGATGGAACACCTCACGTCTCGCTGATTCATTTTAACAGTACTAATAATTAAAGCTTTTATCTCGTATAAAACCAATTTTTCAGTTGATACATCCGCGCGGACTCCTCAGGCGACTCGTCGCTCGATCAATTAAATTAGATCTATATATAAAAGCCGCTCAATTATTTATAATCCATCATCTAATTAACGTGCATCGATCGTATATCTATACGTTTCTCGATCGAAGATTTTTCTATATTAAACAACGAAAATTTGCTCCGAGTTTCTCTTTGTAGAACCGATGCACCGTACGAGAAAGCATCGACCGTTTTATTATAATAATACAGTATATAAACGTTTCCGAGCGACGATGTAATTGCCCATTAATTCAAAGCAAAATTAAAAACTCCGCAAACTTATGGCAATTTTAATTAAAATTTTTAATTAAACCACTCGCAAATAAAGAACAAAATCCAAAACGGTACACCATCTCCCACCGCTGCAACTAATCAATCAATAAAACATAAAAGCTCAAACGGACCGACCACTTACAAAAAACACCCGATAATTCACCCTCGATAAAACTCCTAAACCCAATACACAGTTACACACAAACGGCGCGAGAGAGAGAGAGAGAGACAAGGATAAAACGTCTCTCAAGAGGCAAAGTAGGAGGAGGAGCCGTTGTTCGGTTAGGAATGTGTCTCTCTATACTCTCGCACACACGAGTTGACGCGGCGGCTCACACACACACACACACACGAGCCGTTGCCGCCGCGACGACGGCAAGAGAGAGAAGAGAGAGAGAGAGAGCGGCGACGAGCTGCAGTGCCTCTCTCGTTATAGGCGGCCGCTGTTTCACTCTCCTCAGTTCACTCTCGCTTGTCAACGTGCGTGCGTGCCAGCGGCGCAGCTGTAAAACGTGCGCCGGCTCGGTTTTCCGTAATATACGCGTATCATACCGATTGCCAGAGTGTTTTGTTATTCTTTTCGCGAGGTGTCATCTCTCTTTTGTGCATGAGGAGTTTGTGGGGGGTTTAAATTGTACGTTAGCTTGTACATTACTCCGGCTATTCGCGTTTCCGAAAAACACGTTTCTATACTCTTCTCTCGCGTCCGTTCTATTTATATTCCTACTCCTCCATTTATCATACACTCGACTCAAAGTCAAAGTAAATTAAAAATTCTTTCTCTCAAAGCCCGAACGAAACTCTGACGCACCATCGAACCCAATCACGATCGCAATGCGTATGACTCGAGATAAATCCCCACTGCACACATGTACTCACCGCTGCACCTCCGCAGAAACCAGCCGCTGCAATGTTCCGACACTGTGACCACGTGTGAGAGACAAAGACGCTTTTCTCTTATCGAAAGTGAGAGATGGAACTCGAACAACGATGAGGACACGTGTTTACGAGCTAGTCAGATAAGCTCGCACTTAGACGCGTAATATTATACATATAGCGAAATGCGATCCGCGAATCCGCGGGTTACCCGTGATAACGACAAAAAACCGGTCTGCTATTGTTTTGTAAATTGAATCGAGTGAAAAATCAAGATGGAACTGGTGAACGGCGGTGGTATCGAAATGCTCTCGAGGCGAAGCATCGTCATCAAGGATTACGACCTGGGGGACGATGAGGACGAAAGCGGGAAGGACGAAGACGCCGATCGGACTTCCCTCAAGATCGACCTGTCGATGGCCGAGCAGTTCTACTACGAGGTCATCTCATCCTTTCAGAAAGAGGAGGTAGTTTGCTTGTTAGGCATTTTTTTGTATTTTCATCAAGCTCG
Organism: Muscidifurax raptorellus; assembly: GCA_020010945.3. NCBI lineage: Eukaryota > Metazoa > Arthropoda > Insecta > Hymenoptera > Pteromalidae > Muscidifurax > Muscidifurax raptorellus. The sequence continues at coordinate 3,666,951 of CM052079.1, read as the reverse complement.
TCGCCGCGTTCAATAGTCGTTTATGCGCGTACAAAGCCAGTGGTACATTTATATATACACCTCAGCGCGTCAGTGTGCATTACGAAATCAGGCGAAACTGTAAAATTTCGGAGTGTAGAAATAAAATCAATGAATTAGCCCAGCGCGCTATGTGTATACATATATATAAAGGCGGCTATATTTAAACGACGCGCCGGACGCGTATATGCGCGGGTTTTATTGCTGTCGTGCGCGAGAGCGAATTATTTCGCGAAGTTTGCTATATATACACACTCGAGCCTAATTTCAAACGAACCGAGAGTTAATTTCCCAATTTCACACTCTAGTATCGTCAACCCCGACGAGAAAAATGTCGGCTTTCACCCGCCCGCACTGTATATGTATACTGCGTGCGTTAACCTCGTGGTACGTCTCACACGTGTATATATATATATATATATATGTATATACAAGAACGGGAACGCCAGGCTCGAAGGCAAACCAGTTTCCAGATTGAGAGAGAGAGAGAGAGAAAGGGAGTGTAAATACATATATACACGCCGAAAATCCAGTTAGCTCTATACTATATACATGTATACATATACTCGCCCATTGATGCGTTGTTGAATGCCGCAACTGATTGTGACACAGTCGCGCTTTCTTCGAAGCTCCCTGTGTGTAGTAATTTTTCAATGGGCGAAGGGCTCGTTTCGACGTTGGAGCGAGCGGAGTCGTTAAACCCGGTAATTTATGCCGCCCGAATTCAGAGCATATATCGGCTTGACTTTCTAAATCAGTCTTGTGTGTAAATATGTATCTGATCGACTCGTATAGATGTCATGAAAAACAGGCTCTCAGTTCGAGACTCCCACATCTACTAGTCCTTATCGACGATATAAACACTCGTCCGACGATATATATATATACATACTTTTTTTTATATAAATCGAAGCGACAATTTGTATCTCGGCGATATTAAACCGCGATTTCTCTCAATTAACCGAGTGAATCGCACTGGTTAAACAAGCCGCAAATGAATTTACCGTCAAACTCTTCTATAACATGCGCAGCAGTGTTGCGCGAACAGGTATTACCTGTTCCATATATACAGCCAACGATAAACGCTTTATTCCGTGTACTTACACGCGTGTACACCTTTTCACACTGGTTATATTATTATATAGTGTAATGTACAAAAACCTCGAAAGTTTAATCGTGTGGCGTTGTTCCACGAGACGATAAATAAAAGTACGGCGCACAAAGACGAAGCGTCACTTCCTAATTTCGTTATTCGTGAAATTCGTGCGGCGAGAGCGTGAAAGCGCGTCTTTTTTTTTGGTCGTCGGTGACTCAGAGCTTTATGAGACTTAATCCTCGTACTTTGGGGCGATTCTCCTTCTGCTGATCTGCCTTGTCTCTCGCGATGACGAGTGATGATTTTTAAATAAGCCTCGATGACGTCACACATATTTATCAAAACCCTTAATTTTTTTGGAATTCGAGAGAAAAAGGCACGTTTACATGCCCGTTCCCAGGCGGTCGAAAGGCTGACGAAATCTGTATTGGAAGCTCTCGTACAAGAAAAAAAAGAAAGTCACGCATATACACACTCCTCCTGTCGTCCGTTGAGAAAACGAAAGGACCAACAGAAGCTTTCTCCTCGTCCCCCCGTAAAAAGCTCGCTAACGGGATCTGAGACGTGGAGAAAGAGCGAAATCGAAGGATTAAGCGATGAAAAGGCTGGTATAGCTTCCGCGCGACGATCGGAAATCCGTGTTTAACCTTCCCCTACACTAGGCAGACGCGCGCGGCCAAGGGCTCATGTATGGCTTTGAAAGTCTCTCGAGTTTATAAATCTTCTTCTTCTTCTTCTTGCAGAGCGATATTATATGCTTCCGCGTATAGGGTTTCAAAGTCGCGTGTCTTCCTCTATGTATAACAAGATTAACTACGCGTTGTTATCTTATATTATTGTGCGCTAAAAAGGAAAAAAAGGGGTTTCTATAATTCCACCGACGAGAAATCGAGAAGAGACTCGCGATACACGTCCATTAGCTCTCGATCTTTGAAGAACCCGGAAATCGGCCTCCTTAGAAACGAGAGTGTTCGAAGCTTTTTACACTGTGCTGCTGCACTTGGCACTTTTACGAAGAGAGAGAAAACGACTCTGTGCACCTCTCTCGCGTGCTGGGCAATTTCAGCCTGTGTGTGTGTGTGTTCGCAGCCCATTAAAGGCTTCGGAACGGCTGATGCTGGCTTCTATACTTACTCGCGTGACGCGGCAGAGCGAGAGGTGCGCGGGATGGGGTATTTTCTTTATTTTCGATTTTCAAAGTGGCTTTCGTGAGAAATTTTTACGTTTTATTTTTTCAAAGCGGTTGCGCTGATATTATAGCTGTACGTGTTATTGTACGTGTGTGGTTTTTTCTTTACGTTATAAGGAAAATATTTTTGCGAAGGTGAAATAAAATTATAAGATCGTGTGTTCAAGGAATATCGAGAAAAGACGCGTCGGATGAGCGCAGGTCTTTGCCGTGAGGTATCGCGTGGCTGTAACAAAATAACGCTTTCAAAATATAACGTATATATTATAGAGGTATATAGAGTAGCGAGTCGTTCGCAGAAGTCGCGACTCGGTTCGTGAACCGCATTTAATTTGCAGTCCGTGCAAAATTCAACGCGCGTGTGCATATACTTGTGCACGTTTGCGAAATTCAGTTATGCGACGGCGATTTTTTTTTTCGAATTCCCTCCTACAAAAATCATTGCTCTCGCGCACAGCCGATATTATAATAATACAAGCCTTTCTAAAACTCCTCTTCTGCTTTATTATGAAATATCACGGCGTGAAATTCACTGGGATGTACAAAATGAAGTCGCGTTTTGCTCGATTACTGCGCACGCATTTTGCAACGCAAGAAAAAAAGAACTGGGAGCCAATATACAGAGCCCGCACAGTCTTTGCATAAAGCCTCATCAGAGCGACGACGCGACAGCCGTTCGAATTTAGACAATAGACCATCGCGAACAAAGGAAAATCCGTATAGTCCCCGCGCGCACACGCAAGAATAACTTTGCTCTCCGATATCCGATCCTTTTTTCTCCAATGCGCTACTACTGCAGTGTATATATGTATATAGCAGGAGTCGCGCCTCCTGACTCGGCCGATTTTTTCCGCGAGCGTAATCTCGTTAGAATGCGTGTGTGCGTGTGCGAATAAAAAAAAAGGAGAGAGAGCTGGTTGAATTCTTTGTATATATGTAGTTGGACGTGGTGTCGCTGCAATTTGCGAGGGAGAAACTCTTTTCTTCGTGCTACGTGGCTCGGCGATTTTTGATTGATTTTTTGTTGTTTTGTCTTCATTGTGCTTTATATACGGCGTATATGTACTTTCTTTTTGAATAATTTTGACGTACAAATTCGAAAGCTATGTCCCCATAACTCACACAAATAAAACCTTCGTGCGAATAGAGTTGAAAAAAAAAACTTTCTCCATCAAAAAAGCCCAAACTTCTTGTCACCCTCGGCGTAAGCCCTCTAACAATCCTAACTCGATTATCATTTCGAAATCCACTCATCATCATCATCAAACGTCGCTAATCGTATGCATACACCTATATCCTCCACACACTTCGCTCAGAATTCGTTAGCGTCAAGCGGTGTACAAACCATAGAATTCGCACCTATAACCATCCGTGCGTGTATATATATAACATACAACTATCACCAAGAGAGTAGAGTAGGTGCAAGTTAGTCGCAAGTGTACGGTACTCATTAGTAGCCCCTCCCGGATAGAGCGAGACAATAAGAGGCTTGCAGATACGTAATTCCCAGCTCGTAATTGGTCGCGTGCGCGCGTTTAATTGTTTCGAGATTAGAGAGAGTTTGCTCGCGACCTCAGAATGAGCCTATATAATATAGTACCTGTACGTAAAAAAAAAATTAATATATCGTAATCCATACATAACGCTCGTATATAGCGTTAGGTATTGTATAAAAAAAGTCGGCTCTCGACGTCCAGCATCTCAAAAGCACGAAGGTCCGGACGCCTCTCCTTTACGACGAAGATAAGACGCTGCAGCGTGAAAACATAAAAAGGAGAGAGAGACCCTCGTATACACACACAAGTGCAGCTATCTTCCTTCGCCGATAATACCGCACTGGAACTTCATTATATCCAAGGATGCGAGGGGGTGAAAAAAAAAATTTTTTTTCCTCCTTCGATGCCCTGCCCTATCGTTTCGATCGTATCCCAAGATAGGCTTTGTTTTTGATTATGGTGCTGCTCGATGGCGGTTATAATACTCCCTCTCTTTTGTGGCGATTTTAACGCCGCAGCTGATGTGTATTATATACGTATCTCGATAAGGCGCTAATTTTCCCTGTATACAGCGATTGTTGCAGCGCGCATTGATTAAATTTCCACACGCGTATGTCGCGTTGATTATTATATATATAAGCGCACATATACACAAGTTCCCCGTGCGAAGTTGTGCGATTGTTTAGGGTTGAACAATGCGTAATTTATGGTGTCGTATACGTTGACGCCCGATAACGACCTGTGCCACAATATCGCGGCATACCTAACGAGCTCAATCGCTATAAATAACCGAATAAATCATGTGCCTGATTCGTGGTAACGTTGCTCAAACTCGCGCATCTCTCTCCTTCGAAAAAAAAATTAAAGACCGTCGAGCTTCCGATAAAACTCTCGTATATAATCGGAAAGACCGAGACACGCTTCGTGACTATGATTGCCGCAATATATATATACACTCTCCGCAGCGCTTCCCCGAAGTAAATAGAGCGTGCATAGACACGCGGTATAATACGCTCTCGTCGCTGTAATATGTGTGCGTGTAACGCGAGTTAAAAGGCCGCGAAATCCGAGAAACCGCGGCAGACGCGGGTTTACTTCTTGTCGTCGTTGTCGTATGTGTGCGGGCTGAGTCATCGAGCGTGTCGTGGCCTTTTTTTTGATGGATTTTCGTGAAGCTATATATATACATCATAAAGCTTCTCGTGTGCATATATATAAGTTGGCTATTGTCATGGAAATTCAATCGCCGCGGGTAATAGGATTTTGAAGAATCGAAATTCTTCGGTTTAGAAATATTATACACCGAAACGCTCGTAATCAAACGTGACTCGCGAGTGGTATAATTTTTAACGATTCCGCATCGCAGCCGGAATTCATATTCCAACGTGTCACACCCTCAGCCGCACTAAATCTCAGACAGAGACACCGTAGGGGTCGTCGAGAAAATAATTTCCCTGACTCTCCTCCGTCGTCGTCGTCGTCGTCGCTGTTATCAAAGCCCAAGCAGCAGAGCGTCGTGACCGGAAGCTTAAATCGTCGCGCGACCACGTCGTCGTTCGGCCAGAAAAATGGATGAGTTATATCGGAGATGGAAATAGCCGCGGTTCGTGCAGACGCTTAAATGTCGCGCCTTAGGGACGTGCATTTAAAGGCTATATAGGATTGCTTTCTGATGATGCGCCAGAGAGAAATGGCTCGTGATCCTTTGCTGGACTCGGAAAAAATATTGTATATATAGTATATAGCGGTCGGTTTGTACGCGAGTATATATAGTATACATTTTTATTCCGAACGTGATTCCGCGAGTCGTGCCGTTACAGCCTCTATATATATATATGTAGTAGAAAAAAAATTATCATAAACTTTAAAAGCAGCGCGTATTATATTCCTGAGAACGAAGCTGCTTCATGCTCGGAATAAAATTCTCTCGCGATTTTTTTACATTATAAACAAAAAATTATTATATATTCGAAAATATATAATACTAAACGATCCCACTCGATAAACCCCGTATGCATACCGCGCAGACGGTTGAATTGAAAAGGAAAAAAATAATCCTTCTCAGCATCTCTTGCGCGAGAAAAAAAATCGCTGCGCTCGCGCGTTCGTGCATGTATATACATGTATATACCAAGCGGAGAAATGATTATCGCGCCGCGCGAGGCTGAAAGTGCACGAAGCTGCGGAGCCGCGAAAAAAGGCGAGTTGCGCAACTATATATATATATATATATATATGCGCGCGGCCCGCATGTGCGAGTGCGTGTATATATATGGGTGATTTACAGCGAAGCGATGTGTGCAATATATTTCGATGTCGGCGGTATAGTTCAGCTTAGTAGGGAGAATACATATAGAGGAGTATTATGAATTATACGCGAATTGGGAAAATCGTATAGCGAGCTTTCGAAATTTTTTCGAGTAAAGCTCTTTAAAAGAAAAGCCGCCGTATAGAATTACGCGTATAAATCTCTCTGGCGCGCGCGGTCGAAAATTCATCAAACGCGTAGGTACCCCTGAAAAAAAAGTTCCTCTAACCCTTTCTACTCGCGCACACATGTATCCGAAGACCGCCGACGTACAAAAGGCGTTAATTAAAAAAAGCTCCGCTTTTTCGTACATACGTATATATATATATATACATCGCTGTGTATAGCCGCCGCTGCGGGCTTTGACTGTGCGTATACGCGATGCTCGATTAAAGCCCGCGTCTACCGTTCTCTTTGCCGAGTTGTACTAGCAGTAGTATGTGTGCAATGCCGTATGAGAGAGAGAGGATTTTCAGTGTTCGGCGCACCGAGTGGGCGAGAGATTGCCGAGAGTATTATATACGTACGTTGAGAGGGAGAGATGGATAGACGCGCGCAGGTATATAGGCGTTATCAATCACGACTGCGTAGGTGTGTATCGTGCGGCCTTCTTCGAGTTTTATTTACTTTTATTTTTTTTATTCGAGCCTTGATAAAACATTGTTTGCATTATATACAATTACGAAATGCCCGAGTACAGCAGCTCTGTACGATGTGTACAGCAGATCAACGTCAGCTGCTGCTTTATGTTTTCCGGGTTTCGCAGAAAATTGTATCCACATGTATATATATATATAGACACGCAGCAGCCGGTAGGCGATAGCATCTCGCGTGCTTGTGGAAATTACACGACTAATCCAATTGCCTCTGGGCAAAAAAAAGGAATAAAGGAGCAAAATTCTAATCCGCGCGCATCAAAATTTAAATCCAGCTCCATTTCGCTAAATTCCAACGCGACCGCACGCGGACAAACTCCGCGATAACGGGAAATTGAATGCCGCGCGCTGACAATATAAAGTTCCGGCCGCCGCGATATTTCCCAGCAACGGTATATATAAGCGCGCGCGCGTCATGAGCCGCCTTTTTTCGATGCTTATTTGCTCGAACGCGCGGGCGAATCCTTTTTTTTTGCACGTGCGCCGCTGAGCGTAATCCAAATATTTGAATAGCCCGCGCTGATACGGTTTTTCGCGCGTATGTGTATAACGCTGTGGCTTTTTTTTTGTTTTGCTTTTAATTCATATTGGCGAGATTGTACATAATGCGCGAGAGGATTTCTGTGCTGGTTTATATGCGCGGGTGTACTGGGGGATGTTAAGTAATAAGTATATATATGGTTTGTGTATATAGTATACAGTCGTTTTCAGCGTTTATTTGCAGTTCGAGATTTTGACGAAGACATCGTTCAATTACGGCGATAAATCGCGAATCTAGTCTGCGGAGTTGCCTGAGATTGTGTAATTACTCATTCCGCGTCGGTTCAAAAATAGCTACAAAGTAGCAAGTGTCTGTACATCGCGCTCTTGTGCGCTTAAATCAGCTGAATTGGTGGCCCCGTTTTCCAAAACAAGATGCTATACCCTCGCGCGAAATCCCCTTTTGCGATAACGTTCAGCTGTATAAAATCAGGACTAATTAATTGCATCCCTCTCACCCACAACTCTCCCCCTCGTACTTTCGGCCTCAAAGTGTTTTTCTTGGCTCGAGACTCCGCTTGGCATGAATCAGCGGACCTTAACCTTATACACACACATACGCACGTGGGTATGTGGGAATGTCGCTCGACCAGTCGATGCTTTTTGCCTGTGTATACAGCTTGGATTGATTCGGTTTGATGAGGTGACGCCGGCGATTTATGTATTTTCTTTTACATCGTCGAGTTGCAGTGAATTATGGTTCGACGACATCGATGCCGACACCCTTGGGGAGGGAGAAGTGTGCGGTTGAAATAGTCAGCGGACCGCAAATTTCGAGATATCAATTATTCGAAAACGAAATGGAGAGGAACAAGCTCGCGCGTATACGAACTCCATTCATTTATAAATGCGGACTTATTCACGGGTATATCTATGTATATGTATATATACTGTACAGGCGTAAAATTAGTCCTCTCTTGTGTACAGCGCGAAATTCTTCGGCTCTGTATACACACATCCGGCCGTGGATCAAATCTGAATATTTATGAGTATAGTCGTGACACCCGCATCGCGCGCGTGAGTATGTGTGAACTTTTTTTTTTGTTCGGGAGAAATTCTTATATACCGCGTCGGACGCGCAAAAACGCCGTAATATTACGTCGATTGTCGTAAAATCAGTGCTCACGAATGCGAGTATAATTAATAATAATAAAGCTATACAGTGTAGATAATGCGCAAGGAAAACTCGCTCCGGCACAGCATAATATATATATATAGGAGAATTAATACCGCATGCAAATGAGGCACTGAAAATTCCCCGCAGCGCGAATTCCCCGCCGCCGTCGCAGAAAACTATAAAACAAACGCGCCAACTATATATATATACGCGCACGATGCATAACTCGACGCCTTTCTATTTGCTTCGTTTATATTATGAATCATGCAAATTCTCTCCCTGGAAATTCATACACGCGGTAGATGTATGCCTATATATATATATATAAAATGGTCGCAGCGCGACGAAAAAAGAGGCATTTTCGGCTCGTTTTTTCTCTCCTTTCTTTTCGAGCAGACGTATATACACTCCCACTTTTCTCTCGTGTTTGGATAGTTAAGTGCTCGGCAAACGTCATTTCCCTCATCGGACGAGAGAAAAAATGAATGTTATCAGCTTCGTCCTTTCTTCTTTCGCATCTGCGCGTTTTTTCATGACGGGGATCGGATTCTTGTATTGTGTGCATTAAAAGTTGCTTTCGCGACGAGAGACTCCGCGGAGGATTATGCATTTAAAGTCGAATATGCGGCTGTATACTTGTGTATTATAATAAGAAAGATTTTTAATACAATTTGTATAAAATTAAATAAAATTAAAATTTTTCTTCGATTCAAGCTTATACACACTTAATCGGAGTCACCTATTTCAACGAAATCGAGAGAAAAAAACTCCGGGCGAAAGTATATCACGCACACGGCGAGCGACTTTTCCTCCACCGGGGAATCCTCTTTCTCTCTCTCTCCGCAGATGAAATTCCTGCTTTGTGGGTTTCTTTTTGAAGAAAACTACACTGCGATTGCGCAACTTTTGCCGAGTCCTTTTTTTCGTCATGACAGTTTGTGTAATCGCGCACACCCGGTGTTCATCCTTATACGCCTATGGCGAATTAAATACTATACCCGTGTGTACACCCCGATCTCCATCAAAAGAAGTAAAAAATAAATAAATAGATAAATAAATAAATCACTCAAAAAATGTCGTTTCCACAGAAACTATGCGTCTTCCAAAAATCTCTGGAGGAGCTTTCGTCGCGGTTGGCCGGCGCAGAAGCTCTTCACAGCGGTTGGCAGCCGGCAGCGGCAAACGGCAGTCCCGAGGCATCGGAGCAGCTCGAACAGCTGCACAAGTTCGGCGAACGTCTCGCCCCGATACAGAGGCTTCTCGAAGAGGCCAACGAGCAGGCCAGCGCTTTCGCAACCAGCAGCGTCATCGTCTCGCACGCGCTACTCGCTAAGCTCGAGGACCTCAATTCCAGGTTGGTCAACATCCTAGTTCGTTGTTTTACGAATCCATAAAATATTTTAAGATCGATTTATAAAAATTGACTATCCTTTGATCACTTGCGCAGGTGGAAGGTGCTGCAGGTGGCGGTAGACGAGCGCTACAAGCAGCTGAGCGGTTTCGGCAAGGACGGCAGCACTCCCGGCAGCCAGGCCTTCCTCGCGAGCAGCGTCGAGCCGCCCTGGGAGCGAGCGCTCACCCCCGCCAAAGTGCCTTACTATATCAAGTGAGCCAACAGCCGCCTTTCGAACATATTATATTCTTTTTGAACAAAAAATAATAACTACGATTCCACAGCCACCAATTGGAGACGACGCACTGGGACCACCCGAAGATGATCGAGCTCATGTCTTCGCTCGCGGATCTCAACGAGGTGCGCTTCTCCGCGTACAGGACGGCCATGAAACTGCGAACGGTGCAGAAGCGACTCAGCTGTCAGTATAAAAAAAGCCTCGCGTGTATCCGAGCGAAAAGAAAAGCGACGAATTGTTCTAATCGTTGTCTTACCCACAGTGGACTTGCTGAGCCTCTCGACTGCACTGGAACAGTTCGACTCACAAGGCCTGCGAGCGCAGAACGACAAGCTCATCGACATTCCCGATATGGTCACGGTCCTCACCTCCATCTACGAGCACATTGCCGCGGAGAACCCGACGCAGGTCTCGGTGCCGCTCTGCATCGATCTCGCCATCAACTGGCTGCTCAACGTCTACGACAGCCAGAGAACTGGCCAAATACGTGTCCTGTCCTTCAAGGTGGGACTGGTGTTGCTCTGCAAGGGCCACTTGGAAGAAAAGTACAGATGTCAGTATGACTTGAATCTCTGTGTATTGTTATATACATGTATTATTACTGTGTGAACTTTTTACCGAGACGATCGAATTTTTTGTCTCCCCCAGATCTGTTCAGACTGATCGCGGATCCGAACCGCCTGGTGGACCAGCGCAAGCTCGGTCTGCTGCTGCACGACTGTATCCAGGTGCCGCGTCAGCTGGGCGAAGTCGCGGCCTTCGGTGGCTCCAACATTGAGCCATCTGTACGTAGCTGCTTCGAGAAGGCCGGCAAGGACAAGAACGAGATCGAGGCAGTGCATTTCCTCAGCTGGCTGCAGCAGGAGCCTCAGAGCATGGTCTGGCTGCCGGTGCTGCACAGGCTCGCTGCCGCCGAGAGCGCCAAGCACCAGGCGAAATGCAACATCTGCAAGGAGTACCCGATCGTCGGCTTCAGGTACCGCTGTCTCAAGTGCTTCAACTTTGACATGTGCCAGGGCTGCTTCTTCTCTGGGCGCAAGGCCAAGAATCACAAGCTCACGCATCCTATGCAGGAGTACTGCACGGCGGTTTGTATTACAGTTATTATCTTCTTGCAGTGCAGGTTTGGATGTAATAAAGTGTTGATGATTTTTTTCTACAATTTCAGACGACATCGGGCGAAGACGTTCGTGACTTTACGCGCGCCCTGCGCAACAAGTTCAAGTCAAAGCGTTACTTCAAGAAACATCCGCGAGTCGGCTATCTTCCTGTGCAGACGGTTCTCGAGGGCGACGCTCTCGAGAGTCCCGCTCCCTCGCCTCAGCACAGCTCGCTCAGCCAAGACATGCACTCGCGTCTAGAGATCTACGCGTCGCGACTCGCCGAAGTCGAACTGTCCCGCACCCGCAGCAACTCCACGCCCGATAGCGACGACGAACACCAGCTGATCGCCCACTACTGCCAGAGCCTCAACGGCGGCGACGGTGTCAACGTGCCTCGCAGTCCTGTACAGGTGAGATATGCTATGGAACTTCTTTGAATGCTCATTGAAAATAAGTCTTTGAGATTTTAACGAGTCTTTCCCGGTTTATCAGGTGATGGCGGCAATCGACGCAGAGCAACGCGAAGAGCTCGAGGCGATGATCCGCGAGTTGGAAGAGGAGAACGCGACGTTGCAAGCCGAGTACGAGAGGTTGCGCTCGAAGCAGACGCCGGGCTCGACGCCCGAGGACGGTGTACACCCGGGCCGCCAACCCGACTGTGATATGATCGCGGAGGCAAAGCTACTGCGCCAGCACAAGGGCCGCCTCGAGGCACGCATGCAGATACTCGAGGACCACAATCGACAGCTCGAGGCTCAGCTTCAGAGACTGAGACAGCTACTCGAGGAGGTACGTCCCCGTGTTTGCATATATTTGCGTATGGCGCATTGCCAAATATTGCCTCTGTCGAGTGCGTCAGTTTACATTCGCGGTTGCTTTGACAAGGAGGAAACGTTTTTTACAAGCCTACAGGCTATCCAATGGATTGAATTTGATCGTACATGTTTTTTCGTTGTTGTTTTTAGCCTAATGCCGCATCACCCTCCAAGACTGGAACGTTGCAGACGCGAAGCGTGACCGCCTCGCAACTAGCTACTGACTCTCCCGCTAAAATGAACGGCCACTATCACGATTCCCCAGGTACGTTTGAATCGCGACTGTGAATTAATTAACCCGTATTTCATTTGGAGGTTTTTCATGTGTCTTTTTTAACTTTTGGTTTGTGGGAATACATTCAAAGACACGAGCATAACATAGAATCTCATTACTAACACTGATTACGTTTTATTTTACTGGAAAATGGGTGAAGATTGACTTTACTTTATTCCCACTATTGCGCGAGGTAAATGCCTGAAGCATCCAATTCACTGGTTACATCAAACAACAATTTTGACTTTTCATTATACCATTACTGCGACGTATTGAATGTATGTACGTTGAACAGAGGAGTCAGTATAGGTTGAAACAAACATTTACCTTGCTAATCATACTCATGTGCGATTTTCCCACTTCCTCTCTCTCTTTCTCTTTATCTCTGTATCTCTCTCCATCCCGATGTAAACGCGCTTTTCGGATATACATTGAGCTTAGGTGGTGGTGGAGGCGTGGGAGAAGGGCGAGTAAGCAGCTTAGAGAGACCACCGCCGCCGCCTCATTCTCACAGCGTAACTCATAATGTGGGCAACCTCTTACACATGGCAGGTTTGTGCTGGTTCTACCATTCTCTCCTCTTTTTTTTGACTCATTCGCTTTTCCCATTTGCATCGCGAAACATTCCCGCAAAAACTCTTGCGTGTACAATTTTTAAATAAAAATGCCGGATTAAACGGACTGCGGCAAGGCTTATCTTTAACATATAATTTGCAAACAAACAAACTTTCAGACAACAATCTTTGTGTGCCTTCCAATTTTTACAAAAGCTTTTAACAAAACCGGTATCGATAAATTGCTTACCTCATTATTTTATACAGTCATCTCATCATACAAATGTGTATTTTCTTTTACTATGTCATCCTTCATTTGTTAATAATTTAAAATTATACATATCTAATTCTTAATGCACACTTTATTATACATAACAGATTGTGTATGCACAGTCTACTGTATATGTACTTATTACATAGATAGCAATATCAATATTTTAATGTACCCTTTTAATAAGAGTTTAAATTTTTGATAAAAAATGTAATTGTCAAAACGTGTATATTGTTCTTATTACCCAGTAGAACACACTATAAATTCTTGATTAGTTAGATTAAACCTGTACTTTACCTAATATTTCACTGCATGTCTAATCATTTTAACAATTCTAAATTTTCTAATGTGTTGTTTGCTATCACTTTATAGGATGGATGTAAGAAGGTGAGCTCCTAAAAAACAGATAATAATTTTAAAGCGTAGATATTTTTATTTAGAAACATTTTTCACATTTCTTTTACAATCGCTGTTCATATCATTTAAGTGCAGGCACCTAATCTAAAACATTATTCAAATTATAATTTAAAAATAATTTTTATATTCATAACTTTCAGTTTTACTCTTCAAATACCAATTTGTTAGATTTAACAAAAAAATTTTTACCACTATTTTCAAATTTTTCACGAATTACAACAATTTTTTGTCATCACATATTACTTTAGTCATTATTATTTGTTTTTATCTTGCTTCTGCTTATTAAATGTAAAATAAGTTCTAGATGAGATCAACTACGATTTATCAAGCAAAATATTTACATTTCATATTATTTCAGCGTTGATCAAATCTTGACTTTATCATATGTAGTAGCTGATTAGTAATCAATATTATGATTCTTAAGATAGTCCCAAATGTCAATTTTCCATAAGATGAATGTACATATAATGTATAAACACTGATATTTCAATAATGTACATAGTGTACCATATGACTTTTATTAAAAAACGTTCTAAAATATGGTATTATTTTGGACTACCTTAAAATAAACATTTTATGGATAAGTCAACTAATCAATCTTGCTTTTGCAGAGGATTTGAGTAAAGCTGTCGGCGACTTGGTGACAGTCATGACTGAGGACAACAAGCCGGAGACCAACGGCCAACAGCAACAACAACAGCAGCAGCGTGCTCCGCCTCCAGCTTTCAAGTGAACGCGAAAAAGATACAAATATACATATATAAATATATATAAAGAATAAAAACAAAGAAAATTATACACAATCTAAACACGAAAACATCAAACAATACAAGCACACACACACTTGGGAACAGATACACAGCATACACTCTTCATGAATATATACTTATACGAAAGCAATCAATTGTCGCGCATTATTCACAAAATGATAAGTAAGTGGCACAAGAGGAGTGTGAAAGTCGAGAAGAACATAGAAATCTTCATAATCAACGCTGGCCCATTATATCGCAAACTAATCATCACACTTTGTATCGTTGACCAAGAGCGACAAGTCTGGTTTTATTGCATATCAGAGAGACAAGTACTAATTTTATTGCGCGTGCTGAACGAGACCGCGGCTAGGGATTTTAAAAAAAGTAAATGATGAAAAAATATACGAAACACACTCTCACACACACAGGGTCAAAAAAGAGTAAAGAAGGGACTTTTTCGATCCGCGTTGCGCGATGGTTTTGGGTATTTTATAAATTTTTTTTGTATAGCCGAGAAGACTACTCTTTTATCGAATAGAGAAGATGAGACAGGGAGGACAAACGAATGAGTTCTTTCGAAGCTCCCTTCCCCGCCGGATTGTGCGCGAGGGGAGAACGACCTTTGAAACTACATATTATGACTCGTCATATCATTGCCAAAAAAAAGAGTTAAGGAGAAACGCTAGAGGAACGAGAAAAATGTTATGTATTGTAATAATCAGAAAACGAACGAATCGATTGTTATATGCCTGCTATAGCTAAGAAGTATATAAGGAAATTATTATTAAACCTACTAAAGAAGCGAAACGTGAAAAAGGGGATTTAACGATTATAAATATATATATATACTTAAACACGAAAGAAAATGAAATAAAATCAAGTAATATTAAATCTAATGCATGCAAAAAAACAAGCAATGTGTCAAATCGCATACTCTTATAGGCTGTAGAATTGTAATTTACACGCCCTATGCCACTTGCAATCCTAAACCCCCCTTTTTTCTTTTCGTTTGATTAAAACCTCTTCTAACTGCCCAATAAACTTTTTAACTGGGGCATTTATATACTAAAACGCAAAACAGAAATACATGTATACACACGAATGCATATTATGTACTGCAAACAAATGTAAGAAGGGAAGAGAAATCGAAGACCAAATCGAAACGACGCTTCTCCCGGCACGTGAACGTATATTATTATATATCGAGGACGATTTCCTGCGACTTTTCTAGATTTTTTTAACGAAGAAAAAGGAAGAATACGACCTACGGCGAAACATGCTATTTTGGTTTTTTGACTTACGTTCCACTATCGAACGAATGTTATGTATATGTTTAAAGATATTAATAAACTATCAACAAAGCATATTATAGTCTCTCTTCTAATGACTTACCTGCAATTAATGCAAAATGATTAATAATAAATAACTATAATAAACACAGTGAACATACATCTTTATTTAAAAAATATATCGAATAGTAAAAAAATGCTTTAGGCTAACATCTTACTTTGAGTTATGCTTTTTAAAACTATAAAATTGTAACAAATTATTCGAATTATATCTACTAAATCTAAATTATATCTACTAAATCGTCATCTTTCGTATCAGAGTCAATCTCATCGTCGTGAATAAATAGGCTGGCGGGGTTATTCATGAGCAAATTGGAATTCCAATCTGTAATACTGTGGCGTAAAATCCAAAACAATAATATTTTATACCTGTTTTGTCAAGATTTGACGCATATCAGGTTGATTTTTTTTGTTGTTTTTGTTCGTCTGACTTGACAAAACTGTCTCTTAATCTGACATCCATCTAACAGACTTCGTAGCTTCTCTGAATAAAAAAATTTAATTAAATGAAAAAAAAAATATATATATATATATAGTTTAAACAAATGTGTTTAATTCGATACCTACACAATACAATCAAGAATTCGGTTCCTGATAAACTTTACTTGATGTTTGTAGTACGAAAAACTCATTGTATTCGTTGAACTTTGCACGTCAAATACATCCGTTTCGAAATTCTTAGCCAAGTATTTAATATCGAATTCCAAAGCGATCACACGTCTATAGAACAGATTTCCGAGACGAGCGCTGATGATATCCAAATCGATGGGATAGTCAACCTTGGAAACGTAAGAAGGGTTATCTCTGAGTCTGACGAAAGGCGCGGCGATAGCACCTTGCATGATCTCGTCAAGTTCGGCTTGAACTCTTCGACAGATAGCAGTCCTACCGTCGTGATGCCATTCATTAGATCTCGGTTGATAGCGCAATTTGCGAAGATCTTCTGATGTCACTGGTACCGGGACGCCCTTTTTTTCTGGCTCATCTGAAGACCAAACTACAATAAATGTTGATGCTCAAAACAAAATGGAGGCAAAATTTATTATTAATAAAACATTACTACTTTCGTCTATCGGCTCGATATTCCACGGACTGACGTTGTATTTCGACCCATCATCAGTTTCGATGCGCAGGGACTCGAACGTAGAATCGGGAAATTCTTGTGGATCCCGAGGATTCACCGCCAAAATCCTGCCAAAGTACCAGACATTTCCCTGCATCCAACGAAACCTGCTGCCCACTTGCCAGTTTCTTTCCAGGGCTGTATCGAAATGTTGACGAAGAATGAGAAAATCGTACGGATTGTTCTTGACGTAGTGATAATCCACGTTGAAATATCTCTTTGCCTTCTTGCCGGATTTGTTGGTTTGCTGGAGCGTCAGACAACAGATTCGAGTACGATAGTTCGACCACTTGTACGAAATCTTTATTACTTTTGCAAACTCGTGAGCCTATCAGTATTCATAACAATTTTAATATATTTTCACAGGTCAATATTGGACACATTTTAATACCATACCTTAAAATGATATTTGGTCCAAGGCATATCGGATTCGTGAATTTCATACAGTCTCATCGAGTTTACAAATTGGAAGAAGGCCATATGGCACTGTTGAATGTATACCACATCGTCCCCTATTTGTGGAAAATACGGCGATTTCACTGGGTTGACAGAGAGAAGCCACTCTCGATCGTCTGACACCGGAAACTAAAACACACGTACTTTATATCAGTATCATATTTCCGTATGATTTAACACGTTTTATAATAATGTATGATAGATCATTTTCTTACGAAATCTTTGCTATCGATACCATTGTTGCGTCCTTCACTGCTACTACCTTCGCTATCTTGAGAACTATGTTCATTATTTGACAGTTTGGAGATGTCTCGGAGAGGTGTCTGCTCTTTATTATACTTGACAGCCTGATGTTCCATCGAATTTGAATTAGGGTTCGTGCATAACTCAGATTGTTGTTCAAAATGGCTTTCAACAACACTTTGCATATCGTCCTTTGATTTATTTTGGTTATCATCTGATAGTTCCATGTGATTCAAAGATATTCCTTGTTCCTGCGTATTCCGAAAAATTAAAAAATTTGATAAGTTCGCTTTCGATATATTTATTTTTATCGACATATTCACCAAATTGTCTGAATGATCCGAGTTGTTCACCGTGGTTAAAATATCAAGGTTCTGCTGTTCTTGTAACTTAGACAAAAAAAAGGAATTGCCGTCATTATGTTTAAATCAATGGTAATAGCACTTCTATGTGATCGGGAATAGAATTTTGAGAACTCACCGACTCTTGTTCGTCATCTAATGGAGGTTGAAACAGATCTTGTCTAACAAAAATCGTATTGTTCAGAATGTCTTGTTTTTCATTAACTTCTGTCTGTACTTCTTGATCCTTAACTAAATATTGATAAATAGAATGGCATTTTAAACATATGTACATATATACGCCAGGGAAAGGTTCATACTTATATCTGAATCATAATAGGAAGAAAAGAAAACCTGTACCTTCAGTCTTCTTTAAACTAGTGTCAACGATTTGCAAGATATAGTCTAATTTCTTTTGAGTTTTAATTGAAAACTCGTACAAATCGATTTTGGTTGACTGTATCATTTCCTTAATTAAAGTAGCATTGCTCGGTTGTATATCGTCTCGAATATTTAGCGCCATATTGGATCCAAATTATCTTTTTCCTGTAGAACAAATAAATGAATTTCTAAATTTCCATTTTCACATTCTCCAGACTTAAAATAAACTTTTCCTTTATATTTACTCATTTATTGTATTAACTTTTTGTAAATATTTTTCAGTTTAGATTTGTTTACTAACATTGTAATAACAAACCGTAGTCGTGGATGATTACGCACAGACACACACATAATGAAAAGGGGAATATAACAATAGTACGACAATTGGTAGTTCTACATAACAACTACGCGATTGCGGATTTCTCCTCCGATCCTCATTAGCACTCCACGATGGTCCAAAATGCCTTCCCATTATTATTTATATTAGCAACAAAGAAGAGCCAAAACTTTTTGATAGTCTTAGCTAATTCATTTCAGTGAGCTTATAGAAAAAAATTTGATTTTATAATGTAAGACCTTGTTCTATTATGAAGCTAATTATTAGTGTAATTAATATGATAATTTTGGTGGAAATTTAAAATGCATGAAAAATTACTGAAAGTTGGCTGACTTATGCATATAAACTCTGCGCGGGATGTAGTGAGAGGGCCAGCTATTTTTGCTTGGCGCGAAGAAAGAGAATATCACTGAACTGATAGTAGCCGCGAAGAGAGCCCACTGTGGCAGGACACTCAAAATGCTTCAAATAAATTGCTAATACCTAACAAAAAGGATATATTATTATTGGAACGAGCATATAAACATTTTTTCTCATTCGCGAAAATGCTTATAACACTAGTTAACATTATACGCAAAAGTATTATAATAATACGCACCAACCTTCAGTTTTTGTCTTTACACGACTTGACTATGCGACCAACAGACTCAGACGCTCGTTTCTGACGACTGACGACTTTCGTCTCCCACTTCGTGACCAGAATCAGCTGTTGGGCCTGCCTATGTGAATTGTGCGCCTAAACCGTTGAGCATCTCTTCGCTTCTTCAAATTATAAATTATCCAGAGAGCAGAGCATTGTACGTTTCCAATATTTCTAACAACCCGCAGAATGATTAACTATAAATAAATACAAAAAACAGGTCTAGGATACTGAGAAATATAGTATGTACATATTAATTGTTAATGAATTGTGATAATATCAGATTTTATCAAGGGTCCGATGTCGAGAAAAAAACGAATAACTTAATGATATCGTTTGGATAGTAACTAGTACTGTCACCGGTAACTCATCCTTTGCTATTGTCTATACTACATTTTTTAAAGAAGTACATATATCTCGCTATGTACAATTAAAACTGTAATGATTGTTAAGTTGTATCAACCTTTATAAATTCTACAATCAGTACGATCTTTAAAGTTGCATTTGGTCCATCATGTTTTTTAAACCGCGATATTTCAACTCTTTATTAAGGGGACACACCACCTTTAAAACTCGAAAAAATAATTAATTTTATTTTCACACAGATAAGTTGGATTGATTTGAAATTTTTTTTATACATACGTAGCACAGCGTTATCTTTACTTGAGAATTTTTTTGGCCTATTTAGTCCTAATGAACCCTAATGAGATATCAAACACCGAAACGCACTGTCCACACGATTCCAGGACAATGTACGGCCCAATCGGGCTGAACATTTGGAGGAAATTTAATTTAAATAAATAGAAAACTTTTTAAAAATAAAACAAGTTAAAAACTTAGTTGTTTTAGCTTATTTTTCATTATTTTTGACTTGTTTTATTTTTAAAAAGTTTTCTATTTATTTAAATTAAATTTTCTCCATTCATACCAAAACTAGTGCTTTTAAGAGTATGTCAAAAAATGTTCATGGACAGTGCTTTTCGGTGTTAGATTTTTTTCATTAGGGTATATTAGGACTAAATAGGCCAAAAAAATTCTGAACTAAAGATAAGGTTGTGTTACGTATGTATACAAAATTTCAAATTAATCCAACTTATCTGTGTGAAATTACAAATAATTATTTTTTCGAGTTTTCCCTTAAAACTATTGTTCAAGCTTCGTGTACAACCACAATTCTTAATTAAATTAGTTTAACGAAAAGTCGATCTTATGAAATTCAAACTCATTTAGACAAAGCGAGAAAATACGAATACTTATCTAAAAGATTTCGAATTCGAGATGTAGAAAAGTGACGCTTATCGATGCAGCTCTTAAAATATCTGCTGCATAGCGATATAGGGTGTTAACCCGACACCTTTTTTTGAGATACATAGAAAATGGGCGGCGCTATGCTGCTACGCGCGTAACGTAAACAATTCTACACAATGATTTATGTAATTTGTAGGCCTTACGGTGTAGGCAGTGTATGCGGTTAGTAATGAGACTTTATTAATAACAATATCTAATAAAACAATGACTTTTACTCTTGCCTTGTCTACGTCCCAGATTATACAGTGCCTGGGCCTGGAAACCGGTGTCTGAATCGGTGTAAATCAAACGAGGTGGCAAGAATTGGAATATAAATAATTAGGGTAAAATACATAGCTTTTATATGGGAGGTGAGTACTCTGCTGTATAAACTTTATCGATAGGAGTCTTCCTAGAGATAAGCTTCCGAGTAGCATCTCTCTCTCTCATACTCACAGTCCCACAATTTTTTTAAAATAGTTACCAATTAACTATAAATGAATTAAAATACATAAAGAACAAAAAATTGGTTACATGAGATGTTAGCATGAGATCTCACCAGAGATCTCACGTGAGATTCTTCAATAGAGTTCAAACAACTACATAGAGAAAATAGTACTCGACTCACCACTAACAGATCACTATGCTCAAATCTTAAACAAAACCATCACCAAAGCATCCCTCCACTAAGTACTTACACCGTAAACAAACAGATATCCGTGTCAAAAAAGTCACGTCCTATCGGCTGCCGGTCGGTTCGAAGCTGCGAACTAAAATGAAGAATCCCGAATCTTCAACAATTCAAATTTTTACATCTTTCTCCAGCAATATACAACACTCGGTATAAAGTACTGAAGATCGTTTTGTTTTCAACAAAGTACACCGAAGCTTGGAAAATTTAATTCGGCTGCACAAAAAGAAGTGTATAAAAAAAAATCGCTCGACAACATGCTTGCACTTGAAAGTTCCTTGTGCAACTGACAGGCTCAGTCTCTCTCATATAAATAAGTATAGCTCTGTTCATTCCCAGAACACACGGCGGCGGTCGACGTGCGGTGTGTTATTGTATATACATAGGTATATATACATACAATAAGCTTCAGGCGGTGTAAGTATTGATATATAAAAAACTTAAACGTCTCGCGGTTCACCGAAGATATTTATGATAATAAGCGGAACTACGTGTCAAAAAAAGGTAATTTTATTTTTGTTTCCAATAATGAAAACTTTGGAACCGATTTTTCATCTACGTATACACGCGACTGGCTTATCGTCCTTTTTTTAAGTGAAAATTTATGCGGTGATACAGGGCGATAATGGTATTATCGTAAGAAGATACCATATATCATTTACAATATCGGGTTATATATAAATACGTGTACTTACTCCTTGTAGCAGTATTAAAGCGTCGCCCTGCACTCCCTATCGGCTACTTAGCACCAGCTCGCAGTCCGCTGCACTGTTCTTCTATAAGTCGCAGCAAATACGTTATAGTTGTCACTCCGAGGGATCACCAAAATCAGGCAAAACATCATGAACTTCGAATTTGAGATGGACGAGGAGGATGAATTTGGCTTTTATGCTTTGCAAGCCAATCTATTGGCAAATATCGACATCAGGAAATTAACCGAAGAGTTCGAGATGAAACGGAAGTTCATGATGAAGGAAGTACAAAGGTCCAATGGAATCAGTAGACAGCCCAATATCATCTTTGAGCACATGGAGATGACTGCGATCATAGATGCTCTCGACAAAATCGATGTTAAGCTGGAGATGAACGAAGAAATGTACGAAGATAATGTTCAGTCCCGCAGAATACCCATCTGTGATAGTAGCGACTGTTTTGATTATGGACATGAAGAGTCATTTAAGGTGAGCACATACTAAAATATCAAAATTACAAAATCAAATGGTTTATTTTTTTGAAAATATACACATTGTGTAGATTTTTGCATCTAATTCTCAAGTCAATAAAACTGCAATATTACTGTGGTACATTGAAGTAAATAAGTTAAGCTTTGTTTGATAGAAATAGTTTCATTGTCTTTAAATATAACATATTTTTTATACAGCCCAATTATAAATCTGGGTTCAGTCATTGTAATAGGTGTAAGAGTATCATGAACATTGGGTATTTTTGTAAGGAATGCTATGTAAGTATAAGCTATTTCTTCATTATTAAAATAACTGCAAAATATATTTCTTTTGTTAATGTAATAATTTCTTCCTTCTAGGACTTCTATTTGTGTACAAATTGCAATGGAAAAGAAAGACATCCACACGTCATGGAAAAGCTTCATGCTTCTGTGAGTACACTAGATTCGTTACGATTATTGTTTGCTGCAAAGTCACCCCTACAAGTTGGAATTTTCAATTTATCTCTGTCTGTAGTAGCATATTGTATTTTTATTTTTATGAAAATCTATTTTTTGTTTACTATTAAAAATTCCTGTCATATTGTTATTAAACGTACTAATTTCGAAGTTAGACAAATTTTTGTAAATATTAACAAAATTAACAAATTACTTCTTATTACTGTATGATCCATGAAAGTAGCATTCTGAAATACAAATTAAGAATTGCTTGTAATTAAGAAAAAACATAAGGAAGCAAAGTTTAATAAAAAACAACTTTTTTGTACTTGCAGGAATCACGGAGGAATACGATAAATATATGTATAAATATTCTGATGCATACCTGCCAGTGCAAGGACTCAAACTGCAAATTAATCTGTTGTAAGCAAATGAAGAAGTTGATATTGCACATAAAAATATGCAAGAGAAACATGAGAAATATCTGTTCAGTCTGCAAACAGATTGTTGCACTTTGCTATTACCATGCAAGGTACTGTCAGAAAGTCAAATGTCCGATGCCTTTCTGCTTGGGCATTAAGCTCAAACTTAAACATCAACAACGCCACCAACGACTTCAGCATACTCAGTTACTAAGGTATTAACAAATTTACAATTGTCTTGGATGAAAAGATAGACTGGACCAAAATTGTCTAATGACATATTTTTAACTTGTTCATTCACAGGCAAAACTTAGTTAGTATGGGTCAGCTCAGGCAGACTACCGTGATTAACACATCCACGCATAAGGCGCTCCACAATACGGTTCCAACTGTCATGTCTGCTTGCATCACACAACACCAAGTAAGTTTGAAGTTTTAATCAATCGCTATTACTTATAATCAATGATATCTCAATGTAATCAAATAATAAGCGCTTTGAAGTGAATTAAAATTCTTTTATACTTTAAAATAGTATCTTCGACTGGAACAACAGAGAGTTCAACATGACGGCGAATGTGTAAGACCATTGTATCTAACTCAAGCTCATCGGAAGCAGCAAACGAGTATAAATGTCGTGAACGCACAGAAGCCTCAGCAGCGTGATCTGATCGGCGAACTCGCGAGTCAACTTAGCCACGGGCCGATACCCGAACATGTAGTGCTGCAATTCATGCAGTCATGTAGAGGTCAAAACTCGCCAGAGAAAATGAATCAAATAAGCAATATACTCAAGGACAATGCATATCTTGTAGCTGCTTTAAGGGAAATACGCGAAGTAAGTTTAGTCTAATCTATATAATTTATCTCTGAATAATCAATCAAAAAAAGTGCTTTAAACGAATTAATTTGCCTTAAACTTTTAAGAAATCGCTGTAATAAGAGAGGGATTAGGATAACGAAAACAATGAATTCTTGAGTCCCAGTCAATTCGAGTAAAAGCAGGAGCAATAGCTGCAGGAACAGCAACGTTATAATTACTTGTAGATACAACCATCAGTGAAATTCTTGTAATTCATAGATATATAAAACAATATTTTTAAAGAAATTCCACACTAGTATTTTTTCCCAATTCCCTATATTCCTGAGCACATCAATATTTTTAACCAACATTTTCACGTCGAATTTTATCACCTCGACGCGCCGGTAAAAGAGGTTTTTCAATCGATCGCGAATCGTCTGCAAATCTACGGGGTAATCTGTTATGGAAAAGTACGACAAGTCACCGTTCAGTTTTAGAAACGGCTTAGCTTCGGGCAGTGTCATAAGTCGATCGAGACTATTAAAAAATCGACGACAGGCGGAATCTCTGCCGTCCTCTGGCCATTCATTAACTGCCGGACGATAGATCAATTTGCCGATTTTTTCTGGTGTATCCCACTGTGGGCTGTGATAACGCTCTGAAAAATCGTTATATTGTATATTGTTATTTTATCCGTTTAAAATAATGAAGATCACCAACTTACCACTAGAGCACGATTTACAATTCGTGCAACAAGCCTTTTGATCAATCGGTTCCGCTTCCCAAGGGCTGACCTCCTCTAATCTTCTACTATTACTCCACTCCCGCGTATCCTTTTGAACTGTGAACGGGGATAACGTTGATGATTGTAATCTTGCACCGATACGACTTGGCCGTTACACCGGACTTTACCGATCAAGTGACGAAGTTTGTGGCCCGATCGCCACTTTCTCTGACACGCGGCATCCAAAATCTGACGGAGAACCAGGAAATCGGAAACTGTGTCCAGGTGGCGATACTTTACGGTGAAGCTATTATTGTCATTTAGCTCAAGCTTCAGGCAGCAAATGCGTAATTGCTCTCTCGAAAGCCGCCTGCGAGCGGCGCCACCTTAGGTGGCGAGAGATGGCACGATCGTCTCGAAGCCAGAACCGCTTTGGCTTTCGAGCGTTGTACAGCGCGCTCCGATAGCTCTTGCAATAAAAGCACATTCTTCGTCATACTACTTCTGGTTTTCTCTCTCTTCCTCCCGCGAGGCGCAAAGTTAAAAGGACACGGGCTACAGCCTATTCAGGGCCCCTACGTCTAAATATATATATATACACACACAACGCGAGCCAAATAGGAGTAAGAGAGTGTTAGGAGATCCTCTCATTCAAGAGGTCCAAGCGCAATGACACTGAGCAGCCTCCAGTGTAATGTAAAATCTCGATTATCGGCGCGGATGTAGTTCACGCGTGTTGCAGGAGAAAGCTTTCAAGGATCCAAGGTCATAAATGGTATTTGTTTTCTTCCTATCGAGTTCCTATAGTTCTCAGTCCCAGATGACAAATAGACAGGCGAGCCATCATAATATATGATTTTCATGAAACCAATGTTTTTTTTTAATTAATAGATGAATTAGGACAAGAGAACAGAAGTTGTAAGCTTTAGAAAGTCTTTTTAAAACAATCTTATACGTGTTTATTATATTATTATAGCGATACAAAAGGTTTACACTTTACATAACAAAGTACACTTACGCCTTACTTTACGTCTAGTTTAATTAAACTGCACGCCTTATCATCGAATTAGTGATGAACAATATAGACTTTAGAGGTTCGGTAATTAGTTTACTTGTACATTATATCTTATAATATAAAACTATACTTAATCGAGCTTGCAAACATCGGAATCGAAATAAAGAAAAATTAATTGATATTTATAGTATGTCATTTGTAAATAAATACAATCTTGTGTAGTTAAATCCAGTTAATTTAATTAATTCTATTATTGTTACAATATCAAGCATTCAAAAAATAATCGTTGATAAACTTACGTGTTTTTTTTTCAATTTTAATATAATCATTATCCTTAAGCTAATATCACAATGGCTTAAAACAGTCGAGACGTTCGTTAAATTGCTCAGACCTCGATATACTTCCCATATCTATGTTTTTTTTATAATTTTTGTGTAAATACACATTATTTTTTAGAGTGACAAAAATTATAAAATAAAACTACATGCTTATTCTCCAAGTGACTCCTGTAATATTGCATTTATAAATCAATTTATATTAGTTTTAAATAACGATTGTATTTTTTATTTATTTATTTTTTTAATAAGTTTTAGCGCATGTAAAATATTACATTTCGAATGACGATTCGAAGGCACTGCCCTGTATTTGACGCTAAAAAGTTACTTGCTGTTTGTAAATATAGTTTTAGATAACATGTAGTTAAAACAAAATTTGTATAATGAATTTCAACTCATTAAAAAAGAATAATCTGTTAATTTTAAATCACCCACATTTCTTCGGCAAGAATAAATTATTATATACTAAAGACAACAGATTTCAAATAAATGTTTACGTTTCATGTGCACCTGTGTTGTCGTGTATGTAAATCCTTCTTTAGGTGGAAATGAACAAGGTAGAAGGAATTAGTATTTAAGAAAAATGCACAGCTTTAAAAAGCAATTGTCTTCATAATGCATTAAAATAGCACTCCACAAAAGTATTCAACTTCTTCGTTATGACCCTTACATTTTTATTTATTTTTTAGCTACTATGATTTTAATATTAATCTTAATTAAGTCTATATTTACAAGCTTCGTTATCACTTTTACCGAGAAAACTTTTTACACACTTTCTCACACCCTGATTTTTACTTATGAAGATACATTAATCTTTTCAGTAGCTTCACATTAGAAAAGTTTTTCATTCCTCAACTGTGACTTGATGACAATAACCACTTTGACACTTGAAAATGTCATCATGTATATTACATTATAATTGTACTACGTTGTAAATTACGAAATTATTCTCTGCGTACAAAGTGGCAATGACTGTAAGTACAACTCTGTAAGAATTGAAAAATTCAATATTTCAAATAAAAAATTCACTCCCTGGTCAGCTTATAATATACTATAAACATGAAAAAGGCCTTTATGTGACAAAAATCAAAATCACACCCACGTGTGTCAATATTTACAATTCTTGAAACTTTCAAGTTTTTTTAGTGATCTTAATAGAATCACGCATTATCCCATATATGAAGTTAATATGATATATAGAATTATGACTCGTCAATTGGCTGTTTCATATAAATATAAACTGCTGATTCTATGTTATCATCAGTAGTTGTAAATATATTTTTGAGATAAATAAAATAAATCAATGATAAAAATGATTCTCTTCAACTATGTAGTTTGTCAGTAACGATAATAAGTTACTCGTCTGAAATTTTCAAACTAATAATCATCTTACAGAATGAAATATTTGTTTATTTTACAGTTTGATATTAACTATCATGATTTCACACAAGAAATACTTCTTGTGCAAATTCTGTTCTACCTCAAAGCTGACATAGCTTTGGCCGTCATTTTTCTGACACGACCTCGGCTGCTTATAGTGATACCAGCACGTTTGGATTCTGAACCCCTGGTACTATTTGACACACCCGGCTGACTGGAACTTTCTTCATCACTAGGTTCTCCATAGAACGGCCTTTTGGC
Organism: Muscidifurax raptorellus; assembly: GCA_020010945.3. Classification (NCBI taxonomy): domain Eukaryota; kingdom Metazoa; phylum Arthropoda; class Insecta; order Hymenoptera; family Pteromalidae; genus Muscidifurax; species Muscidifurax raptorellus. The sequence continues at coordinate 3,639,309 of CM052079.1, read as the reverse complement.
TGCGCTCCGTCTTGTATTAAGAGCTCTGAAATCACGGCTGTTCTCATCTTCATAATCATCATCGTCATCATCGTCTTCTGAATTAGAATTTTCATTATAGCGCATTCTTTTAGCAGCTGAGCGCCGAGGGTGGTGATGTTGCTGTTGCTTGGAGTTCGCACCACTGCTGCTCTCAGAGTCCTGGGAAACCCGTTTCCGCCGAGCTTGACGCTTTAATCGTGTATAATCAAAGTTACCGAGGCATTGGTTATTTTCTCTCGAATCGTCATCGTCAATTTCTTCTTCATCTTCGTTGTGTTCAACACCACCCTCGATTTCTTCTTCTTCATCCTCTTCATCTTCTTCTTGTTCTTCGTCAACTTCTACTTGAACATCGGCTTGTTCATCTTCTTCGTCATTCTCTTGAAACTCAACAGTTCCATTGTCCACTTCAGCATTTTCCTCCTCCTCCTCCTCCTCCTCCTCCTCTTCTTCGTACTCCTCCTCCTCGCCCTCTTCCTCTTCTTCATTACTGGAATCGTCTATTGCATTCCGAACTGGAAGCCTCCGCCGTTCGGGCCACCTACTGCTACTCCTTGTTGTGAGGCGACTGTCTGCATTATTTTCAGTCTCATACTCTTCGTCGTCTTCATCATCTTCATCGTCCACAATATATCGCTTTTCCGGAGTTCTTGTAGGTCTTGTCAAGACTCTACCACTGTTCTTCGCCCTATGATTTCGCGACTGTTTGCCCTTAGCGCTAGGCTGATAGACTTCACCCGAATCACTGTCCGCTAAGCCATTTGTTATCGCAGATGTCGATTTACGCGCACGAGTACGACGCTTAGCTTTAGGACTACTATCATCGCTCGATTCACTTGCGCTAGGTGTAGCAGGATTTGTATTGTCACTATCATCTTCATCGTCAGAATTCGTGTGTACAAACTTTCCTTTAGCTGATGCATTGCGAGGGCGAAGAGCAGGTCGAGAGAATGTGGCAGCAGTTCGCTTCGAATGGCCGTTTGTTAGATGAGATGGTCCTGTTAAAAATATATTACATTATCAGTAAACTTTGTTTAAAAATATCATTTTTACGAAAATATTTAATTATTCTACCTGGTTCATCAAGATTTATCACACGCCTTACTGGCCTTTTGGCAGGAGTAGAATCTTCAGAATGTTCAACTTCATCATCTTCTTCGTCCTCTTCATCATGTTCCATAGTGGGATCTTCATTTTCGTCAGTTTCATCATCCTCATCATCTTCACTACTAACTGCTTTTCTCTTGGTAGGACCTTTAACCATAGATTATGTTTAAATTCAATACATACTATTTGTAATATTATTGTATGGATTCAATTATACTTACTCTTTTTAGAAACTCCATTTGATAGTTGACTTTTAGTAGGAGACCGTTTTTGGTTCTTTTTTGAGTCCCAGTTAGTTTTACGACGATTAGCAGTTTTCCAATTATTCATAATTTTTCGCATGTATTCTTCGAACATTGCTGATAATCGTACCGTCATAGAATATATCTGAAAAATATTATTTAAATCGTCACTATTAAAATTCTATCCCTATAAACTTTTAAATTTCGATGTATTAAGTACCTTTGAACGCGTATTTGTATTGAAATTCCTACTATTGGTAAATATTAATTTCATATCTTTGGCAAATTCACTAGGAGACTCATAATTGCCGCCCAAAAGATCCTCTTTCACTGTTCGCAGATCCATTGGCGTATCTATTACTTGATGATAATCAGGGTGTTCTAAACGATCTACGGGTTCTCTGAATGGAATAGAATCTTCACACTGCCATAAAGTTTCCAGCAGTTGCCGACAAGCTACTCTCCAATCTTTATGAACTTTAGCAGTTTTTGGACGTCGGCTGGGCGCAGATCTGGTAGACCTTTGCGTGCTTGTAGATGGCCTGTTAATATCATCCTCTTCGACGTCAACTTCTGATTCCGAGGACCTATAAGCGTCAGCTAATTCATGATATAAAGCTGTGATGTCGTGATCAGTAACATTTCTGAAAACAAAAAATGCATTAACACGTTTAAACAACAACTTACAGCCGAATTTTAAGCGCACAAACTTAAATATTTTAACAATCTACTGGACTTACTTGATAATTTTAAGGCAGATATCCGTTACTAATCTTGCCTGTTTAACGATTTGACTGTGAGGTTCATTGAACTTTTCAGCGTTTGTCGCTAAATATCTGACATCAAACTGTGCCGACGTGATGCGACGGTAAAAGCGATTCTCAAAACGAGCTTTTATCGTAGACAAGTCAATAGGATACTCGACCACATATGCATAGGCTGGATAGGTATTCAGATCAACTGGCGCAATAAACGGCTCAGCTATCGCTAACGACATTGCTTGATCTAAACCAGATATAATACGCCGACAGGCGGCATCTCGATCTCCCATTGGCCATTCTTCAGGTTGAGGTTGGTAAAGTGTTTCCTGAATCTCCTCCGGCAGGACAGGCACAGCACCACCCACCTCAGTTGGCAGTCCTGTAAAAAGTTAAGCGTGTTTTTACTCGTTTATAATGAACGATATCAAACAAAAACCACTCTTTAAAATATCACTGACGTTGTTCATCAATAGGTTCAAGATCCCATGGACTCATGAACTCTGTTTCACCATTGTCCCATCTGATAGTAAAGCACATGAAATATGAATCCGGGAAATCTTCCGAAAGCGGCTGCACAGATATAATTTGCCCTGTCCACCAACCATCATCGATCATGCACCTGAACCTGTTGCCTTCAGACCAACTTCGATCGAGGGCATTATCAAAGGTCTGACGTAGCACGAGAAAGTCTAGCACATCCGGAATGTCATGATACTTAATCGTAAATGTCTTGCCCGTTAGGTGACCATTTTCGTCCTTCTGAGCTAATTTCAAACAACATAATCGCGGTGGTTTGATTTCGTATTTAATTCCAATAACTTTTACGAACTCTTGGGCCTAAAAATTATGAATACATCAAATTAAATTATAAAAATTGTATTTACAATAATAATTTTATTATTTCAAAGTCAAATCGTATTCTCTTACCTTGAGATCTAATTTGCTCCAAGGTTCAAACGAACGATTAACCTCGTAAATTTTTTTGTCTTTTACCACGTCCAAGTATCTTTTGTGTCCTTGTCGAAAATACACTATATCATCACCCATTTGTGGATAGTACGGTGCTTTTCTCGGAATTACTTCGCTAAGCCATTCTGGTGGACGATAAATCTCAGGTACTTCTGATACAGAACTTGGTACTGCGATTGGAATTGCCTATAAGGTAAAATAAATTAAAGTTTATATGTCTTACTTCTTTGCTATTGCAAAAGCTTTAAATTGGCAAGAGATCAATTAATTAATATTTACCTTCTTCTTTGGTCGTTGATTTTTTCGCCTATCGGAATCACTAGGGGGTGTGGATGGTCTTTTCTGTACAGGTTTTCTTTTACTTCGTTTAGGAGGTTCTAAAGCATCACCGTGATCTGCAATCCAGTCAGAGTATTCACTACTATTATCAGAGGAGGAACTTTCTGAACCGAGTTCTTCTTCATTTGAAGATGATTCATTACTACTCCCCGAACTTGCAGTATTGTCATCATTCTGGAAATTTAACAATTGATTGTATTAATTAATCGATTATATATATAAACTGAATAATGGCAAAAAGTAAACTTACCTCAAAATCTTCTTCCTGTTCTTCTTCTCGAGCGGCTCTCGTTCTATAACCATGTCTTGCAGTTCCTTTTCGTTTGTTGCGCGTCAGCGAACTATTTTGATCTGGTGTACTCGTACTCGCTGGCTGTGGCTTTCTACGCATTTCGCGTCTATAACACTCCATTTCCATTTCAGCCATGGCGTTTCTGTAAATAAAGATTCAGTAATATCATTGCACGTTTATAAACAACTTTACACGAAACATAAATTATTGCCTTTGTATAATAAAATTATTGACAGTGCCCGTGCCAGTCGGGAGAAAATCTTTAAAGCAAATATACCTAAACGGGGTAATAATGAATATTGACAAGTCAACTCACACCTGCTTGCTCTGCGTTTCAAGCATGGCGGGTTTGAGAGGTCTGGCAAGAATGGGCTTATTCCAGGGCGTAGTGCTATCGCGCTGCCAGTTGCCACTACTCTGCCTGACACCCTCTACATCGCCGGCTCGACGCAGTCCGGGTCTTGGACCACGTGGGCTGGCTGCCTGTCGCGCCACATTAGGTTGTTGTTGATCGTCTTCGTGAACGGATCCACCACCTCCACCTTCCGCTTCGATTTGTCGACGCTGAGCTAGAGCTGCAATGAGCTGGTCGATGTGTGAACGTGGCTGCTCTTGTTCTGGTAGACCCTCGATCACTTCTTGTTGACCTAATATGCCATATAATAAAGTTATCATGTGTTCTTTCAATAATTAGTATTCGTTATCGAGGTAATTATTATTCTTGTATGACAAACTTACCACTTGCGCCAACTGCGATGTTAGGGACCAATTGTTCACCCCCACAATTCTCTCTTCCTGGGACTAACTTTTGAAGTTGTGGGGGATAAGGATTTCCATCAACGTCAACGAGGAACGGCGGCGGCATTAAGTGCGGCGCTGTTTGGGTTTGTTCGTCTAGAACGTAATTATTCACATCTCTGATAAGAGGCCGATAATCGGTGTGGAAAAACAGTTCTTTTGGTATCTAAAGAAATAGTTTAATGAATTTAATAACCGTAATTTTAATTGATTTGACAAGATGTTTATACATTTGATAACCATCTGTTGAAAAAAAAAAATTTTCTATGCTACTTACGATTTTCATTCTTTCAATCCCTGATCCAAAACCGTATATCATCAGGTGACCATGTGAATCGGTCGCGGCAATCATTGTACCATCCGGCGACCATTTGGCATCGAAAACAGCACCATTACCCTGACCCTGAATAAAATTTTGATGAACAGCTATCGGGTCATTGTTCAGCACATCCCAAATTATAAGTTGTCCATCATGTCCCGCACTTAAGATTACTCGAGGATCAATCGGGTGCGATTCTAGTACAAAGATTTCATCTTTATGCGCCTTTAATTTCTTTACTAATACTCCAGTCTTTGCGTTCCATATTTTTAAAGAACAGTCATTCACGGCAGTTACTACCCATTCGTCGCTCTGATCCCAGCAAACCATCGTCACTTTTGATCTCTTGTTAGAGTCCTCTTCTGGCTCCGTTTCACTGATCATAAAATATTTTATTTTAAAATCTTACATAACAAAATAGTAAACAAAACCATTTATACCTGTTATAAAAAAACTTACCCAGCTAGTTTAGTACTCATGATGAGTATAGTCGATTGCCACTGCTGTTGCTGAAAGTGCCAAACATTGGCGGTGCCGTCCTTGGAGCCCGAAATGAACCTGAGTCCGCTGTGTGCCCACTGTATACTATCGACGGTATCGGAGTGTGCCTCGACCTCGAGAACTCGCTTTGGCCCCTCGTCGCCCAGCATCGTGTAGACTCGTACGTGATGATCAGCCGATCCCGCGGCCATGAACGCACCACCCGGACTGAATGACGCACAAATCATCTGCGCTTGACCGGGTCGCATCTTCTCATGGTACTGAATAGGCTCTGGACTGCAGCAAAAATTGTATAATTCAGATTTGGATGAATATATCTTGCGCAAATATTATGAAGCGCCAATTAAAAGACTTACTGAAATACAGTTCTCTCGCCACGTTCTTTTGTATGCGCCCAAAAAGCAACTGAACCGTCACTACTCGTCGTGACCAAATAGTTAACGCCATTGCAAGGAATAGGACAGAAGTTTACGGACGTTATCATTCCTGTATGCCCTGATAAAACGGCAATCTAAAAATTATTTTAGAATGTTATTACTAAGTCATCAACTAATATATTTTTATAGCACAGTGTGACCTAAGCCCGCACTTAGGTCACGCCTATCCGTGGCCTAAGTAGACCTTTTTAGCACCGTGTTTATCACGCTAACTTCACGGTGCTAAAAAGGACTACTTAGGCCACGGATAGGCGTGACAGCGGGCTTAGGTAAGCTGTGCTATAAAATTCTATACGATACTCGTGACCTAAGTAACATTTCTGCACGGCGTAATTAGGACCCTCGCTGCGCTCGGGCCTTAACCTCACGCTGTGCTCGAGCCCTAACCTCACGCTGTGCTCGGGCCCTAACCTCACGCTGTGCAAGAAAGTGCTACTTAGGTCACACGTATCGTAATGTACTGTTATAAAGAAAGAAAATGAAAAGTCACAAAGACATACTGGTGACATAGTTTGGAAGCACCAAATTCTAAGTATTTTGTCTAGACTGCCCGCTGCCAGCAATGTGTTGTCAAAATTCACGGCAATATCCATGATTTCAGATGATGCTCCGCGAAAAGTGGCCAGTAGTCTGCCATCCGTCGAGCTCCAGACCTTGACCAGCAGGTCATCGGCCCCGGTGATGATGTATTTTCCGGTGCGGTCGAAGAGCACGCAGTACACAGCCGACAAGTGGCCCAGTGTATGCCGGTACAACTGCATTTTGTTGTAGAACGAACTTGGCACTGACTCGCGTCTGGTTAGCGGTCCTGAGTTTTCTCTGCCTTGGAGAATTTTCACTATGCTGAAAGCTGGAAGCTGACGAGGTGGATTTGGCATCAAGGGTTTTCCACCAAATCTTCCAGAGAATGCAGAAATATTGTGGATGAAGCGCATCATATCTGAAAGAAAAGTACCGTGCGTTACGTCGTGTATAAATGTTGTAAATAAATCTTTTTTCTTTTAGTATAAATCTTTTTTCTTTTAGTATAAACATTTACCTTCTTGTGTACGCAATAAGGATTGTTTTCCTGCTCCCAATAGGGACAGGACTCCAGGTACGCATGGTGGTACCTCTTTTTCTAAAACTGGTCCAATTCGCGAACATATTTGAAGCAAATGAAGGGGGCTTATGTGCGGATATTTTCTTTCCTGTAAAACGAAATTGAGAAAGAAACTTAAAAAATATGCTTAAAAATGTATTATTAATACTTAATCCACTAATTCGAATTCCCGCCAATTTTCTAACGTGATAAAGTAGTCCCTCCGCGGCTGACTCACTGTATGTCTATCTCCCTCTCTCCTTTCTCTTCCTCTTTCTACATTGTCTTTGCATTAGTGCAATAGCAGCAGCAACAGGCACACTCTAGATAACAGTATACAAGTCAGTGCTTCATGCACAGGCACACATACTAACACAATCATTGATTGCTCTGTAAGCTTATTGGCTGATTCCCCACTCTTGGAGAAAAAGCGGAGTTGCTCAGCATACTACTGTTTTAGTGGTAATCCTGAGCAGGTGGTGGGAGGAGATTGTGTAGACCTTTTTATACTCGATCTCTGGGTTTTATTACACCCATTTATTAGAAATCCATAATCAGCATAAGTGAAGCAGTTAGTATAGTGTGTATAAACTATTAAATATTTTCCAGTAATGTTAAAAATTCTGTGCAAATGTTATATAAATGCAATTATCGATCAACTAATTATGTAGAAAATAAATCGATAATTATGAGGACCACAAAGCACTTTCTGTAATTGCTTAATTGATAGAGTTTCAAAGAAAAAACTTAAAAAAATTAATAACTTGATAATTTAAAAGAATTATTATAGATTCAATAAGTTGGAACGAGTGTAAGAGGGGCTAGCAACCGCTCCCCCCAGTTTGGCCGCTTCCTCTCTCTCTTGCTCCCACCTCATGAGAGCTAAGTGAAACGGAGAAGGAGAAGCCTAGTGCGGCAGCAGATGCAATATCCAGTGGGTGGGGGAAATCGACTCAACTCCCCTCGTCAGGCAGGAAGAGAACAAGAACTGAAAATCAACCCTTTCAGCCATTCGAGCGTCCGCTCGCGAATCGCTTTTCAAAATCGTCCCTCAGCCGTAAACAAACAATGCACTGTCTATCCCAAAAATCAACTCACCAGTTCCTCGAAAGTCTGGGTATGCGGATTTCCTTGCCAATCCAGTCGCTGGGGCAGTATCTACGATAAAACGAAAAATCCAAAATTAGCATAATCAATGAATAAAAGCCCGCAAATTCGCAAAATTTGAAAAAAATCGCGAAAAGTCAACTTTTTCCAAATTTTAACAGCGACGTGCGGTCAAGTCGTGTAAGTCCACTACACGGCTTTTTGTTTTGACACAAGCTTAGAGCAGAAAGCACGTGCGAACCATGTGGAAAACGTCAACACACGAAGAGCGAGAGAGAGAGAACAGTCGCGAGAGTACACTCTCCGCGCGCACACACTTGTCGCTCGGCTTACCTTGGATCGCTCCAATTCGCTCTTCAGCGCCTGCAACAAAAAAGCCCGAGAATATCATTATTCACCGCCCGCCTCTGTCACCTCCGCGATCACCTCGTGATCACAGGGTAATATCGATGAGAATAATCCAACTTACGTCTGCTATGGTACGGCAGGGTCCGTCGGAGAGGAATTTCACGATGAGGAAGTACAGCTCTGAAACAGAGAAGAACAGCGAGTGTGAGAGAGACGGTTAGATGGGGAGTAGCGCGAGTGCGAGCGAGAGAGAAGTATATCGGCCGACGAGCGAGATCTCTCGAGCTGCGGGCAAGAGCTCGTTGCGTTGAAGGAGGGCCGCGCGTCTGCCTTCCGACGATTTACCTGAGGCGAGGCTCGAATCCGGCCGCGTAACGTCGACCTCCATCTTCCTGAGATGTCGATTGGTGATTCTCGGCTGGGCTGATGTAGGCTGGGCGGTGCGATTACGGAAACTCGGCGTATATCAAGACTCGGCCGCATCGTCCGAGCGCAGTAGCTCCATTTTACGCCAGCACTGTAGGGTAGTCGGTCCGTCTCTTTCCCTCTCTCTCTCTGATGTTCGGTCGCCTCGTGTCGGTGTGCGTGACCTGCGCTGACGGTTACTGACGGTCAGCTCGTAAGTGTTATGCGGGTGATTTGCCAATTTTGGGGGTTGACGAATTTTTCCGCAAAAGTTGAGATTTTCGAGTCGAGAGTAGGCCGGGGGTGCGATTTCCGGGAAGTAGTCGACGAGATTTCGAGGTGTTTCGAGCGATGCCGAGAACGCCGTTGTTGCGCGATTGCCCGGCTCACGGCGTTCTACACCCCTAATTTGGCCGAAAATTCGGATAATCGAGTTTGTTTAGATACTTTTGCCCGATTAAACAACAACAACCGAGTGCGTTCTACCAGCGGTGTGTCGCTTGGACGCAAAAACAATTGACAGTCCTCAACGGAGTTGTGCGACAGTCAGTGCCCCCTTGCGTACTATATATACCTATATACTCTGTTCTCTATATATACGTATATATATATACACATACACAAAATAGGCAGAGCTCGTACAGACACGAGTGCTCTAAATTTCGACTTTTTTAAACAACAAATTACGAACGCCCGCGCAACGATCGGAAACCCGAGCCCCATCAGGCTCGACGAAGGGTAGAAAAAATTGGCCTAAGAGCGGCTTGCGATCCGGGAAATAGAAAATTTTCTCTCAAACTTTTCCGATAAATCGGCCTGTGTTTACAACCCCCCAGTGTCTGGTCGTTGCAAAACCGGTTGATGCACGAGATTTAAAATCAGTCGGGGCCAGTGTGAGAGAGAGAGAGAGAGACTCGTACGCGATTATACAAACCAGCGCAGCAGCACTCAGCCAACGAACAACCTATCTCCTTCTCACTCCAATGTTTCAGACAAGGACGGATGTATATAGACCTGTCGCGCGCGCCGACGCGAAATTCGCCGCCGCGAACCAGTCCCCGCCGCTTTTCTATTTTCACCTACGCTGTGATCACTCAGACTATACTCTTCTTGCGATGCGTAAAACGGGATATATAGATATACTATGCGGTGTAAGGAAATTCGAGGTTATGGCCGACTCGAACGAAACGATGACGAGCTCTGCTGCAGAGGCAGCTGATGGTCGGGTTGGGGGAGAAAGATGGCAAGCACGCCGACTATCGGGGAAAGAACGAAGCTTTCGGATATGGACGGTTGGGTCGTTGGGAGAGAGCTTATCGAGTGGTACTGCGCGGTAATTCGTTGATGTGCGATTTTATTTCGAAGTGTGGAAAGGTAACTTAAAATCGAAGATGATGGAGTGTTATGCGCGGATTGTTGCTGTAGAGCGATGAATTTTGTTTTTATTTACGCGCTGCCTTTGTAATTAATTTAAAGTTCAATTTCTACAATACACCCGCGATTTACTTATTCTGTCGTGTATTATTAATCATTAATTTTCAACCATTAATCAGAACGAAATAAATTGAAAAGAAGTTGGAATGCAAATAATATTTGCTTTTATTTTATTTGATTCTTAATATACAAGCACCGTTGATGGAAAATTTGAAAAAGTAAGAAAGCCCGCCATGACTCAGGTTAACTGGAGTCAAGATCGACCTAACCTTCCTGACCCCAGTTAACCTGAGTTATGGCGGGCTCTATAAGCTCTATTGAAATAATACGTATACGTAATAGTCAGTGTCTGATTTATTGCATTTTAAATTAAAGGGTGGTTGTGGATGATATTAGCAAGAAACAAGATGTTACAAATGAGCTTTCGGAGAACTGCAACCCCAATGCACTTGGTCAAGATGTGGACGCCAGAAAGAAATAGAAAAATTAAGACTATAGAATCGTAAAGACAACTTATACTTTTACAATCTTTTTCATCTATTGACATGGCATTTATTTTGTAATTTTGAATATTTTTTGTTAGTTACGAGATGTATATAAAAAATAATGATAAATTTAAGATTTAAGATAAATGTAAATGAAATAGATTAGCTGTAAGTTTGGGGACAACTGGAACGACACGCACTATGGATTTGACTCTCACCACACCTTTATTCATTGTACTTTACTTGATACATTGTTTCTTTTTTTTTTGTTATATCCAATGCTATACATGAGAGGAAAACCTTTACTTCTATTACAGAATTTTTGTTTTATAATGCGTTATCGCACATATCTTTTATAACATCTTTGTTTTTTTTTGCCACACACGCGTATCGTCGCACACACAAAACGTATACAAATATTAATATTTTGTTGCTTTAAAATCGAGTTTCGAAGATGCTACCAGTAACAATATTTAATAGCGAAAAAACACTTTTTGGTAATATAATCCGAATACACGTGGAACAAGCTTTTTTTTCATTAACTTTTTTCGACAACAATTAGGTTTAATGCGATACACGGGGAAATTAAAAATTAGCTTTAAATTCGAGAGACTAATTTTAAAAACAACTATAACAATTTCTTTTTTTTCTCCAATGCCAGTTAGGCGTCAAAGTCCAGCTGAAGAAAATTTATCCTACGCTGTATAATCAATCTATGCGTTTTAATTACATCATAAAAACCACGTATATAATAATAGCAAGCCCAAGACTTTGGAATTTCGAAAGCTTGTTGCGCTTCGCGCAAATTTATTTCACATAAAAATATCTCTCTTTGCCGAACAATGCTTCAAAATTCGTCACAAAGTAACAGTTACACGACATGTATAATCAAAACGTTACATACTATACAGCTGCTTTTCTTTTTCGAACGAAATCGAACTTTCCGCCCTTATGCATCGATTACATTTTCCTACAATTTTTCAATGATCATGATTATCCATAACATATACAATAACGATATAATACTCAAATATTTTTTGTAAACGGACTTTCCAAAATTCATTATACGTGAAGATTTTTTTCCAAAAAAGAAACTTCATCTTGGGCGAGGGAAAGCCTTCTTCACTGTGCGTAAATATTATATATGTATATATAATATGTATTAATAATATCGATATAGATAATAGTTTACGTTTTACGGGTATATAAATATCTCTCTTAAATGTTTTTTTTTCTTCATCTTCGGCCAAAGTAACCTTCTAAACTAACGATGCAGAAGAAGTACACATCGGAACGAATGGCAAAGCTGCGTGGAAGGTCCGCGACGAATTTTGTTCACGTACAAATAATGATCGTTCGCATATCATAGATTTATATACCCATTTATTTTATTTTTCTCGAAAGCTCTATTGACATCCATTCGTTAATATTGCAAGTTGACTTAGAAGTTGTTGGGGGGAGGGATAGCGCTGGATTTAAATTCAGAGCCGAATAGTCGGAGATTTATACATTCCATACGAAAGAATGACCGCAGTCGTTGAAATCTACATAACATTATAAGAGGAGCATTGTTTTGTCTTTCCTTCGTACGTAAAATGTACACACTAAAATAACTAAATGGATCGGGGGAAGGTGAAAGGTTGTCCCCTCGACGACATCCTACGAGAGAATTTTTTTCTGGACAAAGATTTCGTAAATGTACAGTAATGATAATAATAATATTACGGTATAGAGCCATGGCTGATTTATCCAAATGACCAACATATCGAGCGTAACTTTCTACAAGTGCACAATTTGATTTTTTTTTCACGCCCGAATGTTCCTACCCTCACCTCGGTGCGCGTTTATACACCTTATTATACTTTCACTCGCACATATTATCGCGCAACATCGGCGGCGTTTTCCCGGTCACTCGGGAAAATAAATGAAATGCGAAAGCCGTTCATGTGCTCGCTATACACTCGTCGTTCGTAAGAATACATCGGTTTTTCAAACTGGAATGAGAGCTTCGACTTCTCTCTGGAAACATAATCGTCGTATATTACAAAAAATAAAGAACAATAACATGATGATAACGCAACAGAGATTTTATTCATGTGTTCGCGTACGCGTTATTAAGGAAGAAAAAAAAATTATTCGAGTCCAAGTGCTCTCAGCATGTCTTAGGAACTCTTAATACTGTTCGTGGAGCATTGATTCTTCAACCCGACCGCGCGCGTTTTTTGCAACGAGTTGTATGTTACATATAGTACATTTTAAACTTTAAGAACGGGGAATTGGAATGTCGCGCAGTTTTCGCTCGTGTGTGTTATTATTACATATATATTATACACATTATTCGATTGTTGTCGACAGAAGTATGACGAGACTTGAAAAAAAAAGGAATAGGTAAACTCGGACGTCGGGTATATCGAATCGATCGAAGTTTTCGCGCATATGAAATAATATCTCGATTCTTCGTATTCTCGCTGTATATAATATAATCATCGAGATTTTCATGATTCTAATATACTGTCGCGTATACAATAACAGAAAAATCGAAAGTAAAAAAAATACGCTCTCGGACCCTCGATTGCACAGTGTCCATGTGAATAAAGTAAAAAACGAAAAATGAGAAGAATTACACTTTCGTTACGCTTCCCACGACATTATGAGTGCCTTTTGGAACACTATAGCGATCTCTCTTGCACACACCGTTGTCAGTCCTAATCTAGCGCACGCTCGATCTGTCGCTAATCTATTTGTTTCTCTGCAAATGTTTGTTTGTTCGTTAAAACCTTGCTCTCATCACACAAGCACACACGTTGACTTTGGATTTTACATATAGCGCACGCATGCATTCATTGTTTTTAAACGCTTTTTTTTATTATTTTCATTATTAATTCGCTGTCATTCTCTCTCTCTAGCCGAGTATCCCTCTAAATTTTTTGTTTTGTTTCTTTAATATTTATCGTTATTTATCACAGATGTTTCACTCGCTCGGCCGTTTAGCTCTATGTGGTTTCGGCTGGCCCACTCGTCATTAATTATCTTCGCCTCAATATTATAATCTCTCTTATCTCGCTTACTTTTTTTAGCCCCTTTGGCCTTCGTCTTTTACTCAGCGCATCACAGATTTTTGTTTGTTTGTTTGCTATCTAGCTTGCCGTGCAGTTTCTTTAGGTTTATTCTCATAAACGGCCGCGAAAGTACCTCGTTCATATACATCCGCTGCCGCAAATTTTTTTTCTACGTGTATATATACTGGTCGTTAGGGGGTTGCGAGAAAAAATGACGCATCGACCGAGGCAGTTTCGCACGACCGTTTGATAACGCAAGCGCATATATATATATAGTAGCGCGAATAAAACAATTCCATCGGATTTTCGTTTTTTCGATTTTGCTGTTTTTTACACAAGAGACCCGACGGCTCGGATTCCTTCTTTTTTGCGCTTTTTTAAAGACAGTAGTATATCAATACGATTCGCGACTAAAACGTTCTTTTTAGATTTGAGTTTGGTCAGTCTTAAGAGGGGGTTTATCATCGTAGATAGATGCAATACTCGCTTTGCGCAGTCTCGAGAATCTTTTATCCACCTGGAAGATAGTTATACACATAGTCCCATCGAGAAAAAGAAAAATGAAAATTTCTTTCCTTGTATAACGAACACATACATATATATAAAATAGAGAACGGAAAATCGCGATTGGACAATGATCTAGGTATATAATATATACTACACGCTATATGGAGCCTAGACACACACATCGCGCGGCTGTAGGAAGGAATCCGAGCTTACATGTTTTCCCTTTGGCGATAATTACTTATTTACTTTTAGTTTTATTAATTTTTTTTTAATAATGAGCATACAACTCCGAGCGTTGTTCGAGTGTGTGTGTGTTGATATTACATCAGTGCCACAACGTCGCCCCGTTGTTATCTCTCGAAGACACGATATTTTTCGCTAACAATTCCGTATGTTCGCACCGAATTCGAATGTGTGATCTATTTATACGTATCGATTTCTCTAATACATTACTTATTATTTTGCGCATCGTCGCTCTTTCTTTCTTTCGCTCTCGAGCACCTCTAGACGGCATTAAACGCACTGCACGGAATCGTCTTATATGCACAACTAAGGCCTGCCTTAGTATAAAAATATACATTCGCATCTTAAAAATAGGTCTTGACTTGTTTCTGTTAAACGGAGCTCTCGTGACTCTCTCTTTCGCGGCTAATGTTTGTGCTGCTGCTTTTTCCTTGCGCGCTCTCTTTTATTTATTCGAACGGTACACTCTACCTATACTTTTTTTCTTAATTAGCTTTGTGTCTCTTGTTCGTTATTATTATATCCGACTGACGCGCGCTTTTTCTTCATCTCTACAGATTCGCATCGTACTTTGCTGCTACTGCTGCTGCACTTTTGATTATTATTCCATCTTTCTCTATCTATCCTCTTCAAATATCGCTGACTACATCTTATACTTTTACATTTGGATGATATACGTATTTTGTCGCTTGTCTTCATGCGCTCGGAAGGGGCTTCTTGTTTCTCTTAATATTGTTTTGTTCGCGGATCTCTATTATCTCTCGCTATATATACTTGGTCTCTGTTTTTTTCTCTCGCGACAAAAATTAATTACTTTACTCGGGCTATGTGTTATCTTTTCTGCCATTTATATACTTTTTACAACTGAAAGACTGTCTCAGCGAAAAGAACAACGACTACTATATATCCAGCAGTTTTCCGTTGCGTTCTACATAAGCCCTCGTGATGATTGTTCGTGATTCGCGCGCAGATAGCTGGTTCAGTCTTTGATTAGTAGTATATGTGGGTGTATACGTGTGTCTCTTCTTCTTCGCCGTTACGGCATCTGCTATCGTATTATTGTTGCTCCGCGAAATCGCATATACTTATTTTTGTGTCGCTTTGTAAATATCGCGAGATGATATCACACCTTCTGTCTCTTGTTGTCTATTGGCTTCTATATTTTTTTCATCTTTGTTATACTTCATCATCTTTTTCTTCTTAAACAAACAAAAAAAAAAAACAATAAAAAAATCAACGTCAAGAACAGTCATTCATGCTTAAGTTATTATTTAAGAATGCACGCTTATAGTTTTGGAAAAGAAAGTGCTTGTTTCCTTTTTTTTCTATCGGAATTAAACGAGATTCATAATGTGACGACTATTTCGTTTTCGTCTTGCGATTTACCATAAGCACGTAGAAATTCTTTAACGGGCCTCTACGGCAACATTATGTCTTGAATTTATATACAAATGCGTGAAATAACGAATCGCCTCGTATTTTCTTTCATTGCCAAAAATGCTTACGTTCAAGAAAATCTAATGGCGCAAACACACCCTTTTTCCGGTTTACTAATGTTGACGTGGAGGCCCCTTAAAATTAATTACACAGCTTAGACATGGAAAGTGTTGACATCTATAACTGCGTACATTATATACGTTGGCTCACTTATATATTCTCGTTCGTCGTTTTTTTTTCTACAAAAATGGTCTTTTGAAACGAGAGTGAAATCGTTAAAAGGCATAACGATTGGAAGGGGATGATGGGTTCTTATTTATAGTCATACAAAGTGTCGAGACAGCACCGACTAGCCCTTACGAGAATTTTTCGACTATCTATCACTCGTTCAACTGTTTGACAGTCATCTACACGTCCATATCTATATATTGTATACTCGTGATCTTTCGTTAAATACTTTTGCAGGCCACATAATATAAGTTGGAATGGACTCACACCATCAGGGCATCGTCGATTTTTTAGTTTCTTCAGGTACACGTTGTAAAAAGGCCTGCTACGTACTTTTTCTGATGCAAGCGCTGATGCACACAGTATACGACACTGATCTTCTCGCTTGGACGATGATGAGACTCCGTATGCTCGCTCGCCGTTGACGTTGTAACTCGTCGTCCGGAGCATCGGAGTTCAACCATGAAATATTCTTCCGATTTTCTTCTTTTGTCGATCGAAGATTCTCCTTTCGAATTCGCACGTCGCAAGTAGCCTTTCTTCTTTTTTAAATCTTACTATATTAACTCTAAGCTTTGCGCATAGGCTTTGAAGTTAAAAAAACGCAACATCACATTTAACAAAAAACATTACTTCGGTGTAAGTAGCTACCAGACCGAGATAGCGTTAAAGAGCAAGTAGTATTTCGAGAAATTAAACGCTTGAAATCATTAAACGCGTATAGTGTTTGAAGACTTGAATACTTTGTTGTTTCTTGCCTCGATAACAACTACACTATGTTTTGTACCTTTCAGTTATTATTTCGATTGATTCAAAGGTTTCTCTCGCTTCCTCTTTCTTTCTCGGCGTTTGTCGCTATCGTCACTTTTTCCTTCTTTGATATCTCGGTGAACGTAAATCGAGACATGTGTCGCACAGTAGACTTGACGATTTTAAAATTCAAAAGCTACTAGATACATACATACACATTTATATGAGTTAGTGACTAAATTCATCTAGACATAGATTATCTTGTATTTGAATTTCTCTTCTCATCGCTCCACGCTTGAGAGGTAAAGATGTAGGGAGCATTTGATAAAGTTGCCCACTGGTTGGAAGTGCTCAATCCTATCGTAATCACAGCGTTGTATGCACATCAATATGCTTCTTCTTATGCTAAGGCGTCCGATTGGTTTTGGTATTAAAAATAACCTCGGATCGCTCGATAGTTACATATGCTGCCGTCGAAGTTGACGTCGAGCTTGGCGCAGTTTTTTTTTTAAATATTCTTTATAACTCGCGTGAATCTTCTAAAATATTTGCCCTTTCTCGGCATTACGGTGTCTCTTTAACATTGCGCGTAAAATTCTCCCTCTACTTCTATTCATCGCTTTTCTTTTATCAATGCTATAAACTAAATTCCCATCCCAATGGAAAAATACTTGCAATATTTTCTTCTGGCTACTTTATAGAACTTGATCAATTGTAGAGGATGTCAAGTTCTGATGTTTTGTTTTTATTTCTTCATTAACCTATCCCTCGACGAATCTATATTGTGCTCTTTCTCCTCTTATGTGGTATCATCGAACTGTACATTACGATATTTACCCTGTATAAATGGGTCCATGTCACAAGAGACTTTGTGTTAGTCTTGTAGTCTAAATGTACTTTTTTTTCTTACTTTACGATTTTATAATTGTTTAACAATGCGCAGACTCATCGAGGAACAGGATCCACTTGTCAAATTGTATTTACATATAGCTTTTCTCTGCTTTCATTATATCATCGTAAAATTTTTCTTGCGATAAACATTTACTGAAAAAATAACGGAATTTTTTCTCAGTACCTTAGACAGGCTGCTGCAGCTTTCTTAAGAAATGGATGGCTGATTCTTGTCACTGACGTATTTGTGAAAGAATGCGTGACAGACTATTATATCTAAGCCTCAGAAATACATAACGTAATATTCTCGACGTGATTTCACTTAAAATTAATTAAAAATAAAATGCGTGGTCGCATAAAAATATCTCCACAGAAAAACATAAGAGTATGACATATGACCTGACATATGACATTACGCTCATACTTCTGAGAATGAGTTATCCACAAGAAAGGACTGTTGGTGATGGATGGTATTCGAGATGGCTTAAATTTTAAGTTTCCTTGGACACAAATTACTTTTGATCCCGAAGAACCATTGGCATTATTACTTCTCTGCTGTCTCCACTCAGAGGATTTATCACAACTTTTGGAAGCTCTTTGTCAGTTAGAAGCTTCCATTGTTTACCCATGACATCTTTGATCTCCTGTAAAGGAAATTTTTTTCATAAAATAAATAAATTATTAATATTAAGTAAGTTTGTCTCATTACTTACGTCAATTATTGCCTCGCGATCTGATGCAGACTCTTCATAGACAATATCACTTTCAGCAAATTCCAATCTTTTCATCTTATGCCTCAGACGAACAATAGCAAGAAGATTGTTCAAACAATATTTTTGACCTATGAATACTATTTCACTCAAATTTTTACATTGCCAAGCTGCTATTATCAGAGGATCAGGACTGCAATAATTATTATTCGTTTTAAAATACAGGTACATAAAATAAGATATAACCTTTTCGCGTTTTTTCTTACCCATCTACATCATCTGCATCATACATTTGATTGTGCAGATTCTTCTGAGAGTTAAATGAATCTATCCAAATAAGAGATTGCAGTGTGTTTGGATACCAATGGGATAATTGATTGAGTGCCATAAAATTGACACTTTCACAAAAAAGAACTTTCAAATGAGTCAAAGGCATTGCTGATTGTAAAATTTCACTATCCAATACTCTTACTGCATTATAAGAGTGAATAAGATTTAAACGCAATTCACATTTTGGGCTAAAAGAGTAAAAGATAATTAACACATACTAAATTATTTGAATTAAATAATATTCATCAGCACTCACTTTTTCTCAGTAAAAGTCATCCAAGCATTGTTGTTAGCTCCGATATATTCACCATTCCATCCATGGACGTGTATCACCAATCTTTCCATCAAGCCACTGTTTAATGCTCGGAGCAAATCGTCGCTAACGTGATCATAATCTATCGTCAAGATTGTCAGTTTAGAGAAGCTGCTAAACACAGAACATTCCAGCTCCAAAAAGTCATATCGATCAGGATCATCCTTGACGGAAGCCAAACTCAAGTGAGTCAGGTGATTGGAGTGATTAACCTTCAGTGGATCCAAAATGTAAGCTAGATCTTCCGTGAGTTCTTCGATGCAACCTAAACTCAATGCTTCAAGACTGTTTGATGTCTCGACAATAGTCAACAGCTGATCTAACAATTTCTTGCCATTCACCTCATGAGTGGGATACTCAAACATACAACTTGTGGGCTCTAAAAGTAATTTGCTCAGCTGTTTGTTACTACTTAACTTTTTCAACACGAACAATGCTTCCCTCACAAAATTACTGGCGGACTCGCAGCGGATTGTGACCTCCTGCACACTGTATTGAAACCAACTCGATAAACATCTGAAAATATGACATTATAACACCGTTGCTCCCAGTCTAATCAATGTGCCATATAGTTATAACCATAGTAAAATGGTGCCAACCTTGACCAGGCAATGCTGTCGTTGTCTGTCAGTGCAAAGGTAATCTTCTTCCAGAAGCTTGGATGGAATAGTCCGTACCTCCAGTGTCTGCATACCTTTGTTCAACAAACATATAATAATGAAACAGTGCTCACAGCTGGCTTATGTAAGTCGCGGCTAGCGCAGATAATAATAAAAAAATAAAAAAACACAGTGACGCAAAAAGTCATTAGCAAGACGCAGCGAGCGAGTACTTATGTGTACATGTGAAAGGGAGTCCGCGGGAACGTCGTAGAAAAGAGAGAGGGAGGAGTGCTCAGCAGTAGAGTGTACATTAGAGACCAGCCTGTACAATAACAACAGCACCAGTAACAGAGTAAACAGAATGACATTCGCGTTCTCGCGCGGGCAAGAAAAAATTTATCAGTAGACAAAGACGGCGAGGAGAAGAGAGATATAGATATGATCCGCGAAGGCGGTGATCGCGAGAGAGGAGAAATTCGATGGGGGAGAGAGAACGATCTGATATGTATATATATGCGTATATAATAAAGTCAAGGCGCGCACGGAATCAATGAAAATGGACTTCGCCAAGTATCTTTAGCGCATATATCGCGAAATACATATGTATATACATGTATAAAGTACAGTATATATACCTGAGAGGCTTGAATGCGGCTTTCGTGGGGTAGATACGAGAAGATCTCTAGGAGGATTACGCTGGGCAGGCTGTCCCAGCAGGGGCCGTTGTCCTGTGCCGCTGTTGTTGCGACATCTGTGCAGCTCTTCAAGGACGTCGTCGTCGTCGTCGTCGTCGTACGCGTACCATCTTGCACTACGAGTAGATCCTCGTTGCTCGTTATTACATGATTATTATTATCGTTCTCCCTTGGAGGCTCCTCCTCGTTCTCTCCCCGTACCATGTCGAGCGCGACCCGAGACAGAGACACGACGGCGAGTGCGTTTCTCTCGGCGCGAGTCCTCTCCGCTCACTGGCTTTAATTTCTTCGCGACGCACGACGACGAGCAACAGCGATCAACAGCGATAGCGTAGAGAAACTCGCGGATCGCCGGCGCTTGCGCACTTTATTTTATGTGGGTGTGTGTGTGTGTGTGTGCGCGCCGCGAATCACGATCTAACTGCAGCCTATATAGGTGTATACGAATATTATAATAGAGAGAACGTTGAACGAGAAGCGATTGCGATATATAGGATATATTATAATAAGCTTTAGTTTCACCGCATTTTCACCTTCGAAATTCCTTTGCAGCGAGAGAGAGAGAGAGAGAGAGAGAGAGAGAGAGAGAGAGAGAGAGAGAGAGAGAGAAAGGGCTATGTAATAATTTTTTGCTCCGGTTTATCGGCGATTATTGGTGCTTGGTATCACATAAATTATATGATCGAATAGCGGCGCGATATATGATGACATTCGTAGCAAGCAGTTGCTTGCGCTGATGTTGGTCCGTTGATGTGTCTATTGCTCGAATGAAAATATGCAATTTTTATATGAGCGGTGACAACGTTAATTTCATCAATTTTTTTCGAATTATATTGACGGGTAACACCGACTGATCGATGTGGTTATCATAGGATGGTTTATTTACATGTATCACAGTTTATTATTATAGCGTAGCATTTGAGCGTTATCGATAATTTTTTGCGAAAAAACCACGTGACTAAAGCACGCTCATGTTATAATCCGTAAACAAGAAACCGGCTCGACAGAACTTCTGTGTGTTTTGAAGATACAGTAAGCAGTTTGAGTGTCATCGACGAGCGGCTTCGAAAATGTCAGACAAGAAACGTGTGCTCATGATCTGCTTAGGTATACTTGTACTTATATGATGATAATGTGTGCGAAATTATTTTGACTCCAAAAATGTTATTTCTGGG
The DNA here is from genome assembly GCA_020010945.3 of Muscidifurax raptorellus. Classification (NCBI taxonomy): domain Eukaryota; kingdom Metazoa; phylum Arthropoda; class Insecta; order Hymenoptera; family Pteromalidae; genus Muscidifurax; species Muscidifurax raptorellus. Next base: position 3,617,723 of record CM052079.1, on the reverse strand, counting down.
AAAACTAACCTTTTATTAACGAGAGAATGGTGTGATTGTTGCTATACTTGTAAATTTAGATTAAATGCTGTCTTTTTGGGTTTATCAACTTTTCTGATAAATAGTTGAAGTTGCTGTTTCTTGCTAGCTTCAAACTGTAGTTTATGTGTGCATATGTACATACAGTGGTGTTGACATGTTGTTTGTTGCAGGTAACATCTGTCGCTCTCCAATTGCAGAGGCAGTATTTGCGAACATAGTCAAAGAAAAGGGGCTCCAGAATGCCTGGGAAGTCGATAGCGCTGCATTAATAGGGTATCATACTGGTAAAAATCCTGATTCTCGAGCCAGAGAGACCTTAAAGGCTAAAGGAATCAATGACTATAGCCACAAAGCAAGACCTGTATGTGTAGACCGTATAAACATTTACAGTCACATTTTGTTCAAGTAATTTCATTTGAATGTTTCTGTTTGTAGATTAAAAAAGAGGATTTTGACAGGTTTGATTGGATCTTTGGAATGGATGAAAATAATATGGATGAGCTTCAGAGGAAACAACCTCAAGGAAGCAAAGCTACGATTGAGCTGCTAGGCAAATATGATCCACAGGGAGAGCTTATCATAAGAGATCCATACTATGTAAGTTTTGGAATTAAAAATTCTTTAATGTTGTTTACCAATCTCTGGTATAATTGATTTGGCATAAATTTATTTGCAAACAGGATGATGATAGTGCTGGATTTTATAAGGTGTATGAGCAATGTGAGAGGAGCATTCGCGCTTTCTTAGAAAAACATAAATAATTTATTGAGTATATAATTTCTTGTGTACTAATTAAAAATGAAAAAAGGTCGAGATTTTTATGAATAAATTGTTTATTTTTTAAAATATAAAAATATGAATTTTGAAAAAAATCTTATATTTTAAGGTTTAACTTTACATTCTTATTAAAATACAATTTGAGATTTTCATTGTACAATAAGAGCACCATAAATTCATCATGTCAGAAATTAGTTTTACATAATTCGATGACCAGAAACATAGACTTCTACTACATTTCGATCATCACCAGAGTATATCAGTCTCTGCAATTTCTCATCAAGAGTATACTCTTGTAAATTGTCAAGTACACTGCTTGGTGCAGCTAAATCAATAACAAGAGCATCGAATTCCTTTCCAGGTTTAAAATTTCCTACTTTATCATTCATGTCTAAAGCTGTTAAAATAAGAGACATTATTACAGATATAACAATATTATTCTTTGATTGATCAACTAGTAACTTACCTTCAGCACCTCCAAGAGTAGCCAAATAAAAAACGTCTTTGTAATTAAGAGGATTATAGTCTGGCTTTCCAAGTGATATATGTATTGAAACTTGGAGAGCTGCTCGCATAACATCTAATATAGATGGCAAATTACCTCCAGAAACATCTTTAATAAAAATATAAACTTCATTTGTCGGCCATTAATGATAAAAAATGATTTGTAAAGATTGGGCGTTCGTATTACCTGTTCCCAGTCCAACTTTTACATTAGCTGCTTGCAATCTGCGCACATCACAGAGTCCACTCTTTAGACATGTATTTGAAGATGGACAATGGATCACAGCAGATTTTCTGTCATGGATTATACTCAGTTCACTATCGCTTAAATAAATGCCATGGGCTAATACTGTCTAAAAATATAAACATTCATGTTAAAAAATATTCTTTCATAGAGGGAGAATGTAAGGAAAAGCAATAATAGTTTACCTTGTTTGTTAGCAGACCTGCTGCATCATACACTTCAGCATACGATGAAAACTCTGGAAATATATCTTTTACAGCTTGGACTTCTTCTTTGTTTTCTGATATATGTGTCTGCAAGTATAAAATTAAAATGAAATAAAACTACTCTTAATTTTTTATGAAACGCAATGTGTAATTATAAAAACAATTTCACATACTTGCACATGGAGATTCTTTGTCCTTGCCAACTCGGCCAGATTTTTCATTAATTCTAAACTACAGCTTAAAGCAAACCTTGGTGTGATTATTGGTCGTACCAAGGGATTCTGTAACAGAATAAGATCATATCAGTTAAATCCATAATCTCAACATGCTACACTCGTAAATACTCACATTAATATTTTCTACTTCTTCAATAAACTTTTCGGTATCTTGAATAGAAACATCCTGACTACTTTCGCAGTAATCTTCAGCGGGGCAACTGTTCATATTGACTTTGCCAACCAGAGCCCTTTGTCCGTGTATAGCAGCTTTTTCTGCTAGAATCAGTGATGCTTTTCCGTGTAAAGAGGCATAATAACAGGCTGTAGTGGTTCCCATTTTCACCGTCCTTTTCTACATAATAAAATTCAGGTACTTTCAAAAACAAACTGTATAAAATTGAAAATTCTCACTATACTACTCACCACGACAGCATCAAAGACTCTATCGGCAAATTTTTCATCCTCATATTTCTTTTCAAGAGGAAACGTGTAGGTAGACAGCCAGTCGAGTAAGGGCTTGTCGTATCCCAAACCCAAATTTGGCAGTTGAACAGCATGGATGTGTCCGTCGATCAAGCCAGGAATTAAAAACTGTCCGTTCTCCAATCGTTTCACATTGCTCCTGTGCACGTTATTCGTATCCGGATTCAAATGCACATTTTCTATCTAAAATCAAAACTCATCTTAAAAATTTTCCCAATAAAAAAAAAATTTTCTTGTTCACATACCTTGCCATCTTTGATGTCTATTTGAACATTTTCGTGTATAACCAGATCCCCGCTGTCATCGCAGTGGATTATCGGACCAATTATCGACTCCACACCCATTGTGTATCACCTGCAAAATCACCGCGAAAAATACATCTTATAGAAGCATTAGTATAGTCTCCGGGCATTCACCCAAATTTATATATAGCGCGTGTCAGTCATAGAACACGTATAGCAGAAAAAAAAATGCGTCGCTCTCCAAATATAATATTATCAATTCGCCGGCGCCAAACACGGTAATCGATCAGTATTATACAAAGTACGAAATTGTTCCCACACAATCATCCTTAAAATTACAATCAATAAATCTCAGATCATCGCCGCTCGAAGTACATTTCGCACGTGGTAAAATACGATTCTTCCGCTTCTCTCCGTTGTCCTAAATATCGTATTACTTACACCAAGCCGTGCCAGGAGTCAACCCGACGCCGGGATAATTGCACGCATGTCCTTAGACAACGCCACCTAGTTTTTTTAACGACCGATAATTCGAGGAAAATTAAGTCTGTAGTGGCACTTACCCGTAGCTTGTTATTCGTTAGAAAGCTTATATCGTATTGTATATGTAGTCGTTAGAGCAGGTAACGTTTAGTGTGTATCACCGACAGAACACATCTGATGAGCTATAGCCGCGACTTTTATATAAATGTATATAAAAGTCGCACCTCGGTACGAATCTCGCTCGCAGCTGCTGCTTCCCCTCCTACTTTCGAACGAAGCTTTTATTTTTACACGTTTTTTTTCAGGATATTTCGAATGATTTCGAGTTTATCGGCGCAGGAACGTGGCGCGTTCGAAAAGCCGACCGCGCGATTTTTTTCCAGAATGAAAACTGGTTTTCGTTAGAATTTCGTATAAAGAAAAAAACAAAGTTACACGCGTTTCGTTGATCGACCGCCTCCTGTATAATTAATTTTTTATCCTGTCAGTTCTCTTAATTCCATTGAAACATATGCCGCTTCCTCTGCTTGAAAAGCTTCGTCGAGCAAAATTAGGGTCATATTACCTACATGTGTATATATACGTGCCGTCGCGCGCAGTGACAGAAAGTGCACATCGCAAGATTATAAACATAGCGAAAAACTGATTGCTCCTCACTTTTATCATCGTTATTGCCTACGAACTTCGCCGACGCAACATCCGCTAAATTGTGATTCGCGTTTTGAAAAAAAAAAAAAAAAAAAAAATTCGCAAGTTTCCAATTCTCGTCACAACTCTAATCGTTATCCCCGAACGTAAAAAAATGACACACTTGCCTATTCTATCAGTCTACAATAGAGAAAAAAACAGAGACGCACAGCGATCGAGGGCAGGTACGAAGGTGAATTCGGCGTAAAAAGAAAGCGGAAAACGTTGCCGCTGCCGTAGCTGCCGGATGATACACTGACGTTTGTATATCGTCTTTCATCTAGCGACGAGTAGACACTATAGGTGTCTATATGTATAGACGCGAATATGTAATTGCAGGCGACGATGCGCTCACTCGAAACCGGTGTGTGCGCAGCTGATTCGAGTATGTATATATATGTACATGTGGCTATACGAGTAAAAATGCTCACGTTCTGGAAATGCGTGCAGTTCTCGGTAATGCCTGCAGTACTTTGCTGATAAATTCCGTGATGTATGCTGCGGTTTTCAATTTATGCGGTGTAATTTAGCTTTTCTGCTATATACACGATTAGATATTATATGGCTTTTTTATTATGTATACCGCGGTTTATCGGGTTTTACGACTACATATAATGCTCAGCGCTACATATATATATATATATATATATATGTACGTACAATCAAAGTGGAAAAATTGCGCCGACGGAAAGCTTACATATGGGGGAGAATGTGGCATTGATTTTTCGCTGTGATTAAACGAGTGCGCGTATACATACAAGTATATAATATATATAGATTGGTCGATTTATTTTTCGAAGCGCGCGTTTTAGTTTCCGCGCCGAAATCGATATCCATCACAATATATACATACAAGATACGCATCTGTGACTTTTATCGATCGTGTATAGTACGCTACTGCACGAGACTCACGTATTATATTTATATTTGTCAAACGGAAATTTTATGGTAGCTGGAAAAAAACGTCGATGATCGTTGTACGCGATGCGATGCTTCGCTCTTCTCTTATATTGTCTCCTCGGCTGCAGACGAGATTATCTTTTTAATCCAGAAATCGCAGAGGCGCTTATTTTTAGATAAGTCTCGATACGTGCTCGCTATTTTTTCCATTATTATTCGATCGATGCAGCTCGACAGATTCGTATCGAAGAGATACATTAGTCAAAATCTGATAACGCGTGCGAATTCACGTGCTGACCGAAAGTCGATTTATGAATACCGGTTTTACGTTTGACTTAATCGTTAATCGAGTATATAATCTTGAAAAAACGGAGCGTATATCACGTGTCACCCTATCGATTCAACAATGCTCGTATGGCAACGGATATCCCGTCTCCGTTTCCGAGTGTCTCATATTGCGTCATTGTTCCGGAGTATCTCGGGGAATTCATACATCGCTGCAAAAAAAAAAAAGATAATAGTAAAGAAAATGGAGCAACAAGACAATGTAGAGCCGGTGAAAACCGGTAGATTGAAAATTTCGGACAAACCTACAGCCGAGTCGCACAGAGAGTATCTGGACATGGACACTGACGAAGAGGAATTTGGTCATCAAGGTATTTCATACAATCGTCCATGAGATCTACGAACGAATGTTATCGCCGAGTAAATACAAAAAAATAAGCATGTTTGATTAAGATCTGCATTTCAGTCATGAAATCCGCTCGAACGATACACACAGGCGCACGTGCGCGGCCGGCTTTCGTTTGATGTCAAAAGCTACGACGAAAACTGCATACAAAAAGAGAGAAAGTCTCGACTTGGAAATGCACTTACGGCTGTTTAAACTACTTGCTTATAACGTGCACGTACTTTACTTTCTTTTTGAATACTTTTTAAAATTTATTTAACGTGTAAGTGCTTTTTTTTATTACAAATCATGCAATGTTTATTACTGCCAATAATTTAAGTTTAAAGATTGTTCGTGTGATTTACAAGAGTTTCATATAGACGCTTTTGAATATAACATTTAAACATAAACCTTGTAGAGAAAAGTTGCGGGCAATTATATAAAATGCAAATGCAAGGTTTGCGCCTACTGAGTATTGCAGTCTCGCCGATGGAATGTTAAGTGATTTTACATTGAGGTTTCATAACGATTCTGAAAATGAACCATTAGAAAAAAAATTAGCCGTTATTTAAAATACATTCTTTCTTGTAAATATACAGTAACGCTGAGAAGAATTTCTGATATATAGTTCCTCAATAAAAAATAAGCTTCAATTTATGGAAGATATAAATTGATCAATTGTTGCGTACCCGCGAGAGAAAATAGTACGTTAATAAAAATGATGCCTACATTTACATAACAATCATCCAACAGAGACACCTGAACCGCAAGACGAAGCACCTCCAGAACCGGACAAGCCGATATTCTCCAGCGCTGAACTCGACACACTGGTAATTTACCGTCGAATCGATTATTCATTCGAAGAACGATGACGATACCTGTTCTTCTGTATTATATTTATAAAAAAAAGGTCAAATACACAAAAGAGCTGACGATCCTCCCAAACCTCCTCGACACCAGCTGGTCGCAAGAAGTCGAAGAAACGATCCGCGAGTACTTCCGTGATCCAACCAAAACAATCCTAACCATCTTCTTCTCCGAAGTCCAAGAACTTCGAGCTCTTCTGGACTTCCCCGAAAAAACCAACAGTGGTTTGACCTACTTCCTCCGAACATCCTGGCAAGTCTACAGAGCCGACGATTTCCTATCAACTGTCACTTTTGGCAGTGTTGGCGAGAGGACTGAACTTACGGCTATCAAGTTCGTCGGTGGAGTCTACGCACCTCTGGCATTTAAGAGCAACGATTGGCCTGAGAGTATCCTTTTATTTTTTTAGTCGGTCCACGGTTCCACAATCATAGCATTCCTCAACGCTCTTGCAACGACAGTAACTCGTGACGAGATTTTCTCGAACATCAACGACTTTCTCACGCGAGCTATCGACATAGCATACAAGCCTATGGGAATCCTTATACTCTACGTTCCATGGGAAGGTTGCATGCAACAAGAGAAACGGCATCCCGATATGGAGAGAGAAAGTGTTACGAGGATTCAGAGGCAGAAGGAGCAGACGCTGCTGATAAACCGACTGGAGAAGGTCACCAGGACTTGGATCAAGCAGATTCGAGAGGCTCTGATGATATCGTCGTTCAACTCGCAGGAGCTTCACGATGTTGCTGGAGAGTTTGATTTCTGGCAGTGCAGATGTGAGTGAAGCTCGTAGTCTCTATCGTGATATTCTTTTTCCTTATATGTGCGATTTTGTGAAGTTCAGATGAGAATTTGGCCTGTATATCGAGGCAACTGCAGAATGACTGTCTGCTCCGGATAATAAAGGAGCTAAAGAAGGTGAAGTCGTCGAGTATAAAAGACCTGAAGCTCCTCGTTTCTAAAGTGAACAGCGCTTTGGAAGAAACCAAGTCGAACCTTAGTTTCCTCGATCTCGTACTGCAGAGCTGTAAGTCCTTTGATGATTCGAATCAGATCCAAGAATATCTGCCCAGAATATTGCACGCCATCCGGTTCGTGTGGACCACTTCTCCGTACTATAACAAACCGTAAGATCGCGTTGAAATGTTTCTTTTTATAATCATCAGTAGATGCATAAGTTATGTATAATATAATATTAAAATATTGTAGAGAAAACATCGAAAGACTCCTGTGCTCCTTAAGCATCCATGTAGTTAAAATTTGCAAGGACAGTATTGACCTGAAGGTAATGTTCGACGATCCAAAAAAGTGCCGGGAGTGTCTCGCATCGAGTATTTCCTGCTGCGAAACCTACTCGAAAATTTACGACAGAGTGAGTTGACTGTTCTATGCTTGAAAAAGCTTTTACTTCTATTACTATATATGTATCCTTATCCAGATCACAGAAAATTGCAAACTCAACGAGACTAACTGGACCGTCGACAAAGCCGCGATCTTCAACAGTATCAACGCGTTCGAGCAACGCTGTCGTGACGTCTCCGAGATTTGCGATACCATCATCATTTACGGCAGGTAATAATAATGCTGCCTGCAGCGAAGAAGGTATAATAGAGCGTCGTTGAGATTATCGATACATTTCAGTCTGAACAAAATAAGCATTGGCGGCACCAGAGGCAACCAGCACGAGATGGAGTACCGTCGTGTCAAAGATTACTTCCTGCAGATGACGAACGAGATGAGGCTGTGCTGCGAGTACGCCTTGGACATTACTAAGATAAAGTGGTTCCAGGACATTTCCGATTTCCGACGCGACGTCGCCGAGTTGGAAAGTACTGTCAAGAATTTACTGAACAGCTTATTCGACGACGTGAAGAACGTGGAAATGGGCATCGAGACGCTGTATACTTTGCTCAAGTTTAAAGAGCGACAGGGCTTTCAAAATATTCTGCATGACAAGTGGACACAGGTATAGTTTGAATCGTCTGTATAAAATCGATGAATGTGCTATTACTAACGAAATGGCTTGACCAGGTTTGGGAGCTGTTCTACGATGAAATAAAAATATGCTCGCTGCCTCCGACGAACTACGAGATAATTGCGGATAAGGTGAAGTTTTCGCAGAGCGAAGATGCTCTAATACCGGAGATTCACAAGAGCTACTTGATGCGGTTGCATAAGATACTAATAAACGCGTCAGATTGGTTAGGAGACTGCGACGTTCAGTTTGAAGTGCCGGCGAAGTACCTGCAAACGAAAACGAATAATTAGCGTTAACTTATTATCTCTTATTAATGTATTTGTATGTTATAGAAAGTTTATTTTGCAAATTTATAGCTTTTATAATAGAATTTTGTACGATTTTAATACATTTTTTAATGCGGATAATGAAAAGAGGTGTTTATTAATAATTATGAGTAAGTTTCTCGCAAACGCATAATCTAATCAGCTAAAGTTTTATTATGATTTTATTCGCACACTATTAAAATACGGGTTCTAAAATTGACGAGATTTCCATAACTGGACGGAACACTTGGAGACTTTATGTTTGCAAAGTAGGTAATAAAGTTGACTCTGCAAAAGATTAAAATAAGAAATTATTTTCAGATTTTTAAATATAAATGTGAGCTTATTATTTTTTGTGAGCTATAAATTGTAATCTCGCTTGGACGAGGATAATATTCAAAAAATACAATGCAAATGTATAATTACTATAAAATATATTAGAAGTTATTTGTTCTCATTGGCAGTGCTCTAATACATTAATCTTGCAAAAAACAAGTCACAGACTTGCTTTCGCAATACTTCTATAGCATATAAGTAAATGTTATATAAAATATATATCTTATAATCTACGTAAATATTTGGCGGTTTAGTCTTTATCACAATACAATTAATGAGATTTAGTTAACTTCTATTATTAAATGGTCGTCTTGCTGAACAGCATCAACATTGAACACGGAATCTTCAGGAGATTCTTTGTAATTTAATAACTTATTCTTGGAAATTTGAGTAAGAATTTGATCTTCTCTTGTCGGTGGCAGCAAAAAAATCAATGATACTGCGATTATTGCATGCCAAGCACTATGAACATACTGGAAAAATAATCAATATTTTAATTTGCAGTTTTCGCATGAATTTTAAATTAAAAATTATTACAAACCTGGTAATTAGATTCAGTCTCCACTAAAGAAAATATTAAAATCCCAAATCCAGCAAGTAATAAGCCTATAACTAACTGGATCAATCTCTTTGGCCAAATCATTTTCTTCATTTTATAACAATAGCACCCATATGAAGAAAGCTATTTTAGAAGTAAGGAATGGCATGTTAGTATATCTTTTTGTGTGTGAATTTGTTTAGAACAATATTAGAAGATACCACGACATTACCGATATCAGCATTCCAATGATTATGGGAATTAAAATACTAATCAATCCAGTTTTATCAGATTCAACTCCAAAAGTTATGATAATAGCTCCCAGCATGTGACAGAAAGATTCGTATTGAATTGGCAACTTAGCCATAGCTATAAAGGTCACCCAGAAGGCGAGAATGCCGGAAAAGAAATCACAGTACTGAAGAACCTGTGAAATAAAAATATAAAAATATTTAAAAATGTAAGTGCAATCATACAACGAAGGAGTATTTATTTACTCACTTCAAACTTGGCAACGCAGTGAGTAGTGAATTGTTGATCACAGGCATGATACAAGGCCGAAAATAACATTGTAGAAAAATAAATCAATGCCTCAGTGTAAAATTTACGTTTATATGCCAAGCATATAGCAGGTATAAAAAATAAATTACTCATCGTCAGACTCAGAGTCGTCAATAAATTTGCGAATTCGGAAGACGGATTTCTATCGTCTGTGCACCCCCATCCTTGGCGACCTTTAAAGGAGAGATTCACAACAATAGATTAAACATAGAATTTTTTAATAGTTCGAAATAAATTATAACATATAGTGTTTACCTCCAAAACATTTGCAAGCAGTATAATATAATAGCCCCTTACGAATTTCTTGACAAACGCCATAATTGCCACAAGATTGTTCTCCCTCGAATACACATGCTCTCAATTTAATACTTAATGATACCAATATTTGCTCCATTTCACAGCGCGCCGGCAATCTGGAAACACGTAATATTTATTTCTTACTACGCATACTTCACTAACATTTATTTAGATAAGCCTTCATTACAAAATACCGTTTGTCTCTGTTAAATATAAACAAACTCACCCATACATATGGCAAGTGGCTTGAAGTGCAATATACCACATACCCGGTTGAGGATAAGGTATCAGAAGACTAGCATCAAGCATATCACCCATAGTCGATAATTGCCTAGTCATATTACTATTATCACATTTTATATGTCCCGTCACTTGTTTAGGCACACGTCCACGACTAATACATATACTTACATTAACTTGCTGCTTACTCAAAACCTGAAATAATTAAACGCTGTGAACGTGAATAAAATTCACCTTTTTTCTTTAAAGAAAAATTTACCTTATTAATTTCAAGACTCATAGTAACGTCAAGTGTTCCGCCAATATCGGTCAATGGTAGAACTTCAAATTGCGTAATAACGGGATAAGTATCAGTTAAAGCTAACCATGATGTAAGGTACTCTCGGCCCTTAAAAATTCAATCCCATATGAGCATCTTACTTGCAAAGAACATAACATTTCTTTAAATACGTTTATTTACCCGTAATAAATAATCTCCAGACAATGTTTGCGAATGTTTTATTCTAACAAGTTGATACCTCGGAATACACGAAGTTAAATCATCATTATCATCTGCAACACTTAATTCTCTATTGTTAGTAATAATGGGATCCTTTTTTAATTGACTTTGGTTGCTGCTGGAAAAATACTGCATAGGTTGATCTTCTATATTTTTCATATATGATTGATCATTTCTAATGTAAACTGGTGTATGTATATATTGATGAATTAATACCTCCTCTACTGTTTTAACTGGACAATCTAAAAAAAATGTTTTAGTATCTTCAATAATGACAGTTAAATGATTTTTATGTGATATTGTAGATTCATACCAGTCACTGTCACTTTGACATTGAACGTAATTGCACTGCTTGACACTACCATCAGATAATACCAAGTGTCTTGATAAGGAGAGAGCTCATAAATAGTATGTGTACCCATTGATGATAAATTTTTAATAGAGCCAGGACTCGAGTGATTATGGAAGGGCAGAGAATTTCCTCTCAGCACCACATTCTTTAAGCATGGCTCATTAAAATTTCGATACTTTTTGAGTGTTAAGTTGCAACCCCAGATATCCACTCGAAAACTCCATGTGTCCATTGGAATGAATATTCTGCAGAACATACGAATGAGTTTCGTAATTATTTAATAATCGTTTTGTAAATATTTTTTTAAAAACCTACTTGTAATACGAAATTGTTTCTTTTGTTTTCATGGTATATTGATATCCAAGAGGAATATTTTTTATACCAGTAGTTTCTGACCATATTGCTACTGAACCTATGCTATAACGACATTTGTGTCCAAGGCCCTAAAAATAATGTTCAACAAAGTTACTTTATTATTCCAGTCTATTGTGTATTGTGTCATAAAGTCATAAAATACTTGTACACACCTTTTGGTGAACTTTTTCATCCCAGTATGACAAATAAGCACCAACAAACCAATCACCTGGATCTGGACTGTAGACTGGAAGTATAGTCATATCCTTTGGCTCAAAAGCAGTCAAAGCAGATACTTCAAGAGTATTATTTTCTACGTACATATGAGCTGGATAAGCAGCGTTAACTTTCTCTGAAATAACAGGGTAACTTCCCCATTTTAAAAATCTATAACAGAAAAAACAAAAAAAAATGTAATCTTGAAAGTTGAGCAATACGAAGCTTGATAAAAATACTTACATGTTTACTTTTCTCTGTGGACATTCGCCACTGTCCATGAATGCAATAAACTGCCAGGTAGCACGTAGCACATGTTTTGGCACATTAAAGTGAAACATGACAATGTCATCATAGCTTTTGAAAGCCCGTAGAGGTCCTTCTTGACTAGCTTCTGGTATAACGCAAGCTCCATTGTTTACATAAAAAGCTGCAAATAAAAATAACAGGTCTAAACTTCTCCATACTTAAAGCAAATACTAATATCAAGTACAAATTTTACTCACCACTAATGAAAATAACGGTAAAAATTAAGACAAACTGCCATGTATAGGAAAAATGTGGGCTCGCCAAGCACTTCCTAGATTTGAACATTTGAAACGATGTTCTGGCGTTTCCTGAAAATTCCAGACAATGGATGTCTTTCATAAAACACAAAACACACAAATGCCAGTCCTCCTCAAACAAAGCGCGCGATCGATCCCATTCAAGCGTGAAAAAGCACAGTTATACACACACACCGCGCTCCGAAACGAAAAAAAGAAGGTTGGTATAGGTACTTACTCTCCTTCGTTTGTTGACATCAGAAACTCCGAAATTCCATTCGCTCAGAGTGGCGTCTGCTCCTTTATTCTCACTCTCTCCAAATAATCACTTTTCCAAATCTACGTACACTCCGCTATCGACTGGAGAAAAACCACATGGCGTCTTATGGACTGCAGCGATATAAGTATAGCATGCAACAGGCGACACTCTCAATCGTTGCTGCAGCACATGTCACTCTATCGCCCACGCGTGCTTTATATCTATATATAGAAGACTATACATGGGTGCAGTCCTGTAACGTAAATAAAATATACAGCTATAATCTCTGGATGTCAGAGTACAGTACCGGCATTACTATACAGTACAGGCATAGGAACCGGTAGTAAACATATCAACCAACCATATATATACGAAAGAAAAAGAAGAATATTTTTCTCCTCGGAGGAGTAACGTAATATACGATCGATCCGGGGCGTATCTCGGCTACTACTGCATCAGCCGCGAAGAGAGCTCTCCGGAGTATCTCGCTTCGGCGAGAGAGCGTAACTATAAGTATAAATGTGTGCGTGTGTGTGTGTGTGTATATATAGACAACTCGCGCTTGCGCTGGAGCCGGGAATAAAGAGGGGATGGAATGGAATGGCCGTCGCGGGCTGGAGAACCTCTAGCTCGCTCTCTCGGAAAGAACCTGATGCGCGAGAGTAAACTGGAGGGAGAGAGCCGAGTTCGCGGCTGGAGAGAAGCGAGCAGCCGCAGAGAGTTCGCTCGCTGCTGCACACAGTAGTATCGTCGCCGCAGCTATATATACACGGGAGTGAGTGCGTCCGCGAATTGATCGTGTCCAGTGTATTATATACCTGTATAGAGGAGTTTGACCGAGAGACGAACGATCGCAACGTATTGGGATATATAATACGTCGCGGAGTGTGTTTAACCTCGTGTTGTATACGTTATACGTTCCAGGTGTAACTACTAGCTATATACTGCAGGACGTATCGAAGAAATCGGAGCAGCGATATATAGTGCAGAGAAGAAGCCGGTGTTGGATACCTGTATAAAGTTTCCTTCTTCCTCTCTCGCTCTCTTGCACACGCGGGGAGAAAGCCGATGATCGGCGCTCGCCGTCCCCAGAGGTGAGTGCGCGTGTACCTCTGCCTATATAACTCTCTCTCTCTCTCGCGGCTCGCGCGCGATTCATTATGGCGCGTGTATGTATGTAGGTATGTATATATAGGGAGCCATGCCGCGCGAAAATCGCCGAGAGAAAGCCGCGTCAGAGCTACGTATAATGTACATCTATATAGGTGTGTACGGGTATAAGGAAATCGTCGCGCAACAGGTGGAGCCGATCTGACAAGCGATGCTATCGTCGCTTATGCGTATCTTCGACGCTACCGGTGTGCCTCAGCTGTGCACATACGAGCTGTACGCACGCCTATATATACAATTGGAGCAAGCGAGAGAGAACCTTCAACTTGAAAGATATAATCCAACGGTGGCATGCGTGCGTGTGTGGTGTTATTCGGTGAATGCCGCCTCGCGGTCAAGAGACTCGCTGGACCGCTCCGCTCTGCGCGCGCGGAACTACTTGTCCTTCTCCTTTTCTCTCTCTCGTTCTCTCCCCCTTCTCTCTCTTTCTCTCAAGGAACGCCGCGCCCGGCCTCGCCTGTATTCAATTCCCTCGATTTCTCGACGACGCGATCATCGTCGTCTATACCCGATCATCCCGGTATACAGAGACTGTGTGTATCCGCCTATATCCAGCATACGTATATACCAGTCTATATCTACAGTATATGTAGGTGTGTATTTATTCGTCGTGATATTATATATGATGTATAATATGGTGAAATCCGGGAATCGCAAGCAAAGGAATTTCCAGGAGACGAAGAAGAAGTGGGGTATACTTGTATACCTATATATACGACGGCGGCACAGTTATTTCGGCCGGTCGCGCGCATACTTTGCATGGGCTGCTCTCTCTACTCTCACTATAATGTGTGTACCGTTCGCTCGACACGTACTTTACACACACACACATACACGTACTTTATACGCATATATACACGCGCGAGAGATAACGAGCAAATTCGGGATAAACAACAGATCGCCGGCGAGTCGTTTCTGCGCGATAAACATAAGTATATTACATTATACGGGGTCAAAGCAATGTATCGCGCGGCTCGTAATGTACTCCGAATTCCACGCGAGCGATTGATAAACCGAGGCATTATTCATCCGATCGGATCGTTATATAGAGGCTAATTAACGCGACACTCGTCGCTCTGCGACACAAGTACGTGCGTATATATAGCTCGTCGACGGGTTAAACAACCCAGACGTGCGTCTTGAATTACATACACTCGTACACAAGAAGAAGTAGATTTGCGATATGTACGTGTAAACTCTCTGCTTTTATATATACATATATATGCGCTGACGAAGTGAACACGTATACGAGGGGGTGTAATCCAACGCCGCTATTTACCATAATACTCTTTGTTTTCGATTCGGGGAGCAATAAACCACGTCAACGTGAACTTGACCATTGATGCAGAAGAAATATCGGGAAAAAAAATTCCCACTGCTTAGTACTTGTATACACACGGTATAAAAAGAGATCGACGACGGGGCAATAATAAACTCGTTACTTACCCACGCGCGAGACAGATAAATGAAAATACCGATAACGTGCGTCACGCGCCGGCGATTCCCCGTAAGACATCATCGTCGCATTAGAGAGAGAGAAAGAGCAGCTGCTGCGATGGAAAAAAAACGCGTCGCGCGAACCGTGAGAGAGACTCTCGGCGAACCGTTGCTCTCGACGGCTGTTTTTCTGTGCCGATTGGAATCCCTTCAAGATCAGGTCGTCGCGCCGAGAAAATCTCTATGCGCGAAGTTGCGAGTTTCGAACTCTTAGAAAAGACTGTCCCAGGGTCGGTTCGGTCTGTATGTATGTATGTATATATACATACATCCGGCGTGCGCTTGTGCGGTTTCTCATTCACATGTGAGCGGGAGACTGTGACTATATACTCTCGTTTTCTATACTCTTTTCTCTCTTTCTTGCGGCTGTATAGGTGTATGTATCTCTGCTCTGCGTTTGTTGCTTTTGGCTGATGCAGATGTGCGGATGTAAAGTGTAGGATATCGCGCGCTGTAAACACGATATATACGGCATGTGTGCGAAAATCGGCGAAACGCCGGAGATAAAGCCGAAAAATGTATATAGAACGCGTTTTATTAAAACGAGGCGATTTAGAATTGTTGATAAGATTATTCGGTCGCTTATCGGATTGATATTGTATACGCGTATGTGTACATACACATGGCCTTCGTAGAAGCGGGGTATGCGCGCGTTTAGAGATAAATTGGATCGATTTTTTTTTAAATTCTCCGAGGCTTTTAATTTACATTAAAGGGACTGGACGTCGTGATAGATTGTTGATCGTCGACTACGTTATCTTTTTAATAGTCGATTCTTATACATACAGCGCGTATAACACGTTTTATATACTATATGACAATGTGCGCTTGATACATTTTTCTTCTTATTGCAGAGAGGAAGAATGCGCGCGTATCGACTGCGGGAAAATAAGCCGCATGTTTTATTTATGCCGCTTGTAATGATTCGCATTACGACATAACCTGATTTTCTTTTACAGTCTTTAATAAGATTTTTAATCGAGCGTTGCGTAAGGGCGTCCCGTTATTTATTTACTTTGCGTAATTTGTTTTTTTTTCTCTCCACAACTTTTAGTTACATTCTTGAGTTTATTACACCCTGAGCGAGTATAACAGTAATTTCCAACCGGATTTTAATATAGACGAAAAGCGATATCCTTATTTCGCGTATATATATAAACTATATTTGCCGTATCTGACAACTGAGAAACATGTAACATGATTTTGTCAGCAACACGTGCTCCAGCATATTATATGTACGTGTCTATATATATATTATACACTTATTCGAGGCTTTAAAGTTGCAAACACTTCAGCAGCGCTAAAATTTTCGAGGAAAACACGACGGATACTTCTTCCAGACTTACTTATTTGCAAAAAATGAGTATTGTCGTTTGGGCAGCAAAAAATCTCTGACGTTTTCAAGATATTTGCTTATATGCAATCCGTGACGAAACGAACTATCTTTAGACTCGGACGTATAATACTTACATTGTTTTGATCATCCACACTGGAATTCCTGGACATAATTATCAGTTTCTAAAACTGCCACTCGATCGGCGATTCGAAAAGTATCTCTAAAAAGCATAATAAGAAAATTCATGCTGTCAACAGATGTGCGAAAATGAGCAGTAAACGTTCGACTTTTTTTGACAAAAAAAAAAAAAGATCTGCACCCAGAGACCGCCACCGCGCGTAAAAAGGGTCCCCAGTCGTAAACAGTCGTTCCGCATCAGTCAAGGTCCGTTTGAGTATTTTTTTTTCGCGCACAGATGTCAGCTTTCTTGTCGGTTATATTTCGGGAAAAACAGGCTGTGTTTGTTTTAATTATATTTATATGGGGATCTCGTGTGATGTTTGTTAATCGGAATGATTAAGCACACAGGCTTTATTGCTTTGATAAGTAATTGTTGTTTGCAGTCGATTTGTTATCTTGAGAGAAGGACAAAGTTTTTCCTTTCAAGCAAACGATATATAGTCGTTTGATGGATTGCGGCTGTGCGCGCGTTTGTAATTGGCTTATCTCTTCGCGATTTTTTCGCCAAACTCTGAAACCCTCGACTTTACACTATAGCAAAAATCGATTAGTCAATCGCATCATCCTTCCTATCTCCAACATCACCCACACGATCCCACCAAACCGACTTCCCATATATAACGATTCTAGAAACTCTCCACACTAGCCACCAACCACGTATACATCGGACACACATTCCTTGACAGGCTACACAACAGTTTCTTCAATTAGCTCTCTTAACTGCTCAAACTCCACTCGCACACAGGCGTACAGACAACCGCTTGTATATCACCGTCAAAGTTTCGCACGTACATAGGCCCGAGAGCTTTCTCAACGTGTACACGCGCGTATACAGCTATAGTATATCGATGACATCGGTGGCACACCTTTCGAGCGCTGGCGCGATAAGAAGTCGTTAGTAGGCTCCGGCTAAAGAGTCGCGAGAGAGCCACTGTTGGCCCGGACGGTTGCGCGCGATAAAGCTTCGCGTTTCGTGATATAAGTGTAGGCGACGTCGGTGTGTAACAATTGCATTATATGCGCACGAGTGTCTCGGTCGTGTTCCAGTAATTTATGTGGCGGTGTTGCTTTGGTGTAAGAGCGAAGGATTATAGTAGGAGAAGTCATGGATGATCATCGGCGCCGGTCGCGTGGTCCTCGTCAACCCGGTGAGCATCGACGTTATATGTATATATTCTCGCGGAATAAGTGGTACGCGTTATATATTTGAAAGTTGAACATTTCAGCTTCAGGCTAGATCTTCGAAATCAGAGTGTGCGCGTCGCGGTAAAAATTTCAGCGACGTCGCTATGCGCGAGAGAGATAAGATAGCGAATGCGTCGACGCCTCTATAGAGAGATGTGTATATAGGCGCGGTGATTTTTCGATTTTTTTTTAATATCGCTCTAACGAGTTTTCAATACGCGGAAAACTCGCGCGGATTTGCTGCTGGTGCTACTGCAGCTGCGAAGTGGAAAAATTATTAATACGGCAAAATTGTACTTTCACCCGTCGGGGGAATAACTCGGCGTGTACGTATATATATATGTATAAGTGTCGTGGCACGCTTCCAAAAGAGAAAATCCGTTAGAATTGCTGCTGCGAGAGGTGGCATTACATTTTTTTTGTCTTCCTATACGTGTATGTCTGTGCAGGTATACAGGTATATATATACTAATTTTCTTATATACATATATAAGTTGCGCTTCGTGTTGAGGAATGATGTCACAATGCCGAATGTTAATGAAACGTGATGTCATATATAACGAGGCTGATGCTGTTCCGTTTAACAACTTCCGCGACTGTGTGCGTGTGTGTGTATGCTCTGCAGTGATGCTGCGGCTGTGTAAATGAGCTGAACAAAAAAGATTTAACGTATGCGGTGAAAATTGTGTCGGGACTAATTTCTATGAATAATTGGACGTGTCGAGGTGCATGAGATTTCCATAAATTTATGGATGTAGGGGGAAGGAAGATAGGTATATGTATAAGATGTCTTAATCTTGGTGTATATATAGAATATGCTTTTATTATATAGATAAGTATAATACGCTTTTCTTCTTAATATGTATGCGCGAATAGATTTTTTAGTGAATATATTCTTTGTGAATTTGAGAACACTTTTTAAAGAAATCCGGTTGATCCAAAACTACAATACCACTACACACACATATATATATCATCAAACGAGTTTCTCATCTAAATTCCAGATAATAAACCTGCACAGAAAACCCTCTCAACAAATTCCTCCAAAAACCACAACACCCACATCCAACAACCACTGAAGCATGTCTCTCCTCTCTCGCGGGTGGTTCAACGAGCTACACACAGAGCCACGTCTATACACCTCCTCTCACCCATCCATCCATCCATCCATCCATCCTCTCCCATTAGCATTTCTGCGTGCAGTAGCCACTGCCGCCGCCGCCGCTGTCTAGCGGTGCACCTGAGCTCGCCCCGGAATGAATACCCGCGTATATGGAATGCATTTAATACGGAGGCGCGCGAGCGAGCCTAACGACCAAGAAGAAGAAGGAGGAGGAATCCGAGGCGCACGTAATACGATTTTACTCCAAAGACGCGTATATATATGTATAGAGACTCGATTACGCCGTACATACGTATTGCGCGCGCAGAAAAGCCTCGTTAGAGCCTGTGTGTTTGCTGCTTTTCTCTATTCTTACGTAAGCGTGATTGTGTGTGTGTGTGTGTGTGTGCACGTGTATTATTATTCTTTCTATATAAGAGTAGGCTCTCCGTATATGCGAGATGGAAAGAAAGAGAACGTTTTCATTCTTATGTGCCGCAGCGCGGAGAGAGAGATGCGCGTTTTGCTATTGTTTTGCGCCGAGAGGAGGCACATTTGCATGAGTCGATGCGGAAGTCGCGAGCGTGTATACGGATTGCGATAATTATTATGCAGATTTTTAGGGGGGACTCGTTAAACTGTTGCCGCCGCCGCCGCCGCCGCGACTCTGTATACACATATATACATATATCCGTGAATTGAAATGGGTTCGTTCGCTTCTTCTTTTGCTTTCCGAACGGATAATTTGTGATTTTTCTATGTGTCCGTAGTTTTGAGCGACGATCCTTCTGGAGAAAGTCGACTGACGTGTAAAACGAATAAACTGCGCTCTTCGTATAATTTATGTCGCCGGCGGTCGTGCAATTTTTCTCTTCTCTCAGTGCGCGTGTATACTTTCGAATTTTCATTTAATGTTATTACACGCATGCGATATAAATAACCTTGGAAAAATTTCTGTCTACGCTATTTCCAAAGAGAGACAATGCTATTGTACATATCGCGAAGTTATTGCGCAAGTATAACGCGATAACTGAAAAAGAGGAAGCCGCGAAGAGGAGGGAATCTGGGTAAGCGCGATAATTTCCGAGTATATATAAGCTACGGGAAAGCGATAACGCGAAAAACGCCAATTATAGTATTACACTTTTACCGGTGACTTACAACACACACGCGCTATCTTCCTTATATATACGATGTAGTATATATATATATTACTTATATATTACTTATACGGACAATGACTCTGCGAAGTCGTCTCGTTGAGTAAGCCATCCGAAAGCGCACGTATGGCAAAAAAAAAGAAGAAAAAGCCGCGAGTGACTGCAACAATGAGCGCTATTATTCTTATATGCGTTTTTATTTTCTACAGAATTTCTCATATACTATACTATTTTACGAATGAAAAAAATGAAAAGAGAAGCAGAGGAAGCGTATTATAATACGCGCGTATATACATATAGCATCGATTTTTCAGCGAGAAAAGGCTCGTAATATCGGTGCGTTTACAGTCGCAAGCCAAGTGAATCGGCGCGGCGCGGGCGCGGGCGTGGCGGCTATGGAACGTTTCACGCATACGGAGACCATACTGCTGCTGCTGCGCTGCACTTTGCTCCGGCATATTTCTATCGAATTGCAAAAGAGGAATATTTAATATTGATGATTTTTAGCGGGGAGAGAACCGTTCGGATTGTATATAGTCCGGTTATGGAAGACGATACCGATTTTTTTTCATTCTTGGTATATTTGTATAAGGGGATGATACCGTTTTTTTTGTATACTTATACGGTATCTATATACGTGTGATAACGATTTTCGTGTACTTTTTATCTGCGAACGATACCGATTCCCACCAACTCTTTTCTGTATATTTATAGAATATCCAATCGGGGATGATAATCGTTACCGATTTTTCGTGTCATTATATACTAAACCGATTTCCACCATCTCTAAAAACGATACCGATCTTCTTGTATACTCGGCGTATCACACGATTAATATACCGATTTTTTTTCTCGCAGGAGCACAGTATGAGCCCGGCGCTGGGCCAGGCGCCGAACCTCAGACCAGGTCACCGCTGCAGTCGCCGCAGTACGAGTATAACATCGCATACTCCTCGTCCGCGGCCTGTCCACCGACGAGGTACGATAGATACAAAGGCGTTGCTCAGATACAGAAGAGAATGACGCAGAGGGAGGATGCTCTCAAGTTCGAGCAGAGCCGCATCAAGTCCCTGCAAGAAGAGCGGCTTCTCATCCAGAAGAAGACCTTTACGAAATGGATCAACTCCTTTTTGCTCAAGGTTTGTGTCTCCGGCTATTTTATTTATCTTTGATCAAAAATATGTGCGTATCAAAATGCCTTGACGAAAAAAAAATCGCGAAGCGTACGCTAGCGCGTCGTAAATTAAAAGACTCGCGAGGAAATCGCGAGGAGAGAAAAAAAAAAGAAACGAGTCGCCAGAGAGAGAGAGTCACCTTTAAGGACAGGCTTTCGCGTGAAACATTCCGCAATGGATGTCACGCACAATTGAGACTAACGCCGAGAGAGGTGCACACTTGTCGGCTTTTATTTACTTCGATCTTATATATACCCTCTCTCTCTCTTTTATTCAGGCTCGCATGGAGGTGGAGGACTTATTTACGGACCTGGCCGACGGCAAAAAATTGCTCAAGCTCTTGGAGATAATTTCGGGCGAGCGACTCGCCAAGCCCAACAATGGCCGGATGCGTGTCCACAAAATCGAAAACGTCAACAAGTCTCTCGCCTTTTTACACACCAAGGTAAATATACATGACTAATTAAGTGTTGATCGGAAGATTAACGCTTCTGCTATACATATATATATATATATATATTTGCCTTATCGTCGTATCTCTATAGCGGCGCTTTTATATATACATATATAGAAAAAAGATTTATCTCCGACAGAGGCTTTCGACAAGACGATGATTGTTGATCGTATAATAATGACTCGTGAGAGAGAGTGAACGGCCAATTGATCGGTAATAATTGTCCCGTATATATATATGCAGCTGGCTCGGACTCTGCGCGCATTGATACCACTTATCTGTCGGACTGTATATAAAACCGGCCGATGACATCATATACGAGCGCGGCGCTATATGATCAACAAACTCTCGCGCACCAGTCAGATATATATAGATATATACTCGATGGAGAATCATTTTCAGATTTCAAGGCCAGGAGAGCCGATAAATCCGCGATTACGCCGTGAAACAGAGTAGACAGTTGTTTGAAAATTCGAAGGCGGTTAATCAATTAAAAATTATTGCGTAACGACTCCAGTATATACGCCTCTTTCTGTCTATCTTTTCTCAAGTTTTATTCAAGTGGCATAGTTATTGACGATGCAAAAATGTACTGACGAGTTCTTTAATTTTAGAAACTCTACACGTGGATTTGAAATTCAATTAATGTTAATGATGCGATAGCTTTCTCAAAAAATAAACAGAAAGTCACGATTTTTTTTTGCAATTTCTCTCGCGAAAGATTATTCCAGTGCGTTTGCAGAGCTTCGGACACGGACTCGGTTGAAAAATAATTTTTGCGCTTTGATAACTCCAGGACCGATTTCAATTGAATCTTCCGTCGCATTACTTATGCTAATTTATTCACGTATTATATAGCAACCAGTAAACGTTTTATACGCAAGAAGACATAATAAAAGTTAATTTAATAAGCCCCGGAGACCGCTCTGTATAACTGTAAAACGGGCGACTTTTACGCTTCATTTTTTTCCTTCTGGATCTAGTTTCGCTCGAAAATCTTATACGCGCTAGTTTTATGTGCCGGCTCTTATAAGGTCGTGTGTATATATACATGTAATATACGGCAGTGACGTTTTCACTGTTATTTTACTTATTACTATTAAAGAGTTTCTCTACGAACAAAAGGCGCGGCTCCTGAATGGAGTTATTATTTCAAGCAGGAACGCTAGAACAATACGAAACAATTAACAATTCAATTTATGCATTAGACACCGGTGAAGCGTAAAAGCTCCGTTTCTCAGACTCTGCTCGATTCGATTAAAGAAAAAATGTAATATACTCGAAATCGGAATTAAATCTTTTCTCGGAACACCGCAAAATCGTTCCCAGTATAATAAACACAATATTCTCATTGTTCACAGGTCCGCCTGGAGAGTATCGGTGCGGAGGACATAGTTGACGGCAATCCACGACTGATCCTCGGTCTGATATGGACGATAATCCTGCGATTCCAGATCCAGGAGATCGAGATCGACGTCGACGAGGAGAACGAGAGCAGTGAGAAAAAATCGGCCAAGGATGCTCTGCTGCTCTGGTGTCAGCGGAAGACTAACGGCTATCCCGGAGTTAACATACAAGACTTTACGGGTATGAATCGTTATATTCGGAATGCGTGTTGTGTTATTCGTTATGCGGTATGATGAAAGGAGCTATCTTTAGACGCGTATAATTGTACTTTTTTTCGAAATTTATATAGGAGGCTTTCATGTACGTTGTGCTAAGGTCAGGTAAAAAGTGGGTGAGATTGATGATCTTGACGCTTGCAGCGTCAGTATTTTTATCGGATGACACGCGTCATTGTTGCAAGGAAAAGATTGTCTTGTGACGTTAAATTATCGGAATCATTTTCATATTACAATCGGGTTTTCAGTATAACAAACGGAGGAAAAAAATGTTGAAAAACAGTTGGATAGTTTTCAAGTTTTGTATGGCTGCGACGGTATGAAATTCTTGTCGCACAATATGCCCGTATGTACGAATAGGTGCGAGAATGTAACGTGGAAAACAATAGCTTGTTCAAGTGCTCCGAGACAAAACATCGCCAGCTGTACATTCCTCACTTTTTGTCTGGAAATTTGCTTAAAAATAGAATGCAGGAGTAAAAAGGCCGTTCAAGGGCGCTATATATCACTCGTTGCTTAAAAGATAATGTATGGTGTTGCTGCATTTGTCAATATAGAATTCATAAGACAATCTTCCGTATGTAAGTAATAAATCAATCTCACAACAAAACTCGTATACGCTGCCTTACGCAACTTTTCGCGGTTTTCTCAGAACTCCAACAAGGATACAATCCCGCGAAACCTGATATTTACCCACACTTGGGACAATTTTACAAAGCCAATACTTGTACACGTAATTTTATCGTCAAAATTTTACACAGGATCATGGCGAAGCGGTCTGGGCTTCAACGCGCTGATCCACGCTCATCGACCGGATCTTGTCAACTGGTCGGATTTGCAACAGACAAAACACATCGACAACCTCAACTATGCCTTCGACGTGGCCAACTCGGAACTGGGCATTCCTCGGCTCCTCGACGCCGAGGACGTCGACACCGCCAGGCCAGACGAGAAGTCCATCATGACTTACGTCGCGTCGTACTATCACACATTTGCCAGGATGAAGAACGAAATTAAGAGTGGCAAGAGAATCGCAAACGTGAATATTCTTTCCTTTCGTCATAATTTAGATTATTTATTTAAATGTATTTTGGATGATTATATTCGCTGCTTTGTACGCGAATGTTGATCAACCGGTTTGTGTAGTTGATTTTTAGATATCAGTGGAACAAAAAGTTAGATTTGCATCATTTTATTGATAAAAAGGCAAAATTATATTTGGGAAAGAATTAAATATAAAAAAATCCATTTGATTCAGATTGTCGGTCAAATGATGGACGCTGACAAAATGAAGATCCACTACGGCAAGCTGACAACGGACTTGCTCGAATGGATTAAGCTGAAAATCGTCGTGCTCGAAGACAGGAACTTTCCCAACTCCCTTGAAGGCATTCAACGTGAGCTTCTCGCTTTCAAGCAGTACCGTACCATCGAGAAACCCCCTAAATATAAAGAACGCTCCGAAATCGAAGCTTTATACTTCCACATCAACACCCGTCTCAAGTCTCTCAATCAACCAGCTTTCGTGCCTCAAGAGGGGCAACTCGTCAATGATATAGAACGCAAGTGGATCGAGCTCGAGCGCGCCGAACACAGACGTGAGGTGGCTTTACGCAGTGAGCTACTTCGTCACGAGAGGCTGGAACAGCTGAACTACAAGTTTGAGCGCAAGAGCGTGTTGCGCGAGGGCTATCTCAAGGAGATGATACAAGTGCTGTCGGATCCACGTTATGGCAGTAATCTGGCACAGGTTGACGCGACGGTAAAGAAGCACGAAGCCATCAGCGCGGACATCTTGGCACGCGAAGAGCGTTTCCACGATCTGACCAACATGTCCGAGGAACTTGTGCGAGAGAATTATCATGGGCTCGAACGCGTGCAAGCCCGAGAGCAGCAGGTATTGCAGCGATGGCGCGATCTTTTGGGCCTGTTGGATAGGCACAAGGCCAATCTGTCGGCCCTGTGTTCATTGATGAGCCTCATGCGGGAGATTGAGACAACGCTTGCGAGCGTACAGGAGCTACAACTGAGTTTCCAGAGTACCGAAGTCGGACCACATTTGCTTGCAGTGGAAGATCTACTGCAGAGGCACAGTTTGCAGGAGCTGCAGGTCACTGCTTTAGGGGAGAGCCAGCGTAGGTTAGCCAGGCAAGCTACACAGGTGCAGACTCAGGTCGCGGCTCAGGCACAACAAGCGCAGCCTCACGCGCTTAGCAAGGAGGCTGCGTTGCTGGAGGCCAAACTTGAACAGCTCAACAAGGCTTATGGACAATTAGGTAAGAACTTGTTTTTGTTACTGTTGATACTGTTTTGAATTTTCTTCTGATAAATCAAACTTAATGCATCTGGTTTTTAGGAGATTACAGTAAAGAACGAAAGGCCAGGTTGGAAGACGCCCGAAACTTCTTCCAGTTCTTGCAGGATCACGAGGACGAGGAGTCTTGGTTAGTGGAACGCCAACGAATTTGCAGAGCTGGAATAGTCGCGAAGGATCTGCGAGCATTGATATCGCTACAACAGAAGCATAAGGCTTTAGAGGATGAAACAAAGACGAGGAGGCCCAAGTCGGAACAGTTAAGCCAGGCAGGAAGAAGATTGGTTTGCGAACAACATCCATCGGCTCCGGAAATAGAGAACAGACTCGAATCGTTGCAGGAACACTGGAGGGTTCTCGAAGAACTCTTAGCGTTGAGAAAAAAACAGTTGGAAGAAGCAGCAGAGGCCTTACAGTTCTGTGCGGACGCCAACGAAGCAGACTCGTGGATGAAAGAGAAAATGGCGCTTGTTGCATCGGAGGACTACGGAGTCGACGAGCCTTCAGCACAGGCGCTTCTTCAGCGGCACAAAGACCTTGAGGGCGAGCTTAATGCCTACCGCGGTGACCTACAATCTCTGAATGCTCAGGCCGAACGATTACAGCGCGCCGGTATCTCTGCCCTCCAGATTGATCAAACTCAAAACGCTGAAAACGAGCAGGCTGAGCCGCTTGCCGAACTAGAACAGGAGGAGTGGACACAGGAGGTCAGGCTTGTTCCTCAGGATGAGTGGGTCGACGAAATTGTTGAGCGCACCGAGCCCAGGACTGTACTGGAAGAGAGGCTTGTGCCGCAGGTCAGGAGTCTTTATCCATTCAGTGGTCAGGGTATGCAAATGAGCAAGGGTGAGGTGATGCTTTTGCTAAACAAAACGAATCCTGATTGGTGGAGTGTGCGGAAAGAGGACGGAACTGATGGCTTCGTACCTGCAAGCTATGTCCGCGAAGTTGAACCTAAAGTCATTCAGGTACAAGTACGCAAACCCGAACGAGTCAGAGTAACACAACGAGTTAAGAAGACGCGCATGGTTCGTCAGGTGGTACCGGTTAGGCGTGTCAAATCTACCCGCTCGGCCGTGAAACCAGTGCGGCGTCCGGCTGTCAGCGACAGCGAGAACCTGGAGAAGCGCATGAAGAAAATCAACGACACTTACGGTCAACTCCAGGAGCTGGCGACACGTCGTCACGCACTGCTTGAAGACGCTATTCGACTTTACGGTTTCTATCGCGAATGCGACGACTTCGAGAAGTGGATCAAAGATCGCGAAAAGATGCTCAAAGCAGACGACTCACGCGACAACGTCGAGACGGCCAAGCGCAAGTATGAGAAGTTCCTCACGGACCTGTCGGCATCAGGCAAGCGTGTCGAGGCGATCGACGCTGCGGTCGAGGAGTTCGTCACGCAGGGACACAGTCAGTTAGATAAGGTCAAAGCTAGACAGAGGCATATCCATCAGCTATGGGAGCATCTGAACTGGTTGAAAGCACAGAAAGAAAAGAGTTTAGAGGGTGCTTCAAGCGTGGAGTTGTTCAACAGGACGTGCGATGAGGCGCACGACTGGATGCTGGAGAAAATCACGCAGCTAGATACAGCGGAATTGGGACCGGATCTAAAAACTGTTCAGGCGCTTCAGAGGAGGCATCAGCATCTCGAACGCGAATTGGCACCAGTAGAGGAGAAAGTAAGAGATTATCTCATTTTTAGAAAGATCGGGCTATGTTAATTTTATCTTACTTAATCGTATGAATTTCTCTATTTTTCTTAGGTTCGAAAAGTCAATTTATTGGCTAACAGCGTAAAGAGTACTTATCCCAATGAACTGAATAATGTCAACGCAAGGCAAAACGAGATACGCGATTTGTGGCACAAAGTTCAAAATAAAGCCCGAGAACGTCGGTCTCGGTTGGAAGACGCTGTGGGACAACAAATCTTTATGAACAGCTCGAAGAACTTAATCAGTTGGGCAACGGAAACTTTGGAAACAATGAACGTGGAAGAACCGGTGAGAGATATAGCAACTGCCGAGAAACTCAGAAAACAGCACGTAGAACTCGGTGAAGAAATTAAAACTAAAGAAGATGAGTAAGTAATTTATTTAACCATACATTGATGATTTGTAGTTGGGTATCCATTAATGGAGATTAATCGTTCAAAATTAGATTCCGGGAAGTCGAAGCTCTTGGAGGTCAGTTACTGTCGAGAAATCCAGCTCTGAATGAGGTAAAGGAGCGTCATGAAAAACTTCACGGATTGTATGACAACGTCACATCAACTTGGTTATCTAAAGAAGCGTGGCTAGAACAGTGCCTTGAATTACAACAATTTAATCGCGAGGCTGATCAAATCGACGCCACGACAAGCTCGCATGCCACCTTTCTGGAGTTCGCCGATCTCGGGGAGTCTCTAGACGACGTTGAAGCTTTATTGAAACAGCATGAAAAATTCGAGAACACGCTTCATGCGCAGGATGACAGGTTGAAGGTGTTCAGCGATGTTGCTGATAAACTTATAGCTCAGGACCATTACGATAAGAACAAGTAAGAGTATTTTCATCTTTAATTGTTCTATTTTTTATTTCCAAAAATATCTTACGATTACAAACAAACCCATTTCAGCATCAATGAGAAACGAAATCAAGTTCTTGCCCGACGTGCCACAGTTAAAGAGGCAGCGCAACGTCGGCGAGCAGCTTTGCAAGCCTCCGAATATTATCAACAGTTCTCCGCCGAAGTAGATGATCTGAAGGACTGGTTAAGTGACAAAATGAAAACTGCATCGGATGAGACTTACCGAGATTTGAACAATCTGGAGCGCAAGCTGCAAAAACACGAAGCTTTTGAAAGGGAACTGAGGGCTAATGAGGGACAGCTACGAGCAGTTAATAAAGCTGGAAAAGCTTTGATATCTGAAGAAAATTACAGATCTGAAGATGTAGGAAGAGTTTTGGAAGATTTGAACAAACAGTGGGATCAGTTAGTTGTATTATCGATGGAAAAGGGCAGGCGATTACGCCAAGCTGCTGCACAACACGGATACAACAGAATTATAGAAGACGCTCGACTCGATTTGGAAGAAATTGAAAATTCTCTGACGAGCAAAGAAGTTGGTCAGGATCTGCGAAGCTGTAAAGATCTTCTCAAGAAACACCAGCTCCTGGAGACAAAATTAGGGCAATGGGAGCAAAAGGTGAACGACCTCGTACAAATGGGACAAGAAATGGCTCACGAGGGTCACTTTGATGCGCCAAACATTTTAAAAACTAGTCAAGATACTCAAAAGAAGTTTCAAAGTCTCAAGGAACCGGCAAAACGACGCCGTGAAGCTCTAGAGGAAAGTCTGCGATTCCACAAGTTTGGTTTTGAGTTAGACGCAGAACTTCAATGGATCAACGATCACATGCCTCAAGCAACGTCTACCATGATGGGTCAGAATTTGCATCAGACACAGTCTCTTCACAAGAAGCATAAGAAATTTGAAGCGGAAGTGCAAGGCCACGAACCAATGATTATGAAAACTCTGGCTTCTGGTCAAGGACTCATCGATCAAGCGCATCCTGAACGAAAAAAGGTATGCAAATTTGCGTTTCACTTATTAATTCTTTGAAACATCCTAGATATCTTAACTCACATATTTACAAGGGTTGCTTGCCTTGATTTTTACAATTTTTTCTTCATCTGGGATGTTAAATGAAATTTGGTATTACACACACATGAAACGTTTTTATAATGTTTATATACTTATATACAAGTACAGTTGTACAATTTTTATACAGCTGGAGCACTATTTCGTCTTTTGATTTGGTTGAGGTAAGGAGGACTATGTGAGCCAAAAGCGTGCGCGTAAAAACATACGTCTGACGTATGCTTTTGGAATTGCGTGATCAACTAGATAAACAATAGCAAACATTTCCGAGAATGCTTTAATTCACAAGTTTTATTATTTATATGGCTTCTTTTTTGGTTATACTGCTGTGATCGTTGTCACTTTTATTATGATTTTACTAAAGTTTTCGTTTTATTTACACATTTAAACACCAAATTCAATTTACGTTCATTGTTTTCACGAACTATGGCTGTCAGTGTTCGTGCATGTATTTCACAAACGCTGTATTAGCAGCACATCGTTTACACATGTTGAATTGATTATTAGCTTTTAATGATGTTTATTTTTAATAACTATAAATGTGTTTGCCGTTTTTTTAAAAAAGTAAACTCCTGGGATTGTTTTTTGAAACTTCATTTTGTTTTCAATTTAGATTCAAGATTTATGCGATACGTTGAGCAGTGCATGGAACCACTTGCGAGAAAAGGGAGCCGAGAGAAGTCACGCTCTGGACCTATCCCTGAAAGCCCAAGAATTCTTTTTCGAAGCCGGCGAAGTAGAAAGCTGGCTTGTCGAGAAGAATGACGTTCTCAATTCCACCGATTATGGACGAGATCGTGATGCAGCCACAAAGTTGCTTACGAAGCACAAAACTCTTGAACTCGAACTGGATACCTATAACGGCATTGTCACGGAGATGGGCAATACTGCTTCGACGATGATCAACGCAAAACACCCGGACAGCAAAGCCATAGCCAACAAACAACAGGCCATTGCCCAGCAGGTCAGATCTCTCCAGCGTCTAGCTACTCTAAGACAGCAACGACTCATGGAGAGCATGTATCGGCACGAATACTTCCTCGAGAGCCGCGAACTCGAGCAGTGGATAAAAGAACAAGAGCAGACGGCCTCCTCCGAGGATTATGGACAGGATTATGAGCACCTATTGCTTCTTCAAGCCAAGTTCAATGATTTTAAACACAGGATAGAGGCTGGGTCGGAGAGATTCAATCAGTGCCAAGTCTTGGCGAAGAAACTGATTGCAAATGAAAGCCCGTATATTCAGGATATCGAGAAGAGACAAGAGCAACTTGGGTAAGGAAAAATGAATTTATTGGTTTAAGGGTTCTATCAGTTCTTTCTAATAAACGTACCTCGATTTAAGTTTTGTAAATATATATCTTAGATTATGATTAGTTTTTGTCTGACAATCTCAGTACTGTTGCATGTTAATAACATAGAGATACACAAAAAAACACTTGGATGACAAGATATTTCTTAAGATATGATCAGGTGTGGCACGGTTTTAAGTCGGGATGTGGGTGAACTAACATTAACTACCTTTCTGTACATAAATTCACTATAGAAACGGTGAAGACGATCCGGTACTCGAAGTGGCTCAGTTGCATGCCAAGATGTGGTAAGTCCGTTTGTGTGTACCTTTGTGCAGTTTTGCCTTGGTCACTTTATGATTAAGACTTATTAACATAACATAAATTAAGATCCTGTACATACAATTAACAAAGTAGACGAACAAGCTCCCTCGCTAAAACTTCAAACGCTCAGATCTAAATGATCTATTTAGAACTGCGAATTAAATATTTATTTCACTTTCAGCGAATCATGGCAGCACCTTTTGAAACTTGTGCGCAACCGAGAGCAACGATTGCAAGCCGCAGGTGAGATCCACCGCTTCCATCGGGATGTTGCTGAGGCTCTCTCACGAATCCAAGAAAAGAAGGCTGCACTGCCCGATGATCTCGGTAGAGATTTGAATTCAGTATTGGCGCTTATTCGACGTCACGAGGGCTTCGAGAACGATCTGGTTGCACTCGAGGCCCAGTTGCAGGTACTTGTGGAAGATGCTGCTAGGCTTCAGGCCCTTTATCCGGGAAACAACGCCGCGCACATCGACCAACAGCAAAAGATTGTACTGGCCAACTGGGAGGAGTTGAAAGAGAGATCAGCTCACCGAAGAGATCAGTTGCAAGCCAGTTGTGATTTGCAGAGATTTCTAACGCAGGTCCGGGACTTGACAAATTGGACGGCTGGACTGTGTGCAACCATGTCGACGCAAGATAATGTACGTGATGCTGCTAGCGCACAGATTCTAAAGGCCGAACATGAGGCGCTGAAAGGCGAAATCGAAGCAAGGGAAGACACATTTAGCAATGTACTCGACCTTGGCGAAGCCATGGTTCAAACTGGACACTATGCAGCAAGCGTGAGTAAATTTATTCAGTTTTTTTATTACTTTTAAAGATAGTTTTTTCTGACATGCGATTTGTTTGTTGATACGACAGGAGGTCGAAGAAAAGTGTAGCCAACTCCTAGATGAACGCCAGAAGCTTCACACAGCCTGGCAACAAAAAAAGATCCACCTGGACCAACTGATAGATTTGCACTTCTTCTTACGTGACGCCAAGCAGCTCGACAATCTCTCCACGACCCAAGAAGCTGCCCTAAGCAATGACAACTTTGGTGTGTCAGTTGAGGAGGTCGATGCTCAGGTGAAAAAACACAACGAGTTTGAAAAACTATTGCTCACACAGGAAGACAAGTTAGCCGCATTACAAGAACACGGCAGCAAATTGTTATCGCAGAATCATTTTGAGTCGCGTACGATAGCCAAACGACTTGAGGAAGTGATCCAGAGGCGAGTAAGGATACGCGAGCTATGTAACGCCAGAAGGGCAAGATTAGAGGCTGGACTACTGCATGCTCAGTTCGTAAGGGATGTCGGCGAAGCTGAGTCGTGGATCGGAGAAAGGCAGAAGAAACTCGAGGCTGAGGCATCAAAGGGTCAGGTTTCTAGTTTGGAGGACAAGATTAAGAAATTGCAGAAACACCAGGCATTTCAGGCTGAATTGGCAGCTAATCAGAGCAGAATCGAGGAAATCAAAGTCAAGGGAGAGACGTTGTTGATGCATAAACATCCGGCAAGTGCTGAAATTAGACAGCAACTTGATCATCTTCTATCCTCATGGAAAAAACTTTTGATCGAATCGGAGAATCGTGGTAGAGGCTTGGAAGAGGCACAGGACATCCTCGACTTCAATAACCAAGTCGAGAAGATCGAGGCTTGGATCCGGGACAAAGAAATGATGGTACAAGCCGGGGACATTGGTAAAGACTACGAGCATTGTTTGAGTCTGCAGCGTAAGCTGGACGACGTCGATAGCGACATGCGAGTCGACGACGCTAGAATCAAAACGATCAACGCACTGGCAGATAAGCTGATTAAGCAGGTTGTTAGTGTTATTTTGTACATTCGTGTTTGTTTGCGATTGTAAATCGTGTGTCTCATGAATTTATTTTAAATATATTTGTTTGATTGCAGGAAAAAGACGAAGAAACTAAAGCGATTCAACAACGTCGCGATGGCTTCAACAATAAATGGCGTGGATTACAAGGAGCTCTAGGCGCATACAGAGAAACGTTGGCAGGAGCTTTAGAGATTCACCTATTCAATCGCGATATCGATGACACCAATCAACGTGTCGTAGAGAAATCTTTGGCCATGAACACGAATGATGTTGGAAAAGACTTGGCTGGCGTCGATCACTTGCAACGTAAACAGGAGGCGATGGAGAGAGATATGACTGCCATCGAGGGCAAATTGAAGGAACATCAAACGGAGGCGCACATTCTTTCGCAAAAATACCCAGATAAAGCTTCTCAGGTCAACGGGATCCTTTCGGAATTGGAGACTAATTGGAACGAGTTGCAACGCTTAACAAGCGATCGCCGACAGGCTCTGAGTCAAGCCTATACATTACATAAGTTCCGCGCAGAACTGCGCGAATTAGAAATCTGGGTGGCAGAGACTATCAAGCGTATGAATGAAGTGGAACCACCAACGACTATCTTGGAAGCCGAAGCGTTGCTTGAACTGCACCAAGAGAGAAAGGCGGAAATCGACGGCAGGCAGGATACCTTTAAGGCACTTGGGGAGCATGGACGTAAGTTAATTCCCATGGGAGAATTCATACAAGAAAGTTTGAATCATCTAGAGAAGTTGCAGCAGGAACTGAATGATGCATGGCTTTCCGGAAAACAGAAACTTAAGCAGGCTCATCAACTACAATTATTCAAAGAACAGGCTAATCAAGCTGATAGCTGGCTAGCAACGAAAGAAGCATTCCTAAATAACGACGATCTCGGAGATTCGTTATCGGGAGTCGAAAAATTGATGCGAAAACATGAAGATTTCGAAAAAATGCTGACTCCTCAACTCGGGCGAATCGAGGAACTAGAAAAGTTCGCAAGCGCCGTTCTTTCTGAAGGTCATGCTAATGCGTCGAGTATAGAATCAAGATTATCAGCTGTCTGCGCGCGCAGAGATAAGCTCAAGAACAGCGCTCTGGCCAGGCGAAACAAACTGGTGGAAAGTCGACGTCTTCACCAGTTCTTGCGTAATGTCCTGGAAGTCGAAGGTTGGCTCCACGAGAAGCAACAGGTGGCGAGCGACGAGAACTATCGTGATTCCACGAATCTGCAGAGCAAGATACAGAAGCACGTAGCGTTCGAGAGTGAATTGGCTGCCAATAAAGGAAGAGTGTCCGCTGTTACTACTGAAGGAGAGGCGCTTGTCAAGGAAGATCACTTCGCTTCGAAAGAAATTCAAGAGCGTCTTGATGAGCTAGAAGCCGAGTGGGAACTTTTACAGGAAACCAGTAAATTAAAGAAAAATCGACTCGACGATGCTTACCAAGCGCTATTGTTTAGCCGAACTCTGGACGAGTTCGAGGCCTGGATCGACGAGATCGAAACGCAACTGCAGTCCGAGGATCACGGTAAGGATCTGTCGAGCGTAGCTAATTTGCTGAAGAGACATACCAATCTGGAGAATGACGTCATGAGCCATAACGAAGCCTGCGAGTCCATCAAAGAAACCGCAGCTAATTTTCAACGTGCCAAACACTTCATGAGCGAAGAGATTCAGGAAAGAGCAGCTGCTACTATTACTAGGTATCATGGACTGCAAGAACCAATACAAATTCGAAGAGATAATCTAGAAGACGCCAAACTTTTGCATCAATTCGCGAGAGACGTAGAGGACGAGTTACACTGGCTGTCCGAGAAAGAAGTTCTCGCTGGCAGCAAAGATCTGGGCAGCTCGTTAACGACTGTACAGCGATTGCAGAAGAAACATCATGCGCTTGAGGCTGAGTTAATTTCACGAGAACCAGTGGTCGCGTCTCTGGCTAGCAGAGCTACTGCCATGGTAAGAAGCGGTCACTTCGCATCGGAAAAGATCGAATCCCTGTCTCGCGAGTTACAAGAAAAACTTATGCACCTAAGAGATCTTGCAAGCGTGAGGAAGCTGAGATTGCTTGACGCTGTTGAGTCGCAGATGGTAATTAATTGTCTTCGTATTAATATTTAGTTAGTTTACTTTGATCATTTTAAATTTCGTAAATTGTTTGCAGTTCTATGCTGAAGCTGCGGAAGCTGAACAATGGATCAAAGAAAAACAACCATTGTTGAACTCGACGGATTATGGTAAAGACGAGGATTCGGTCCAGTCGTTGTTTAAAAAGCTAGAGGGAGTTGAACGAGATCTGTGTGGTTTCACGAGTACAGTTGAAAATTTAAAAAAATTATCGAAGGGATTGGTTGAAAGGCATCACTTTGACAGTAAAAATATAGCTTACAAGCAGTCCGAGATCGAACATAAGTTCGAAGATTTACAAAATCTGAAAGAGAAGAGATCTCAAAGGCTACTAGAGAGTGAAAAATACCATAGATTTATTATGCAGGCTGATCAAGTTATAGAATGGATCGGAGATCAAACAACGGTAGGTTTATTTTTAACTAATTAGTAGTTCCCAATACACGTACACGTTACAAATAAAATCATGTTTCTCCTCTCTATAACAGATCGCCGCATCAGAAGACTATGGTTGCGACGTAGAACACGTTGAGCTGCTCATTCAGATGTTTGAGAACTTCCTATCCAGTTTGATCAGCAGCGAAAACCGAATGACTGGTATAATCGAGG
The DNA here is from genome assembly GCA_020010945.3 of Muscidifurax raptorellus. Taxonomy (NCBI): domain Eukaryota; kingdom Metazoa; phylum Arthropoda; class Insecta; order Hymenoptera; family Pteromalidae; genus Muscidifurax; species Muscidifurax raptorellus. The sequence continues at coordinate 3,581,916 of CM052079.1, read as the reverse complement.
CTGGCCAGAAACTTCTTGAAGAAAAGAACCCCGAGTCCGGCAAAATTCACATGAAGATCGACGAGACTAAGCAGCAGTGGGAAGACTTGAAGGAACTGGCACACGCACGTCAAGAGGCTCTTGCCGGTGCCAAACAAGTGCATATGTTTGACCGCACTGCCGATGAGACCATCTCTTGGATCCAAGAAAAAGAGGCAACTCTGGGCTCCGAACACGAGTATGCCCATGATCTAGAAACAATTCAGGCACTTGTACGCAAGCATCAAGGGTTGGACACCGATTTGGGTGCAGTGAAAGAGCAGGTCGAAGCTGTAATGGAAGAAGCGTCAAGGCTAGCCGCGCTTTTCCCTGATGCCACAGAGCACATTGCCGTGAAACATGAACAGGTGGACGAGTCCTGGAATGATCTTCTTGAGAAAGCCGCTCAACGAAAGAGCAAACTCGTTCAAGCAGAACAACTACAAGCTTACTTCGACGAGTACCGGGATCTCATCTCCTGGATCAACGAAATGGTCGCAAAAGTCACAGCTCCAGAATTAGCGCGCGACGTTCCTGGTGCTGAAGCCCTCATCTCGCGGCATAACGAGTATCGGGCCGAGATTGACACGCACGACGACGCGTTCAGCAAGTTCTACAAAACTGGCCAATCTCTCGTTCAGCAGGGACACTTCCTCGCCAAAGAGATTCAAGAGAAGGTATCTGTGCTGAGGCAGAGGAGCCAGATTTTGGAAGAAACGTGGGAACGAAGGAAGCTTATATACGAACAGAACCTTGACACGCAAACATTCAAGAGAGATGCCGAAACGCTAGAGAACTGGATTGCGAGTAGGGAACCGATGTTGAGAGATGAGCAGTACGGTGAATCGATACCACAGGTCGAGGAGTTGATCATGAAACATCAAGACTTTGAGAAGACCATCGAGGCGCAGGAGGAAAAGTTCAACGCAATCAAGCGTATTACAATGGTAGGCTGTAAATCGTTTATTAAGACTATGGTTTTCTTTCTCAATGCAAATCTAATAAAAATATTTGTGTACTATTTTCAGCTTGAAAAAGCCTTTCAGAAACAACTTGAGACCGAAATGGCAGCGAGGCAAGCCGAAAAGGAACGTGTTGAGAAAGCGCGCTTGGAGGAACGCAAGCGCAAAGAAGTACAAAGGATTACAGAAGAGCGAAAGCGGGAGGAAGAGCGAAGACGTTACATCGAAAGTCCGCGTCACGTGGCACGGGATGAGATGAACGGCTCTTACGATGATCATGAAGCGATTAATAGGTAAGTCGATACGCTATGAACATACGTTTTATTTTATTTTTAAAGTTATAACACGCTAAATGACATGTTATTTTAATATTTTAACAGATCGTCCTCCCCCATGAAAGGCGGAGCCGGCGATTCAACGCAGAACACTCCAACTACGAGCAAATCTTACGGCGGTCTGCACCACATGTTGAGTGACAGGCTGAGAAGAAGTAAGCTTTCTGTTTATTTAATCATCTATATTTCTGTTTTTTTATTTAAGCGCATATACTAATTCATATCGATGTGTATTTGAATGATAGCATCAGCCGCCGACATTAAACGAGCTGAAAGTATGAAGGTGGACACGAAGAAACCAAAGAGAACACCAAGCTTTACCACAAGACGAAGAACGCAGAGCTTTAGGAAACATCAAAGAATAGAAAATGTCGATTCGTTACCACCAGTTGAAATCCAAGGCGTACTTGAAAGAAAGCATGAGCTCCAGAGTGGAGGCAAAAAGGCTGCAGTGCGCTCCTGGAAGCCGTATTACACTGTTCTTTGCGGGCAGCTATTATGCTTCTTTAAGGACATTGATGACTTCCAGTCGAGCAAAGCCGCGACAGCACCAATCAATATATTCCACGGAACTTGTGAAAGAGCTGAAGATTACACGAAGCGCAAGAACGTCTTTCGTTTGAAATGCACGGATGGCTCAGAGTTCTTGTTCCTGGCAGCCAGTAAGCAGGACATGGAGGATTGGGTTAACAAGATTTCATTCCACGCAAAATTACCGCCAAGTCTTCAACTCATGAGTTACGATGACTCGCATAAGGACTTAGAGGGAATACAGAATTTATCACCGGATCACCTGGATGACGCACCTTCTACTGGTAGCAGCCACGCGTCAACTCCGGAAATGGAGCGGAAGAATTCCGTGATCAGACGTGATGTTACACCAAATGCTAATCAAGTCCCAGCGGAATTAACGCCGAAACAGCAACAGCAACACCAACAGTCGGTTCATAAAAAGCGGTCAGATCCGAACAGGAATTCAGAGATCATAGGAAGGTCAACTCCTGATACACAACCCCAGAAAGAATTCCTCCAAATGTACATGCAACAGCAGCAGCAGCAACAACAGCAACAACAACAACACCAACCCCACCACCATCACCACCCAATGCAGCAACAGCAGCAACAGTCGCAAGCTAGGCCCCACGACCAACATGCCAATCAACAACATCTAGTGATGCACTCGAATGAAAAACCACCAATACCACCCAGAGGAGCACCTCCGCCGGTTCCTGCAAGATCGCCGAGCTTCGATAATACCGTACCACTCAGACGAAATGGTAATTACTTTCGTATTCGAATTGTGCGACATTGTGAACTATGTCTTATAATAACTGAATACTGATTAAAGATGTAGAGCAACACTACGGGCAGCAAAATAGGCCCCAGTCCTATCAACCAACGACTGGAAACATGAACCTCAACGGTACCTCTGGTCAGTACAACGCAAATGATGGTAGTTGGCATAGAGCTCCTAATGTAGAACACAATGCCCATTACCAACAACAAGGTATACGCACTGCCAGTAAAATGATTGTTCCAACTTCTTCTGTGCATGAATTATAAGTTAACTATTTTCTAACGATCGCTTTTTTCCGTAGAAATCGTGCCTCCGTTACCATCGACTGCTCCTCCGCCTTCGAGTAAAATAGCTCACTGGAATAGCCCTCACGATAATGGTAAGTTTAGTATTTAAATATCAGGCGAAAATCATGTAGTCGACTATTCTAAAACCCTGTTGATTTTGTTACGTATTATAGCTTATGGAAATTTGCCGGTCAGTTCAAGGCAGGTGAGTCGAAAATCCTTATCGACTGTTATTCATTGAAAAATTGAAAACTAGAAAAAGTCTTATGAATTTTCTGTTTAAGATTGCCGGGCATCAAATGAATACATTTACCGGTAGACCAACTTCATTACCTCCTTATGTAGCACCACCAATGGCATCATCTCCGAGTCCTCCGAGTATTTCCGTAGTCGATGGGGCCGGTCGTCGAGCGTCCGAGAGTGGATCGGAAAGCGAACAAAGCTTCGGCGGTTCGCGTAAAGATCGCGACTACAAGAAAAGTTCCGTTCTGAGTAACTTGTTTGGTCGACGCAAAAAGCCCTCGCAACAATAGTTTATATATATATAATTTGGTGACAGCTGGACTGCGAGATTAATTTTTTATTGAGATGCGTCTCAAGCCTATATCGGGTGACTGCACCATCTAACCTCTGCTCGAGTACTTGTTCATTTTTAAATTATTTTTAATTACATAACATGAAATAATTGTTTTGAGGCTCTGCGCGCCTTTAAACGCATATTCGTCTTGAACTTTATGTATAATTATTGAAATCTTTTTTGAATACTTTTTGCCTGTTGACTTACTTAAAGAGTGATTCTTAAAATACTCGCGTGTTAAGAAAAAAAAACAATAAATCTTCAAAAAAATTATTTTCCAATTCAAGTGAACCTTGAATTTATTTATGAATTGATCAATGTTATAGAACAACCATCAAATAAGCGAATAAGTAACAATAATCAAGACAGATTTAATTTTATAGAGGAATCAAAACTCATCAACAGTAAGTAAGTGAATGTAGGACACACATACACCGGCTTATAATGTACCTGACCATTTAATTGAAAAGAAAATAAGATTATAAACGCGACTGTAGCGCAAGAGATTTGTATGTTTATTTTGTAGATGATTTAATATATGTTTTATTGTGTTGAATAATATTGTATATTCAAGGCTATACTATTCGGGAACAACTACTTTATTAAGATGTATGTTGTATGAAATCAAATTTCTATAATATAGTTTGGAATAAAAAGCTTATCTTTTGTAAGAATGAAACACCATCGTAAGCTTTAATATGTAAAGTGTATGCTTAATTAATTACATATGATGCATTTAGTCGTACTTCAGATTATTTTTTATTATTATTTATGCTATGCTTTGGTGTCGTAGTACTAATACATTGTAAGATCCATAATCAAGTCTAATTAATAAAGACGTGACTGATTTAATTTTTTATGAGTGTAATAATTTTTGTAAAGACTACAAAAATTTAATCATATTATAAATGTAAGTAGTTTAATACAATTTAAAGAATCAAGCTATATTTCCGAAAACCCACAGCAATGCATGCTTTTCTATCCATTTTACTTAATAGAGCTATACATTATAAAATATACCAGCATTTAATTATTCAAATTTGCCACATCATGCTTTGGGTGTAACTGAAAATTCATTAAAATCTAAAATACTTTTGTAACGCCAATTTTCCATCATTTCTGCAATTTTAAATTTTTGAGAAATTGCCACTATGAATTATTATAAATGCATATATTATTTATAACAATTAATGTCTATCTTAATTTGTTCAAAAAATTTTATTCAAGAAAATTTATAATCAAATGATACACGTATTGATTTCCAAAGTTTCATATAAATTAATTGCCATACCTCTGTTTCTTCGAAGAAACATTTTCATTGGTATATTCTCATGGGATTCTCATTTCAGTTCCCGCTGTAACTTCGCGCTCGATAGAATTGCGCCTTTAAGGATCCTTGAGGATTAACCAATCGTCGTCATCAGATAGATACACTTGTCTTCTCTGCTATATGATATCATGATAAAAGTAAAGGAAACGCATATTGTCTAAAAATAGACACTAATGAATGAAATAACTTATTTGATTCAATGCTATGTAGTTATTTGCAATATGTAAAACATAAATTTAAGTACGAAACCTAAAAATAGGCAATCCTTCTAAATTTTGAAAACGAACTCTGACATTCTAGAAAGCATAAAATATTCAAAAGAAAAAAATTCTTAGCAACTACATATATTAAGGTCGAGATTATGAAGAGAAAGACATGAGATAAGTACAAAAAATTAAAGCGCATTTTATTTCGAAAAATCGCAGATATTAAATTCAAAGTAAACAAATCTATTTGCATTTCTCGAGCGCTATAAAAAATGGTGTGCTCGCAAATGAAAATGAATCAAGATATTTTTTGAGAAAACTCATTGGGCTCAATCAAATATCATAAATATCGTGTAATGTATAAAAATGTTAAATTGTCTTTTTTCGTCTTTTCATATCTTGTTGAATCGAATATTAACTCACAATTCAAACAAAGCACTTCTCAAAAGCAGTTGAATGAAACCTTTATTTGGAAGATACATATAAATTGTAGCCGGAACGCACATCGTAAAAAAGTAAACTAAAGATAAGGAGAAAACGTGGTTCAACACAAGTATACAAACGAAATACAATACGATCTTTTTTTCATTCGTTTGGCAGCAAATGGTCAACATCACTCATTTAATGTGTCTGCTATCGTATAATTTACAATTGTATATTCAACTCCGCTTGTAGATTTTAAGCTCCGAGTTGTCATGAGATTTTTTCAACCTTTTAAAATATAATCTTGTATCTCTTGGTATTGTATCGAAAGAAAGATTAAGGTAAAAAGTTGCTGCAACAGTCGATGTTCGAAAAAATTTGAAACCTGATCGTCTGGCGATCAATTCTTAGCGAATCATAATGTAGTCGCAATCGGTTTGCCGCAAAATTCACTAATGACACAGAAAAAAGCAGAAAAGGAGCAAACGAGAGAGAGAGGGGGATTTTATTTATAAGATTTACAAGAGTCAATTAATCCCAAAACGTTTATTTTTCAATCTGATAAGTTTATTACAGATTCATTACGGTTTTCTTTTGGTTCTATTCTCGAACTGACGGAATTAAAAATTACGTATCAAGATAAAGGTGTGAGAAAAGCATTGCTCTTGGATCCTCTTTTTTCTGGCATTTACAAAAAATCACTAGAACACTGCGTCGCAACACGAAGAGTCATACAGGTGTTGTCTAAGCTTTGTCATTGTTTTGATCAGGCTGGCAAGATAAAGCCAATTTCCCGAAATGATGCCAAAGCGTGACTCACATACAAATATGATACATCAACAATTCATTCCTAACCTATTCTAAAAATTATCAACGCGTGTATCTTACTTACAAATCAGTCACTTTCTGGCATCATATACAATCGTCTTTGCCTTTCCAACTCAATCTGATATATCATTGAATATATGATTACATGTATTCATTTAAAATGCACATATTTTCTTTTTTTCGGGAGGGGGATTTTTTTTTAAATAAATTTATATATTTTTTTCTTTATTTTTTTTTCTAATTTTGGATCAGCTGTTGTTGCCCAGTGAAAACTGCCTTCTGTCACAACACAATTAATACTTACATGGTGGATTGACGTGTATTTGAATTTGGCTGATCGCGCATATTTTTCCACCTGTTTTGTTTGTTTCGCTTTACGTTAGAAGTTAGAGCAATAGTTTTGCCCAATTTGTTGTGGGATACCAAATTCAAGTATAGCTATATTTTTTATCACGTATTCAACTGCCCATTTGTAAAATGTTCCAAGTCTCAATATACGAAAGAGAAATAAGTTAATCATTTAAAATATTTTCGTTTCATACTTGGTTTTATTTAATAATACTTTCATCTTACATTTGGAATTCAAAATAAAATCGCTTGATAAATTCTGTAACGTTTTGTACAAGTGAATTGGATAAAATCAAGTATCATTGTAACAAAGTCACAGCACTAAAAGTATAAAATAAAAAAAAAGAATCGGACAATGAACTTGGTTTCTACTTGATTTCCAAGCATCAATGGCTCATATAATTTATTAATCGATTTTACTTTAGAATTCACTTCTAGTTATTTGTATTTGAAAGTAAATTTCACTTTCGTTCGAGTACTTAGATATCACCGCAGTGTTTCTTTTCAACAAGTTTGACGACTTGAATCATTGAAAAAATGGAATTGAATTTGTTAAATGTAGTTCGCTGTCAATATAGCATGTAGCTCTTAGTGGCGTCTTTAATTCTGCGCTTGGGCTTTACCTCGAGGTGCATAATTAGTGCGATTAGCGCCTCGCTGAGTTCCACGAAAATTTCCACCGCCACCGCCAGTGCTACGTCCTCCCCTATCCATGCCGGATCTCTCTCCGCGAGGACCTCCGCCTCTCGACTGATTGCTGGCTGACCTCTTGAAGCCGCCGCTATAGCCGCTGTTACCCTCACTGTTGTTACTCCAATTGCGTTGATACCCGTTTTGATAGTTTCCTCCATCGTTATTGCGATAGTAGGAGCCACCTCCTTTGCAAGAAAATAAACAAGGTCAATTGCATGAGACTGTAAACTACCAAGATTATTCGAGTCAAGTTCAATTTACCCCTGCCGTTCTGTTGATAGTTTCCTCGTCCGCGATTATTATAGCCGTTTAAATTGCCGCGCCTTCCACCGCGCCCCCTGAAACCTCCTCTTTGTCCATCAGCCCAGGTTTGTTGAGAATTCTGTCCCTGTTGGGAATCTTGGTTGGATTGTTGTGCTTCCGAGTTCCACTCTCCGGATACGTTGTCCGTATTTTGTCCCCAATCTGAAGAGCCATTATTCTGGCCAACGTCACCTTCGCCAACTCCCGTTTCGTTTCCAGTCTTGTTTGTGGTTTCCTATAATGTGAGAAAAATAGAAAACAAGTTAGCCACAATCCTTCAAATGTTCTTTCTGTAAAGTTTTAACTAATATACTCACGTGAGTTTCTTCCTTTTGAGACGTCAAGTTTTCTTGCTGTGGCATCTGTTCAAAAGTCTGAGTCTGTTGCGGCTGGAAATTACCAGGAGACTGTTGATTGAATGGTATGCCGGTTTGATGCGATGTAGGCATTGGAATCGAAGAATTGGCGTTTCCAAAACCAGGCATATGCGACATTTCCTGAGGTGGCTGGTGTTGATACATTACCTAGGATAATTGCAAACCATTAGACATCGAATAATCATCGAATGATTTTCAAATAAGACAATTTATAGTAGGTACAATTACCTGAGTTGGTACAACGGGTGGTCCAGCAAACGACTGATTGGTAAATGTCTGAGTAGGGATAGGGGCGTTGAGAGTAACCGCGGCGGCAACAACAGTCGCCGCAGTAGGAATGTGTGATACTACAGGTGGTGCCTGAGATGCGACCGGAGCGTTGACCTCCGGGGCATCGAGCTCGGATTCTTGCAGGAAAAAGAAGTTCGTCGCTGATCCAATAACATCGTTGATCCTCGGGGCTGCAGCCGCAACTGGAGCTTGCGGTTGTTGCGGGGGCGATTGTTGTTGAACTTGCTGGGTCGGTACAAAAGTCGCGGCGTTCGAGTAGTACGAAGGATCAACAGAAGGCTGCGGAATCGACGGAATGGGCTGGGCAACAACGGGGATGGGAGTCGGGACTGGCGCAGTTGCTGACACCACCGGGATGGCGGCTACCGGCACTGGAAAGGTTTGCATGGGTAAAAGTGACTCGGGTTGTTGCAGTGGAATGTGTGTCTGATTGATATACTCCTCGTTGACTTGTTCGGGTATATGCGCATTGCTGGTTTGCGTCTCGGCTATCGCCTGCGTAGACTACAATCAAATGTTATCAACAGTAAATAAAAAATTTCTCATTAATAACTCTCACAAGCTAGTAAAATTCTACCTCCTCGACAGCAACTTCAACATCCTGGACCTGATCAAAGTAGCCGCACTGGGTTATCGAGGTGATAATCTCCTTGAGTTTGGAATAAGTAGTTCCTACCACCTCCCTCTGCTTTCCATCGACAATCAAGACATAGTGCTCAGCAACTTTCTGTGCTTGTTGAAGAAACGATGGATCACTCTCCTGCCTTTCATGTTTTAACATTACTTCGTTGTACAGATCATCCAAGTACTTAATGTCCTCTTCGGCAAGCTTGATGGCACCATTGACACCGTTAATGAAGTCATCGCGAACCCCCTGTGCTCCCATGTTCATCAAGGTGTCCTGTATCAGCAACACCTCTCGAACCTGCAAAACGATTTCGTTACAATCCGAAAGAAGATTTTAATAATTCGGATCAAGGAAAAAAAAGAAACCTTGCTGATGTCCTGCTGCATCCTCTCCACGGCCTCCTTCCTTGCGAGCTTCTTCTGCTGCTTGGCGGCGTCAATGGCGATACCGACGATCTGCTTGTAGAGCTCTCGGGTAATATCCAGAGTCTGCTGTACCTCGTCGTACTTGGCCACAGCCGTCTTCTGGTCCGCGTTGAGCTCGCCGCCATTCTTCACAATGTCCCGGTAGGACTCGAGCTTGCCCTGCGAAACACAACGTCAGTATAGTATTGCGAGTATAGTGTTCGCATCATCGTCATCGTCTCGCTTTCTCTCTCTCTCTCTCTCTCTCTCTCTCTCTCTCTCTCGCTCTCTCTCTCTCTCTCTCTCTCAAAGAGAGCGAATTTCGGAGTATCTTAGGGCGTAGCCGCCGACGTCGCGAATCGTGTACACAACGAGAGTGTGCATAGACAGATACCTCGAGTGTACAGAGAAAACGCAGGCACCGGGAGTCGGCCGTGTCGAGCGCGGGCGCGAGCACATGGCTGAGACCTAAGACGAAACATGGCGGCGACTGACTCCCTAGTGTGTTTCTCCGTGTTGTCGCGGGCGCGCAAAGGTACACCGGTATACGCGTCGTCCTGCCGTACTCACCTTGCGCTTCTCGAGGTTCCGGATCTTGTGCTCGATCACGATAATCGCTTGTCGAATCGGGTCTACGGCCTCCGTAGAGGCCTGCTTCTCTAGTTTAGGGTTGGCAGAAGGCATCCTTCACGGGCAACAAACGCGAACTGGACCCAGGCTTGCTGCTCTCACTCGGCAGAGGCGATGGATGACTCCATAGCGCGTGCGCCCCCTTTCCCTCTCCTTTTTTCGCAGTACTCCGCCGCGGCTGTTCAATCCGCGATAGGGCTGCCGCGGCGTTAATTCCAGTATATAATATATATGTATATGTATATATATAATACCGGTGATGCGCTGTGGGTTCTGCGCATGTGCAACTCTGGTTGTGCGAAAGAGGCCGCGTTTGTGATATCTTAAGGGGGTCTAAAGGATTTTTGTGCGTTTTTTTTTATTTTCGACTTTATTGGGATTTTGGAGGAGTTTATGAGGGAAATTTTAGTTTGTTGCATGTTTTAATGAGAGATGAGGAAAGTGCAATGAAACCGCGAGGTTACGTTGCTATTTTTTTTGTGTTTACTGTTGTTTTTTTTTGTCATTGAAAGAAGATGATGCAATTAAGGTATAACAAGTAATAATGTAATTTTCTGAAAAAGGCTATGCCTTTATCGTTCTACTACTGTTCTTAATATGTAAACATTCTTGGATAAATCGTTGTGTTTTTTTTCAAAATTACGTACATTTTTAAATTCAATAAATTATTTTATAATTAAAAAACAATTATCCTTATTATGAAAATACGAAAATTGAAGTGATAACTTTGATGGTTGTGTTCCACCCATCGCCCACTGTATTATCGACCTACGGTAATTTTTCATCGTAAACAATTTAAAATATTATAAACAATTTCTCAATCACGAGCACACGTCTTCTAATCAACCAAACAGTACTATCATCATAAAACATATCGTATCCCCAAAAATTTCCGAAATAATCGATCCTGACCCATATGATCGCTTTTACAGGAAAGTAACGGTACATCATCGGATTGCTCGTCCTACTCCCAAGAAAATGCGCGTATGTGTACACAGCATGACGTCATCGGATCCTACACTCGATTGCACGAACACGACGTCGTCTGTAGCGCTTCGTGCACGCACGCTACTCTCGCGCCGTCGTTTCGTTCGTACGGCTGTTGCTGTTCTAAAAATGACATCGTTGAGTAGCCGCGATATCGATCAATCATCAAAGACTACGCTTTTATCTCTCTGAAGTACCTGTGCGTGTAAAATGGTGCCTTCGTACAAGCCTACGACTTACGCGGTCCACTCCACCGCAGCCCAATACTAAATGTGACTCGAGACTCTACAAACATACCTGTGTGCATTTTTATATAGTGCAAGTAGTGTTTTTTTTCAATATCGAGATTTTTTGTTGATACAGTTTGAGAGATACCAGGAATCATGAGCGATCAAACCTTGAACAGTTTGATCAAGTGGCTGGACACCTTCGAGCTGAGAGCTGCGCACTCCACTGCTGAGGATATAAGCAATGGAGTGGCACTGGCGGAGGCACTATCGCAGATTGCTCCAGAGTGGTTCACAGCCTCCTGGAACTCCAAGATCAAGTCCGATGTGGGTTCCAATTGGAGACTGAAAGTCAGTAATCTGAAGAAGATTATTGAGGCTGTTACAGAGTATTACGTCGAGTGCTTGAATCAACCACTGGCAGGGTATGTCAAGCCGGATGCGCAAAAGATTGGAGAACACTGCGACAGTCATGAGCTGAAGAGACTTCTACAGCTGGTACTGGGTTGCGCAGTTAATTGTAATGAAAAGCAGTATTATATCACTCGCATCATGGGATTGGAAGAGGCGGTACAGCAGGTAAATATTTGTTTACTTAGCCAAATATTTGAGGATAAGATAACGCTTTAGATTCAGCTGGTATTAGTTTCCCTGTATTTTTACATAGAATTGTTTATAATATGGTATATTTTTTTAACAGGTAATCATGCAAAGTATTCAAGAATTAGAAAACAGTGTACACGGACCACGACTTAGTCTTGGAGCTAGTTTAAACTTTGAAACATTTGACGTTGCTGATGGAGCTCAACAGAAGTTGTTAAGTGAGCTTCAAGCAGCAGTAGATGCAAGAGACAATATGGCTCAGAGATGCCATGAACTAGACCAGCAGCTGTCTCTCTTACAAGAGGAAAGGATTACTCTACAAGTCGAGAACAGAAAATTACAAGAGAGATTAGATGAATTTGAGAATCCAGAAGAGTCTGGAGCTCCAACAAGCCTTAAATACTCTGGACTCCGAAAGCAAGTAGAAGCTCTCAAAGATGAAATGTTTAAATTAGAAACATCACGAGATGATTACAGATTGAAAGTAGACTTATTGGAGAAAGAGGTTTTAGAACTCCAGATGAAACAGATTGACCTGCAGAAAGCAGCTGATGAAGCTAATCATTTAAAAGATGAAGTTGATGCTCTAAGAGAAACTGCTGACAAAGTTGCCAAGTACGAATCAGCGATAGAGGCTTATAAGAAGAAGATGGAAGACTTCAGTGACCTCAGAAGACAAGTTAAAATTTTGGAAGATAAAAATACAGAGTATCTTCAAAACAAAATTGAATACGAAGAGGAGGTAAAGCGAGCAGGTCTTCTGAGAAATCACCTAGAACTCTGCAAAAAGCAGCTAGCAGAAGCTCATATCAAACTTGATGAGCAGACAAACAAGTGTGATAAACTCGAATATGAGGCAAAAAAATTCGAGGCTCAGTTGGGCGCAGTTCAACGCGAAAGAGACAGATTGGTAATAGAGCGCGATGCTCTGAAGGAAACCAATGAGGAGCTCAAGTGCACACAGCTGAATACCATAGATAGCATCACGAATCTTAGCGCCGACGAGGCAGTTGTCAACACGGAAATCATTCCGCCAGCGATAAAGGAGAAGCTAGTGCTTTTGCAACACGAAAACAAAATGCTGAAACTGAATCAACAAAAGGGAAGCGATGACAAGTTGCCCATGCAAGCATTGTTGGAAGATTCAGAGGAGAGATTGAATAATCTCAGAGGACAAAATCGCAAGGCTAATCAGAGAATAATTGAACTTGGTAAGGAACACTCTTTTAATATTTCATTTTAACATATAAACGTTCTCTTCATAAATTAAATTCTGTCTTTACAGAAAACAAATTGGAGGAGCTGGCGGGTAACCAGGCGTCTGAGTCGAAAAGCGAACAGCAAAAGTTCCAACAACTTCAGGACGAGCTTCGCCGACTTCAGTTGGAGTGCGAACGTCTGAGCGTACACAACGAGGAACGCGAAAGCAGTTTACAATCCCAGAAGCAGAAGGTTTTGAGCCTACAGGAGAATTTATCGCGTAAGGAATGCGAGCTGGCTTCCCTCGAGGAACGTTACAAAAAGTACGTCGAAAAAGCCAAGAGCGTGATAAAGATGCTGGATCCTAAACAGCAGCTTCAACAACATGGTAGCAGTGCTCAGTCACCCTCGGAGATGCGCAACCGTCAGGACGGTAGTGCCGGGGATAAGCGAAACAAGACCATCGAGGATGTCGAACGTAACTGCAAGGACATGATCATCCGGGAGATGGAAGAGAAGCTGATGATATCGGCCTTTTATCACTACGGCTTGACAAGGCATCGAGAGGCCGTTGATCAAAGGCTCGCAGCACTGAGCTCGGGTCAGGGACAGTCGTTCCTGGCAAGACAGAGACAGCCTACACCCAGAAAGCTGTACTCTGCTTATAATTCAAAGTGATTGGTGTTGGACCAGACAATATTTGTATTTATATAGTTAGAGTCGCGCTGACAGCGCTCGTTGAGGCCTTTTCATTCGAAATGTATATGAATCGAAGTGTCTCTGCACTGTTTATGTGCAATACGGTGGAACTGCGTGAGATTGGAAATTCGTATATCTGCAGGGAAATTAGAATGATTTGAATTTGCAAAAGTTTCTATTCGTATCAGATTATGTTAATTGATTTGTTATGATAGCCAAAGCTACTCTTAGATTTCGCTCATTTAGAATATGAATAGAGCAGTTATTCAAGCAATAACTAGTTAGTAGGTATATATTTGAGTAAAAAAGATCATGTTATACAACTTGATTAATCTGTTCCCCGAACAAAATATTTATTTCTTAGTAATATTTTATGATATTATATACAATGAGATAGTGTATAGACAGGTGTCTTATTTATTAGCTAATAACAATTAGAGATATTTCAGCGTGAAGACAGTTGACTAGGCAATGAATCGTTTTGTTGAATTTTATCATATTTTACTTATTGCAGATATTTTAAAATCATTGCATAGGGAACTTTTTTAATTTTTATTATATCTAACAAAACGATTTTCTTCCATCTTTATAGCACATATGCTAAATACATATACATTTATACATATTATGTTGATAAACTTTCGTTATTTTGATGAATGAAAAGATTTTATATTTATGACTGAAAGTAGAATTTAAGAATTATTTTAACGTTATTCTGTGATTTATTGAACATATTTTACTAACTGCAAATACCTAGTATAAAAACGCTAATGTTTCTATTAACAATTCATGTATGCTAACTACAAAAACTAATTACTAACATTGAATTCGAATACGTTTTGATTTTAAGGACATTTCAAAATAACGAAAGTTAAATATTTTTATTTATGTTGTCTTGGTCAAAAAATGTATATGTCATCGATTTGTTTTGTAAATAACATCAGCATTGCTTTTTATTGATTTTCGCGTATGTTTGGCTTTTAAACTCTTTTTCAGATCCTTAATAAATGATAAAAAGTGCATAGAGGAATGATACTTGTAATGTACAGAATTATTACAAATGTGGATTTTCTTTCATAATCTTATATATTTGTATATAAATTATCATATTGATTCAATATGAAGAACTGTTTACGTGCAATATACGAATTTTTCTTTCAAAATCAATTCTATTTTTTAACAAAAATTCTTAAGGATATAATTTTTACATGAACTTTATACAAAAAGAAGCCAATAAAATTCATTACAAAAAATATATGTCATTTTTTATCATGGACTATGTATAATAATGTTGTAAAAATATACCAATTTTAATAATTTACGAAAATGGGTATTTCTTTCATTTTCAAAGCCATAAAAATAATTTTTACACTTTTTGTTCTTAGATAGGCTTCCTCACTGAAAGAAATATTACTGGTTTCGCGTTGTCGATATATATTTTTATGCAACTTGCACACAATTTTCATGCAACTGGACACCAACAATCCATTTAAAAATAATATTTAGTGTTCAATGTTTTCCATTTAATATCGTAGCATGTGACGTGCTTTCAAGGATCATGCCCCTTTCTTTATGTAATATTTTAACAAAGTTGCTAGTTCTATTATTCAACACTGAAACTTTATCTTGATAATCATTTTTCAGTTTCATGATATCACTATAACACCTTTGATAATAGAACACTGCATATATAAGGTCCCAGGCACTGAACTCGGGCCAAAGAACTTTTGTGAAGTAAACACATGCATGACTGGTCTGCAATAAACAAATGTTAAAAAGTTATGCTATGTTTTGAAAATATGAACTTTGGTACTTTTGGCTCTTTTACGATATTGAGTTATTTCTTTATTATATACTCACTTGCCACATCAGGAAGTCACTAAAACGAATTTCTCCAGAAGTTCTTATAAGTAAATCTGGATCCTCAGAGTTGTGCGTGTAAAGGCACTTGGAAAAGAGATTCTCATCTATATCATCTACTGT
Organism: Muscidifurax raptorellus; assembly: GCA_020010945.3. NCBI lineage: Eukaryota > Metazoa > Arthropoda > Insecta > Hymenoptera > Pteromalidae > Muscidifurax > Muscidifurax raptorellus. The sequence goes on along the minus strand of CM052079.1, from coordinate 3,566,280 downwards.
TATGTGACCATTTTTCACATGCCTGACTATATCATTTACAGTATTAGTTATTTCATCTCTCGCTGAAATCAATAGTCATGATTAATTGAATTTTACGATGAGCTAAGGCACAATATAAACTTGTTCAAAATCAATTATTACTTACATGTGTAAGAGAATGCTACATTTAAAAATGCTTTATTATTATCTTTAGTGATACGCATAGCTTCTGCCATCAGGGAGCGAACATCTTGAGGTACAAAAGATAAGTTACCTATTACTCTAATACAAACACCATGCTCCATTAGCTTATCCCTAGAATTTGCAGAATCATTAGATTGTAAAACTTTTAAGAGTCAAAAATTCTGAAAAATGAGCCAATGCTTACCTTTCATCTAATAACCTTTGGAATTTTTGCCTTGCAAGGTCCATAAGACCGTTCACCTCTTCATCAGTCCTTTTGAAATTTTCTATACTAAAAGCGTAAACCGTTACTTCTGGAATGCCAAATTCTAGACACCACTGCAGAGTTTCTGCCAGCTTTTCAAAACTGAAACATGACAGAGATAATATACAAATCATTCCGCTGAATAATTAATCAAGAACAGGACATCAATGAATACTCAAATTATCTGACTATATATGTATATGTATTTGACATATATCTAAAGATGATGCAACATACCCTTTCAAATGTCCTTCCACCCTCTCGACTCCAGTTTTATTGGCATACCTCCTGTTGCCGTCCATGATAATAGCAACGTGTCTAGGTACGTTGCCAGTCCTCAGTATTTTGATCGCAATCGCCTGCAACCAGGTGAGCGTGTTCTTGGCTATCCAAGACATCTTGCCAGCATCCGAACCAGTCTATCCTTAGAAGCATATGTCCTCGTCTCCCAAAGAAACCCGGCAGCCAATCTAACAATACCAGCCACCTTGCCAGCTAATGTCCATCGACTCCAGTTATCTTATCATTTCTCAGAGCTAGATAGTCACTGCCCCACCAAACTATACTGACACACACACGCGCGCATGTGGCAAACCTTGTTCCCCGGGAACCAGAGCCAACCAGGTGTCAATAAACCCTCGCATCAGAGAATCTACTCAACATTCCACGAATCATAACTATAAACAACACTGCCTTCGGTCGACCAGCAGCCGAAGAGCCACACGGCTTGTAATACGTCACGTTGCAGTTACACGGCGGCGTGGTGATGTCACGTGTACGCTTGGAGCAGAGCTGCCCGGGACGATGTAATATCATCAACGCCGTCCTCGAGAATAATCGAGCAGTACCTCGTCATGCGTACGGCCCGATGTCGCGGCTTATCCTCGGGCGTCAGCTGATCAGCGACGACATGGGCACACGGCTTCCTTGCTGCTGCAGGACAGAGACACTACTTTTCGCGGGCTAGGTATACTCTATACCTATATATATATATATACAGCTATAGGTACTACAGTGTCAGGAGAGGAGAGAGAGAAGCGCGCGCAGCAGCTCGTGTCCCAGCCGCGAATGGCACTCGGCCACACGGCGGCGGCAGCTCGGGTGATCTGCTGGGATTAGCTCCGTCTTTCTCGCTCTCATATGTATATAGGTATGCGCACACGGAGCTTGGCGGTGCGATGACTCCGAGCTTGTATACTATGCTGATGCTTGGGTTTTTATACGGAGGTCGTCGACGTTGATGAGGGCAAGTTTATCTGAAATTTGAATTGTTATGTGATTAAAATTTTTTGGTTAAAATGATAATGTCGACACCGAACGAACGGTATACAAAAATACATTACACAAACGGATTTTATCCTACAGCAAGAAATTCTACGCAAACGTTTTCTGTACGAAAATTTACTACGGTTATTTTTTTTATTCAACTACGCTGCAAAACTCCATACGCTATCGCATAACCTATTGTTAGGTTTTTACAGTGTAGTAAAATAACAGAAATAAGTGTGTAGGATATTGTGCGGCAGAAAAATACGTTGATGTAGGCTATTTTTGTGTACAGTATGTTCGGTGTAAAAATATTTAGATATATTAGGTACTGAAACACTGCGTTTGGACAGTGAAGCCGCTTGGAGTACAGTCGCGAATATTTATAGCGAATCGAAGAAGGAAAACGAGTTTTCCGTGCGTTTGAAAATGTTGATTATTTTAGAGGTGACGATAATGTCAAAATGTAATTGCGAATTCGCGCCAACCTTTAGCCAATGACGATGCGAGCTTACAAGAAATAGACACATGCATACATATATAACACACGCGTGTCGCCGGCTTATTATATACTATGTAATTGTTAATGAGATATATACCGTAAGCCTATTTACATATCTGAATGACTGCAGGTCTCGATGTTTCTGTGTTGTTTGAGAACTGCGTCGACAAATTTACGTATTGACGATGAAGTTTCAGCGCATTGTTGAGTTTTTCACGTAAGTTATTATTATAGGGATATAAAGCGCCGAATAATGAATATTTATATTCGCGGGACTAATATACATTCAATTTCACGAGTTATAATATTACGCATATGGCTTTACGGAAATATTGGATTGTAATTTCAACAAATATATTATTTTTTTACCATTTGGGATACTTAATATAAGTATGTACCACTTATTTAAAAAAAAAAACATACAAACGCCGGAGTTGCCTTATTATATTGTTGAAGTTTTCCAGGAACTTGTAATAGATAAACGTGTGTCGAATAATGAATAGTAATAGAGCCATATATTATCAATTTACACGTCGCTAAATTATTTCATGTGAATTTCAAAAAATTTAAGAAAAATATATTGTATTTTACTTAATTATGACAAAGCATGAATTTTACTTCCTACTTGTTATTATAATGATCTTGAAAAAGAAAATTGCACTCGCTGTATCGTAGTATTCGATTAAAAAAAACCTTTAAAATGTATGTCGAGTTCTCTACAAGGTGAATGTATCGTTTTAATATACCGAAAATCAAAACAGCCCATCCGCACTTCTAAAAACCGCGTAACCGCATCATCATTTTCGCGCGACTGATGCACGTCTTTTTACCTTGAAAATCAACGTCATCAAACGCGATAATTTCTCCCAACCGCCCATTTCCGAAAGCTTCGCTCTTTCCCCGACAGTCGGCGCGCTTTCTATCTTTCTCTTGCAACCTGTAGTCTGTAGTATAGTTTGTATTAGCCTATTTTCTAGAGCAGGAGGGGGGAGGCCAAATATTATCGTATACGGATATCGTACGCATATAGATGTCAGCGAAGTGGAGAGCCCTCTGTTGGTACTGGAATTTAACATTACATATATGGTAAAGTTACATTAGGAATATTACTCCAAATTCGAATCTACTATGCCGACATTTTTTAAAATTTTGTATTTATTTTATTGCAATATATAATATTTACGTGTAAACATTATGAACAATATTTGTTAACTTAAATTGGGGGTAAAATATGCAAAGAAATTTTCAATTGAAATTAATTAGCCTTTAATAAATTTTACTTTTATGCAGGATTCTTAACGATACTAGAATTTTGCAATTACAAAACCTTTCATCTGAAACCTGTTGCATTATATATTTCTTCACATCTTTCTTTTTTAATTTTATTCACACTGATACTGGGGAATCGAACCTCCGAAAGCGTAACTTCTCTTTACTTCCAATTTCTCTCATTGTGTCATGTATAACCGCGAGAATACGAAAAGTCGAGCTAATATTTCGTCTTTACGCAAATTCGAATTTTCAACAATTCAATTTTCCATTACTATCCAGAAAACAGTCTCGTGATCGGGTTCAAGACAAATCGATGCTACCACAAAAATAAGACATGCAAAAATCTCCGTTGCATCGCATCATCATCTTATTGTTTTTTACATTTTTCCTATATTATCATACGACGATTACGTTTTCGGAGAAAAGTGGAAGCTCTGACTTTAGTTTGAAAAATCGATGTATTCTTACGTATTAGCAGGTAATGAACGGCTTTCGCATTTCATTTATTTTCTCGAGTGATCGGGAAAACGCTGCCGATGTTACGCGATAATATGTGCGAGTGAAAGTTCATAATGTGTATAGACGCGCATCGAGGTGAGGGTAGGAACGTTCGGGCGTGAAAAAAAAAGAATCGAAGAGTGAACACGTAGAAAGTTATGCTCGACGTGTTCGTCATTTGAATAAATCGCAGTATCATGGCTCTATATCGTATTGTTATTATTTTTATTATTTTTATATGAAATGTATTGTCGATTGTTCAGCTATGTATATATTTAAACCCAGCTGATGATATATCCCTCCCTTGAATAAACAACTAAATCAACTTACAATATTAAAGGTGTCTACAGAGCTTTCTAAAATTATACAGCAAAACAAACACTCAGTATGATGGAAATTAATATTTTCCTCTCGAGACATTGTATGGACATTGACAAAACAAAAAGAAGGTGTGGTGAGTTTTGTTCACAATAGTACCCATCGAATATCCTGCATTTATATGCATCTCCTATATAATTAACAAAAAAAAACCGCAAGAGAAAAACCTGCGACCAGCGAGTTTTCAAAAGCCGCAATCAACATCCACCTGTCAAATAAACAAGAAAATCCCCAATCGATAATCCCCTCCGATTAACCTCCCGCGTAACACGTACAGTTTCTCAAAACCCGAAAAAAAAAAGAAAATCCATACCCTCCATCGACCCGCTTTTCTATAAATAACCAAACCCGCAGCGCACCTAGTAACAACGACAGCTCTCTCAGCACACCGCACTTTACCCGAATCCAGAGTAAAAATCGTAAAAGTACATAGGTACACCCCCGCGAGAGCCACGTCCTTCGTGCATCCCGGCGAAAATACTCCCGCCGCCAGCGCGCTTGTGGGGGTGTAAATTATACACTGCCGAGTGGTGGGGGTAGCTGTTGCCGCCGACGGCGGCCACTTTGTACCGCGCGTATATACAGTCGACGGCCAGTGGCCGAGCATCGCCGGACCTTGCGCTCAGTCTCGCTCCAGTGTTATACGCGCCGCGGCACGGACACACACATATATATACACATATATAGGCATACAAACGCTCTGACAGTGTACGGAACGCGGCCAGTGCTGCTGCACGTCTCGCGCGCGTGTGCCTGTGTGTACGGATATACACTGCGCATCGGTATAGTGAAAAGGGAAAAGCGGCGGCGGTGCGGGAAAAAAGGGCCGATTTGCCCGCCATTTTGAGCCGCGGCTGCTACTGCACGGGGGGCTAGTCGTCGTTCGTGTAGTGAACAGTGTGTATGGAAGAGAGATACATCGTGCGAAGATATATGTAATACGCTTGAGAAAAATATATACAAGTGTACTGTATTAGCGGCGGACGAGGTGGTGCGGGTGCGATGACGGCCGTCCCGGCGTCGACGTCGAGAAGCTCGACGTGAAAGAGACGCACCGAGAGAGGGAAACGAACTACTGAGGTTGTAGTCCGTAAATCACCTTTCTTGCCTACGCGTCGCTTAGCGGCGGCGGCTTCAGGCCCATTTTGAGGTTATAATTACCCAGCGATCGCGCCGCAGCTCTACCGTTGATTTCCGGGTAAGTAGCTTATATACCAGACTTTTTTTCTAGCTCATGTGTGCATGTGGAGTGATACGTGCTCGTTATGGCTCCCGATCTCGGGTATGATATTTTTCTCGAGTACTTTATACACACGCACGTATGATACACAGGTTTAAAGTCCCGAGAGATATATTTGTATACAGTAGGTTTTAAAGAGCCTCTATGGGATTGTAGAGCAACAGTGTTGAGCTCGATTGTTATTCAATATCTAATGAACGAGATGGTGATATCGAGTCCCGAGATCGACTTCTTTGCAATTAAGAGCCGCAGACTGTAAAAGCGCGTTTCATTGATTATTCATAACCTAAGCGAGTGTGCAGTCTCGGTATCACCTGCGTAACGTGATAGGCATACACTTATAAATACGTGTAACGCGAAGCTTAGTTTCATCTGGAAACGCAGCTATCGTTTGTCGCGTTGTCTTCGCGAGCCTGAATTTCGACGATTAGATGTATTTTTAGTCGCGCGATTAAAAATTTGGCAGTAGTCGTATTATCATTTCTACATTGTTGTTCTTTTTTCCCCGAAACAATGTCAACTCTGTACGGCGATAATAACATGTACGTGCCACGTTCCATCCGAACGAAGATCGAATATTACAATATACGCGATAAGCCGAATAAGTATTACTCTAGGAAAATCAAAGCTCTCAGCGGTACTTATCTCCAAATTACAACAAACTCGATAAGGCAACATAGCTGAAAAAGAAACAGCATCGATCGATAGCTCGAAAATCAAGCATAATACACATAGGCGTATATATGTGTAAGTAGCGTCTCGAATTCCGTCGCATCTTTCTCTCTTCCTCTCTCGCGCGGCGACACGACATCGGCGGCGGTTTGTGTGTTGCACCGGCCAGCCGGAATTCGTGGACACACATATATACATACATGCATACATACATACATACATATATACATAGTCCCTCGGTGAAAAATCGATTTCCCATAGCTGGGACGAAAGAGAGAAAGAGGGAGGGAGAGATAGCGGCTCTGGCGAAGGCCATCGACGACACTTACTCAGAGCGAGGGCCAAGGGAACGGAGAGTATAATACTTATAAGTAGGTATATATATATATATATATCTATACTGCGTCTTTCTTCTATAGGTCGACTACTTTCATTCGGCGCCGACAATGGGTATATATGCATAATCCTATGACGAAGGTGGCGGCGGCGGCGTGCGATAATACAAGTGCTATATACAATTTGACCGCCGAGGGAGGGAGGAGTACGGCACCTATTAGTAATATCTGTAGTGGTGGGATTGTTTATGTAGTTGTAGGGTGCGTAATACCTGAGAAACAGCAAATATTATTCAGCGCTACTACAGCAGTGAGGGAAAGAGGGAGAGAGTATTACAGTCTTCCGCTTTCCGCATTCCGCTTTTCACGACGACGGTGTGCATTGCACAGCGTTGTACGTATGTATATACACGAATGCCCTCCTCTCTCGGTACGACTCCCTCTTTTCCTCCTGCCGACGAACTCTATACTCTCTCTCTTTCTCTCTCGCTCTCTTTCACGTAGCGCGCGAAATCGGAAAATCCACTATTTTCCTCCCCCACCGGGCAGCCGGCAGCCCAATCCGCTCTCCGTGCTCTTCCCTTCTCTTATTTCGCTGTGTATCATCGCTTCTCTCCCCCCCCCCCCTCTCTTTCTCAGTTCCGCTTTCCGCACATATCCTCGCGGCTGTAAGTATAGACTCTCTCTCTCTCACTCTCTCTCGTTGAACGCTTGCCACTCGAGAGTAGGTATATAGTAGTACTTATAGTACTCGGCGGGTATATTGTTGCCGCCGCTACTTCTTATATATACACACCGTGTAATCCGTAAGCTCAGCTCTTCTCTTCGGATTGTGTATATACTTAAACGATAGGTTGATTCATTCGGAAGTCGAGTGAGAGCAGTGTCGCCGCTCTGAGAGATGCTACTCGGTCGTTCGGAAAAAGTGCCACCGCCACCGCCGCCAACAAGGTCGCCCGACGACACACATTAGCGCGCCGAGCGGCACACGCATATATACCTATGCATATACACGCGCCAAAAACGCATCTGGACTGCTGGACATACTAGCACGGAGGTTAGGTTCTCGGCTCGGTCGCTTCCTCTTCCTCGCGGAGTGTCTCGTTATCTTGCTCCGGTTTCTTTTCTTTTTATCGAAAAGAGCGTTGATTGACCCGCGAATCGGGGAGTCAACGTGTGTGACGACGCGCTCGAGTTTCGCTGCAGACCTATAATGGCCAAGAGCGTATAGTATTGCTGTATGCTTCGTTACCGTTATCGGACGAGGGAATGTTCGACGCCGCAGGTGAAGAGTTTTTTTAAGAATTGCGTGAATCGTCTGGGTGTGTATAAACAAACGGAGCGTTCGATTAATAGACGATTAATTTTTTTTGCAGGGCCATAAAAAGTATGGAAGCCATGGATCTGGATGGTGATGCTGTTGTTGACTTAAGCGTTGGGTAGGTTGTCAGAGCTATACTTGTGCATTTATTTTGGGTTCTGTGAAAGGCAAATGTATTGTTTATTTGGGTATTGTTTTAATTTTTACAGAAGCAGTAACAGGAGAGAGTCCCCGACTGTACCTGCAAATTCAGTAAACGACGCAGGTCCTCCATTAGACTTGGGAGTAAATTACTCCACAACTAGTCCAAGCGTAGACAATAATATGCCTGAACCAAGGAATATTCAGAATTCCTCCAGAGGAATTCTGGCTCCAAAGTCTGGAGATGACCGTAGACCTAGACGTAACCTCAGGCCCAGAACAGAGAGGAGTTACGCAGAGAGTCCCGATGAGCCAAGAATGAATGGTTATTTAAATGGAAATGCATCTGATAGTGATGAAGGTATAGTTTGATTCAATGCTTATATATATATATAGTTGCTTTGATTTTGCTATGTGTGTTATATAAAATTGATTTTCATTCTTTCTCTTCACAGCTGAGATGCCACCCCTACTACCGATTAAAGAGTTGTCTTCCGATGAATTAGCTGAGCGTGAAAGAACATTGAGGAAGCTCAGAGAGGAATTGCGGTCTGAAGAGATGAAATTGGTGCTTCTGAAAAAGTTAAAACAATCTCAACAATTGAAGGAGAATATAGCAGCTGTGCCAAAAGTTCCAAGTAAACTTCCTCCTCCGGTCACTTGCCAACCAGTAACATCTCATAGGTAGGTTTATTTTAGAAACGCAATTAAATTGCATTCTTCATAACGTTGATAATTAATTTTTAACAATAATCATTTTTCTGTAGTCATAGAACTGGAAAAGCACCACCACCTCTGCTAAGAGGACAGCCTGCTCCAAGCAGAAGTAGCAGTCTTCATGCCCCACCTCCTGGAATGTTGTTGGCTCCAACAACAGGGCGCAATGCGATTTCCAGCACTGGTATGCCGCCCAACATGGTGATACCACAGCCACCCCATCCACGAGTAAGATCAAGTGGCAATCCGAGTGTATCCAGTTATCATCCTCCAGCCGATAGGACTGAGAGGTCCACGAAAGACCCTACTCCAAGTCCGGCGCATCAGGTACAATCAAAAGTAAGTGATCAAAAACATTCCAAAACTTTTTTACCTTAGAATGCTCTCACAAAAATGTGCTTACTGTCAGAAAAATTTGTTTTTACGGGATTAAACACTGTTTGCATATAAATACATAATCGTTTCAAACTATCTAGAATGTTGGTATTAACAGTCAAAAGTATTTGTAGCATATGATAATAATTTATGTGTACATGCAAAACAGTTTATTGGACCGCAAGATAATAAGCTGGCCGCGCCTCATAACGCACCTGTGATTCCTGAGCAGGTACACTCGATTAGATGATTCATGTTTAGTTTGGCAGAATATTTTGGTCACGTTTGATTTCTTTTATTTTTTGCTCATGTAGCGCAAACTATTGATGAGAGGTGTATAAGAAAAGTCGCTTTTGTATTTAAGGGCTGTATTATTTAAACTTATGCTTAGCTAGTTTATTTAGCTTTATATTTACCCACATATTGATTTTAGCAGAACGCTGGTATCGAGAACTCGTAGCTTGCGCTGCTTCGTTTCAATTACTAATAACTTATTAATTGCATTACAGGATCGATCTTCTCGAGATGACAGTCAAACTCCTGCCCAACGCCAAGCTGCTGCTAAGCAGGCTCTTAGAAAGCAATTGGAAAAGACGCTCTTACAAATACCACCTCCAAAACCCCCACCACCGGAGATGCACTTTGTACCAAGTCCCTCGAATCCGGAATTCATATATTTGGTAGGACTGGAGCACGTGGTAGATTTCATCACCAAGGAACCGGCTATCCCACCTCCCCCAGAGCCATTTGAGTGCACACAGTGTAAGACTGATTTTACACCAGTTTGGAAATGGGAAAAACCAGCTAATAGCAACAAGAAGGATGGCCCGCAAGGCCAGCACGCGACCTTCCAACGACCAGCAGCTGGTCGGGATCCCAGAGTGATTTGCGAACATTGCGTTACAACTAACGTCAAGAAGGCTCTCAAGGCTGAACACACTAACCGGTATGTATTTTATGAGATTTGTTCTTTGTAAAGAGTAAATTGAATTGATATCTAATGAACGCATTTATTTCGTTCGCAGATTAAAGACAGCCTTTGTCAAGGCCTTGAAACAAGAGAAGGAAATAGATGAAAGATTAGCACAAGCTGCGTGTCCGAGTCCAGACCCACCTACACCAAAATCGGTGCCCAAGGCTCCTACTCCCAACAGAAGAGTAGCAACTCCGCCAGCTCCACCTCCACAAGTACAAGTACCTCCACCAGCTCCTACGCCGCCAACTCAAAAAATGCAAGAGCACCCTCTTGTCAAGCTAGCTACCGAGGGTGGCAAATTCCAACATCCCGCCGCTGCCGCTGCTGCTGCTGCTGCCCTTCAGCAACAATTACTTCGAGGTTATTATTATTATTATTTTTTGATAGATTTGTATGACTATCGAATTTGTTTACTTATTCGGATCGTTCTTTATCACAGAATTGACCAAGAATCCAGTACCTGGATTATCGCCACATCAACCGCTACCGGCGCATATGATGCCGCCCTTCAGTCCGCTCTTGTATCCGTATCAGTTGGCAATGGCACAGGCCGCTGGAGGCAAAGGCCTTGCCGAACTGCAACGCCAGGCAGCTGATCTTCAGCGTCAGTATTTGCTCGACATGATCCCATCACAAGCGTCCCAGGGTCAGGGTAACCAAGCTCCGCCCCGAGCTCATCCGCACAACTGGAAGACGTAACCAGGCGTCTACTAGTCTTGACTCGAAACCTTTAATGACGTTGAACGCCGACATTCGTCCGTTGACTGGTGGCGGTCGCAGCGCGAGTAGCGAACCTAGTTCGCGACGATGGATTAAGCAGAGGCCGCTCTAGTTAAATTTTTTTTGGATAGACTGCTAGTAATGCGTCATCTAAATGAAGAAACGAGAAGATATAAAAATGCCCCTGCTATTCATTTGTGTCTGGCTTCAACGAAAGTGTGCTTCTTTCTCAGATAAAAGGATGAAAGATTATTCGAGATTGACAAGTAAAATTCAGTGTATTTTTTATTTGAATGGGAAGGCACGTCGTTGAAAAGACTTTGTTTAACTTGTCTTTTTACTACAACATTTTTGTGTAAAAAAGAGGTAAAAGATGAGAAAGTGTTTGACTTAGTTCTTTCGAACAAGACAAGTGAAAGCAAGTGCATAATGCGTGATATCATGAGTGTATTTAAATATCTCATTAATAATAACACCACATTAAAACGTTTGTATGTTAGGCAAATAGTAGATGTAACATAATGATGGTCGATTGAACAATTAATGTCAATCAGTTTGAACAATAATATAATAATCGCATAAATCTGGTTGATCTTGTCAGTAAATGATCGAGTTTCTCGAAACATCGCATCTAAGCTATTCGTAATTATGAGTAAGCCGGTTTTTTGTTGTTGATGCTAACTTTAAGTGTCCGAGGCGGTACCTGTACTCCATGTATATCGTATAATTTGAAATTCTGACAATTTACCGAGTAAAAATACGAACGAATGGATGATGGTTGTAACTAATAGTTAAATTCTGTTTATTCAAACAGGAGTAAGTGTCATTGCATGGTGTAACACCACAATGTTTGTGTATCTGTATGAAATGTTTTTTGCATTTGGCAAAGCATGGTTGCATGGCATATTTTTTTAGTGACACAAAAATATTGCGCGCACGAAGTTTATATTCAAGCATCACAAAAGTGCAAACTCCGGGAAAAGAAAATGCTAAAACTTCAAGGGCAGTGTTAAAGCAGTCGTTTTTGCGTGGCAATTCATAAGTCAAATTATAGCGATGCATTATTCGTACGCGTAATGTGAAGACGTAGTACGGATTTTCTTTGTATTTTCATATCTGCGGTTAACTAATGAATTCTGGAATAGCCTGGAATGCTAAAAGCAGAACCGCAACATTTTTAGATGTTACTCGATTTTGTCGATTTCCAAGTTTGTTGTGTTTATACTCTGGTCAAGCAATTTATTCATAAAAAAGAAATTCATCATGAAAAAAGATGTTCTCGACTGGCTGTGTCTGACCGCATTTCCTCGCCCTTCGCCATTCGTGTCTCACATATTAAATAATAAAAATCAACTATAGTCTTGACATTTTTTCGATAAACATATAATGCAAGTAAATAAACTTTAAGCGTAAAAATAGTATAACTGTTTCTCTTTGTACTAAGAAATAGCTATTGAACTTTAAACTCAAATCGAATACAAATAATAAGGCACGTAAAAAACATAAATAACAAAGGTACTTTGCAATCACGTAATATTTAAACAAGAATCTCTGTGTTTTGTACCATAGTATTGAATGTATTGAAAATGAAGCGCGAATAGCAAACGTGGGAATAAAAGTGTAAAATATATGATTGAGTCAATCTATGAGAACTCCAGGGAAATTCAACAAAATTTTATTATAAATATAGACAAAAATTAGTGTATAAAGTTTATATATATATATTCGGATATTATTATAAAAAGATATCTTTTTATTTTTTCAAAATCTCACCTCACACAACGTTAGTGTACTAAGTTCACTGACGAAAGGGAGCGAAAAAGTAGACGACCTTTCGATCCAGTTTACTTTTTTTCAAATCGAAAATATCCTCACATTGTACGAATAAATTTGAAACTGTCACCTGTACTGTCCGCTTTGAGAGACAAATTAGTGGGCGGAAACGCTTGCTAAACTTGTGCATAAATTGGCTCTTGTCAGCTTGGATCGTTAGGAAAACCATTAAATAATTCATCGCTCACTCACTACTTTTAAAAATAAATCGTAAACGACAGCTCCAAGTATAAATTCAGGAGACGTGTGTCGTTCTAATTTTTCGCTTCCTCTCGATGGCCCTCGATACGAGCGATCTTTTACATGTAATAGAAAAGTAATTCGCTCCTCTTGTAAGCTTTAATCTCTCACTTGACAATGTCCAAAACTCGTTCCGTAACGCACGTATTCAATGTCAAACCGTGACCTCGAGCCGTCGTTCGAGCCGTCGTTTGAACTGTCTCTCTCACTCTCTGTCCTATACGGCGACGCGCTTGCATTTCCCTTGGGTTGTCGTTAATATAATAAACACACACACAGACAAATGTGATTTTCGGCCAAGCGCCTTATGGGTCGCTGGAAAATGAAAGTTTGTTGAAGCTTACTATTATCAACAATAGCAGAAGATTATTTTAAAATGTTATTTTGTATATAACGTTTATACGATAAGTTCATCTTCTTTATATATATTATCACTGCATTAGTTTGACAATAAAAACTTTTTACTTGAAAAGAAAAAAAACAAGCGAATTTCGGCAAATACACGCATGCTCCTCCCGCTCGTATGTATGAAACGTCGTCTCGCCGCGGCGCGGCGTCAGGAGCTTTCGCGCATACATAGGCAATCGTTTGAAAGCTGTTCTAAGCCAGCCGTGCGAAGGCTATATTTAGAAATCCCGTAAGCCGGCCTGCGATACTCGCATACGTACATATACAAACCCACGAGAGGGTTATGCAATGTGTCTTTATAAAACGTCAGTCGTCATTCCAGCTTTTCGCGCATACACACTTCGAATTCGATGTTGTACATACATATACAAACCCACGTATACACCGCAGGCGAAATTGCGATGCGCCGAGGCTGTAAATGTTTGTTGCGCTCGTGTTCTTAGTGTAATGAAAGAGTTGTATACTCGTCTTTGTAATTTCTCCAGAGCCGATTTTCATTTTTTATATATATATATGTTTATATTCTTCGGTCAGGGAGACTTTTTGTCGTTGAGTTGGCCGACGCACTTCTTGAAGTGTTTCGCGCAGAAAGGATAAAGCGTCGGCTGATCGCAGGTCCGACAGGCCGCGGCTAGATGCGAACAGCACTTCAAGCTCTCCCGACAACAGGAGGCCCAAAGCTCAGGACCCGCCTTCGAGCAGTTGTAGCAGTAGCAGTCGCCTGTACAATAGGAGAAAAAAATGTCGTTTGCTTATCGTTCGTCTCATTATTATTTTTGTTATATAATTTAAGGCAAGAAGCGTACAGGCTAGGCCGCAATTTCGACTGTGCGAACTTGCGATGTATATCATATATACACATGATTATCATTATTATAATATACAGATCGACGGGCACAGTCTGGTATTACAACTTGTTATTTTCCGTCCACCCGCGAGAGCAAGTTTCTCCCGCGAATGTATTAACTTTCACGCATACATATATAGGCTCGCGTCGTCTGTTTTTCTTTTAGAAAAATTCAATATCGCCGCACTTGCATATACAGGGATCCTCGTGTACATTCCACGAAGCTCGAAAGTGAGAGTAGAGTGTAAATCCCGAGGTCTTGCATAAAAGCGAACTCGAGCAAAACGAAAAAAAAAACCGGTTGTGTATACATATATATTATAAGCAGCGCGCGAAGGTTTTTCGCAACGCGCGCGCGCGATTTTTTTCGAAAAACTCGCGCGAAGGATAAACAGTAGTATAGTTAGGAGCGGCATAATGATGCGACTGCTGTCAAGGGCATCACGCTGCAGTCGTTGTGTGCGTGTGACGACGAGTGAATGGGAAAACGCGGAAATCGGTGTGGGGATATATGTACAACCTACCTCGGGGACAATCGACGGAGCGTCGCGCCTCCGCGCGTCTGCATTCCAGACCCTCGTCGCCACTGGGACATCTGGACGGAACTGACAACTGGGACGATGATGCCTCTTGTTCGCCGAAAATCGCGTCGATCTGGAAAGAAGCTTCTTTTTTTTATTTTCATTCCGAAGACACGCAGTTGCAGGAAGCGTTTAATGACAAAGCGACGACTGATATAATTTAATTTCTGTAATCAGTGCCTTCGCCGTTACATATAAAGCGATTGTTCATTTTTATTCAGAACGACGATTGTTTCATTTAATTTCATTCGCTTACTTAATAGTCATGAATATATACTACGCGGCGCACGATTCATAAACAAACATTGCGTCATTTGTATTTTATTTACGATCCGGATCGATTAAAATATATTCAGCTTTCAGCAACCTCCGTGATTAACGGGAAATAAAGTTTTCGAAACGTCTTTGTACAATTTGCACACAGCTCCAATTCCACGTTATCGCATAAAAAAACACAACACTACATACTTCGACCATCACAAAGGACAAACGCGCAAACAACGAGAACTGACCTTGCTGAAAGCTCCAGGCTTGCTAAAAATCTTCACGAGTTTCGCAAGTTTCGCCTCGGTGTCATTGGCAGCCCCAGCTGCCAAACTGCTACCGCTACATCCTCCCCTGGGCTGCACAGCCAACGCCAGGAAGACGCAGATCCCGAGCCAAAAGTACAGCTCTCGATTTTTCATCCTCTCTACGCTATATTTATACGCATACGCTCTCGCACTGCTCGAAGACTACTACTTACCGCTACGGTGCGCTCCGCTGATTTTCTGCCGTCACCTGCGTGTACTCCGATGAGGTATTGGTAGTGGGGATAGCTCGCGGGTGTATTTCTTTTTTCTTTTTCGAGGATCGCATGTATGTTGATTTTAGCGTCGATCGCGGTTTTATGGGGATAGACTGGACGGTTTACGTAAGATCGAGATATGGACTTTGGGATTTGCCTCCGCGGAATGTTTTATATGCAGTAGACGAACTGACCGGCTGACCGAGTCAGGCTGGTACTACTTACGCAACGGTATTCGCCTTTTATTCGCAAATTTTATTTTCTGCCGATCGGATTACGCCCATCCCGAAAGGCTGCGTTATAACTCGATCGTTCATCGAAAGTATAGAGTTTTTTGTATATATATCAAGGTCCTGAAGTAGAGATACTACTATGGGTTTGGTTTATGTTTTTCGGAGCGTAAAAATTGTAACTTCGTGTCGATATAGTGTTTTGATCAAAAGGATACATAGCGAACGCGCCTAATTATTCGGGGAATGCCTGAGAATGTGTATGCGTTGCAGCTGCTGATCGAACGTGAACATGCAGTTTTCTCCAACGCATTTCGCTGTAACGTCATGTATGAAAGCGTTAGAGTCGAATTCCTCGATCGACCGCGTGACTGAAATTATTTTCTGCGTAGACATACGCGCTTCATTATACGATGATGTTATGCGATATGGTTTTCGTCGAATTTTCATGCTAGTTGGAGTGTGAAGAATATGTGAGAGATTGTTTTCTAATTTATCAATAAATGTTGATAAAAGCAATAATTGGTGTTTAGTTTTATTCATCTGTGCATAGTATGTATAACAAAGGGATTGGGGTTTTGAAAGGAGAAAATTTGAATTTCATAAACTGTTGGTAAGGTAGAAAACTGGTGTCGATGGTAAAGTAAATCTCCTATGAGAATTGTTTTTGGTGAGGTCCAGTTGTAAAATTCGTTTGTAAAATTTAATTGTTCGTTTGTCATCGTTACAACATTTTTATATTAGGTAAAAAAATTGTTTATTTTTTGGCAATCATTTCTCTATATAATATACTGACTTTCGCGTATCGCAATGTCTTTTCTTGATTTAACTTGAATTATTAAATGATTCAATCATACAAATTTTATTGCACAACTTTGCGATTATAAAATTAATCTTAAAATTTTTTATACTTTTTTGAAACTTCGCGCTCTTTCCGCGTTCCGCGTCTCAAGTAAAATAATATAGGTTAGTTCGTTTCGTCCTTGGAACTATAAAAGTTCGACTGCTATTACGATTCATTTATTAAAAAATGCAAAAGTACGTAAATATAATATTGTAATGAAACGACATTTTCGCTTATATTACAAGACCGAGCGTAAAATAAGTATGAAAAATGAATAAAACATCGCTCAAGACACGAGGAACATGTTGCGGACCGTAGTATCCGCGGGTTTTCATCGAAATCGAATACACCCGCCGACAGCAGTCATCATCAAAGAAAGAAGCTCCGGAGAAAGTCGCAAGAGCGAGAACCGCGTATATACACACATACCTACGCTTTTATATCTCTTTCTCTCTCAGTTTATAATAGCGCGTCAGTCGCGCGGCGCGCGGGACTGCACCGTCTCGTGTACATACATAGAGCATCCTCTCCACGTAGGTATAGAGCTCCTGGGGCCGCTGCGAGACATGCGAAGATGGCGTCATCCCAGGATGCTTGGTATCTGTCGCTGCTCGGCTTGGCCGAGAACTTTCGCACCTCCAACCCGCCCAGCATCAAGTCCTGCATTCAGTGTCTCCAGGCTGTGTTCAACTTCAAGCCGCCACCGAGAGTCGAGGCCAGGACACACCTGCAGCTCGGCAACATACTGCTTACCCACACGAAGAACATAGATCTCGCCCGAACGCATCTCGAGCGAGCGGTAAGTATAGTAGTAGTGGTTGATTGTTAACCTTCATTCGTTTTGGAGAGCTGCTTGTGATTGTCTGCGAATGGGTCTTGCGTTACAGTGGCAGCTGAGCCAGACCATCAACCAGTTCGACGATGTCAAGTTTGAGGCTGCTAGTGTACTGGCCGAGCTGTACGAGCAACAACAGCAGTCCAGTCTCAGTCAGAGCATACTGCGCAAGGCCATCGAGCTGTCGCAGCACAATGTTTACTGGCACTGTAGACTCATATTTCAGCTGGCTGTGAGTTTTATTTCATCTTTTGTGCAAGGAAAAATTTCATTGGGCAGGGTAGGAGTTAATAGTGTTCTCGATGGATTACAGCAAATTCACGCATCTGAGAAAGATCTGAACGCAGCCGGGGGTTTACTGGCTGTTGGTGCTGACTATTCACAGATAAGCAATGCAAATTACACAAAGGTCCTATTTCTTCTAAGTCGGTGTATGCTACTGCTGATCGACAAGAAGTTTGCGGAGGCTTCACCATTGCTTTTCTCTACTGGACAGCAGGTAGAGAACTGGCAGGGCAATCCACATCAAAAGGAATACCTGAAGGTGTACTTTCTGGTACTGCAAGTTTGTCATAACTTGATGTCTGGGCAGGTAGGATTTACACTAGGTTGTTTTGTGATAAACTGATAAACGATTTCGTTTTAGTGGATTGGCATTTAATAGTGTACTTTTTACAGGTGAAGAGTGTGAAACCGTGTTTGAAGCAATTGCAACAGAGTATACAAGCAATTATGGCTCCTACATGGCCTTCTGATGAAATTGTCACTGGTCCTCACATAGGTGACATGTTCATTTGGATGCCCAAGGAACACTTATTTGTTCTCGTTTACCTTGTCACAGTGATGCATTCCATGCAGTCTGGTTACATGGATAAAGCTCAAAAATACACTGACAAAGCTCTGGCTCAAATAGAAAATTTAAAACGTACGTTTAACATTTATGTGATATACAATATTACTTCCGTTTAATAAAATTAAAATTAATTTTTCTCTTTAGTTGTTGAGAACAAACCTATTCTTTCGGTTTTCCAACTCATGCTGTTGGAGCACATAGTGATGTGTCGACTAGTTATGGGAAACAAAAGCTCAGCACTTTCTGAAATTTCTCAAGCTTGTCAATTGTGTAGGCAGCAGCCTAAATTACTGCAAAGTCATAGAGCACAGTTGCATGTGTTACTTGGTCTGTATGCCATGTCTATGAATTGTATGGAAGAAGCAGAAGCTCAACTATTGTCTGCGTTAAACGTTAGTGATACTAGACTTTACGTTTGTATTGTACAACATCAAATATTATACGTTGATTTATGATAATTCTTGTTCTAGAAATCGCAAGAAAACGAACTGGTCACATTTGCAAATTTGAATTTGGCAATAGTCTATCTAAGAACGAGGCGAGACAATGATTTAGGAACATTGTTAGAAAGGATAAAACCAGAATCTTTGCCGTCCCTTTCACATTCTTTAAGAGCAGCGGCTTACTATGTACAGGGTCTTCAAGCATTTTTCGGAGCTCGATATAACGAAGCCAAGTAATTATATGATTCACTGTTTGTTCATGTAACAGATATTCAAAGTCTTATCAATACGCCAGTACATATGAATTTACTATTGTAGGAGGTACCTTCGAGAAACACTGAAAATGGCAAATTCGGAAGACTTGAATCGATTGACGTCGTGTAGTCTTGTACTTCTTGGTCATATATTCCTATCGCTAGGAAACAACAGAGAGTCTATGAATATGGTGACACCTGCTATGCAATTAGCTTCAAAAATACCCGATGTTCATGTACAGTTGTGGGCAACAGCAATTTTAAAAGGTAAAACTTAGGCTGATGTTTTCTTCAATTTGATAAAATTAACGAGCTAATCAATACTTCATTTCTTTTTAAATTTAGATTTAAACAGAATATGCAATGATCATAGTCGGGAAAACGAAGCATATCAGATGCATTGTACATTTTCTCAAACCCTCCTGAAGGATCACTTCCAAAGTACACAAATGAGCGAACATTCTCTAATTCAATGGACTGAAGGTCCAATTCCCATGCTACCAAATAACTCACCTGCTTCTACATCGCAGGCAATCCTATAGTGTACAGATACAGATTTACTCTCTTACAATTTTACCTGAGGATATTATACATCAAAATTATTTATAAGAAAATCAACAAAATTACCTTGAGTCACTTGTTCGATCAATATGTACAGATTTTGGTGTATAACATTCTTAAGTTTACTTAAGTTCTCATTATAGAAGAAATTATCACGGTATATTTAGTAGAACAAGATACTAGAAGAAAAAATTTTAACTTTTTCGTCATCTTATCCTTCTAGTACAAAGCGAATCAAATTTCGAAATAGTTCTTTAAAGCGCCTAAATGCATAAATATATATGTTAAAAAACTAGATATATATTATTTCGTTGGATGACTATCACTCATGTTGTATTTATGTTTAAAACATTAATCGATTTTAGGCTGCAAAAATATTTGGGCACATCAAAAATCGAATAATTTATTAAACATATTATAAATATATATAAATATATATGAATAATAAAAAGTAGGAAGAATTTTTGCATAATACATTCAGTTGATTTGTGTTTTTATGAAACTAGAAACATTTATTTATTCGGCATGTATTTTGCGATTTAGTGGCGATAAACTTTTTTTTACAACATGAAGCATCATTAAGCTTAACAGAACATGAGAAATATTATAGTAGATTTTTTAAAAAGTGGATGTAATTTTTTAAAGCCAAATTCCTGGCGGAAAGGTATTTCAAAGTCTGAATTTATTATGCAATATTCGACTTAGATAGGATAAAGATTATCATTTAATTATTTATTGTCAGTCATCATCTTTCGGTCTCATGGATTATTTGTAATACTGATTATTATATTATGGGTACCAAACGAATAATACGAATTTGTATAAATCGATCAACCGTATTTTAGAATCAGTTGTGCAGTGCTACTGTAGATTTTTAAAGTTGAGGACAGCAACATTGTAAATATGGAAGTATACAAAAAGTTGATATACTTGTTAACTCTATTGTTTGTATTTCTCATGTTGCACATTTTTAAATTAAAAACCCAAAAAGACGAAGTCTGAATATCTTTTAAAAGCTCAGAACTGATGCATTATTGTAAATAATGATAGTAATAGTAATGATAATAACAATAATGATAACATTATGCCGCAAATTCAATTAATGTCTTATTACTTTTCCTAATTGATCTAGGACCAAAACTTTCAAAAGTGATTTAAATAAAGGATATGATTATTTAGAAAATACGATATAAAAAAGACATATTGTACTTTCGAAACACTAGAAATTATTCTCAAAATAGTTCTGTATGCGATTGTATCTATATAGCAAGGTTCTAGAATCAAAATATTACTAGATACTTGCACTCCAAGACATACGTACAAATTTAAATTAATAAGCCAGTTAAATAAAAAGTAATATAAGGGTGACAATTTCAAGAAAAGTATGTTTGTTTAAACTTGTACAAAAATTGTTTTGTATATCATTGTATACAAGGAAAAGCCGAGTGTTTAAATATAGTAGATTTAAGTAATTTTTGTATAAGCGTGTAACTAATTGTGTAAGTGTACATGCATCCAATATAAATATTAGTCATTTCCGTTTGTAAATTCTGCTTTATATTCTTATATATATATATATACACGTGCATGAGCTTCATAGCAAGTAATATTAAATGAACATCATTTTCATCATCACTACACATTATTATAATTATACATTCTTTTTTTTTAATAAACGATTCGTTAAACATTTTCAAGCATATATCTCTGTTTTGTGAAAATTGATTTTGGCTTTAAATACAATGGTTGCAATAGATTAAACAACATTCACAGCGAGAAAATCAAATATTATTTTGCTTTAATGAGTTTAGTATACTAAGGTATACGTGAACAAATCTTAAGAATGCTGCGAAATATGTGTTTTTTTTGGGCTGAATATTCATTCAGATATTTTTTTTAACAAATCCGAGCATACGCTTTGCAGCTATTATTTATAAGATTATGTTACGAAAAATTAATAATTTCCATACTGCAAACATTACCTTATGCTAGAGTGAGTAAAATTTCGATGAAAAAATGTGTGAAATGCGTAAAATGCAAATTTACCCACTGCATCGAGGAAAGTGTTTTGACTGTGCTGTCAATTCAAACTGATCACGGATAAGTGCATTAAAAAACAATTTCGTCTGAAATTGTATATTGTAATAGTATATGTCAGGTAATGATGTATAGATATTATAATTCTTGTTTCCTTGCAATTCATTTTCATAGTAATTCTACCATTTGTTTTTTAAAGGGTATAATGTAGTAAATAATAATAATTATGTCATAAATGTAAATATTACAATTAAAATTTTATGCAAATCACGTTGTTCTTTTTATTTATTTCCCAAATATTATTTTGTTTTCAGACGTGCGTGTAAATAAATGTTGTGGAAAAGAAAAATTATTTAAACAAAATATTTATTTAAATAAAACAAATATGCGTTGTTTATACAATGATGTGTTTATATTCACATTTATTTTTTCTGAAATGGATCATTAAGAAAGAAAATTGCACCATTAATCATGGTAAGGAAGATGAATTTACATGTGTATTTTTTTTAAATTTATTCTAATAAAACGTTTCTAGTTAACAAAATTTCTGTACAATGATGGAAATCCAGATGCAAACATGATTTAATCTGCTTGTATTGGCAATCATGATTTATATAATTACTTTACATGTTCTTCAATTGAAAATCTTACTACTTAATTAAATATGAGAAACGAATTTGATTACTTCCTATACCATACTTGAGTAGTCTCCATACGCTTGACTTTTTTCTGCAATTGTAAGACTCCATAAAGGAGTGCCTCTGCAGTGGGTGGACAGCCTGTGAATAAACATGACCATTTGATTAGATCAAGTTGATTTAACATTATGTAATTACTTCCACAACAATAAATCAATTCTGAATTAAGGAATGCATCTTTGTATTCTTACCAGGTACGTAAATGTCCACAGGTATGATTCTGTCGCAACCCCTCACCACCGAGTAACTGTAGTGATAGTAGCCACCACCATTGGCGCAGCTGCCCATGGAAATAACCCATTTGGGATCAGGCATTTGATCGTAAACTTTCCTCAAAGCAGGTGCCATTTTATTTGTAACCGTGCCAGCCACAATGATCACATCGGCGTGCCTAGGAGAAGCTCGGAACACAACTCCGAACCTGTCCATGTCGTATCTGGGAGCAGCAATGTGCATCATTTCCACAGCGCAACAAGCCAGACCAAATGTCAATGGCCACATGGAACCTTGAATGAAATGCAAATTATAACAACTGTTACAGTACACGCTGACAACAGACCGTACTTTTCCTTCCCCAATTGAGCAAGTCATCTAATCTAGCCATCGCAAACTCTGCCATGTTGGTCTTGTTCTGGAATGGACTTACGGGTTTCTTCCCGGACGACTTTGAAGGCACAACGTCTGTTGCCATTTTCTTGGCATGCTCCAGAAGAGGAGCCTGACTGCCCAGGATGGCGGCATTGTTACGAGCCACCAAACTCAGGCCTTGCTGGAAAGTGTCTGTAAAACATAAACAAATAGCTACTACATACAGCGTGTACTAACAATGTGTTCGCCTGTATACACCAACATTGCAATTTACATAACTTTCGGAGCATTGTATTTTGAAATATTGCAGCAGGATTTCGAAACGCTATACCGAGGCACGATTACCTAAACAAACGCAACGTACCAATCGCGAAATCGTACGATATACTTAATACACAAACAAAAATACACGACTAATAGCTAGTTCAATCTTTTAGGTTATGCAAGCTCGTCTCAACCGATTCCCAAACTCCAAAACGTCGATCCCAACGAGCCAGTCGATCCCTCGACGTCACCCTAACGATCCTCGCGATGAACGAGCCGCGACGAGACATAAACGAAGAAAAAAACATGACAACTTACGATTCGACAGCAGTGATCGCAACATTTTCCCAGCTCTTTCGTGCCCACACTGACGTCACAGAGGAACCGACAGACGTCGTCTGCTCTCTCTCTCTCTCTCTCTCTCTTTCTCGAGCAGCCCTGTCGTCTATATACACCGACGCCAGATGGCATTAATGGCACGTGCAAAATGTGCAATGTATTTACTCGCCGGTTTGGACTTCTTACATAGGTATATAGACAGGATGAGAGAGTTTGTACCGCTGCGGATATAATTAACCGCCACTAATTGCCTGCTTGCCGATTTTTCAGGATGGACGCAGGCGGCTGTGCGGACTGGTGAGTGTGCAGCTCTCTCTTGGCGAAATGTGATTTTTACTTTTGATAATGTGTATATATATATATATATATATATGTATAAGTTAGTCATCTTGATCGAATGTGTTTGTTTTGTTCTCGATGCATATATGCATGTGTGTGCTTGCACGTCCTTTGTCGTTGCAGTGCGATAAAGTCGTGTAGGTTATTAGTGGAAGGGGAGATTTTATAAACTGGAATTTATTAACTCGACTTGTAATTATTATGGTGATACATTGTAATAAGGTGTTTTAAGAATACGTTGTTCGGAAGATGAGAGATATATTTATCGAAGTGCCTGGTTTCTGGCGAAACTTTTCAAATTGTTGGAAATTTGTTTTAGACTATTTCCAGAATTTGTATATTTCTCGATATGTGGAAAAAACCGAAAGTTCTTTTTTATTTTGCAGTATGTAGTAGAAGTTTGATTTTGATAACAACATATTGTATTCAAAGTGAATTAAAGTCAGGTTTCTCTGAAGCTTATAAAACAACCGTTTTTGAGATAATAATCATAGTTTCAAAAATTGAAATATTATCAATAAATAAATATTAACAAATAAAACCCCCACTTGATTAACACGTTAACGATAAATTATCGGGAAATTTCTACCAGGGATATAGATAAAGACAAAATGTAGTTTCCGGAATTCGTAAGTTCATATATATATCTGTATATTGTATTTGAAGAAAAATCTGTCACCCCTTTGAAAGAGTCTCCCTCTCGGCTGTATAAGTATAGAATTGAGAAATTTACGTTGTCCTCCTAACGAATTATAAGCCGGAAACGTCCATGTGGTTTTGATGCTACTATACTACATGAAAATGAGGAGCTACGGCGCATATGTCGCAACAAGAGGCGAACCGTATATATATATAGAAAAGTCACATAAGACCAGCCTTGTAATTCCACCACCAACGAACCAACCATATGCGAATTCACGACACAGGAAATCTTCAACAATGACGCGTTATCCCGATTAAAATATAATAATAATAATAACGAAGTAAGTGCTATACGTATATATAATTATGCTCTTTTATGGCTGTGTTAATATAGTTGTATTGTACTATTTTTTTTTTATTTGAATATTCTACAACAAAAATAACTTGCAACGCCGCAGTCTAAAGAGTCAAATAAACTATCGTACATTCGAATCTCATTTCGTGCTTAAGGTTCCCACTTTCGATTCGAAATTAATACGCGTTCGAATCGAAAATTCCAAATCGTCTCCCACGACATTCTCTCTAAATCATTATACATATATATAGCCCGACGTCAGTCAGCCACACATTATCCGTTAAACGTCTCAACCGCAATCTCTCCCCAATCTTCGCTCCTCCTCGCGCAACCGCACATTAAAATATATACATACATATCTCATAATAGTCAATTACGCGGCTCCTTATAAATATTTCCCCTTTCGTAGTGTGAACTCTTCTCTCTCGCGCGGAAGGTCCCGCAGGTGCCAAAGCACCTTTTCATCATATATACAGTCGCGCGATCCATCGGAAAACCGTAACAACAGCAGCAGCCAAGTGCACAAGGTGCAGTCCACCTCCTCCCCCTCAAAGGTGCCCAAAGAGTTATCCCTCTCCGATCCGATACGCACAAAAACGCCGCCGCCGCAGTAGGCGTATAAACGAGCAGCCAAGAAGCAGAAGAAGAAGAAGACAGTTTGAGTGATGGGCCGGTAAGATAATGCGTACCTAGGCGCCGTAGATCAGTGTCGCGCGCATCTGCGCGTGGCCCCGTTTATAACGCTTCGATCTGCCGGCTGCATTGCTATATAGAGATGCCTATCGAGCGGAACCCTTTTTCTTCTCTCTTTCTCGGGCTTATCTTTCTTCGAAAGCGGGGGCGCCGTGTTGCGCATCTGGGGGCTCGCTCATTAGCCTAAGCGGTACAAACCGTTGCTTCGGGCGGTGAGCGCGTGGGTGTGTGTGTGCCGCGAAAATTATCGAGACGGTTTATCATCGTCATCGATACGAGGATGTAGGCAGGAAGTATAAGTATATAGGAGGAGGACAATGGACGAGTTGCTGGATTTTGTATGTGTGTGTGCGAGCTGCTTCGGGCCACCCGTATATTACGTATATATATGTATGGATGGTATAGAATGGCAGAAGAGACGTGTATTCAGAGGCAAATGAGATGAGGTGAATAGTGGGTGAGGATGTAGACACCTGTATACAGTGCAGGTATTATGTCTTTCAATCAGAAGGTCTGTGTGTGTGTGTGTGTGTGTGTCAGAGGCGCGTCTAATCTCGAGAGGTGTACGCTTCTGACTTTCTTTATTTTTTTTTGTCTCGACTTTGTGCGGCCTGCGCACTTGTTACGAATTCTTCGGGGGGAATGTGTTTGGAGCGCGGGCGAGCGCTTTGTGCTCTGATATATATATAGAGTGTCGTTTAAAGTCTTCTTTGAGATACGTGCGTTTTGGTGGCTTTGAGGTGTGGAGAAGCTATTGGCATTATTGCGGATAGTTCTTGATTGCGAGTAATGACACCGGACTGGTTTAAAGTGAGGACGCGATAATTTGTTAATATTGTTTTGAGTTAATAATAATGCAAAGGACGAACATAAAAAATTAAAACATTCTTGCGATTTAATCTTACTATTGCGTTATTAAAGTATTACAACGTTAAAAGCCACATTAACCAGTTTCTAACTGATATATCATTACAGTATAAAATGTATATTATAAAATTTTATTAATGTTGACAAAGTAGAATCCAGAGCTATACATATTACACGCTACACGTTAAACCGGTGATTCGAATTCAACATATGAACATTTTACTGTTACTACAAAGCCTTCTCTATATATTTATAATTACAAAAAGCAAATGTTGAATAGTTACAAATTATGTGGAATTCTCACGATAGCATTTTGACAATTAGCTGCGGTACACCTGATAATATACAATCAAACGTAACGCAATCATCATCATAACTCCGAGTACCATATCGCCCACAATCGCAAATTAACCTTCGCACCGCGCACATACACATCCTGAAATCCATCAAGAAAAGTCCCCATCAATTTCACGCTGCTATACATACGTCGGCCCATAAACCTCCTTACCCACCACCATATATATATACACACATACGTGCCACGCGCTTCATAATCATCATCATATATATATATACATCGATAATTCAAAAATAATCTCGACGAAAAATCGGCGCAGAAACGAGCAACCGTCGCAGGTGCCCACGGCGCGGAAAGAAAGAAAGAAATCTGGGCCGATTTTTACCCGCGCAAGCATCGACACGCCGAAGGCCACAAGCTGCACGCGCCAGCGGTCTGTCCTCTATTTTTTTTTGCTCCTTCAGACACGCGCGCCCACTCGATAATGTACGAATGCGCGTAATGCGTTATACATGGGTACGCAGATGATGGCGTAAAAAAAATTTTTTTTTCTCTCAAATCTTCGGGGCAAGACTCGCGGAAGGCTGTATACTTTCGCGCGCATGCGCGGAGGAAATAAGGGAGATCGTTATACGCGGCTTATATACCCGATTATGCGCTGATTGTATTGAGTTCCTGCTGGAGCGCATCCTGTAGGGAAGGGAATCATCGTATTTTCGAGCCGGAAATGTGAATTTCAGCTTTGTGTATATATATACGCTATTCTGACACTTTTCTTACGCGTACACGCTTTAAAGATTTTCACGCGGTTTGAATAATGAGACTCGCATTGTACGCGTAGAAAGACGGAATAAATGAGAGCACGTATAGATATAAGCGACTCGAAATAAAAGTAGGCGCCTATATTAACCGAAAACTACAAAGTGTAAAGAGACAAGATAAGAGAGCTTTCTCACTTGTACACAATACGAATAAAACACGAATACACGAGACATGCCATTATATTCCGTAAAGCATCAGCCGATATAAACACATATACACATCCAAATTCCATAACCGTTAGGACGATTTTGACTTTCGAGAAATCGCGACAACCGATCTCCCGCTCGAGACAATAGCCTCCGAAAAGCGCATCTCAGCGTAATATATATATACATAATAGGCGCAGAACCAGGCAGGCGTAGCTCTTTCTCTCTGCCGCGAGTAAACTAGTTGCAAGTCTTCGCATCAATTAAGTTCGATAGATCTCCAGGCGCAGGAAGGAAGCATAGTATAGGCCACTTTTTACATCCTCCTCCCTCAGACAGCGATAGGATCTCTCTTTCGACGCGTATATTCCCGGGATCGCGAATAATACCTCGTTTACGCTTTCTGACCTGAGAATCGGTTGCCATTATCTCCCTCTCTCTCTCTCTTCTATAGCATTTCTCTTCTCCTCCTCCTTCTCCTCCTCCTTCTTCTTCCTTCCTCTTCTCACGGGATATAGCCGATACGATTGTATTCGCGCCTCGCGGAAAAAAGCTGAATAACAATCGCTTACTATACTGCCTGGGCATTTCTTATTTCCTTCTACCACTTCTGTGTGTGTGTGTGTGTGTGTGTGTGTGTGTACACATGTATATATGCATATGTGTGTGCGGAGCTCCGTGACATCTGCTTCTGTTCGAATTATCCAGACGTGACTTTCTATCTGAGGCGCGGCGGCGGTAAGCCTTTTTTGTTTTCGTGAATTCATTATATATAGGGCGGCTGCGTAAGAGCAAGTGTACATATATATATATATATATATATATATATATATATATATATATATATATATATATATATATATATATATATATATATATATATGTACAAGTGAGCTACTTCTTATCGACGCTTGGGATCGATTGTATTTTTATAATTACGATCTAATGCGTATACGCGCGGGGTTGTGTATTAAGCGCTGCTGTTTGTTGCGCTAATTATATCGCGAATTTTTTACTTGTTCGGACTGATGCGGTACGTGCGGAGGTAAGAAAGTATATAACGATGTATATACGGCGTAACTGATTTTTACTTTTTTGCCGAACCATTTGCTGTTCGATTGCATGTAAGATTAGGCGCTTCTGGCCGAATTTGGACTATTGTTTAAACTCTTGTATATAATAAGGTGTTTCTTTTTCGCACCTTTGCAATCTAGCAGGGATAGAAATGAGAATGAACGTAACTTCATTAATTTCCAAATTTTTCCAGAAATTAATAAATGTTACAATATATGAAAACATCCTTCGAGCAGCATTATCAACCTTTTCACGTCTCTAAAATCCACACCCATATATACATCTATATCTCTCCATATAATACTCCTATCCATTCCATTATATATATATGTATATATACATCCCTCCCTAGCTCATTTATCTCTCCCGCGCAATTATGCCAGCTCCTCCAATATATCTATATAGCTCCCACATATTTCTGAAAAAAAAAAAATTCCTAACCCGCGGGAAACCTCAGAATTTTTCCTCTTTACATACACATCCACTCCCGGTGCTTACGGCTACCGACAAGCATATAACGAAGCATACAGCGCCTAAAACGTTATCGTCGCCGTTCGAGCCATTATTCACGCGCGCCCGTCGAATACCGAACGAGCCGCGCTCTTGTATGTATATAGCAACGCGCGACGATGCTCAAAACACGACGCGCGATTTCTCGAACTTTTTTTTCCGTTAAACAGTCGCGGCACGCGCTCGTCGCACAATGACGGGCTTTTGGTATATAGCCGATGGAAAAACGACGCCGTCACGCTTACCGGTCTTTGTTACGCGTATGTATGTATACGAGGGACACTAAAAATAAATTGCCGCGTCTCCTTTGGAAGCTGAATTTTTTTTTTCCATGAAAAGTGGGTGTATGACAAATGTCGCTCGGCGCTTTTGCATATTTACGTGTTCGAAGTGACAATTGTGGGCAAGCGCGAGGAGAAGTAGATATGTATGATGGAAATGAGTTTGCGTATGTAAAATATACATGGAACTGTATGTACGCGAGTGTGATGTATTTGGCGAGAGACGAAGAATTATGTCGTGTTTCGAGTGCTACTGCTCGACTCGCTGTGGTTCGCGTCTCGCAATTTTTGCTCTTTCTTTATTTTATTTCTTTTTTCGAGTCGAGGTACACTCATGGGTGTTGTTTTTCATGACTACTGTAACCAACGATTCGGGATTGAACCGTCGCGTATATATATGAAGCAAAAATGTATACAGCATACCTCCAGAGAAAGATTCATCAGACGCACGATATTTACGCGCAGGTGCGCTCGGTGCATATATATATATCCGACTCTACAATTATCCGACTACTGGTGTTGGAAATTGATTTCCTACTACAATCTCTTTTTTCTCGAGATCCCGCGTGATGTGGAAAAATCGTTATACAAGCGTTAAAAAATTACGTTTCTTTGTATACAAGTTTTCGACTATATATATATACGCATATAAATATATAAAGTAGCCGTAATAAGGTGTACGCATAGAATATATAAGCGCCATCGTAGGCAAAGTTAGCGGCCATATTGTTCACTTATTCCGTTCTCCCCCTTGGTTATACGCGCATATACACGGGCTGCGAGAGTCCTTATCTCGAAAACTGATTTCCTAGCTCACCCACAACCGCTTCCATTATATATTAACTCACGCGCGGGAACGTTTTTCT
Organism: Muscidifurax raptorellus; assembly: GCA_020010945.3. NCBI lineage: Eukaryota > Metazoa > Arthropoda > Insecta > Hymenoptera > Pteromalidae > Muscidifurax > Muscidifurax raptorellus. Next base: position 3,535,905 of record CM052079.1, on the reverse strand, counting down.
AAAAAATTCTCGCTTTATATATATCGATGGAGTTTTATAAGACAGAAATGCTGCAGCTGTAGCGCAGGAAAAACGTAATCCTTTTTTATAGTTGTATAAGCCACCATAGTTTCACCAGAAACGTCCGAATAATTCGTATATAATACGCTATAATGGATATAAGACAGATATACTTACTTATACGTTTCCGCCGACGATTTCTGGCCGTTTTCTTACGTATATCTATATACATGCATGCGTATATACGAGTATAACACTCGGTAAACGCGCAAACTGCGCACACCTATGTAATTTGCAAGCGTTATGCACGCGATATATGTGCATGTGCGCCATTCATGTCTGTCCGTTTGGTGTATACTTATATATATATATATATATATATATATGTTCGAAGAGAGTGAGAGAGAGAGAGGAAAGACACAATGGCGAATTTTTATCGACGCGATAGGGGGGGAGGGGTTGATGGAAAAATCTTGGAGGTTATACCGTGGTTTATCGGTTTCCTATAGACAGTCCGCACCCGTGTGTTTGGATTGTAAACGCGACGCTGATCTGTTTCTCACGGTTTCTCTCTTGTATATATACGAGCTACATATATATATATATATATATATATAAAAGGGGAAGTGCACGTATACGATAATTATGACGCAAGGACAATCCGCTCAATGAAAAGTCGTACACATGCTCTCCTCTCCTGTGATACGGAGAAAAAAGGATTTCAAATTATAGATGCCTGATATAAATGCGTGACTTATACATATATATGTTATGTATACGAATAATCGCTTATTGTGCGCGTATAGATGTATATATACGACATTTTTTTTTCAAACTCATCCTGCGCAGAAGAGTGTCTTTCGCGACTTTAATTACACATATTTCGTGCTCCATTGTCCCGGCAAATCATGAGCTTACGCGGCAGTCAATTCTGCGATAAAGAGTCGAGGAAAACACGATAATGCGGTCATTAGCGAATGACAGCGGCAAAAGGACGGAGTTACGAAACCGGAATCTCGGCGCGAAAAAAAAGAAGCGAAAGAGACGCGCGTGTGTGTGTGTGTTTGGGCATCTGTTGTGAATGAGACACCTTTAATCGATTTATATCTCGGATAAGCGAAATCGGCTATTTACGCTCGATTCAATAAGCTGCGCGTGCGCTATATATATCGTTGCTTGAATAAACCGATGCAGGTGAAAGCCAAATGGATATATATGTATTATGCGATGGAGTTACTTAAACGACGTTCGGCCAATCGGTTTTCGGATCGGCTGTATAATATATACACTCAACGAGATATTATGAAGTATATTAACGTTAAATTGATAATTATAAACGAGTGGTATGTGTGTTTCGTTAATTAATTATTTTTTAATGGAAAAAAAATGAAATATATATAGGCAGAGGAGCGTGTCGACAGGAAATATGGCAAGGTTCAACGTACAGCAATATCCTCGAAAAAAACAAACAGTATATTATATATATATATCGCCTAAAGCTCATTGTCCAAGCTAATTCTTATTTGCTTTTCAACATAATGCAGATACTCTCGCACACACATACACACGCGAGAGCCTCTAAACATAGCTATATTATCCGAAAACTCGCACAAAGCAACGGCAGCAGCTCACGAAAAAAAATAAAAATGCTGCTATACCTCGAAAACTTAACCACTGGTTGAGCAATACTCGCATATATATATATATATACACACACGGAGAAGCAAAAAAGACTCTCGCACGCGAGCTCGAGCATCAGCCGAAGAAAGCCTGCGCGGGGGTGAGCTGCTATAACTTCCACCTCCGCATATATGCATGTACGTACACGTATATATAGAAACACACGCGTACACGCATATATGTATATATAGGAGTATATCGAAAGAAGAAGAAAAAGAAGAAGTTATGGAGTAGCCGGAAGAGGGCGTAGGATAATGACACGATCGACACGCAACCGACGCTCTAATTTCAGATCTTGTCACTCGTATGCTGGGCCACAGCTGCGCGACTCCTCCCCGGCCATTACACGCGTTTACGCATGCCACTTACCTGTGTATGTATATAGAGCTGTATCTATATATCCCCAAACGCGGAGGTGTCTATATAGCCTATATACATGCGTGTGCGCCCGCGCGACACCGAACAGTTATATCGTCGTCGATATTACGCTTGCGGGAGCTTTCTATATATATATATATATATATATATGTGTGTGTGTGTCTGTATATATAATTTATCCGCGAAGTTTGCGGCTAACTCGCGGTTTGATGAATTTATCGAGGCGCGAGAGATGATCGATCGATCGTTGGATTATTTAGAGGCTGGAAGAAATCAGTGAGAGAGACGGTGACAGAGCTGAATTCTTCATAAGCTGTGTATATAGAGTGCAGTGTGCGGTGTGTATATAGCGTATAAAGTATTCCCATGAATTATACAATATATTTTATGGTAGATGTTTGAGGCTTGCGGGGTATGCAGTATTAGCGCGTAATATCGTGGGCACTTAATCGGTTCGAGAGAATCGCGTTGAAGTATTTTATAATTTAGATATAATAACATGTAATAAAAGATTCCACGCACGACGATGACGCAGGCGCGTTTGATTTTTTTTTTTTTTTCAAATATTTGCCGTCACGCGCATATTTCGTATATTATATATGTATACATCATCGATTATGTCTTTTGAGGAAATTCTCCGCAAACTCAGTCTCAAAATAGCCGCGATTAAAGAAGAATCTCTCCAAAAAAAGAAAACGAGCACGCAGCTATATATAATCGGAAGAGAAACCGGCGTCATCTCCCACGCGAAATTCACATCCTCCAAGATGTATATACATAACGCGGACGTATCCGGTTGTCGGTGAAGAACGCGGAACCCTCTCGTCTCTCTCTCTTTCTCTCTTGCTCTCTGGAACAGATGTTGTCACCCATACCGGTGCATATATATACGTATAGCATTGTGTCCAGTGTGCTATATATATATATGTATATACTCGTCCTGTCGGTATTCTTAAAACGGCGACACTGGCCGATACATAATGGATCTACCTATACATACACACACACACACATAGCCAAGGCGCGACTGACTCTCCTCCCAGTCAAAGAAACTCGCGCGGGTAAACACCTGCAGCGAAAGGGTGTATATACACTGCTGCAGCTGTGTGTATGTGTGCGTGTGTGTGAGATGAATGCCCGCGACGACAGTGCATTATTCTTCTCAGCTTTTAACTCTGGCTCGTGTGTGTGTGTGTGTGTGTGTGTGTGTGTGTGTGTGTGTGTTTAGGGACTATACCGGCGCAGTTGTCGGTGTATATATATATATATATACGGCTAATTACGGGTTGGATGGCTTTATCTAGGGGCTGCGTATCTTGGAAGTGTTGTGTGCGTGTGGTTTTCGGGATTTTGTTTTTTCGACCGAAATTTTTGCAGGGGATGCGTCTATTATAGTAATTTGCGCGGCTGCTGTTTGGCTTTGCGGAAATATATCGCGGATGTGTGTATTATATATGTATACAGGAACCGGCACTTTGTGAAAGAAGAGAGGACGAGAGAAGTTGAGAGACGGAGGAGGGAATTAGAGGATAATATGTGCGGCGAGATGGCGGAGATGGATTAGGGATGATGATGCTTTTGGGAAAATGATGGATTAGATTGTGTGCATGCAGTCCATATGTATATAATATATAGCTTGGAGAATAATTGTTGCGGGACGATGTGCGAAGACAAAGGCGTTTATGGGTGTGATTATGAATTTTTTTTCAATTTTTTCAATCGCGTGTTATTTCCATTCATACGTATAAGCGGTAATAAAAGAATACAATTTCCCGGTCTTTCAGAGAAAAATACTTTGCATCACTATTTACGTTTTCTCAAAACTTCGACTTACAATTTCGCGAAAATCGTGAAAAACTCTATACATAATTGAAGCGCGCGCAAAATCGATGAGCGAACAAATGGAAACTTAAAAGTCCCACTCCGCAAGAACTGTCCTCCAACCCTCATCGCTCCGTACGTCTATAAGAATAATCTTCACTCCTGAACTATCACTTACACATATCGAAACTTGGAATCTCGCAACTCAAAACTCTCGAGTCTGCTTATCGCAACGGTATAAACCCGACGCGTCAGTAAATTAGCCGTCAGCTCCTAATAATTCATCGCTTATAATTCTCTCACACACACAGACGCGCAGTTATATGCGTATCTACTTATCTTCGCGTCCGCGACGTAATGTACCGCTAGTCAAGCCACATCCTCGATTCTATGCAAATCTCGCCATCTTCGCGCCAAGTTCAGCGACACGTTGCTGCATTTCGGTCAAAGAAGAAAAACGCGGTATAGGCGGAGCTTCACAACGCTCTGGAGCGAACGAATAATAGACAAAAGCGGCGCATGCGTATATAAAAAGGGTTATGTGTGTGTGTGCGCGGCCGATAGATCTATTCCGGGATAATACTTTTAACGGGCCCATATAGGCTCGAATTTTCATATGCATGAGATCTCGTCGCGGCTTATTATATGCCATTAGCTATGCGCACAGGTGGCTAAGGAGGGAGAGAGTATAGTCCATTGTAACCCGTTTGCTATCTGTCTATTACGTGTGTATATATATATACACCTTGACTACTAGTCTAAGTTGGATAGATAGACGCACTATATATATATACTTCGTTTGCATTCGTCAGGTTTGACGGAGCGATTCTTGCGGCGTTTTATGCAGCCGTGCATGCGTAGATATATATGACTCGTTCTTCCGTATATTTCCGTGAGTCGGTGGATTGATGTGTTCTGGAAAGAATTTTATATATACATGAATCTAATTAGTATTAGCTTCGGCGTGTCGAGTGATTATTATACCGAGACTTGTATTACAAAGCAAATTTGAACACAAAAGATTTTCGTGCGATATATGTACATATATGCGTATAAAGACTGATCAATATTCGATCGAGCGAATCTGTATCAACATTGTACTTGTTACTAATATGAATAACAAACATTGTCATGTGCTTCACAGTGTTCGGCAAGTTTTATGACTTTATTACTGATGAAATTCTTGCAGTGCGTTTGTCATCGGCTTTTTATTACGGGCGCGTATCGGTTTGCACAAAAATAATAGCTGAATTAATAGAGTAGGAATGTTTCCTTCAAATTTTTGTCTTGCACGATCGAAATATATATAAAATTGCTTCGTTTCTGAAGAGTTATGACTTGTCAAATGAAACATCACTTTATATTTCATTCATTTTTTAACCGAGCCCGAAAATCACCTTCAACTCTCTGCACAACTCAATTAAAAAAATTGAAATATATACACGCATTATCCGACTTTATCGCATAGCACTCGGCTCAATCCACCAAAATCCCACCCATCTCACACACGTATAACGACACACATCCCGTAAAGCATCATATATATATACGAACGCGTGCATGTTTGTTTGCTTACATAATAAGACTCAGCGCGCAGTTCACTGATTACACACCATACACACACACACACACATATATATATATACGTACTGCACACAGCTCGTGCGCACGTATATCTAAAAGGCAGAAAAAGGAATAATCCGCGGCGGCGCTTATATTCAGCTCGCGGCGGAAAAATAGTCCGTGTGTCTGTGTCGCGTTGCAACGCGAGAAACGCAATTATATCTCCAGTATAATTGCAAGTTTGACAAGATCGACTGGCAATTTACCTGCGCATTGCCGGACGCTCATTATGCCCCAGAGAGTATATATATATAAGAAACATATATAAAGGATAATATAACCGTTGGCTGCGTGCGCGGATTAATACCTTGGACTGTACACAGGCTCTTTCTTATTGCATCTGCAGCCGCTGGCTTTTCCTGCAGTTTACCTTAATTGCAGGCATCGCTAGATAGTATACGTATAGCTGATGCTGCTGCTATATACGAGTACTGCAGTTCCATAGCGTGTAATCCGAGCATAGTGGGTATATTATATATTGTGAGTATATATATATATATATATATATATATGAGAGGCTGTCTTTCTCGAGACAAGTTGTTTCTCGTATTTATTTGAAAAAAGGAGGGATAATGTGCTGCACGCATCGGTGTGGAGCACATATTTTTCTTCTTCTTCTTCTTCTTCTTTTTTTTTTGTTCGAAAGAGCGCGTGCTGCTTCGAGGATTTGATTGTGTATATTATGAGCTGTTGAGGTTTTGTTGTCAAGGTCGTCGGAGATCGACAGAAGTTTGATTTCTAAAGGTTTATTCTTCGATAAATTTTCTTTGGTGTACGAGTATTATATTTCCTCTGATTACAAAATTTATTTCGATTACGAATGTCTGTGTGTTTAAAATAGAAGAAAACCGTAATAAACTGTATAATACGTGGCACATGCGCACACATAACTTTTCTATAAAATATTATACATCGCAGTTGAAAAGAAATATTCCAGAGTGAACATAATGCCAAGCCGAGAAACCCAAGCCACAAACCATATATGAGCGATAATTAATTTAAACAATCAACCACACTCGACGCTCAACAATAACCACCACCGCTCTAAGCCACCAATTCGCGCATGCACGAACGAAATATCGTTCTCTATTATATATACATATATATACCCATACTACTGGCCGTATATAGGCGTGACCGAAGCCTGGAAACCTCGTGACTCCGCCCACGAAATCGGCCAATCGACGTTAGCATCGGTTCTCCTACCACCTCGGCTTTAGCTCCGCCTAAGCTAACGCGCGCTATATGTATATGCGCGGCCGAGCTTTCGTATACACAGGTATATACTTATGCAGCCTTTCGATCTAATAGCGCGCGCCGCATGATCTTCGGCTTCTGAAATAAGCTTGATAAATTGTTCCCCGCGATCTCTTATCGGCCGACGCGCCGTTACCGCACCGCTGTGTGTGCGGCGTCTCCGTGTGTGTGTGTGTGTGTGGGTGCACAGCGTGAACGCTGGTACATGTATACGTATATATATGTACGCTATACATGCACGCATCCTTATTAAATATTAATTCCTCGGTAATTTTGCATTTATTCATGGTTATGTTTAAGAAGATTGATGCCGGTTACACGAGGCGTGAGACAATGAAGAATATGTTTTGTATATATATAGCGAGGCTGATTTCTTTTTCTTTTATGTTATTATGTTGATTCGGTATATATTAGGAGATTTTAGATATAATACCGATGGCTATCGTTTTGCGGTGAGAGAGTGTTAGCTTTCGAATTTTTTTTTGTGGTATTGTGGGTGTGTGAGCAGTGGCTTGCTTCTTGTTGGAAATGAGTTTTGATGATACGGCTATAGGTAGTGCAGCGAGTTGTACTTGTAGAAACTTTTACCAATACATAGGGATTTGCATGCGGGTGTGAAAGTTTTCCTTGGACTGTATATAGTGTTGATGTTATTAATATTCTGCTTACGGCAAATGAAGAAGAAGGTAGTTTATTTTTAGACCGCGTACGTATATTTTTATTGGAAAATATGTATACTTATGGTTGAAAATTCTTTGATACGAAATACGTATAAAATATTTTCTTCAATGCATACATTTTTCGTTCAAGAATTTATATGGGCATTATTTGAACTGCAGTGATGCAATACCCCCCCCCCCTCCCCAAACTATACAATAATGATTGAATAGTCTAGCATTGGCTTTTCAGCTAATTTATATTCAAAGTCCTTTCCACGAAAAGGTGTCTGTCTATATAAACGTCTGCCTTACACTCTTTTACTGTCTCTGGTTTCGGGTTGCAGAAGATTGCCACGACGATAACCCAAAGAAACTTTTTTTAATCTTACCTTCGGACACCTATTCTCCGAAGTGTCGATCCGTCGTATTTATTGAAGATGATCATCCAAATGCCTTTGAATCAAAATTTACGTGTTCTTATGGTAGCTACTGTTTCACAAGTGTGAACATATTTTGTAGCGATCGAATTTCTCCAGTCCTTGGCTAAAATTCGAACTATGCAAGGGTAATCGGTGTTTCCTTCATAATTTGAACCTAAAAAAGTAAACAAAAGATATTTCTGTTTACAATTAAATAATATAAAAACATTAATCATCGATCATTATGTATATCTACAATAATTGTATCCCATCCCACTTGATATTAAAAAAAAAATGTAAACTTCAGATATTTTCTTTTAAATGAATTTTCTTGAATTACGTCATCGCGATATTTAAAAAAACTCAATTACGTACAATCCTTTTCAACTCAAATAATTCACAAAAGAAAAATGGCATAATAATCATCCGTCAAATCGAGTAATGAAAAAAAATTTGACGAAGAACAGCCAATCCAAAATATTCTGACCCAGCACAACAGCCCACCCACTCGACGATATATCTCCTCTTGAAACCTCCAAGGCTCATATCCACTGAGCGAGGCACCCCTGGCCGTCGATTATACAGCCAACACGAAACAAGTAGCCGCTGCTGCAACCCATGCAGTACTTTACCTCATGCATATTCCACACTATCGCGCGGGCAGCAAACCGCGACCAAAAAAAGCAGGAGAAAAAAAAACTTCTATGCCGGCAACGCCTCCACCCTCCGTGGGACCGCGTATATTAGAGCTCATTATATTCAAAATGGCGAGTCCGCAGGAGTAAATCCATTCGCGCGCGAAGAAAAGCTGCAATGCCTGCGCCATTTTGCTTAATCCGTGAAGGGGAGAGAAATAAGTAGAGAGAGAGAGAGAGAGAGAGAGAGAGAGAGAGAGAGAGAGCTAGCGTATGCAGTATGTATATGTATGTATATATATGTAGAAATCGATAGACCAATGGCTTGCGTGCTTGCGAGCTTTGCACGCACGCGGGGCGAGCAGCAATTTAGCTGATTCATTCCTGCCGCATGATTTATCAGAGCGGTTTTGCATGTGCTTGCTATAGCTTTTTCTCCGGCGCTGCTGCTGTTGCTGCCGCTCCAGTATTATAGAAACTGTTTTATTCATATACATATATATGCGTGTACAGTAGGGGGTGGGAAAAACGAAGGCGCGTCGATTGAGGCTGATGGGATAATGGACAGTTGGGAGAAGGGGGAGATTTTATAGACGAGGATGAATGGGAGTGTTGAGTCTCGATTTCTGTATTAATATGTGTGTGAGTCGAGTGAGCTATGTATATATGTATATATGAATGGTTTATTAGGTGTCGTCTTGGTGTTTTTGCGGGGGTTTCCTGGTAAGCGTAGCAGCTGATAATTTTTTAAAAATGTTTTCCGCACTGTATACTGCCAGTTGAATAATTTAATTTGCAATATTTTGTTTGGATATGTGAGTGTAAAAATCCAAAGAATATATATGTACATATATATGAGCGCATATGAACTGATGTTGAAGTGATTGCATAAATTATGAACAGCTCTACGCCTATGCACTTGTCTCCCTAGTTTAGCTGTATATCGCGTATGCATTATTAAAATTAATACACCTATACTGCCCGCATGTCTATCTCATTTCTTGTAAAATTTTATGGGTATAACTATATCATACAACATTCAAGGTGGGAAACAGACGGATATACAGCAGCGACTTGTAAAAAAAAAAATATATATATATATAAATTTAACTCGCTGCCGCTATAGCAGTGTGAAGTTAATTGCCAAAAAAGTAATGACTCCGTAAATATTTCCAAACCCCATATGATAAGGCATAAATCAAATTTTAGGACGCGAAAGAGTTTATGCAAGGGAAAATTGTTTTTCCAGCCCACTTATAGAAAGTCTGCGATGATCAATAGATTTATGAAATTTTCGCTGTTGGTGCGAATAATAGCCACAATTATTCCTTTCACGTCAATTTTATTTAGCTTTTGAACGCGTGCATTAAAGGAAGCGGATTATTTATACCTCATTTAGAAATGAAACTTTCAGTGAATACAACTATGTAAAATAATTAATAAATATTATCCTCAAAAATAGAATTAAACGTCTCCATATTGAACATTTTTTAATATAAATATATAGTTCAATTTATTTATTCAAAATCATTATTCATTGTAGCTCACTTTATAAAAAACTATAAAAATGTACACACATTTTTACTTGCAACGTGCCAGACAAACCTTCTTTAAAAAATTTCAAACGTACCTTCTTCTACTCAGGTACATCAAACGTCGCCACTGAAACATTCGAATATCACTCGTTCAACTTTAGACTCCGGCAACAGTAGTCGAAGAAGCAAGAATAATAAAGCCCTGAAAACTTGAAAAAAAAGAAAAAAAGGTGTTCACCAACAATAGACGCATCACTCGGAGCAATCTCCCCATATACATACCAGCAGGAAATTAAACACATCCGAATGCGCCGTTGTACGATTAGCCTATGAATGGAATCAAGCCAAGATAAGCAGTCACACACAAAACCCACGATCTGTATATGTGCAAACTGCACAGTAGCAGCCTCGGAAATGAGCGTTACAGTTAAGCCTCGACTGAAGCGCTGCGCTGCTGTACAAAGCCCACTTAAGTCAACAATTATACGACGAAATTCCAATTCCGGCGGTGCATCGAGTGCGTAAACAAGATTCCATCGCGCGACTACTGCGACGATTATATTGTAGATATAATATAGGTTTATACGATGCGTGGTTATGTAAGTGTAGGAGCGAACGGTCTTTTGTGTATACTCGAGGCTTTTACACCTTGTGCATACATCAGGGAGAAGGATGAGTCTGACTGGGGGAGATCGAATTTTTTTAAGCGAGCCAGGCGAAAAATAAAACCTGTTTCGTCAAGCTACTGTTCAACGATCTATATGTGATGCGAAATCGATTTTGATTTCGGTGATTGAGAAGAGACATCTATAGATAATACTATGTGTGAAATGGAGTGGTTATACGATGCGTGTCTTGAATATTCGGTAAACGTATATTTCAGTTCATTATAGTATATTATATAATCTTATTAGAACTGCAAACAAATCAGTAGTTTATAGAAGTTTTGTCATGATGATCGAACTAAACCAATATAAAACTGTACACGACAAAGTATATATGAAAGCCGAATAGCACAACGAGCGAAAAAAATCCACGGTCAACGTTTCCACGGCAAAAACTAAAGAAAATCTAGAAAAAAACCCGCATCAGGAATCCTCATCGCACACGTATATATACTCACACACAATCCGTTTCTTTAAAAATAAAAATCACCTCTACTCTAATGATAGACAGTTACGACTTCACGGAAGCTCTCACTGCTATGGAGCAGCAAATCTGTCGGATGCAATTACATATATATATATATATATATACATATATACATACACACATCGCAAGGAATTTAACGATATATCGAACCGTTACACATAATCTACGACAAATCGTCCGCGACATTCTCGGATGTGCATAATAGTCCATTAATTACAGTAGAAAAACAGCCCTGCAGAGTGTCCCTAGCACACGCATACACGCACACAAAATAAGAATGCCGCACATGTGACAGCGAGCTATTACTTAATAATTCCAGCCTATCCACACACACACATAAAAGTGTTCGCATATATATAGATTGGTCGCCTGGCAAAGCTATTAAAAGCGAGTCGAGTGCGCACTTATAAGTATTAAATATGAAAAAAACGAATAAATATAATAATGAAGCGACGGCAGCCTGCAGCTCTCCACACGATCCGGAAATCAATTGAAGCTCCCTTGCGGGCAGCTCGCTGCTCGCTCTTCTCTCTCTCTCTCTCTCTCTCTCTCTCTCTCTCTCTCTCTCTCTCTCTCTCTCTCTCTCTCTCTCTCTCTCTCTCTCTTTCTTTCTTGCCAGAAGAGTTCGCTTTGCACGAGAGAGTGGGGCCGTCTGCATTATACATATACGTGCGGTATATACGCGCGTGTATAACTACACTAGCACAAGGTGGGAGAGTATGTATATATAGTGAGAGTCGCGCATGACTACCTGACGGATGGGTGGGCGTCGCGTAGCTACGGCCAATTGGCCGGTTCTCCAGGCCTAATGGTGGGTAGGCGGGTGCAGCCAGTGCCGCGGATGCGCGCACCTACTGCCCTTTCGTTTCTCATTCCTTCTCTCTCTCTCTTTTGCTCTCTCCCTCTCTCTCTCTCTATCTCTCTCTCTCTCTCTCTTTTGCGCCAGACACTCGAGAAGCGAGCGAGCGCAGGTAGGCAGTCAGGCATCGATTAGCAGAGAGTCTTGGGCACGCACGCTCGCAGCTTCGTCGCGTCGCTCGCGCGCTCTCTGTCTTCGGTATTTTTGTATTGCACAGCGGTGATCCAAGATGCCAGGGCACGCCGAGCTGCCCTCCTGCTCGTCGTCCTCGAGGATCCCGGTCGTCTGAATTGCCGAGCAAGACCAAAAGAATTATCATCACGCAAGCGTCGAGTCGGGGCAGCTGATTATCGAGAGAAGAGGTGATATGATGATAGGCGGCGGTGTCGCGACGCCACCTGGACAAGCCAAGTCCGCAGCCGCGGCTTGCGAGCTGCCGCAGAATCACCAGGAGTCAGCGTCGAGTAGCGCTGCTGCCAACACGAGTATGCTACTCGAGGACAGGATAGGAAGCGCGAGTGTCAGTAGTGCAGGTGCTAGTGCTGCGGAACCGACTAGTCCCAGGACTAATTATCGCGAGGACACCAACAACAATAGCAATAATAATAATAATAACAACAACAACAGTAGTAGTAGTAACAATAACAATAACAGTGGGAATCACAGTAGTGGGAACAGCAGCAACGACGAGGAGACACCACAAACGACGACGACGACGACGACGACGTCGCGCAAGTGCAACAGTAGTAGTAGTAGTAGAGAGGAGAGAACGACGGAAAGTAGTAGTGCGGGACAACAGCCGAGTGTCGCCAGACCATGGGAACATCATCATACGGCGCAGCCGACGGCTGCGCAAATCGCTGCTGCCGCTGCTGCTGCCGCACATCATCATCATCATCACCAGCAGCAGCAGCAGCAGCAGCATCTGTCGCTTGCACCTGGGCTGATCGACGGTGAGTTGGTTTTGCGGGTTATTTATGTCGCTGTGGTTTGGGAAAAATCTCGACAATCACTCGAGAAAAACTCGGTAAAATTCGTATATTACCAAAGAATCGACTGATTCTTCGCGTCGATAAATTCAATGGAGCACTTAAAAAAATCCACTACTCACTTATCAACTGACAAAGCTAATTCATCGAGTGCGACAATTGCACTCGCACTTATATACCAACCCCTCTGTAATATACAAATACATAAGCAAGTAGCAGCAGGCGATCAACACGACGAGATACATAATTGCCGCTTTACACGCCCGGTAGTGATATATTATATATATAATATACATTTATCCGCAGAATTAACAATGATGAATATTTCATGAGACGTATCGTGTTTACACTATATACACTGTCCTGCAGCAGCAGCAGCAGCAGTACAGAGAGAAAGTCTCAAGAGACTGGCAGCAGCGGCGTATATATCGCATAAATACAATCGGCCTGTAATTAATTAGCGATAACGATCGGATCGGCTCTCATATAGCGATTTTCGGTAGGGCGCGATATTCCAGGGCCCTTATATATATATATATATATATATATACACTATACCTACACCCTAAAACGAGATAATCTAAATTACAAGGTGGCGACGCGAGCGAGCCACCGCAGCCGAACCCAGCGAATCAAAGATAATTGAGCCTCGCACCGTCTCTCTCTCTCTCTCTCTCTCTCTCTCTGTGTATACGTATAAGAGATGGTATCGCACGCGTGCGCGCCTTTTCGCGAACAACTGCCGCCGCTGCACGCTCATAAAAGACGAGGCGGTTTGTCCTGGATTTGCACGTCGTTTCAGGCCTTGATTTACCGGCTGCGCTTTTTTTTTCTTCCAATTCGCTCGCTCTCTTTCTCTCGGAGAACTAAGGTTTTTTCGCGCGCGCGCGTGTGTGTGTGTGAGTATAGAGAGAAAGGGTTCGTAACGATGAGAATCTCTGGGCGCCAGCGTGATTGATAAAAAAAGCCGGGCTTTTTATGACTTTTCGACCATTTTCTCCTCTCGTCCGCTTGATTGAGCCGTCGTCGTCATCGTCGTCGTAATGAGACGTACTCTATACATATATATATATATATGCGCGGATACCTTTTTCAATCGGTCCTAATTTAAATTAGGAGAAAATCCGAGACTAATACCCCTTCCGCGAGCGAATGTAAGAGCTGCAAAAAAGGCTCTTAATCGTCGCGCTTTTTATATTCTGTGGGAATCGAATTATCCTCTCTCGCCCACAATCGATGAGAGAAGACCGGCTCGAGCATAGTGCGTGCGAGAATTTTATTGCCGGAGCGCGCGATTATATCGAGATCGCGGGACAGGCGCGACACACGCGAGGCATTTCAATTAGGGGACCTCGTCCGGGCCTATACTATCCCCAATTAGTCGCTTTCCAATTATATGCGTATATATAGATCTCTTTCTCTACATATATACACGTATATATGTATATGTAGGAGAGTCGATCGTCCGGAACAAATTCTCCTTGTTTCTGCTCCGTTTTCCTATATATACCCACACAGTGGGCCTGTGGGACAGCAGCAGCTTGTTCCAGGTACGAAACCCTAGAACACAAGAGAGCTCTTCTCGCTTACTATATACTACTCATTTCTCGGATGCTCGTTGTACTTTTTTTCCCTCTCTTTCACGCGTTTCATTCACGCCCTATACATATATACGAGCGATACAGGCACGAGGCCCAATTGAATCGGACAACATCCATATATATAGGATGTGAGTGTATAAAAGCCAACGGCAGCAGCAGCAGCAGCTCGAGATGAGAATGAGACGGTGGAAAAAAGCTGGCTTTAATCGAGCAATCATGACTGCGTATTCGTCATTGTCTATAGATATAATATGGAGCTTCGCTTTCGTCGCGTGGATTTCAGCTGAAAATCATTTGTAATCGGGGAAGCGTGTCCAAGGCAAATTAAACTTTCGAGCCCGAGCGTGCCAAATCGTTTAGCCGTTTTTTTTCTTCTTCTTCTTCTTCTTCTGACTCTTCTCCTCTGACCGGACCCTTAATCATTTAGCCGCTGACTTGCACAAGGTACACAAACGCCGCGGCGGCGGCTCCCGATGATGCCTACCGGTCCTAAGAGAGTATTATGTATGGGCTATTGTTGCGCGTGTGTATATATATATATATATATCTGCTCGCGCTAATTTGCCTAGGAGCTAATTTTCGGCGGTGATTTTTATATATAGTCGGCGAGCTGCTGGAAGAATCGGCATGATTATACAGTAAGTTACCTCGGGACCAAAACAGCCTTTTGTGTATAGGATTATATATATTATATGGGTTTGCGGCAGTTGCTATATATATATATATATCGAGATCGTTTTCGGATTTTGGACTAATGATTTTATTACAGGCGGCGCGATTATTGATTCTTTATATATGATCGTTACGTAATTTAATGCGCATCGCTATGCAATCACAAGGCGTTTATTGCTGTATATGGGAATAATTTATTGTTTAATTGATTGAAATATAGTTCATGCGTCATCTCGAATGTGAATTTAACGGATGAAATGTATATACTTACGCACTGCATTATATATAATGTAGTGTAGAGCTGCAATGCAAGGAAGCGCTTGACGTATATATATATTATGCTACTGCGTTGATCTATAATGTATACAACGATTTGCAGCTCGTCAATGTCTCTCGTCTTATAAAAAATGTATCCGATCTTTTTTTTTCAATTACGCGTATATAAGAGCTGATTCTCGTAGCTATAATATATCCATCAGAATAAAAATAGCTCGACGTTTAATAAATAATACACGATCTCTGAATAATTTAACAAATTTTTTTCACATCCACTGCTGCCGCAGCACTGCGATAAGTTACTTCATTATATACACACGAAAATTGCGACTAAACGATCGAAATCCGCGTCGCTGCATAATGCAGCGCGAAAAATTCATCTCCACTTTATGCGCTTAAAAATTCTCTTTCTATCGCAGGCATCAGCCTGCCAAACTGCGGCGCCGGTCTCTTCACCGCGAACAGCAGCAACAACAACACCGGCGGATCTGGCACAGGCAGTTCACGGCAACGAATGCTCGAGCTGTCGCACGGACTCGGCGCCTTGAGGCACTATAACGACCTGGCGAATCACGTTTTATCGCTGAACCAGCAAGGTGCCGTCGTCACCAAACTATTGGGTAAGCTGAACTCCTCTATTTTTTCCTCGGCGATTTATAAAGCGCGAGCAGAGCTCTGCGCTAATAAAGATAGCCGAATGGCCGGGGAGCGAGATAATGAGAGCTTTGATCGTTCGTTTTTTTTCGGCGATGATTAGCCGGATACTTATGTAGGTGTAACGTTCGAAATTAGCATATATATACGCACGTTTAGTTTTGGAAAAATCGATTTTTTTCCCTCCCGACTTCCTCCGCGTATATGCAGATTAGTTCGCGTTGTGTGTATATATATATATATATATACGTATATTGGGTGTTAGACGTTCACACGTGCGCGGCTCGTCGAAGAAATTGTTTTCCCATCGAGATGAGGCGTCGTTTTAATACAGGCGATTATTACAGCGCGGCGGGTTCTCCCTTTCGAGAGCAAAAACACACTCGTGTGCAAAAAGTAATCCGAGAGCCGGAGAATTCAAATTACATAGGCGCATATGCCTCGTTAGCACCTATTCCCGGAAGTCGCGCATTACAACGAGTACGGTCTCCCTCGCCCGAAAAATAAAAAATTTCGCGCTTTTATGAGCCCGTAAAACTGTTCTTATATTATTCCCGCGAAAGCGTCTCTATATACAGGCATATATATATATATATATATATATATATATAATACACGGGAGGGTATTAGATTTTTGGGTGCAAAATTTACGGCAATGACATCAGCGCAATTAGCGGGAGAATCGCGGGGTTAAATTACCCGTGAAATCGGCCGCAAATATGTCGCGCAATGGAGAAGCTCTATAAACAGGTAGATTATTAACAAAGCGCGCGGGTCGCTGTATGTATATGTGTGCGCGCGCGGGTGTTATCGGTATTTTAATTCTTGATCATCGCATTTACGCAGTCTTTATATACATATACATATACAGTGAAATTTGCCAGATGTTTCCATGATTCTCGGTTGTGATTTGCCAATGGAGAATCGATAATCATCAGGCTATCAATGTATACCTTATATATATATTTATACAATGTTTCTATAGCACTGTAGATTATACGAAAGAAAGAAAAATATTATACCTATAGACATCATACCAGGCGCTAAATTCAATGAGATCAATATATTGTTATATGCACCTGAAACGCAATTCAATCGATCCGCAGTCAAGAACCTCGCATTAGTCATCTATACCCTCACATTTCGATGACTTAACAAAACACCGGCTCTCTCCAAAAAAAAAAAATTATACCGATGCACACATCGCGTTATGTATATATATATCCGCACATTCTCCTTCGGAGCAGTTCTCTTTATAAAAATTTCCTCTCGTCGGAAGCACCTTCCACATACACACACACACCTTTTCCCGCCGCTCCTCTTTGTTTATCATCTCACGCACACACACACACGCACACCTACACACCTCTAATGGCAAAAGGGGCGTAAGGTAGCCACGGCGCATCTCTCCCGAAGCTGCTGCTGCAGCATCTCCGGTGTAAGGAAAAAAAGCCACTGGACCGACTACTCTTCGCTCTCCTCGTTAACTTTACGAGCTGCTCGTAAAAATCCCGTTCGCCTCTCTCTCTCTCTCTCTCTTTGAGTGCGCGCTATCTCTCTCGGTAGTGTTTTTCGAAACGTCTTCATCTCTCTCGGCTCGAGCTCACAAGAGGTGAATATAATGCGCCGTAATCGCTCGGCCAATTACTTAACGCCGTGCAGATCAATCTCTCGCTCTTTTTACCTGCGCGAGCGCGCGCGAGCTTTCGCCGATAGTATCTATATATATATATATAACTAAAAGCGAGAGAGATAGCCGGGCTATTTCTGCGATGTCTGTCCCTCCTATTATTTATTTACCGAGTCCGCTCCTGTAAGCGCGCTCGCCATTTCTCTCGAGCTAACAGCTCATTAATTAGCATAATCGCCGAGAGGCAGAGAAGAGGATTCGTGTGTGTATTTCATCGTTATCGTTTGGTCGAGGCTTTTTCCAGTTTTCTGCAGCTCGTGCGTGAGCGTGTATATTTAGTGAAAACTATCGTATATATATATATACGTACTTTTGTAATATCTATCGATATACATAACAACTCTTTTACACATACGGATGTATTATCATTTTCGGGGCGTTGTCTCGTTTGCGTCAGTGCTTACGATTCATGGAACATATAGAATATATATTAATATAGTTACGCAATGCTCGATGCCTGTTTGCTCCGAGTATAGTCGCGCAATTATACATTCTATATATGTATACACGTTCGAACAATGCGAAAATTGCGTCGCAATAATTCACGAACGTTATATTATTATTATTACACGCAGGGAGAAAGAAAGAAATAACGAAAGAAAGAGCAGCTGCTTATATACCTATACGCGAATTATGCAAATAGCGAGAGACGCTACATATGCGTGTAATATCAAAAGTGCCGCGCGCGACAGTCATTCGTCGCAAATCGATTTATCAGTGTACACAACAATCGCGGCCTTATCTCCGGGCACCGAGCCGATAAAAGCCGAGTATATACTTACTACTAATAATCCGAGAGCCGAGGCTCTGCGCGTGTGTTATATACAGATTCTGCTTTTTTTCAAGGTCGCGGTGCTGGTAGTGGAAAACCAGATCGTTGAGAGAGCGCGAGAGACGTTTCCTTTCGTCGAGTCGTCGCGTTATCCGGTTGCTTGTATGAGCGCCTGATGCGGATTTAAATCTTACATGGGTTATATATATATATATATATGCTTTGTTGCTTTATTGCCCGCCGTTGCGGCTCACTGGGGGAGGAGTATATCGTTGTCGTAAACATGGGTCTTCGTTTATATAGGATTTCAAACGTTGATTATGTCGTCTTAGGAAATACCTCGTCGACGAATTTTAACTAATTTATACATTGTATGCGAGGTTGAGGAAATTAAGTATACAAGTGTGTAATGTCACAGTGTGACGCACAATAATTGCGCGGCAATAAACAGATGTTGGTTTATGATGAAAAATTGGAAATGAGAACAGATTCTCTCATCGGCTAATCGTCATCAGGATCAACGCAGGCGTATAAACAAGCTATCAAATGTATAGTAGTAATATGGACGTTGATTTGGCCTAAATAAACATAGATTCCATTTATCGCTAGATCAACAATGAAATTAGCAATATTATATAGTTCCTAAGACATTATAGGGTTATATACACACGCGCACGCAATTTTTTATAAAAACATTTCTATACATAAATAAAATATACAAATCACCAACAAGTCACAGACAATTACTCCGCAGTCATCCAGCAGTATACAGTCAGATTCATCGATAAAATCGCACTATAAACGCACAAACTTGGATCCCAGCATATATACACCTTCTACAATTGGATCATTTACCCTATCCGCTCAAGCCGCTCGTCGTCGTCGCCTCGGCCGCGAATTATGCCGTCGACGAGACAAGAGAACCCTTGTCTCTACTTTATATGTACACGACTTTTACGCCCCGAACACACACACACACCCATATATAGACACGCATGTGTATATATGTATATCAGTCACGAGGAAGCTAATCCAATTGACTGAAGCCCGCATTCCTCTCTCGCGCTTCGCTCTTTTCTATGCACACTACTATATTATATATGCATATATACAGACACATAATATATACGTATATATAGTTAAAACGCGACTAAAGAGCTTTAGACGTGTTATGGTCCTGCGGCGCATTTTCTTCGCCGCCGCCGCGCGATGATCGGGTTGCGGCGACCACGATTTGAAGTTTCTCTGCGGTGAAGCTGTCGCGTATGATGATGTAGATAATTTTATATATATATGTGTGTGTGTATACGTGGGAGTACGGCAGGACGCGACGAGATGGAACTAAACAATTTCTCACCCCTGTCGGATATTGTACGTTATAATATGGGAGGATAGTTAGATTTTCGAGCTACGTCGAGAAAAAGTTATATACAAATATTTATTCGATTACGGAATATAATACAGGCGCGCGTAAAGGGTAAGCGCTCTATATGACGTAATTTGCCGGTGCGTTTGCGCATCAGATGGTTATATTCCAACTTTAACGGAATAAAAAAAGGCGAATTTTATATTGTACACATACGCGATGCGGTTTCTTCTTTGAAAATTTGCTTCTTGCGCAAAGCGTCGGTACATAATAATATTCCGGACTTCCGAAATGTATGTGTTATATATATGCGGCGGGGGAGGCGATGCCGCGCCATATGTTTTTATATTACACTCGAAACTATAGGAGTTATAAACGGTTACCCTTATATAAAGATCCTTTCGTCAAAGTTTCCTCATTTGCGCGATCTTCTATATATAATAATATATTCATCGTCTGTATCAAATTCGAAATTATCCAGCCAGAGTATATATACCTATATATAAGCGAAGCGATGCTTAACTCGAGCATGAAAATTCTCTAAGGGACACCCATTAAATTTTACACCGACTCGTAAAAACCGAGTATAAAATTCATGCACACGCACACAGTGTTCCTAAAAATACAATTCAATTTTTGCCTAATAAAATTCTATATAATACATCTAAAGCGTGTAACGGTTCGACACATGCTATTCGCACCTTCTGCAGTAGTAGGCGATATACTCCCAACGACATAAAGTCGCATCGTTAAATGGCGCCTGGCCTATAAACAAGTCTCTGCTACATAGCTTTGATTCTCTCTCTCTCTCTCTCTCTCGATATATATAGATATAATACAGGGCGATCGCCCCCCCCCCTACGCGCTTGTACAAAAGCCAGCAGACATCACGCAAGCCGCAGAGTCGATTATCTAAAATTAGCCAATCATCGATTATTGTATTATTCCTCGCGAATTCTCGTGCGGGCATATCGGCAAAAAGAATAATAACGTTTCCAAACCGCAGTGTGTGTGCAGCGCAAGTATATTCCGAAAGGAGAGAATATATATATTATACAGTAGAGCGAAATTCTCTCTCTTTCAAGCTTTAAATCCGTGGCGTGTGCGCTTGCGACCATAAAAAACCGTAAGGCAGTCTTTCCCTCTCTCTCTCTCTCTCTCTCTGACGTGCGTTTCTGGCCCGAGGCGATGAGTTTGACTGGCTTTTAAAGAACTACTTCTTCTTCTTCTTCTTCGTTCTCTTTCTCGTTCGCGATTTTTCGGACCCCCTATTCAATATACATAATTTCAGTAATAAGCCGATGCTCGCCGGTTAATTATATACTTTATACTCGCGAAAATCCTTGTGCGACGCTCGCTTACGTATACGTATACTCGCATATATATAGTCGTAATGAGCAGGTCGCGATGCTTTATCCAAGCTGATTGAAAGAGAGAGAGAGATTCGGACGCCAAAAAAAAAAAATTCTTCTCTCATTGTATTCTTCGATTCGACGGACACGAGCACGCGAGGTCAAGACGCGCAAGATATATAATTGACCGATTTGCGCGCGCGGTTTCCTTTATTAAATGCTACACACACGCCTCGGACGTTCCTGCATTATGCGCCGACTGCGATGTGTATAGCCTTGCGAGCGCGAACAAAAGAGCCGGGGAATTTTGCAGAAGCTGCCCATTAGCACGCACTTGGGATATCTTGCCCGTGAGAGCGCACGCGAGAGTATAGTCTTGCTGCTGCTGTGCGACACGCTATTATTTTTATATTAATAACGCTTTGGTTATACGTTATATATCGGGGAAGTGTGCGATGAAATTGCGATTATTTTTTGTACCTCGTATACGATCAAAATGAGCCAAGCAGCAGCGCACATCGGGTACTGATTTCCCCTATTCTGGTCTCTGTGTTGCAGGCACCCTCCGCCCACCGGGTCTCATTGGCGGCAGCAAACCCAAGGTAGCGACGCCCGCGGTCGTGTCCAAGATCGAGCAGTACAAGCGGGAGAACCCCACCATATTCGCCTGGGAGATCCGGGAGCGATTGATCTCCGAGGGTAAGCATATACTTTTATATTATAGATATATATGTATACATACAGTGAACATAGATTGGTTTTATTATGGGTTTACTCGAATGCAGGTTAAAATTTAAGCTAACGTATTACGGTCGTACGTTAGTATCAGCTTGCGCTTTGAAGAAAAAAAAACGTTGTATATAAATTGAAAAATACTGCACTGTTTTGCTGTTTAAAAATCGACCATACTGAGATGGGATAGTAGCTTATACATGTAAATATAAAGAATACAATTGTTCTCACGTTAATGTTGCAAGACATTACCCTCCGTGCATCGACAAGTTTACCTCTATATACGTATATAATAACGACTCGGTCGAACACGCGTTGTATTCACGCGCGTTTTGTCCCGCGCGGAAGGTCGAGAGCAATTTTTCAGGCATTTTTTTGACGAGCCGAGAGAGGCATATTATATAAACGGCCGCGCGGCAATTACCCGCTTGTTCTGTTATTTGGGGAAAGGCTGGAATTGGAGCGGGCTTTGCAGTTAAGCAGACCTATTTAATCTGATTAACGTTCGCGTGTGCGGTGTATATTGGAGTTTAAAAGATTCTTTTATTTTTTCTCATCTCGCGCGTTCATTTCGCTGAAGCGATTATATTTCTCGGATATACGTGCGATTACGCGTTCATTTCGTAGACGGAATATATGCGCGTCCAACTCTTTAAAAAAAAACCAACGCGATTACAAAGACTCACATTGAAGATTACGCGATATTCCAGGCGTCTGCAGCAACGCGACAGCCCCATCGGTGAGCAGCATCAACAGGATCCTTCGGAACCGAGCAGCCGAGCGCGCGGCAGCCGAGTTCGCAAGGGCAGCGGGTTACGGTCTCTACGCGGGTGGTCCCAACCCTTACTTCAACTCCAGCCAATCGCAGTCCCAATCTCAGTCTCAGTCCCAATCCGCCGGGCAGCAATCGGCTCACCAGACGTCCTCGCATCCGACGTCGGGCAGTTGGCCCGGTGCGCCGGCAGCTCACCCCTGGCTGTTTCCCGGCGGTTTGCCAGCCGGACTAGCTGGTCCCGCGTCGGCTCTGCTGCTCCAGCCACCTCTGCCATCGGCGGCGGCCGCTGCGGCTGCGGCTGCGGCTGCCGCGGCTGCCAGTCCCGAGCACGCGCTGCACGCGGTCGACGCCATCGCCAGGGGATACCTGCATCACGGTGAGTCTTTTTTCGGGGATTTCTGTACTTTTTATTGCTGTTGTATGAAATCGAGCGATACGACGTTCATCCGCATAGAAATTACGCGTGTCGCATAAACCCGCAATTTAACTTCGATATATATAAGTAGGACATAATGAGTGTCGTGAAAATGTCAGTATCAATTAAGAATATATTTCTCGTGGTTGTGTATATAACGAGTCATGAATATCCATAAATAAAATTTAACGACTTCCTCATAAATAAATAGTAGTATAGCTTGCCGAGCAATTATGCAACGATTACACCGATATTCATAACCTTCGATTGAAATATCGCGCGCTGACGAAGAAGGATGCCTGCTTCGTCATTATATAAAAAATCTACATAATATATATATATATATAAGAAACAAAGTAACACAGCAAAATCAAATTTCCAGAAGGCGACGGAGAGGACGGCAGTCTCGACGGCTCGGAGCAGCCCAAGTTCCGTCGCAACCGCACGACCTTCAGCCCGGAGCAGTTGGAGGAGCTCGAGAAGGAGTTCGAGCGTTCGCACTACCCTTGCGTGTCGACGCGCGAGCGACTGGCCTCGAAAACCTCTCTCTCGGAAGCCCGGGTCCAGGTAAGCGTTATCGCAACGCAACATTTATCCACGCGTAAATCCACGCTCAACGGCGAGCGCACCCCCCCCCCCCCCCCCCAAATCTCAGTGTGTGTGCGTCTTCTAACACGAGCTAACGCGTGACTCTTAGGTTTGGTTTTCCAACAGACGGGCCAAGTGGCGGCGTCACCAGCGTATGAACCTGCTGAAACGTTCTCCGCCGCATCAGCCAAGCGGTGCCGCGAGCAACGCCGCAACAGCCTCGTCCATCCCAACGGCTCCCGGGCAGCAGCAGCAGCAGCAGCCCTCGCAATCGTCGCACTCTGCAGGCGGAGGCGCTAACAGGCTCGGCAGCGGGGAGAAGAGCGCGTTTCGCGCTGTCGAGCGAGCCCAGAAACCCTCGGCGTTCCGGGCCATCAGTCAGCTTCTCGCGGATGACTCGAGCACGCGGGAATCATCGAGGCGACAGCAGCCGATGGACCAGGACGACAGCGAGGACGAGGAGATACAGGTGCAGGACTCGCCCGGCGCCTGGAGGGACCGATGGCTCGAGCAGCAGCCCCTCGAGCTTACCAAGCACGACCGCTGACGCGAATTGACTTGTACAGGTTTATGCTAGTCGCGATTGTGCGCTCGCCGGTGTGACTATTATGTGAGAGACTCTCCCTCGCGCGAGTGATGTGTATGATATTTTTCATTTCCTTAATCCACTACTACTACTACTGCTACTACTACTATACTACTACTATTGTGTAATTATTATGTATAATGTATAATGCAACAACTGTGTATAATTATTTCTTATATGTAAAAGACACACGACGATATGAGACACTTTGATTATTTAAATGAAGCGCGTATATAAATCGTTTGTATACGACAAAAAAAGCCTAGCAAATTCGTTCTGTATATATATATATATACATATATATACAAACACACTGCACACCTTCTTTCCTAATTCTCCGCTTTCTTTCGTTCTCAGGGCCCGGGATCGAGCTATTTTCAGAACTGAGACAAGACACACCGCGCGAGCGAACGTCTCGATTAACTCGAATCCAGGAATATTCGGATCTGTTCGTGTAACGTGTCCCTCGCACACACACGCGCGTGAGATCGTGCGGCAGCAGGGGGAACTGGTTTTTCTCCGGTATAACTTTTGCGCGCGCGCGCGAGAAAGATTAAGAGTCGCACTCAGAGAGCTCGCGCTCCCGGTACAAATTTCGCACGACGAGCTCTCGATCCGGCTATAAAGTCGAGCATTACACTCGCGATAAAGTCGCTTGAACGAGCGCCGCGTCAATTTGCATTTTTCCTTCTCACCTATTTCTCTCTCTCTCTTCGGGCTCGACTTATCGGAGCCGCTTCCAACGTCTTCTTCGACGAGTCTTGTGTTGCATATATATATATATATATATATATATATATATAATATATATATCTCTCGAAGCGCGTCGATTTCGGGGCGGGAGTCCGAAATTTACGAGCCGCGTTGCATCAGCGCAACTCTCCCTCTCTCAAATAGAAAGAGCTGCGGAGTGCGCTACTCTATATAGCGCGGGACCGTAACAATTACTATCCGCGAGAGCGATCGGCGCGTGGAAGATTAACGATCTTACGAGAGAGGGAAGACGAGGGGCACATTAAAGTCACCTCCTCCTTTTCCCAATGAGATATGGCTGCGGAGAACATATATATAGGCTATATAGCGTGGGACGGTGTGTAGTCTAGCGCGCGCAGTAAAAGCCGATCGGGACCCGATATAGCTTGGCTAATTCGCGCGCGCGCGCGCGCGACCAGCAGCGTACGCCTCTACCTCGCGCCTCGAGCTCAATTAAGCGGAAAGCAGCCGCCGACCACTTGTTATTTCGGAGAGAGAGAGAGAGAGAGAGAGAGAGAGAGCGAACTCGTTGTCTGCCGCTTTTGTCTCCCTCGCGTGAGCTCCGAGGTGTGTCCAGTCGAGCGAGCTCTCCTTCTCTCTTCTTCTTCTTCTTCTTCTTCTTCTTCATCTTCTCTTTCTCGGCTGCTGCTAGGATGCTGCCGCTGCCGCTGCTGCTGCTGTCGGCGTGATGTACAGCGACAGGCTCGATAGCGTTACAACGGCTACTAACCCTTCCCTTCTCTCACTTGCGTTGAGGTTTTATCGAGCTCGTTCGTCGCTCGGCGCGCTCCTCCTACCATGTGCTACTACTCCATGCGAAATTAGACGCTTTTTCTCTCGGTATATGTATATACACGTATATACTTAGAGAGCTTGACGAAACCGCGAGAAAGGACTTATCGGCCATTAGCATGTTTATAGGCCCGACCGAGCGCGAATTTATTTCCACTCAATTATCAACCAGCAGAAAGAGAGAGAGAGAGAGAGTTGGGTTGCGGCTACTTATACTCGCAGCGAGACTCCGGGGAATTCGCGCCTCTCGAGATAGCCGGCTATCGCTTGCTGCCGCTGCTTCTCTACTTGGCTCTCACAATGCCTGTTTCTCTTCTCCGCGAGCTTGTATGTGCGGCTTTTTTTTCCTTTCGCCGATGCGCGGAGAGGGATTGTCGAGTTTGTATGGTATCGCGCGGAGGTGTGTAATTAAAATGGAGCTGCCAATTGATTTTCGAACAGCGACGCGGCGCCGCGAGAGTTGCTTTCTTATTGATTTAGCTTCTCCTCGTTCGAGATAAAGCCATTGAATAATTATTACGAATATTTATAACTCCGCGTTTATACAAGTATATATATATATATATACGATATCCATAAAGATCGAGGACGAAAAAAAGTCACGCCTCGGGACAATCAATCTTGCGCGTTATATGTATACTCACTCTATATACGCTTCATACGCTCTCTTAAGTCTTATATATATATATATTCGTTCCGCGATAAGGATCAAGCCGACACGAGGCGCGCAGCTACTTCGTATACCGATCACACGCTTCTCTATAATTCCCTCCCCCGCGCGCACCGAGGAATAACTCAGTATGTATATACGGGAGCTTAAAAGTGCAAAGGCTCCGAACTCCCCGCCCTCGCAATTACGATCATATAGTATATACATAATACACTTAGATATGCTAAATATACGTATATACATCTAGATACAAAAGGGCTTGAAGAATTAATTAGGATTAATAATTAGCGCCGTTCTATCGATCACTGTCGACTCTTTCCTATATATATATACACGCCGGAGAAACACACACGCAGGACTTATCGATTACTCGAGGACACCGCGGCAGGAGCAGCCTCTCCTCTCGAGACGTTTCGCCGCGAAAGCCATAAATTTACGCGGGCTCGCGCCCGCGCGCGCTGTGTTTCACTTTTTTGCGGCTTTTTGCCGCCGCCGCTGCTGCTGCGACTATATAGTACACCTTCACGGCAGCGAGGATACAACGAAAACGCCGCCTAATTATCAGACTGATTTTCGCTCAAACTGGAAGAGGACGTGTATATCGGCGGCGGCTTATCGTGCAGCTCGTGCCTGATTGGTTTGTGGGAATGTTGCGCTGTGTACTCAATGGGATTTATAGCCGAAAGCCTGAATTTTTCTGTGTATATGGTACACCGTATACTGGATTTGAGTCCTCATTCGTATCGCGCTGGAATTTCAATGTATACGTCGAAGCTTACGACCTTGGTGCGCACGTGACACCTAATCGCGTGAAATTTTCGATGCGTGATTCCTACACCGACACTGTGTGCTTATATACATCTTCTCTATTTTGAAGCTTGATCCTTCCAATGTATATATATATACACAGTCTGAGGTTAGGCACTTCCGTCGTTTCATTGTGCGGTGAGGCTAAATTTCGAAATTTTTACACCTATACCTACGTGGCTTCCGAACCGTCCGATTATGAGCAAAAAAAATCGTCGCTTAAGCAAAATCACACCCGCGGCATAAATACATCTCGGCATAACGTACCTACTTATCCTCCCCAAAGCTCGTGTATATAGACACACGAAGCATGTCCCGATAACATCACCCTCATATACACACACTCCACGTGTCCCCCCCGATATACATCTCTTAGCGCTCGCGCGACAGCATCGATCTTCGAAATCGCGCATAGCATTATAATGTGTATAACATACGCCGGTTACTGATCGAGCTCATACTTCATATATTATATAGCTATATATACATTCGGCCGCGTTCGCGCGCGCGAGAGAGAGATAGAGCGAAAGAATATAATAATCATCTCTGTTTCTCTCGGGTATATTATAAGAAAGGGCCCGAGGGGTTCGTGATGCCAAGAATGATTTTTCCCAGTAGCAGTAACGCGACTGGCTAACCAGCAGCGGAGGATCGATTTTTGAGCCGGAGCGCAAGCAGCGAATTCCGATTTCCAATTATACCCCTCATCTTCTCATCATGAACGCAGCAGCGGCGGCAACATCGTCGTGCCTGAAAGCGATGCGTGACTCTCTGTTGCTGGTGCTGCTGTTGCTGCTGTGTAAGTATAATTGCGCGCGCGTAAATAGGCTACTTGGCGCTTGGCAGGTGGTCCCGATCGGCAGCAGCTACCTTATACCGATCTTCTCGCGTATATGTATGTATGTATATATGTATATAACTGCGGAGTCACGGGGGCCCCATTACTACGGCGCTGGCTTTTATTAGGCTCTCAGCGGGGGTGGCGGCACATTCCTCTCTTTCTCTCGCCTGTGTATGTGTATGTATATAAGAGATGTATATCGAGCGTCGGCGCGCGGGGAAAGGTGATCGAGCTACTCTCGCGCGAGAAGAGAAAATGAGAATATGGCTGCTGCTGCTGCTGCTGCTGCTGCTCTGCGGTGTGTATGAGAGCGTAAATTTACACGCATTAGACCGAGAGCCGTATAAAAAAAAATATATATACATATATACAAGACGCACACTCGCTCGGCTATTGTTCGCGCAGTGTATATATATACATATATATATAAGGCCCCCTGCCGAGCAGCCAAGTTATTTGCCGCGCGCGATCCTCCT
This sequence comes from Muscidifurax raptorellus, assembly GCA_020010945.3. Classification (NCBI taxonomy): domain Eukaryota; kingdom Metazoa; phylum Arthropoda; class Insecta; order Hymenoptera; family Pteromalidae; genus Muscidifurax; species Muscidifurax raptorellus. The sequence continues at coordinate 3,507,080 of CM052079.1, read as the reverse complement.
TCGTGATTTTCGCTCTAATTTGCAGCGACAGGAGAGAGAAAGAGGCGAAGCTCTTTTATATTTGTTGCCGCGGCATTCCGAGAGAAAGAGAGAGAGAGAGAGGTGCCTACCGAAATCGGCTACCGATTTCTCGCCGCTCGGCGGACTCTCTTCCTCTCGTAACGCCAATCAATTATATTCTACGAGAGGAGCCGAGGGATGACGCGGGCCTAAAACGTGTATATGGATTATGCGTGTTACGTGCACGTGGATGCATGAGCTTGATCGTCTCGGAAGCCTCTGCGTGGCGGTTTTTTTGAAAGCTATATATCATACTAATATATATGCGCTGAACTGAATTTTTCGAAGGTAGTCGAGCGCGCGGATGCATTCTTTCTTTTTTTTGGGGGTGGGGGGACAATTAATTAATTCGTCGTCTGCGAATTCGCGTGTATATAATAGGAAGATTCCTCGATCTTATATACATACCGATTTTATGGGAAATTTCGGCTGAATAATTAATCGGACGACGCTTATCAGCGGCACTCAAATATATACTTATCCGAGAAAAGGTTCGCACAATGATCGGGCGTTAATTTTTTCGGCTCGACTCTCGTACAGATTAAGAGCCGCGGAGATATAGAGAAAGCAATATAAGCTTCGCTCGCCTTTTATATATATAGATATATAAAAAGAAGACGCAGAGCCAGCGACGACGACGTGTATATATATATATAGCAGGTAGTAGTAGCCGTAGCCGAGAAAGGATCGTCAGGCAGTTTCTCAAAAAGCTGGAAGAGTAGCAGAGACTCGTTATCTACCCAGTCGTATCGGCTCGTTACGGTCCCCACACACACACAGCTATATACGTATTATACAGCAGAGGTATACGATCGGTAATTAGCGAAATTCGCGTCGATCATTACTACATATATATATATATATATATATATATATATGTATATACGCCTACGAGTACGTATGCACGCATACACGTACGTATACACACATGTACGCACACACATACACGGGCACCCCGAAGAGTCGGAAATCTAATATTCAAATAGAATTGGAGGGGCAGCTCGGATTTCCGAGCGTCCTCTCACACATACGCGCGCACACGTGTGCATCGGTTCGACGACCGAAGCAGCAGCAGCAGCAGCAGCCTCATCGAGTTTCGCTCGAGCAACGACGAGGACGACGTCAAACGAGCCGCTATATGCTCCTGGGCTTTCCTCTTTCTCTCTCTCGCTCTCGCATTATATATATACACGTACACACACACACACACTCTCGACCAAATTTACATTATATTCTCGCGTTGATCTCGCGCAAAAGAATATGATGTCACACCCTTTCGCCGTCGGCGGAGAGATGAGCGCGCGGCTGAGGAGTTGTATACATGCATGGAAGCCCTTTTGCTCGAGTTAACAGAGCCGCGTCGACGCTTCGCTGCTCAGAGGAATAAAGAGAAAGATGCGCCGACCACTTGTCCGCGATGCTTTCGCTCTTCTGTATTATATATATATGCGCGTTGCCGACGTTATTATCGAAAGAGAGAGAGAGAGAGAAGCTGCCGCGCGGAGAGAAAGATTCTTTTGTGGAGGAGGAAGACCGTCGGCTACGTCGAATGCGCGCACGCGAGCGAGGTTTTTTTTGAGGGCCCGCCGCGCGAATTTTCGAGTATATAACTCGCTCTCGTATTTTATATTGCGGTGAGGATGCTTTTGTCGTAGGGTCGTTTTTTTTTACTATATACGTATCTTACATGGGTTTTTGGTCGACTGTATCTGGAGCGAGCTTTTTCCGTGTAACAGTATAGATAAGACGACGCGGAAAACAATTTACAAATCGCAATAATCGTCGGATGAATCATCGATATGTGCGACCAAACTCATATCCCATCAGAGCAACACGACGCAAACCAGCAATATATTATATAGAGATAAGCACATCCTCAAGACGAGAAGCTGCTTGTACATACATACACCGAAGAAGAAAGATCGAAGCCCGTCGATATATAAGTACCTGTATAAGAGAGACTCAAAGGCCGACTCGCGAAGATGATGATGACGATAATGACGACGCGCCAATGATGATGATGATGATGATGATGACGATGGAGAAAAAGCCGCGCGCTGAGCGCGTTGCGTGTCGTCTCTCTCTCTCTCTCTCTCTCTCTCTCTCTCTCTCTCTCTCTCTCTCTCTCGCCGATGCAATTTCTCGCACGCAATTGCTTGCTACTGGAATATATAACATCGCGACCTCGTAGCCATACGTATATATATATGTATACAGCATCGCTCGGCGTCGTTTATTCGCGCCGATTCCGCGTGCGCGCTCGTAAATTTAAAGCAATTTCATGCACGTTTACTCATCTTTTCCGCTCATGCAAGCACTGCTGCTGCTCACGAGAGGTACCGAGAGAAAGAATCCCCCCTATATATATATATATATATATATACCCGTGCACACATAGAGGCCTATACACTATACACCGAATCGTATTGCGTTTGTTCGCACACGCACGCAGATGCAGTGAAATATCATTATTATAATCATAAGTATATATACGCGTGTACGATATAACAGTCCCCTTTGTACAGGTGCCGCTCTTTTTGGAGCAAGGACGTGGGAACCGAAGGACTTACCATAAGAGTCAACGTGTGTGTATATATATATATATATATATATATATATATATAAGGGGTACACTACCTTACCGACGGCAGCTGCTGCAGCTCATGCGAGTAGAGCAAATTTGCAGTGGGGGCGCCACCGTACCGGTTATCCCCGGATTCGCTTCTGTACCTATATCGAAATTGGGTGCGATGTCGGGGCTCCAGGCTCGCGTCCTGCATTCCGAATAATCGATATATATATATATATATATATGTGTGTAGGTGTGGGTGGCTGGCTGAATGTGCTGAGCGAGAGGAGGCTGAGCTCAGACAATGCGCTGTGGACTGGCCTGGGAGGAAGTTTGCGAGGTTCACTTTTTGTAACGTTTTTCACGGAGAGTTGGCTTTTAATTGCTCTTTTATATAGAGGAGAGTGGAATTTAAATGTAGTTTTTTTGAAATTTTTATTGTAAAGTTCTTCAGGCGAGATAAAAAAATGTATCTTCCAGAAGTAGAATTGCATTACTTTAGATTATAGGGAAATGAATATGATTATGTCTCGTAAGAGGTAAGCGCATTGTAATGGATTTAGGTTACCAATTCGATATTGAGTCTAATAAACTGATTAGATTTCATGAATAGTGAACGTACGTCGGAAAGATTAATCAATCCGAAGAAAATTTGTCAGCGTTTATTCGAACTCATCAGTTTGATTGGTGCTTAATTCGGAATTATAAAGATAAGTCTCATCCGTCTTCATCGCTCTGGAAATCCATCGAAGAAAGTATTCACCTACATCCAGTTATATACAAAGAAAGTATAGTTCAATCCAAATATATATATATAGAACGTATCACGACTTTTACATCAGCCGTCAACTCCCTTATATACGTTCGTCACTCCACCTTCACAATTACTCCAACAAAAAATCTACGACAAGCACGCGCAATTAAAACAAGAAAGATCATTCAATAACAATGCAGCGCTTATCGAAATGACGCAGAGCCGCGTAAACAAACGAGAGCGCGAGTTGATCACATAGCTCTATACAGAACACTTCGCGCACAATTGCTCGCACAGGCCTCTACGTCACAGCCCCGTCAATGACTTTAACCTTCGAATTATCGGCGGCCTCTGTACAATATACAGCCGCACGAGGAATCTCCATCGCACTGATCGGGAAAATCTAAGCAGCTCACCCATCCGTCATCATCAACATCATCATCATCATCATCATCGTTCGCAGGTCGCCGCGGGTTATCGTCTCCCCCGCCGGCATCGTCTCCTCCTCTCTCTCTCACACACATACGTTCTTTCGCCGCGAGCTGGCTGTACGTGCTCTCAGTATATATCGTATATCCGCGCGGAGCTCTCGGGAAGCCGCGCGTTTTGCCGCGTGTCTCTGGATGTCGAGATGAGACGTATCCTCTGGTTCCTCCTCTCCCTCGTGATCGGCCTCATCGTGCTCGACAGGAGCGAAGGCTTCGGGGTGACGCTGCCCCAGGAGACAGCGGGCTCGCGCGAGGTCCACGTCGAGAGCAGCATCATCACGGCGCCTCGCCGACAGCGCATCGGAGGATGCAAGCGCGGACAGCTGCTCGATCGTAGGGGCAAATGCCGCACGCCCTACTGAGATCGACGCGCTCCTATATATACGTAGCTGACAAGCGCTCGCGCACCTATACAACGCGGCAATCATTCAATTGACACGAGCGCTCGTCACGTATCGGCCCGGATAATCGCTCGCACCGCGCGGAGAGGGAGAGAGACTCGGAGTATATAGTGTGTTATAGTTAAGCTTCCGTGCGCGGAGAGACATGCGGCGCGTTTGGCTGGTCTTGTCGTTGCTTCTGCTGTTGGTTGTTCTTGAGATCGCGCGAGCCGAATCGGGACAGGAGGCCAAGAGGAGGTTCATACCGTTCGCCAAGGGTGAGGACAAGGTGCAGGAGGGCTCGATCATCAATGTACCGACGAGGTGTCCGCCGAATATGCTCAAGGTTGGAAATCGCTGTCGCACCGTTTATTGAACTGGTGAGTCTTATCGCGTGTGCGACGCGACGCGAGCAAAGAAATTTATAACGAGTACTCGATTTATCGGACTTTGTTTTTTTATTTTTATACTCGCAGCGTCGCGCGGTCGTTACGTTATTACGCGTAATCTTGCGACTGTGAATTTAATGCGTTTTTCTCGCGCGGAGCGCTCGTTTCTCGCTCGTAATAATTATTATTCCGACGTTGAAAAACTCCAGGCTCAATTATGCAAGCGTGCGCTGCACAATAAACAAGGCGAAAATAAATAGAGGCGAGAAAAGGAGAAACTTGATAAACCAAAACATATATACAGCCGAGCAAAGCTGTTACACACATATATATATATACGTGGAGGAAAAAGCAGTGCATTGTAGTCCCGACGCACTCCGCAAGGTGTGTACGAAATTTTTTTCTCTGTACGAATTAAAATTATGCACGCGCTTTCTCGCTATCGCGCGTTCGCGCGCGCAAAAATGTTCTCTTACTCGCGTCGGATCCTCACATCGGAATGTCAGAATATAGATAGCGAGCGTTGTTTATGTATACATATACGTGACAAAATGAGGATTTAACGAACGTTATCTATAGGTATATATACGATGCGCGACGAGAGAGTTTGCGAAACGCGGTCAAAGTCCCGGCGGACGAGTAGTAACGGACGAAACTATCCAGACGCGCGCGTTGGTATTTTGTTTATAAAAGTCACGAGGTCACTTCTTCCTCTGCATATACGCGGATATTCAAAGTGCATTATACATATTACGGTATCTCTTTTACTCATCGATCAGATAAAAAGGGGGAAGGAAATCCATTATCCCTAATAATATACAAGAAATTATTAAAAGCCTCTTCTCGAATTATTCATCGCAGACTGCACCGCACACTAATATATATATATATATATAGCTGGATGGCGTCGGCGTTTAAACGTGCGTGAGTCGAATCGATAGTATAGGCCGATACGGCATTATCGCATTACGCGCGCAACTTGATTTATATCGAAGATATACAGTTCTCTCGGATAGACACGTCTCTTGTGCGTGTGTGTACACACAGAGCGCGATTCAGCAATTTTTCGGAAAATCCCGCGCGCGGATCATCTGCGCGATGAAAAGAAGGCTTTTCTCGAGCTTGATGCGCCGGAAAAGCGTCTGGATATATCGAGACGGTAAAGTGTATTCGAGAATATATATATATATATATATATATATATATATATATATATATATATATATATATGTATATCCAAGAGAGAGAGAGAGAGAGACGACTCTCGCAGCCGATGGTATATTATTGATTTATGCCGCATGCGCGTCGGGGATGGCTGCGCTGCAACGGTGATTAGCATAATTCGGGAGAGATCATCTCTGCGCGAGGGATATATCGAGTTCTCGTGGATATATTCTTGGAAACTATGCTGTATGCGTGCGGATGATAAGGAGATTTTCTGTAAATATTTTTCCGCTGAGATCGTCGGGCTACTTTTCTATATGGTTTCTGGAAACTCCAAGCGCATAAAAAAAAGAGATAAAGCAGCGAGAGCTGCGCGCGTATATTGGGAAATAAGTCGCTACGATCATCGTTGATTTTGAAAAAAAACGACGATTAAAAATAGAACCTCGCTTGCTTTTCTGTAAACACGGCGTGCAGTGACTGCTTCTTCTCGTTATATTGTTTTCTCGTCATTTTAAGAACAGAAACACACGCGTATAGCTTCACCTCGGATGTAAACAAAAAATTGAAAAATACGCTATTGCACACTCGCTCTCCTTTACTAAAATCCAGAAAATTCAATCAGCTCCATCTCCGATATTTTTCAAAGTATACTCATGCAGATCCTCTAATTAGCAGCTTCGCGAGGATAATTCAACGCCGATCTCGTATAACGAAAAAAATTTTAAAAAAAGTAACCGCAAACCTACGCAGCAGCAGCGCACAGCTAGACCTCTTAATTAGGCACTTAACGCAGCCGCAGAGACGATCCGTCTCGAAGCCTTTCATCTCCGCCTCTTGTTCGCACACGTGCGCGCGTGTGGATTTATGAAGGGCGAGATGCACACGAGACATAAGGGATTTTTATAATCCCGGGCAAATTGACTGATATCGCGATAGAAATTGTATATAGAAGTGAGCTGCGCGTGAGCCATTTGAAAACACTATATGTATAGGCATACTCGTATAACGAGTCGGTGATATACGGCTAATGGCGGCTATATTGCTCGTTTTCTGCGTAATGCGCGCATGTGCATCGTTAGCTATACGACTTGATAATTTTTACCGGGAAAAGGAGCCGCGGTTGTGCTCGTCAGGCCATTTATTTTTATATAGTGCGCCGCGTCCGACGGGACGTATTTATACATGTGTGTATGTATATAGCGATGGGATTAATAATTTACGCTCTACTGACGGAAATTGCTCTTCGTCGAATATTAAAATGGCATTTATATACGAGAGCACGATCAAATATTGAGTGGCTCTCGGTGTACATATATATAAATATAAATATCGATTGATCGAACAAGACAGTATATATATATATATATGGTTATTTTTATTATTCTGCGGATTTTAATACTGCGCTGTTTGTTCGCAGGTTGTGCGAAAGGACAACAACGATGACAATGATACACAGTAGCGAATTGGATGGTCGATCACGAGATGTGGCGCTTACCTATACATATATAATATGAGAGTTTATTTTTATTGACGCGCTATATTCATATTGTATACGCGTATGTGTACTGTGTACGTGTACGCGTACATAGAAAATTGTATGTGCGAAAAAAGAGTCTTGAAAAAGTATTTAGAACGATATATACACTGTAAGAATAATAAATATAGATATAATATACCATGTTAAACAGACACGAGAACAAGAAAAAAGAATCTCTGATGAAAATGCTCATTTCCGTCCCGCCTTTTCAATTTCGTATTCGAAACGACGCTGCGCTTTGTGAGAGCGCATTGTGTAAGAGCGAGCAAGAGAGAGAGAGAGAGAGAGAGAGAGAGAGACTCGCGTGAAAAGCGCAAGCTTTTTCGCACCCGAGAACGTGATAATGAAAGTGACACGACGCCGAAATTCTTAATCGTTTTCTCTCCTCGCGAATTTTCCTTTTTTTTTGTTCTGCCTTTTCAATATGCATATCGGCGAACGACGCTTTATTCCACGGGAATCATGATTAACGTCTGACCTAGTTGGAGCCTTTTTTTCTGGGTTAACAGCAAACCCTTGCATTTTTCTAGATAAAGAAGCGGCGCGCGCGTGCGCTCCACGAGGACTATTGGAAAAATATTCGCCTTTACCCGCACCTCCCCTCGAGTTTGCATGAGAATGTCTCATTAAAATTCATGAAAATTTCTTTTAATAAAGCAGGCCATATGCCTTCGTCGCTCGCGAATTACCTGACTCGCTTGACACTGCGACAATAAAAGAATTTATACGCCGACGAAGTGGGAATTTCTCTCGGGCGATTTTTTTTTTGCTGCAGGGGCGCTAAAACGGCGAAGACCTACCTGTTGAAACTGTAATAGTTGGCTAAGGGTAATAAAAAAAATCTTGCTGCCAACTTTTTCCATCTTCTACCACCCCTCTCTCTCAGCGATTTATAGCCGATATTATATATACATTTCGGAGCTCAAATTGATAATCCGGCAAGTTTGCTACGTTTGAAAGTACATCTTTTTTGCTCTTCAATATCTGATGATGCAAGTTTAATCTCATCGGAATTATATTGATGAATTGCTAGTGCGAGTGCGAAACGAATTGTTCATGTTTCAGTAAGGTTCTGTCTAATGATTTATTGGTATCGTGGTTAGTGTACTTTCGCAAAAACATACAGTGGCTTTTCGATATACAGATCGTAATATAGCGAGAAAACGACAAATAATCACAGTTAGTTGCAGATTTTTATTTCGATTAATTGTCTGTAACTGATTCTACACGCGAGTTTGTTTTCTCTTCGTTTTTTTTGCGATAGTAAATAGAAACACGCTTAGTATCTGTTATTATGATGATATCGATTATTGTTGACTAATGCGCGAAACGAAGATTAAATTGAAGAATAATTCGTATTTTATTGGACTCCTTTAATTATTGTTTATTAACGCGATTAGAATATTTCTGCTCTTTTCGGTAACTCTAATGTTCGCAATTAGTATAATTTTGAAATACAAAGCAAGAGTTTTTACATTAAAAAGCATTTTTTATATTTTTTTATTATTATGAAGAATAAGAAGTATATTACTTATAGACATAAATTTATAGTATTGTTAGTACTATTGCATAATTTTGAATTCGAGTGTAAACCATCATAATAATTTTCAAAGAAATCATACCCAAAAAGTGTTCCAAACAAATTCAAACGAAAACTGACATAATATTCTTTCGTCGATTGAATAATCTACAAAAATGCGACCAACGCTGGTAGTTCTCTTGGTAGTTCTCGTTTCCTGCATACTGATGACAAAGTCTCAAAGTTTTTTACACGATAATATGAGTGGACCATAAGCTCGCTGAGAAAGTAGGTGAGAAGGTGCACGAGGGCACCCAGAAAATCGATTTCACCATCAAAAAATTACTCAAAAATCGGACGACGATACTCCTGAAGCATCTACTCCAACCAAAGAGATTTGAATAAAATGAAATGATAATGAAATTTTGAAATAATGAGAAGTAAATATTTCTAGCGTACATACCTTTCGTACAATTCAAAATGACCTATACAAGCCTAATTTGACTTAGTCATCTCAAATTTCATAACACACTATGCAACGCATAACAAATACCTTATTTTGTCTCAAAATTTTAATATATAATAACTGCCATTAATAAAATGTGATTAAATTTATTTCTGAGCAAATACTCGATCGAATAAGTCAAAGGGTCAAAGATATGGTCGCAAAGTTTTGAGAAAACGTTCGCAAGATTAAAACCTGCATCCATAAAGTCTGCTATCCTACTGAGACCCAACTATACGACTTTTCCGTTGGCAACGTTGCCGGTCGAGGTTGACGAAGGAACGACCTCGATTACGAAATTCTTCTTAGACCTTGGAGAACATAGTACTACGACGACAAATTAATTACATTATCACAAGCAATTGTACAAAGTCAGAAGTAAATACATTTGCTCAATCAACGAAAGTGTTGACTCTTTTCCGACAACAGATAAAGCAGTCGAAATCGCTTAGTTTCTAGAACAATTTTCAGCTACAAATTTCCAACGCAAAGCTCATTTATTTACTGACAATGCGAAGCTCCCCGGCTTTCATCCAGATTTATAAAAAATATAAACATCTCGAGAGAGAGCAAGTCAAAATAGGACGACCCAGATATACACAGGAGTCACAAAGTGCAGCGCGCAAATCCCGGCACAGAGCTAGCAATTTTTTTTTTCAAGTAAAAAATCACATTTATCGGATCAACAAAAGTCTGCATTATGAGCGAGCACGACTGTTACATTCAGCGAGTAAAAGGGCTGCAGAGGCTGAATTATGGTAATATTTGGGTCAGCGGCGCAGAAAAATAATAAGCCGACGTATATATAGCTGTGCTTTTCTCTCGAGAAGTAGTGACTGTAAGGTTTTTGCTGGGATCAATGCGAGATAAGAGATAATACAGCCTGACCTTTAGCCGAGAGAAGAGATAAAGATTTGCACTTGGAAACAGTTTGGGCGTCTTTAAATATCGAACATTAGAAGAGTTCGGCTCCAGTTAAGCGCGATTGGCTTACGTGAACGTTTACATCGTGATCGTCGTTAAGAAGCTTCTCTTTCTACTCAGTAAGTGTTGAAATTTTTTGGTCCTATCTGCCGAGCTGCGTTAAATTCTGTAGTTAGGTAAGTAGTGCATTGTTAGAATAATATTTTCGACGATTTTATAAAACCGATCAAAAAATATTGTAGAAATCGCTAAGACTTAATTTCGAACGTGCGAAAATTATCTTGTGAAAACTTCGTCGACGCAGAATTTTCTTGACGGCTCATGTGCTTACTGCCTGTTTGGAAAAGAGATTTTTGCAAAGCTGCGGGATTTATTCCGGAGCATAAAATAAGGCGGAATTCTGTCATATTGCCCTGAATTATAGAAAAAGTAGGAAAAACAGAGCTTGAAAAGCACTTCTTTGCTCGGTACAGCGCGCACCAGCGTGTTTGAGAATTAACTTCGTAAAACCATCTTCTGCAGAATTAATTTCCTTTCGTGAGAGCTATACATACTTATAAGGCTGCATCGTTAAATTGACGGATTAAGGTTTTTAAAAATTTCAAAATTACTTTTTCTCTGCACTCAAGTGCGTTTACGGTTACTTTGAAACATCGCGGATTGCGCGGGCATATTGTATCAAAGAATGAATAACGAAGTTTTATTGCACTTTAACGCAAACGTTTGAAGCGTTAACTGTAAGTAATTGCCAGCTCAAAGAAAAAGCTTTGAATTGGTAAAATTGTTCCTGCAATTATTTCTTATAAAAAGTCTAATTTTATGAACTCAGAATTCCGAATTCACTGTATAATAATAGTCTTAAAATTTATAAAGTCCACAAGCAACAGAATTAACCAAAACTCCCTTAAAATTCCCAAGCGCAAAATCCAAAACCATCTTACTCCATTTCTCTCCACCCACTGCACACACACACAACTCTGCCCAAAACTTCCCTCATTCAAAATTAAACTGGTTCTACACTAATTCTCCCGAGGTATATATACATACAGAAATGCGTCCAAGCCTGGCACTCCTTCTTGTGACTCTGGTGGCATGCCTCCTTGTGCCGAAGGCCGAGGCAGGTATCTTCAGGGAAACGGCCAAGGACGTGGGTGAGACAGTTCACGAGGGCTTCAAGAAAATCGATACCGGAATCAAAAATATCTTCGGTCTTAACAATGAGGAAAACACCAAGTCGTCGACGACTGCGGTTCCAGCTGATGATACTCTGAGCACAACGACTCCGGTACCCAGGAACATCATCACCGGCGCCAAGAGATGTTTGCCCACAGAAGTGCTGGCCGCTGACGGCGACTGCAGAACTCTCGAGTGATATTGTAAGATACTTGCTTAATTGCGTTACAATGATCTATACAAAGACAAATTATTAAGTAATCAAATTAGATTCAACATTCTGAACTTTATTCGATACAAGAGAATATCAGATGAATTAAAATTTTTTTTCATATAATTTGAGTTAGAAATACGAAATGTATACTTTCATGATATGCACTCTTATCGAATTTCAAGATATATAGAGTTGCAGGTCAAATATTAATGATATAAAATTGTGTAAGCTGCCGTTCTCTTATGTAACAATTTGATGAAATATTAATTTCTGATTCTATGCGGCTTAAAGTCGTAAAATTTACATGGTATATTTTATAACGAGAAAATCCATCATAGAGTAAAAAATGTATACTTCTTATTTCTAAATTCAGTATTTACTAAATAATTTGAAGAATCTACTGCACAAGATATTCATATTCATATCTTGCTATATAAGAAATCATTTTACAAAATTACATCCGAATTCATTCAGTTGGTGCACTAAGTAAATTTGATGAATATAATAAGCTTCTTCATAACATAAATACGACATGTGATTTTGCTCTGCATTCACCGTCCTAAGATTAACACTGTTACGGAGATGAATCATTGGAATTTCAAAGTCGAAAATTTATTAAAAGACGTATTAAGATAAGACGAGCAGATATCAATATTCAATTGAACAAAACAACCGTATATATTTCAATTCAATCTCGCAATATGATGAAGCGTGCTATTTACAAACAACTTTGCTCTAACGTAATACTCGACCCACATCTCATTAACCATACTTTTTCTCTCATTTTTAGATCACACCATCATCGCGCCAGAGAAAATGTGAGATAATCCATCGCATCTATATACGCACACATCTAATAAAGAAGACAGTGAATGTATAACCGCTAAGCAATAAATTGTATTAAAAACCCGCAAACACAAGCCTGGACTCGTTTTTTCCCCTGTCCGATAACTCCTCTCTCTCTCTCTTTCAGATAGCGATACCCACAAAACAAACTCTTTCCCAACAACAGGCTGATGTATATACATATATAATAAACTCGCACGCGCGCTCAATACTCTGGCCACATCGAATCTAATAATTCCCCGCGCTAAAAATACCCGCGGCGGCTCTGGCAAAAAAGCGCGCGTTCCATTAAAGTAGCAGCGATAAAAGCCGCGAAGAAGAGTGAGAGAAAGAAAAAAACCGAGTCGAGAGGAGAGAATCAAGTGGGCGTTCTTACACAAAAGAGCCGATCGATACATGCACCTCCGTCTAATCGATTCATCGGTCAGCTTTGCTGAGAAAGAGAGAGAGAGAGTGAAGCTTGACGACGTCGACGACGATGATCCACACGAGCTCACACTACTACGCTTTAAGTAGCCCAATCGCGACGACGACTGCTTGAGAGATCTCTTGGCAAGCGAGGCAACAACTTTCCGAGAGGACGCTCGCGACTACTCGAGAGAGGGAGACTCGTGCAATAATGCCGGCTGAGTAGAGGCTTCTTAAAAAACTTTATTCAATTGCGCCACTTTCTCTGTCTGTGGGGGATGACATTTATATATATATATATATATATATATATATATATATATATATCGCAAGCAAGAGAAAGACCGAGAGAGCGTATAATTCATTGGCCGATAAAATTCAAAGTTCGAGAGGGATAAACTTTGGATTTTTCGAAGAGGATGAGCCTCGCTCGCGCGGCCCGCTGAGTTTGTTGGACGATGTCTACTTTATACGGATAGAATATCCTGAATAATTTATATCGATATTCTCTCGCTGGGAAGCTCTATTTACAAGCGTTATACATATATTATATATATGCGCACACGTATAGATATATACACATCTATAGAGGAGAGAGACTCGGCTCGTGAATAAAAAATGCGAAACAGTTAACTAGCTCTACAGAAGCAACGCAATAAATACCCGGTACCGGCTCTTATTGGAAACGGATAGACCGCTTTGTCTCTATATAGAGTAGTAAATTAGACTTGAATTATCCCATTAGAGTTGGAGCGCTTCCAAATTCAGCCGCGCGAGTTTTCCTTATACTTCTGTGCAGTATATGTGTGTTTGCACAGGAGGATGAGAAAAAAATGTTCTTTTTTTCATCCTCGGCGTTATCGTTTCCATTATCGAATTGCTCTCTTGAATTCGCAATCGAGTATCGAGCAAAGGGAGCGCATCATCGTCTCTCTTTTAATTAATCAATCGGGCGAGGGATGTGACTTTATATACGCGCGCTAAATTTAAGCTGCGCTTCAATGTTTAAGAGCCTTCTTTGAAATAGGCCGGCGTCGAGGCGGCGAACATTATAGTATATATAGCTCGAGGGTAAATGTACCGATCGACGCACGCGGCATTCGATATTTTGAGAGCCTCGGAAAAAATAATCAAGTTTATATAGCGAATATAGGCTATTTTTGTATAGTATATTCACGTAGAACCTGCGCAGTCACGAAGAGGATTTCAGAAATCACGTCTACGCTCAGGTGCAACAGTAAATTTGCCTAATGTGAAAAAGTCGATCCTCCGAAGCGTGAAATTCGCCAAGTACTTGTACATAATCGGACGGTATAGTAATCGTCGGTCATTCGCATAATGCATTTACCCACTTCCTACATACTACGCAGCCACATCCATCAGAACGAATATAACGTACCGAAATTATCCCATTCCCCGAGCAAACAGGACGCGAGATCTCGGGGAAAAAAATTGTTATCTCCTGCAGATTAAACTCTCCTCTGTTTAAACGCCGCGGGCGCGTATAATAGGCCATCCGAAAGGGCTCTTTCTCTCTTTCTATATATATATCTCGGAATGTTTTTTTTCGAACAAAGCGCCGGTGCATTGTGGCCCCGGAAGCGTCGCGCACAAAAGCTTTATCACGACGAATTTTCTCTCGAGGAGTAGAAAAAAATATATACAGATGTATAAATGCGAGAGCTGAAAAAGCGAAAGTTTTGCGGAATATTAGTAGGCCTAGAGTCGATTAGAGAACGTCGCCAGTAGAAGCGTCAAAATATATATATGTAGATTTTTAAAATATGTAAACTGTTACATAGTGCTTGTTCTATGGAAACGAATTTTCATCTTTTATTCGCTATAACTGGTCGGATGAATTGATCGACTGGAAGCTTTACAGAAATAAAACTGACTTCCGTGACAACTGATTTCTCTGAAAATCTGGCTTGATTCGATAAACGATAATCTCTAGTTATCCAATTACACAGATTGCAATGTCTTTAAAGAAAAAAAGATTATTAACGTGAAATAATTAGCCTTATGCACACAACCGAATAACCGAAAATTGTACAAAATTTGAGAGACGTATCTCGAGAGGTCAATATATGCGTAGACAAGAAAAAAGACAGAACAAAATATTGCCCAATCCAAAGCCATATACGTTCTTTTGAATTTTTCAGGTATAATATATCCGACAATAAAATAAGAATACTCGCCATATATATTCAAAGGATCCTTTTGAAATTTTCAAAAAATTCCTTTCCCGGAATTTTCGGTATAGATCCAGGTCTCAAACGCTATCAAAGTATGCATAGTAGCTCAAAGGGCATACGCGGCCAATTAAATCGCGGCTAAGTCAGTCGCACACGCACACTCGCACGCACGCCAGAAAAAGGTAAAATTTCCCTTTCACGACTCTTCAAATGGGAAATGATCCAGCTCTCTGCGCGACAGAAAAAGAAGTCAGCGCGGCAGCTGCCACTGTCAAAACACATCCCCGAGCAATATTCCTTTCCCCTCCTACACACACACACACACACACATATATATGTATATACATAACGAGAGCGACGGAAAAAGGGAATGAGCCATCATCATCATTCGCGCTCGAAAAGTAACAAAAGGCCAAAGCATCTCGCGAAGGAAAAATCTTCTCTCTCTCTCTCTCTCTTTCGTTTCTCCACACACACACACACACACACACACACACACACAGACACACACACACAGCCGCCAGTAGTAGCTTAAACAGTTCCGGCTCGACGACTGGCGCGCTCTCTTTGAAAATCGATAGCGGCGCGTGCGTACACGCTCCGGCCAATCTGCTGCGCGGCGACGAAAGCCTTCCTCCACCTCCTCTCTATGTGCATTTTTCTTTGACTCGCTGCTCGCGCCTATACTTTTACCCGAGCGCGCGCTACAGCCTCCTCCTAATTCCCACGGCAAACAGACGGATAATTGAAAAGCTACGCGGCCGGAGTACCGGAAGCGAAGAGAGAGAGAGAGAGAGAGAGAGAGAGTATATATAGTAGCGTCGATCAATGCCTGGGCAGGATAAAAGAGTATAGTAGTAGTAGTAGTAGTAGTAGCACCCTTTATGCCCTCTCGAATTTTCGGATTAACTTTCCGGCGTTTTCTTTCTTTCCATTTCTTTTTTTTCCTCGTCCTCTGATCTTGGACATACCATACATCATACGCACACGCGGCAGTAGATTGGTCTGGCTTGTAATTCATCATGTCCCAACAACATCACGACCCGAACGATTAAGTTCGCTCCCCCCCCCCCCCCCCTTTCAGAATCAACAGGGTGAAGTAGAAGAAGCGAAGCCAACACACAGAACTTGTATATAGGGGGGTGCACACAGCCCCCTAGGCAATAGTTATTTCGCCATCAGGAGGACGAAGGAAAGAGAGGAAATCGCGTATGTATGTATATGTATATATATACATATCGACCATTCGATACGGCAGCAGCGGTAGCAGCAGCCGAAATGAAAATCCTCGCGGGGGCCGATTTCCTTTATAGGTGATGTGTAGTAATAAGGCGGGCCGCAGAGTATAGCAGCAGTACAACACAGCAGCTCCCTATACGTATATAACCGCAAGCTGCCGGCTGCTGCTCTTATTTTCGCATCGGACCCCTAGGGGGTCGATCCAGCGGAAATCGTCCTCGTTACTCCCGATCACTCTACTCATTTTTGACCCCGCAGCACACGCACTCACTCACTCTCTCTCCATCCACACATATATACGCATACATACACACAGCAGGAGCTGCGCTCGTAAACAAGAGACCGTCGACGACGACGACGACGGCGACGACGACGATTTCGGCGACGGTGCTGCTGGCAGAGAGGCAGGACCGTTCGGAGTCTGCGCATCAGGCTCGAAACGCGGCGGTATAGCGGCCGAGGCGCCGCACCGGAGCTCAGTATTATACTCGCTGGCAGTAGCATCCCGCCGGCGCTCGAGCCGAGTCCTCACCTCGCGAGTGTGTACATAACCGTCAGCTCAGCAGGATACATCTGTACGTTTGTAAGACACGCAAGACGCGCAGTGGTTCGAGTCGACGGCAGGCCAGCCACGTACGTATGAGAGAAATCGAGATCCTCGAGGTGATGTAGTGCACCGGTTACGTTGCCCCCTGCAGATATATATCTATATA